>JAKEEE010000002.1:6250000-6875000 GCA_021498325.1 Bactrocera minax
TATTCAGCAAATATACGGGTTTTAACTCTGAAATGTCTTTTTACTTTTCAAACTATGTATTTTCAAAACTATTTATTTGAGTTTGCTTTGAATAACTTTTAGAATAGCTTTGGGGTTGTTTTCAGCTTTTCTTATACAAAGCAGTCAATCCGTAAACTTCGGAGCGCTTGCCAAACAGAGGTATATGAAACAGTGAAATATTTTCCTACCAATAGCAATTATAGGATCAGTTCTGTTGAGAAATAAAGTTCTGAAACATAATTTTATATCGTATTTATAATATATATATATTACATATCACTATAAAATTTTTTAGGGCGTAATACTCTTATTTTATTTAATGATCTACAATTTTTGGCGTCGTTAAGAGGAAAACTTCAAGAATCAGCGTGTTCAAATATATAATTTTTTAAGTTTCTATATAGTTCATGAAGCGTTGGAAGTTAATAACTAAGCTGACAGTTCGTGATCAATCCGAGCCCGCTGCATTTACGGGGACCCGACTGTGGTCCGAACAATAGATATGCAATCTTAAGATCAGTGGCAATGTCTCTGACGTTGCAGTTCTTTAGTCACAAACCTTCTGCTCAGTTCAAAGAAGAAGGGTAGTTCTAGGAGTACATCCACTCTGAATGTTATCAATACTTGATATTGGCTCCCAAAGAAATTAAATCATTTCAGCTGTGTACACCGCCACACTGCATGCAATGACACAAAAGGAACGAAATCTTCAGTTCAAAGAAATGCTTCCAGAAATGAGTAACAAGTCCTCAATGGAGGGCGATTACTAGTATAGTTTTCCTTCGAGGCCATTGCCGAACATTATCCAATTTCCTACTGGGCATAAGTTTATCGATTATGGATAAATTTTCACCCACTTTTACCTTCACCTCGGCATGTATGCCTATAACAGTGTTGCACTTTACTCGTGCTATGGCAATCAGCATTATTACAGGGCTGATGCACGAGGCCACGTACACGTATTTGGGTCATCGCTTTTAGACGTGCAACGCTCTCACAACGGTACAAATGAATGGAACGCATGAAATGCTATATTTACACACATACAATCACATGCACTGACATTTGTGTGTATGTATTTGTATGATAGGTATTCTTACAAACTTTCATATGAAATGGGTTGCTGTGTAATTGTAATGATTCCGAGTGCTATGTTGTTTATTTAGTTTATTGCTTTTGTTGTTGTTGGTTAGCTGTCAGTTGCAGTTGCAGTTGCTGTTAAAGTTTATTGTTGCGGCGTTTATCTCATGACACGACCGAAGCGCTGACTTTTCCATGGATGTTTAGTTGTTTATGATGGCTTCTCCAATTCAATTCTGTTGAGGTTTGAAACATTTTGATTAAAAAAGTAACCAATCAATTTGTTACATCAATTTCAGTTGGTGAATTTGTGCTACGGTATGTGTGAATGTGAATGTGAATTTATTTATGCAACCGGCAATCTAACGTAGTTCTAGATTTCTAGTTGTTATTGTTTCTATAGTCCTAGACGTTTCTATGGACTAGATTTGAAAATTCGAGTTACCTAACTCTGTACCGTTATTTCTAGTTTAACAAAGATCATCATGGCAAATTCGTGTTTCTCTATCTGTTGAACTCAACGATTTTCGACCCTTGACCTTGAAACCTAAAATAGTCAGAACAGTTTAAGAGGCTTCGCGTTAAATACAAACCCACATTCCGAAGATTCTTAAACTTCAATTGTATGTTAGTTGTTCGCTGCCTATATTTTCAAAGCGTACTAAACTGTATTGAATTCAAATCTGAGCTCTTTCCAAGTCACCTTATTGATTATGCCGTTTCTGTATACTTTGAAGGCTTTTCATTATTTATTTTAAGATACATGGCTTTACCATTTCAATTTGTAGTATCATTGGTTCAATAATTAGTGTATAATTAGGGGACCCGATCATAAGAAAGTCTGACTCCAGCTGAGTCTAATTAAACGCAACAGACCCAGGTCCAGATATAAGGCCAAGAACTGTCACATCGACAACATCCCCTCAAAAATATGTAGGGAAAACAAACAATAACAATTTGTAGGTTTACGAGTTGAATTGGGGCTCCAGACTAGGGCTAGGCTTTGTAAAGCCCTTTTCTTTGTGAAGAAAAGCTTGTGTCCAGTTAAAAACAAAATAAATACAAGTTTTGTAAACCAAAATTTTAGAAGTTCCTGCCATAGGTTAGACATCATTGCAAAGGTGACAGTGACTTTAAGTGAACAAGGAAAAGGTATTTTGTTTTTGAGTCTCAAGGCCCCTTATTTTCAATTATATTGAAACAAAATAGAATATGTTAGGTTCAACAAGGTTAGGTATTGTTTCAACTTTGTAAAAGCTCTTTGGCCGAACAAACTTTTGGCCGCATTTTTCACTGAAATTGTTACCGTTATTTTCAAAAACTTCTTTCGTTAGTTCTGGACCCATCCATCCATTCGGTTTCACATAGAAGAACCTGATCGAACCAAAACAATACTAAGCCACCAAGCCGAAAAATCTTGAAAGAAAATATTTTTTGTGATTTTTATTTTGGCTTCGGTTTAAATCCAAGCCGACATTTTTCAGTTTTTTAACCTTCAATTATGTGTCAGTTGTTGAGACTGGCGTTGGATTTGGAGTGCTGATAAAAGCCAGAAATTTTTCTTTGTCCTCACCACTGGATAAGAAACGCAGCTCAGTGCCCGCTTCGAATGGCAAAATTATAATAGACCCTCGCTTTAAATGCAATTTCTCTGAACCCTGGACTTCCAAATTGCGTTGACCACTTAAAACAAGCATTATACCAGGAGACTGTTCAATTTGTAAAACATAAACAAGATCTTCAGGTCTTAATGTTATTTGCGTGACAGCATAATCTTCAATAGGTGGCTTAAATATCAAACGCTGATCATCAATGCCTTCGGGTTTGATTATTATGCCCTCAGCAGTAACGCCTTTGAAATCCAGTATGGTCAATAGATTTTTGGTATCTTTATATTTCGTTGTGAAACCGGCGCGTATCACATTGTCCGAAGTTGCCGCACACTCGATACAATCACCAGATAGATAACTATGTATTTGGTTTACATCAGCAAACATCGCTTGACCGGGTTCCAGGCGTATAACATTCAAAAAGAATATAGCAATCACACCAACATCTTTGGGGTAATCCCTTTTGAGTATATTGAATATATCCAGTACATCAAATTTGCACATTTCTTTGCCGAAGTCTTTGGATATTTCTTCCACGCATTGAGTTATGGAATCTAAGTCTCTATCCATTAATCTTTGAAAGCAATTACGCAAACCCAGTTCATCGCCCGCAACCAATAAGTCGAAGTCATCAGAAACGTCCACTACCAATTTCTTTAGTGGATAAATATTCATTAAAATATCTTTGATTTCGGATAGCGGACGGAAACCACATACAACCACGAAAGGTGTTAGAGCGATTACCATTTCCGGTTTATGACTGGGATCCTTATAAAATTTGGGTTCTCTTAAATGCAAGAATTCAGCATCGACTTTGTTCGGATGAACGTGTAAACTAATCGCCTTGTCCACACTCAACACTTTCAGCATAAATGGTAATTCTGTCGTTAATTCTTTGCCACTTGCTTTGTACTTAGCGACTTCGCCTGGGTAGGTGCCCACAGATAGTTCGGCGTAAGGCGTATTTGCATCGACTGTAAATTCCGGATTGTTGAGTGCTGTCAATTGCGCCACTACGGAGTCATCACCTGTTTTTCCCCAATTGAATGTGTAAATGAAACCAGTTAGTTCCATAGGTATTTTGAAATTATTATTGCTCAACCAATTTTTATATTTTTTTAATAATTTTATTTTCTCGGCTGAAAAAGAACTCGCAAAGTGAAGGGAAAGTAATTGTTTACTTTTTACAAAATTTGCTTTTTCTGTTGTGAAAAATACGAGAACATAATGATTAATAACCTTTCAAAGTATTTATGGTATTTACATAAATTCCCTTAACTGTCTTCTCTCTCTTAATTCTTCTCTCAATGCGTTTAAATTTGTAAATTATTGAGTAGATTTGGAGCATGACTAGCAAAAAATTAGACATCGAGACACCGATTACAACGAACTTCCAACTTTGCTTTGATAAAACAACGCTTTCTTTTTCTTCAAATAGGGCTGTTTTTCCGTGAATTCGTCCTTCTCAAGTTCCAAAAATGCCATACAATAGTCACTATTAGTTGCTTTTGTCTTTTTTCAAGATACTCGCATTCTAAATTCTAGATAGCATAACTTTGACTTACCACGACTGTTCTCCGCAGGGAATCTAATTAATAGGGGGCACATAAGAGCTACTGTCTTTGCATAGAACTAACTAGATATAGCTAAGCTGCGATCACAATCCTCTCGATAATCGTGGGGAAACCCCAAGAAAGCATTAAAGAAGGGAAAGCAAAGGACACAAAGGATACTAACACACAAGAAAGTAATTATTAATGTCGATTATCACCGTTAACGTACCTACTTAATATCTCAGAGAGTTTCTTCGGATACTTAAATAGAAGAGATCGAAATGCTTAAGTCTCAACCTTGCTAATGATCAATTTAGAAATACTGAAATGAAGAGCATATGTCTTTTCTTATGCTCAGAAGTATCCTTTATCTTTTCTTGATTAGCCAGAATTTTATGCTAATTATATATTTTCTTTCAAGTCGTCAGAGCAACATTGATTCGGTGTTATGTATTTCATACTAAATCACTTTTGAAGTCCTCGGACGTGTTTAAAAGTAAAGTAAGAAGTTCATAGTTTACTTTCAATCCAAATATTCGATTTTTCTAAAAAATACAGAGATATTCTATAAGAAGGTAGTCAAAGTAAAGAGCTATTGGAGGACTACTGGCGGCTAAGCTTTCCTCTAACATCACTATTCAACCATACAGCTTCACTTACCAGCTACAGTTATCAAGTGATCCGTAAAGCGTGACCCCTGAACTTGAACTTTATAATCATGTGAGCCTCAGACTCTTGACACGAAACTCTTAGAAGTACAACAACGCCTCGGCTATAGTCTTCTGGATTTTTGTTGCATTCTTACAAATTTATTGCTGCCGCAGACAATGCCATTTCAATTGTGAGGTCCAAGCCAAACTCTCCACATCGGTTACCACTAGTATTATTTCGAATTTATTTCTGGTTTCAGCAAGTTATCGACTTGGGATTTTAAGCATTTAAAAAAATTACCCATCACTACATTCCATCAAAAAGTAAAATTGGGTTTATTTTATTTTATATTAATAGTTACACAATTTGATTAGAGTTATGTTGGATCGGTTATTCTCATGAATATATCATGTATTAAACTATTTATGCATATTCACATTTCTACATTAATATAATAGTTATGCACGAGTATATAATTATTTGGTTTGAAAAGGCTGAAAGTTGGCTGTTTTGCTGATTATGATTGCCCATTCAATACATTTCATATATAACACAGTAGAATGACTTCATAATGTAAACATTAGACATAGAGTATGGTCCTTGAAAGTGTGTCATGACTAAGTACATGCGCTGCCGAACAAAAATTCTACATTAGATGTACATTTCGATATACATATATACATATAGACACATAGGCTGCCCTATAAGTTTCCTAACTGACAGAGCAAATAATATACAGTTATTCTTTTTCAAATAAAGTATTTTTAGTGCAATAAAGTTTTCCAATGATCATATTATAATAGAGGCTTTTAAACTGCTCAAAAAACTTTGAACCAGTGACTCCGCTACTTCATGTCGATTTTCTATTCAACTAGCCACTTTTTCAAACTAGAAAAAATATATAATCCAAGGGAGTTAAAACAAGTCAAAAGTTTATTTGAGGAGTTTTCGTATAAAGAACACTTCTTCTTTTATTTCCTTATCCCTTGATTTCATCGCTTAGCTTTCCTTTTCGAAAAATAATTAATAGATTCACTTGCACTTCTCAAAAATCGTTCAAAGCATTAACTATTGGCTGTTTCCTTTCGATTCGTTAGGACACCTTTCCCTCTTTCAATCTGTTCTTTTGACTGCCCTTTCATTAGGGGAAAGAAATAGTCTATAATATTTACTATTTGTTTTGTTCTTGACTATATAATCGACGGATACTTCTTCACCACCTTGCTTGAGCTTGGTTGAGTGAAGTACGCCAAACTACGGATTTCTCATGTCTAACGTACTATTCAAGGAACTTTTTCTAATACCTACTACAACGCTGATCATTAAATACTTTTCTGCGTCCTTTTTTCAGATTTTTTGGCAGTTATTTTACTTATTCAAAGGTTAGAGACTTAAAACCATTAATAGTTTTCAAGAAACTACCAATACTCGGTATAGTACCTTAAACAACTAGCAATTCATCTCTACGGCAGTAACATATTCTTAATGGCTTTGAAGAGTCTCATTTTGCTGTGAAGAACTTCACTTTCTCACCTTCCGTTTTTTGGAAGGAATTTGATTTGGAATTTGGAATTTGATCCAAATTATGTAGACACTGAATTTATCTGTCATAAAAACTAAAGCTACCTTTAGTTTTTTATTTTCTTTACCTTTTTTAAAATAAATGAAATTACCTTTAGTTTTTGACTTCGATTATGTCCCTGAGTGTAAAGGACTAAATAAGCAGCATTTAATGAAAGAATGTTGCTCCTTAAATCATTTTCAATGTCTTAAATATTTCGGTACTTAAGGGGTTAAGCCAGTTTAGAGCACCAAAAAAAGCCTAAATATTATCATTTCTCCTGGCAGTAAAGAAAAATGAATCGAATTTCTCTCTACCAGGCTTTATTAAACATGTATTTACCAATCTTCGGAATCATCTCTTTCAAGAAGGCTTCGAGGTGCGACGGTTATCTTAATCCACATAAGACTTGTTAGTAAAGTAAAAACTAGAATTTAGATAATTTCACAATAAATGTTAGAGATGTTAGATAGACATACTAAACTAACGGCATTTTTTATGATATAAGCAGAAGCTAAAAAGGAGTAATAATTGATATTATAAACAATCATTTGTTGTCAGCTCTTACGACCTCACTTAAAATCAGCAACCCCTTATTAAACCATTGATGACCAAAATGCGGGTCCCTTCAGAGTGCAACCCAGTTAGGCTGTTGATTTTAGACCTTTCAGAACCAAGACCATTTTTACATGGGCAGTCTAACACTTATTTTCACGACAGAAATATCGTTATTACAAAATAAAACCTTTTTCTAGAAGTTTAGAATTTCTATCAATTATAATTTGTATCCAGGATCTACCGAATGTGCGACACCCACTCAGGTATTCATTCGACCTTTGTATAACAGCGGAAAAAGTATTGTGAAATAAGGTTTTCTAAAATTACTACCCTATGTCGCAAAAGTTAGCGCCTTCGAACACTGGTCGGATACTGCTGAGACCACCCTCGTATGCATTACCTACCCATATGTACTTAGTTCTAGGTGACGCTCGTACAACTGTACCATACATATTTACTCCCGAACGCCGTAATGTGTTTAACCAATGTACATAAAGGCATGCCATTGTGATATTACTGATATACATACACCTATAGTCCACCCAAAGCACTATGTCCTTATCAATACCAACCAGTTAGTGTGGACAGTGCGCGCCTATTCAAGCATATTGTTCAAGGGAAACGTTTTTCTTTTTCCTTTCCATGTCATTAATGCGGCGGCCCATGTGTGCTAGCCAATGAAAGAGACATCAGTGGTGCATTTCATAGCCAAGAGACAGGTTCCCGGGCAGCTGTCATGGCATACACCTTGTATAGAAGCCCATTGTACTGTTGGGAGAGGGAGAAATTTGAGGCTATTCAAATGGAGCCATATATGCAGCTCCCTGCCGTTTCGTCGAGAACACCGTGATAAAGTCTGCTTTGTGCTGATTCTCCTACTCTGGATGTAGAGGAAGAAGAAGACAGAGCTGTCGCTCATTGGCAATTACAACACACTCGGCTAAGATTCAAGCAACCAACGTTGCAGCGCCGCTATTCATCGGACACTGGGGTATTCTATACAGTGGTGTAACGTAAGTTATTTTTAAACAAGCTGTCACTCGGTGCCTAAGTGATGCAAAAAAGTGGTAATAAGTACAGCAGAAATGCAATACAAATTATTCCTTTAATTGTACATTAGCTTTATTATGCATTTGCTTAAGTGCCCTTGGCTGTCGCTATGCGCTGGGGGAGATCTGTGGTGTGTGCGAAGAGCAACTGTGTAGAGACTAATTTTCAAGTTGTGGCACTTGAAGTTATTTTTAAAGAAATCTCTGGCGGCGCATGACTTGATTTTTAACAAATTAGTGATTCATCTTTTGAAGGAATTAGAAGGAATTATATATAGATTAAATATATGTACATACCCCACTCAATTGAGTTATCCACTTGAAACGAAATTACAGATGTGTCGGAAATGCCGAAAATTAAAATCAAAGACGTTGAAAGTTAGCAGTTCCAAAAATCTCAAGTGCTGGAATAAAAGATTTGTAGTGATTTAATTGGTATTAAGTTATTAAAACCATGGCTGCCATGTGTGATTTATTGGCCCAATAAGTAATACCTTCGGTGGCTGCTACGAACTACTTCTCTGCTTTCAGCATAAATATGTTTCATGAGTAAAACGTAAACTTCCTTATAAAATTATTTTGCTTTGTCCACAAAATGGTTTAATTTTTTTTTCAAAAATTGTCACTGACCGCGCATAAATTGGGTCCGACCTCGTTCGATTGGTACAAATCGTATGGAATTGAATTTAAACTTCTAGAATTCTCCATTTGTAAATACGATACAATATTCAACGAGACTAGTTTCGGCAAATCTGACGCAGTGCCTCCAGAAGTGGTTTCAAGTTATATTCTTACTGTCTATGGTTATACGCTTTCTATTACCAAACGCTTTTGATTTGTTGGGTTCGTTTATCGAGGTAGGACTCCATTTTATAATTCCTTATCCAGTCCAGAGCAATCCTTGCTGAAAAGGATCATTTCCCGAGGTTTTCCTTGCTTTTACAACTGTTGTTATGTTTTATGCAGGTATATTTCGGACCTAAATTCGGATCTTGCAATTATTTCTAGTTTTTCGAAGGTCACGTCATAGAGCCAGGCAGAACGAATAAGTTGGTTGAGCAATCACCTAAGTTTGTGCTTCGCACCAAAAAATATTATGTGAACTCAAAGCGTATTAAGTCAATCGAAAATAGATTTTGGAAATCTCGGGAATCGAAGGAAACCTATATTTGTGTATTTTTTGAAATGTGGAATAATATATGTTGTGAATAAAAGTGAACATATGTACATATGTATATTATTCTCTAGTGCAATATGAAATAACTCCTTAAGAAAAAATATAATAAATTATTAATATTAATTCGTACTTAAAATGTTTAAACCACATATTTACATAAATATGTATGTATATAGTTACAAGAAATATGCATAGCAAAGGCAAATCGATTTACATATGTACATATTTATAAATTTATTTCATTGCATTTTTTTCTTAGTTCGAATAAAAACTTATTTGAGAGCATGTTAGCGAAAAGCTCTTAAAATATTTTTTTAAATACCAATCATATATGTATGTGCCTAGATATGACTGTGTACATACTATGTATATATGTGTACACATAAATTCATTTCAAGCAGCATAACTTTGTTTATTTGTTTATTTTTTCCCTTGCTTTGTTTATTTCATAGTTGAGGCGAAAGAGTGCCTTTTAATTAAAACATAACCAAATGATAAGTGTTCTTCTCAAGAATGGAGTGAAGCTATTTTTATGGCGCTTCAACAAATTGAACGAATATTTAAGTAAAATTAGGAAGGTATTTATATTAAGAAAATATGCATTAGAACACAAACGAAACATTTTGGTGAGAAACGCATTTTTAGCGGTCAAAAACCTCGTCAATCACAAATATATATGTACATATGTACATATGTGAGCGGGAAATTTTTTAGGTTTAGATTAAAGGATGTTTGTTATCGGAAGAAGGTTTGATGAATCTGTTGAGGTTATAGCTGTACAATTCCTAACTCTAAAAACATTATTCAATTGGTAGAAAAACAAACAAGGAATTTTTTCTCTGTCCAAAACATTTTAACTATGAAAGAAAAATTGTATCATTGAGTTTTTGACATTTTCCAAACAACGGAAAAAAAATTCACTCCTGAAACAGGAACCATTATATTTTATAAGATTTTAATGCAAATCACTAAATTTATATACAAATTAAACAAGCATAAAATAAACGAAAACAATCACATCGAGCTAAAATATTCTTCAAAAACACCAAGTACATATGTGTATATATATATATAAATGCATATTTTATTTATGTACATATATGAATGCACACTTGACGCATGTTTGTATAATCACGCGTACTCGCACACAAACATACTTACAATGCAAACCCGTAATAAATATATTTTGCCACTGCAAACGTACAAACCACATACAGGGTGCTAATGAATTAAGTGATAAATGTATACGCATGAACAATTGCCTCTAAACTGTTTCTTTTATGTAATAAAAATGCATAAGCAAATATAAGCCCGGTACACAAGAACAATTCAATTATCGGGCTGGTTTCGAATTTGACATTAGCGGCAATAGTCGGCAAAGCAGTGCAATTTTAAGTGCGCGGTGTTGTCAATACTGTTTTTCATTGCAAACACGTTGGTAAGTTTTATTCTGAAGGAAACGGGAACATTTCAAGAATAATAATCTTCATAAATTAAAGCATAGAAAGCAAATAAATTTTAGATTTTTAAACCAACTTTATAATTAAGAATAATTTCAAAACTGTAAATTTAAATTCTTATACTGGTATTTAAGAATTATACAGAATTTCATAAGTGAGGCAACACTGCATTGTCAATCGATTTTTCACGTTTTGACAGTTCTCAAATATGTGCGTTTTGCAAGTGGAGTATATTAAAAATTTCGCAAGCAAGTTAAATTTTAGTTTTCGTTAGTTAGTCAACAAATTTAATAAAGGTAAGTAATTATTATTAATGCAATTAAACTGTTTCAAATATTGAGATTTATTTGATCTTGCAGGCAACAAAATGTTTGGCACTTTGCAAAACTATTTGAGCGGTGTACAACGCGCTTGGTCAGCGACGGATGGCGACTCCTTGGCATGCTTCATTTCACTCAAAGACAAACATATTATGAATCGCAATCTCTACGTGGAAAATCCAGAGAATACGGTGGAACGTATGCTCGATTCGCCAATTGATGAAATAGTGAGTGCGCATCTGAAGGTGCTCTACTTCTTGGGCATGGAATGTAAGTGTAAATAATTTGATACACTATATATGTATGCATATGAATGAGATTAAATTTCCTACGTTTAAAAATTAGCTCGGGATTTTATGCAGGCATATCGCCAACAGTCACAATGCATACAATCCGTTGTGAAAATGTTACAACAGCTGAAAGAAGAGAATTGGTGTTTGCCCATTATGTATACGGCCTGCTTGGATTTACGCATATTAGCGCAGAAATGCGAAGAGCTTGGAAGTAGTAGTAAGCCAGGTGAAATACTTGAAAAGGCCGCCGATTGCTTAATGAGCTGTTTCCGTGTTTGCGCAGCAGATAATAGGTACACTGAATTTACTTAATTTCACCGAAAAACATTAACATATTATTTTGCCTGCCAGATCTTCGGACGACGACACCAAACGACTTGGCATGCTTAATCTTGTGAATCAGTTATTCAAGGTGTATTTCCGCATCAACAAATTGCATTTATGTAAACCATTAATACGCGCCATTGATAGCAGCACCTTAAAAGACTCTTTCCCATTGCCAGAGCAGATTACGTATAAATATTTTGTGGGTCGCAAAGCTATGTTCGACTCGGACTACAAGAGTGCCGACGAATTTCTTTCATTCGCCTTGCGAAACTGTCCACGCAATTTCCCACGCAACAAGCGTCTCATACTAATCTACTTGATACCGGTAAAGATGCTACTTGGATACTTGCCAAAGAAACACAATCTCGAACGCTTTGACCTGCTACAGTTTCATGAACTTGCTGTCGCACTGAAGGAGGGCAATGTACGCAAATTCGATGAAGTTATACAACGTCACGAGATGTTCTTTATCAAATGTGGCATTTATTTATTGGTTGAGAAATTGAAGTTCATTGTCTATCGTAATCTCTTCAAGCGTGTGTACATAATCAAACAGACACATCAATTGGATTTGCGTGCATTTCAGGCGGCATTGCAATTTGTTGGCGAGACCGATATGAGCATCGATGAAACACATTGTATAGTGGCGAATTTGATTTTCGAGGGTAAAATTAAAGGATATATCTCGTATAGCCATAACAAGTTAGTGGTCTCCAAGCAGAATCCTTTCCCATCGCTCAATACGGTTTCCTAGGATCGGGTGATGCGAGGCGCAGAGCTTCACGGACCTGGATCGTTAAGTTATTTATAAAACATTTTTTTACCTACTAGTCGTTATGGTACGCTAAAGAAATATATTTTATTGTATTAATTGTTAAATTTGCATTATGCAACTATTATAATATATATGAACTGATAAATATGATTTGCATAAGTGTGAAACAGAAAAAGATAAAGTACAATAAACAAGATGACTTGTTATTTTCATTTTGATATTTTTATTTTGATAAACACAAAAAAATACTTGAAACACTTAACTTAAGGATTAATGAAATGATAAATTGGTTTCTAAGACTCTGGAAATCTGAAAACTGTTAGATTTGTGTAAATGAAACAAACTTTTATTTCTTTAACTAGTTTAAAGGGTTAAAAATTTGCTATTCAGACTCCTTTCACTCAACATTTTTTTATAAATTCCGAGCTGCTGAAAGAGTAAGAGTATTATAAAGCTGTTACAAGAGCTTAATACTATTAAATTGGGCTTGAAGCACTTTACTAGTGTAATTGAATTGCTAATTTACATTTGCACATTAATTTACGCAAATTGTATATATATAATATATGTACCTTTGTGTGTATGTATTTAATTGCAATGTATGTTATTTCAATAGCCACTACCGAATCGCGTTAAAATTTGGTGTTTTCTTCATTTGCAGATATTCAAGAATTTTATGAACTAACACTGCTGGATGACTCGAAGACAATACAGCAGAAGACTGCGGAAACACTGCAAATCGCTAGCAAATGGGAACAGGATGGTCATGCAATAAAAATCGCTGATGTAAGTAGAAAAAAGGAAAAGTTTTCTGAACTTCATAGCAGTTCGTTTTGTAGTTTGCTTGTTTTCATTATTATTTTTCTTTTGTGCAACATTTTTAGCCAGTGAACTTGCCAACTGTCAAAAGCATGCAAAAAGTAAATCCACTGAAGAATTTTACATTGCATTAAGCAAAAACAATTTTTTTTTTGATAATTAATGCTGCTATGGCAAATTAGTTTAGCGAATGTATATTAAGTCTGAAGAATTGGAGTACGAAATTGCAAAAGGGAAGTGTTGAAGGTATGCATTGTCAATGGAGTTATTAAATTAATAGTATTAAATTAAATCTATGGTCAGGGTTTCAAAGGTTAATTTGCTGGTGTGACATAAAATCTTAACCTAAGCTTCGGTAAAAGGCGCTGACTATACAGCGTGTTAACAAAATAAGGCGCAAATTAAAAAATAAATAATATTAAAAAAACAAATTGGTCAACTATAGAATGGTTTGAAGATAATGACATGTTATTTTTCCGAAAAACAGTGTTTTCGATCTACTGTTACATTTTATGTAAACGGATGTACATTATATTACTCGGTGCGATACTCGAACTCTTTCTGAATCTGCGTCAATACCTTTTGTTGTTGTTAACGTTCTTTGAAAACTGCCGAGGTAAGAAATGCATTTGACGGATGTTATATTTGCTGTCATAGTCTACTGGCCTGGCCCACGAAACAAACTAATTCAACAGCAAAGAATTTAATGACAGTCCAATATGACAAACAGTTACCCACAATCGATTTATTCATATCTTCATAGTGGTCATATTGGTCATATTGGTCCAAGCCGTTACATATTATTCAATCGAGTCTCGACTAAATTTAATATAATATTTTTAGATTGACAGACAGATTGATTTCGCAGAAGAAATATACCTGCATCCATATATATCGATGTAGTATACGATATAAATCAACATGGCGTATACGTAACTAAATGCTGTCAAAAATATTAAGTTCAATGATTTCCATGCAATACTTTTTTTTTTAGCTAAATAAGTGACGGGATTTATGTTTGAAGTAAAGTTTATTCTAAAAATAATGAAATCTTACTGAAATATTGTTAAGTCTATACTTTTGGCGCTTTGCCGTTATTTCCGGCAAATTTTAGTAGTTTTCATAGGTCTCTTTCCGCCTTGAGGGTCACACACTTTTTATATATTGCATAAATATTTTGCCATTTCGTTGATTTTTGAGATGCATGTTTACCTAGTTTCATTAAAAAATTCACATTGCATTGTTGGCCCAAGCTCTCAGTACTAGTTCAAGATTTGGATGTACACGGCGTATACGTTACCTCATTTGGCTAAATAAATGCCAGTGGTCTATAACTATGAATATGGCGTTTAAATGGTATATTTTAAATTTAGAAATAAAATATTTAAAGAATATTTATGAAGAAGACTTTAATAGCTTTATGGACTCACTTTAAACTTTACCAACTAACTATTTTCATAATAATAACATAAATAGTAGCTGAAGAGTGGTGCAAAGAGAATTTAAAGCCAACACATTTGCAAATGTATTATATGTATCTGTGTTCATATGTAGCGAATATGTTTTGAAGTCGCCACAATTTAACACGACACGCGAACTGTTACTGGATCGTACTTATTAACGATACAACAACATTGACAGAGAAGCCAACTTTGGCGGTTTGCTATGCGTGATTGTGGTTACTTTGTAAGCGATAACACTTAACTACGTTTAAATCAAGTGTGTATTCGCCCACATACATATCTACATATGTGTGTACACCCAGAAAAATTGAGTAATTTTTCTTTGAATGAACTAAAATTGAAATTATAAGCTTAAATTTAGAGATTTTTCTGCATTCTGCATCTTTCGAATAAGTAATGTGTTCCGTTAATTATCGCTTGGAATTTTTTTTTTTGTTTTTTTTTTTTGCTTTTAGCCAATCAAATTAACTCAAACATTTTCAAGTGTATTCCTCGCGTAAGTTAATAAATATGTATGCAATTATTTGGAAATGTAATTTAAGCGTCACTCTGACGTTAAAACGACGTTGACCTAGTTCCGTTCAAACGTTATGCGCTGCACATTACTCTTCGGTGCGTTCTAATTAATTTATTGCAACCCCTAATGGTCACAATAACAACAACAACATCAACAAAAAGTTTCAAAGAAAACATGCAATAAACTATATAGTATAGTATGTTTACAAGCATATATATATTTATACTCAGAAATTCACTAATTAATATACTTTCCTGCATAAAATTACATAATTATGGGAAAATTGCGCCTCGTTGCTTTTGAGGCACTTTAACAGCTCTTTGGCCAATTTTGTATACAACCACAAAAGTATGTATACTCGTAGTTTATTTCGTTCTCCTATATTTTCGGTAAAATTAAAAAATAATGATTTTCCATTAATTGCATATTGTTTGTATCGTTAATTTATTAGCATTTAGTGTTAGCTTTTTAGGAGTTTTCCGCGAGTTTCTTCTGACCATTCTTCCTCAAATATTTTCTTTGGGTGTGCAGGGTAGTCTTAGCTGAAGATGACTACCCTTCAGTTGGTTATAGAGTTCAATGAACAATGGACTTTCGTTTTCACTCACAATAATCCATAGCACTATAATATTGAAGCCCTATATCAGAAATATGTTTCTAAACCGGTACGAAATAAGGCAGTCATATCGGCCTAATTTAGGGCCTTGGTTTAATTATTCTTTTATAATACATTTTAAGTCAATAATTTTTCTTCAGTCTACAATACGGTACCAGATTCACACCCAAAGGAAAGTTATGTCCACTACGCTTTGAAAATTTGCATTCGAATGATATGTTCTAAGAAGCTCAATTATTGTATTTTAGCCATTCTGTACTATGTGGATGAACCTTATAATGTTACAACAGAGTCCATCGTCATTCTCTTCGCGTTGACTGCTGTCCCCATTAAGCATATTATATGATTGATTAATAACTTCAGAATAGGCGGCGGCCACCTCTTTAGGGGACCCACCTCTTTCTCCCCATCAAGATCTTCGAACTGATCTCTTTCAGCCTCATCTATCTTTTTTAAAACTCAATACCGTTCATTCATTATTTCCTTCATTTTTGTCGAGAATGAAATGTTTTTTTTTTTGTTTTATTAAAATTTTATACAAAATGAAATTCTTGCCAAATAAATCTCAACATAACCTCAATCTGAGCAAACCTTATGCAAATTTAGTTGTTAAAGTAATTAATTAATTTATAATCTAGCAAACTTCCAATTTCCTTACAGATTACATAGAATTCAGTCTTTCAGTCATCAATATATTCGAGAAAATGTGGCGTGTCTAACGCTTCCCTTATCATATCAAAAATAAACATTAGTGAAAGGATAGTTCTATTATTTAAATAACATTTGTACACATGCATGTATGTATATAAAGGAAAAGATCTTCAAAACACCTATCTCAACCCGCCGTAGTGAAAGTGAAACTAAAGAGAAACTTTTTGAGAACTTGGCAAGCAAGTGATGCATAAAGTTTCTACCCAAGACTCCTACGACATTTCGCCGTCAAAACTTTTAACACTTTCGCGGCACCACAATCAGTATGTACGTATGCAAACGTCAAGTAGGTTTTCGTGAGTACATGCAGGTGTATTGTGTGTTTATAACGTCACTTCTCAAACAATTTCACGAAATGCTTTCCGCTCACGCCGACATTTGTCCATATATCATGCTTCCCTCTGCAATAACTCAGGCAGCTGTCATTAACTTCAAAGCACAAATAAACAAAAAAGAAGAAGCAGAAATAATAATTCTCAGAACTTGGGAAATTACTTGGTCTGCTCTGGTCTGCTCTGGTCTGGTGTGGTCTGGTGTGGTCTGGTGTGGTCTGGTGTGGTCTGGTGTGGTCTGGTGTGGTCTGGTCTGGTCTTGAGTTGAGTTGCATAACACAAAAGCAGGGGTGAGGAAAGGTAGCTGAGCAAGTCGAAGTGGAAAAATCTGGTGCACATATCGTCTCCGATATCGTCGTCCGCGCCGAGAAAAGACAGTTGCTTATGCCAGTAAGCACATTCAAGGCGTGCGCTCACCCCACTCCTCGGGTGAGGGAAATGAACTTGCCTTGGAAAGGGAAACGAGCGCACACTTACAATTGCACAATTATTTGCATGTGTGTAAATATGTATATAGTATAAAATATATCATATTTGCAATTTATCGATTTTATGATTATAAACATACTTTTCAAATTTAATTTCATTTTATAACCACACTCTGCGCGCAATTGTAAATGTGAGGGGGCTGTGCAGGTTAGTCTTTGGTCTTTGGTTGCATTTTGTTTGCTCAGTCAATGCATTGCAATTTGTTGAGTGTCCACTCTTAAGTAAATATTAATATAAACAAGATACGGTTGCGGTCGGCCGGTTAATTTGCTGACTGTTGCGCTACTTTACAAAGATTTCTAGCATAAATACATACTTACATGTGCACATATGACATATTGAGGCGCCTAAAAATGCATTTACAAGCATATGTAGTCCGTATAATATGGATTTTATAGCCGCTGCAAACTTTTGAAAGGTAATCAAATATATTGTAACCAGATGCTTATACATTATATAAGTACATATATATATATATGTATTAAACAGTGAACGCCAGTTTAAATGACCTTCAGAACTTGCTAATTTTTAGCTTTTTCAATCACAAATGATTGAGGGGAAAAAAAATTACCTTACCTTACCTTATTACCTTACTTTTTCCAAGTTAATTTATTCAGGCGACAAGACGTCTATAAAAAAAAAATACTGTGTTATTTGTGTCTTGAGTCTTCTATGATACGCAAATTTTTGCCACTATATTATATGAGTGATGTGCTAAATTATCATTAATATGAATGAATGAATTGATAGTACCGTTATCTCTCACAAAATTCGCAAACGCATCGGAAAGTTCTTTAGAGATTTGATCTCCTAGATGCGTACTAGATCTGGCGTGATTAGCCTTTTTAGAAAATAACTGTTACTTTTAATGGCCGCAAGTCTGGTTTAGCTTTAAATCGGAGTAAAATCAAAGATAGACTGAAAAAGAGTTTTGCTCAGTGTCAGCTTTGTGGAAACGAAATTGTCATATGGCTAAGCTGCCAGTGGTTAAAAGTAATGATTACTATTTGCAGGTGATGTCTTTGGCATTTTCTTAATTCTAAATCTGAGCTTTTTTATTTAGTGTCTTTGTAATGCTAGTCTCTTTCATTAATTTTCAATAAAACTAACTGGAGTCGTTACGTTTTACCTATAAGAAGTAAAGTCCACGAACGGAAAGATGGATTCTATAACTAACGATAACGAAAACCAAAGATGGACAAAAATGTCTCCACATCCAATTTTTTTAAACTTTTAGGAATCTATCTCGGTGCAGCATTATGGCAGTATCACTTGCGTGGATGGTCCATCAAGTACTTAGCCTCATTGTCTGTCTACACGTAGATGGCTAGGGTCAAATATTCAGGCGAAACAGACTCGTTTTGTTTTGATTTTAGAAAAATGCCAAGATAAAATGGGTCAGTAATTCGAATCTTGTTTTTGAAAGGGAAATGCATAGTTAAATCAAGCAGCGCTTGGAATCTGTATACGGTAACTCTTCTTCTTCGTTGGCGTCAAATATTGATTTAATTAGTTTCAACGTGGTCACTCATCGGTTTTTGCAGAGTCATTCCTAGGTGCCCGAAAACAGCTACCATGGAGGTGAACGTGACAAAAGTCCACGTTCTCGTATTGACAGACCGCCAATAAAATGGTACCCTATCTAGCTGAGACAAATAAGAAGGCTGTCCACGCGATGGGTGGCCGTGTTTGCTCACTCGTCGGGTAGATATTTGAGTCGAGTGTGGAGGTTACCGTCGCTACGGAGACTTACTTTACAGACCTCCAGAAAACGTATTTTTCATCTTATCAACTTATCGAACTCCCTTCGTATGTACTACAAAGATCTCGTAAACCGAAACCCAAATCAGCTATCTTCAATTCGCCTACTTTTGTTAGTGGCGAATCGAACAAACAAATCGCTTAAATTACAAAGTCAACCGAAATAAAATTAAATGCTTTACGCTTCAAGCGCAACTTTCACATTCATCCAGAGTTGCACTTATCCGAGGTAGTCTGTACTATATATATATATATATGAGATGAATTCATATACATCACGCCATATATATGCAATGCAACAATTCTGCTTTAACTACATCCTTACACAACCAAATATATTTGCTTAAGTGCGGAGCAAAGTGTGCTTGGATGGTGTGGTGGAAAAGCCAGTCACAGTCACGAAAAATGCTTTTGTGCAACAGCTCATTGCACAAGTGCGAATATGCGCGAGAAGAGATGTAAACATAGCCGATTTCGTATGCACAATGCAAAAGTTGTTGAGTACATAAACGCATATGCTGTGAAGAAATTGAATTGAATTGAATTAAATGGCTGTTAGTGATGGATTCGTCTTACGTCAAATTTTGTTACGATTCACTGTTGGATAATTATTCAACTACATGTTATTATATGTGGTAGATGTCTGGAATTTCATTACATAGTCGAATTTATTATATGTGTGTAGGCAAGTGTGTCGTGAAATCTGCTCACGTCATTATTATAAGGATTGCAGATGACTGGAGAGATATATTTGAGAGAGATATATGTATATTAAAATGCCGCAGCTAAATTAGTATGAGCTTGGGTTGTATAATGATAGCTGATGACGGCAGGATTAAATCGAGATCTGCACATTCACATTAAAGTTGAACATATCCACTTAACTTTCAATGTATTTTGTTTAGATTAGAGTTTGATTAGAGGTTAGGTTTAATTTAGGGTTATAAAACTTTACGGAGATACGACTCTAACTAATTGGGCAGAAAATTAAATTAAATTGCGAGAAATAGGCAGTATAGAAAGTAGTGGATATATACGAATGAAATTGTTCGCCATTGTTCGCCATTGATGCCTATAATGTAGGGTATGTACAGCGGTTGGCTTATACAGTATCTTAGTAACAGAATACCAAGTTCACAAATATCCTGTCCTTATGAAATTTAGGCTGTCTCCAATTTGCTCACTTACATATGTCAACTTGTTCTTGTTATACAAACGAGCAGAGCTCAAACATGACGAGCAGAGAAAAGACAAATGAAAGGTGGCTTTACTAGCATTGATTTTTTTCCGTGATTCTATATTTAGTTTGTGTCGCTAAGTTGAAGTGTACTTTTGAGATGAGTTGCGTAAGACTGTTATTTTCAATATTTTTCAATATTTTTTAGTTCTTACAACATTAGTGTTTCTAGGAGTTATCAATTTCAAAGTCCAACAGTGGTTCTGACTTGTCACGTTTATCGTATTTTCACAATATTTCAAATACTCACAACACGTAAGTCCGTCTCAATTGTACTGTAGTAGAATTATTAACTATTAAATAAGGCAATCTTTACTAAGTGATCACAGGCTTAGCGCACATAATGTTAAAAGGATAACAAAGGATGTTAAAGGACTATATATTGGCACATGGTAAAAAAGGTGCAGAATATTCGATTCTCAACGAATCGAAAATCCGATTTTCAAATGTATCGATATTTAGTACTCCAAAGTATTCGGTTCTCACAAGAATTCAAATTAAAATCAAAGTGCTCAGTGTTTGCAAAATTAAATAAAACTTGCCTTATATATGTTTAGAAGAACCCTCTGCAGAAATAAGTTAAAAAAAAATGAAATAAAATAAAAAATTTAAATTACATTTTCTTTTATTTATGAATTAATTAGAGTTATTCCTTCCCCCTTGTTGGCGCAAATGTTTTTCGCATCTGAAATATTTACACCAAATATTCAAATATTATTGTTTAATTTCAAAGAGATTACTCGATATTTTCATATGTATCCGATTATGAAAGGTATCAATACCGAATAAATCGATTATTAAAATTATTCGATACTTTTCGATACTATTAAGCATTATCGTTCGAATTATAAAAATAAAAAAAAAACATTTTGTTAGTATATCTACTGTATATTCCTTTTATCATTAGTTAAAACGAAATCTCATATATGTCCTCAATTTGATCGTCGATATATTTGCTTTTACATATTAATTTTGTATGTGAAAATTTTCAAAAAATTGCTCTAAAGAAAATTATATGTCTGTACATCAATTTGATTTCTCCCAATTTCTTCTTTTCATTCTCTCTGTACTTCTTCCTTTACTCAATCTTTTTATTACAGTTTATGAGAAATTTTAATCGAAATTATGCATTTGCCACGGAACCAATATCCGACCCCAAACAATTACATTCGATAATTCCGCTTGGCGATGACACTGGTGTGGATGAGTTGCTGTTGGTAAGAGATTTTTCGCTGCATAACTACTTAGTATACTCGTATATGTACGATTGAATGTCCTGTTCTGTCAATATGTTTGTGATTTAGCGGAATGCTTATCTTTTGCTCGGAATATACAAAGATATACACTATATATAAAATAGATTTATCTCAATACTCTCTCACTTGACATATGTATATACCTTAGGTATTTATGTGAATACATAAATTTTTCTTATATACATACATACATATATGCAAATATTTATTGCCTTGGCTTTTAATGTGATTTTCGTCAGTTCAAAAGGGTAATTTTAAACTCTTTAAGCTCTCTTTTTTCTCTTTCAAATACGAAATCCTTCCATTTGACACACTTCATATATAAATACGTACATATATCTTTTTTATGTTGTTGCTCGTTGTTATGTATCTTATGCAGTATATACATATACATATACATATATATGACCTGTTATGTTAGAGATATTTTATGTGCGTCTAACACGCAATCAATTTTTTTGTGCCTGATTTCATGAAGAATCGCCAATTTCCAATTTTGCTTATAGAATTGTGCTTGAAATATAATTAAAAGCGATTGCCGCACATACTCACACATAATTACTTAACCACTTGCATCCAATTACGTATATATACATAAATGTTATGTACAATAATTATGTATAATATTTTCTGTTTGCACTTTTATTAATGGTTTATATACATATGTAATAATGGAAGATAGCATAGTCCATGTACATGTATATATATATACATGTAGCATATGTATATATATACCTGTTTATCTATATATTAAGAAACGTGAGTCATTAGATAGCCATTAGGTGACTTACTATAGTGTTATTGCGAGCTCAGTGGTCCGCTGCTTATTTAAGCAAATCTCCAAAAGTACAAGCATCATTTGCATATTTTTACGCAAATACGTACATACATACGTACATAAGTACACATAGCATATGTTTAAAATTATTCTATATACATGTATGCACTTATATACTTAAGATATAAACGAAGGGATGGGAAAATCGTGGTATCGTTACTCGTGTTTGCGATGCCGAGTAGTATTCGGTCCAGTGTTATCATTTAAGTTCCCTTTGATCGTCTCAGCAATGTTTCTCGCGAGGCTTTCTTACTAACACATGTCGTGCCTTAATAACTTTTTCTTTATTGCCTATACAACAGAACATTTTGACGGACAGTTGCTCCTTTGATTACCAAATGTGCCTTCTCTATTCGGTCTCTGCTAAGCAATATTCCTCTTCCAAAGCTAGCACAAATTTTTTCGAGCTGCAGAGTCTACATTCATTCATAATTGACATAACAGTAGCCTCGTTGACGACGTTTTACAACTCTTCGTGACATTTTATACGATATTCGGCATTCCCAGGGCTTCCCAAGGCTTCCCACGTCTTGGTTACCGCATCTATCACAGGGGTTCGCTCACTTAATGACCTGGATTCAGGAGTATGATTTAAATACATTTATATAACTTTGCAACTGTAACTATATACTCAAAAGCAAAACTCATTGCACCCGAAATCACCAGGGAAGGAAATTTGTAAAGTCAACATTTTTTCAAGTTTAACAAAAGATTAATTTTGACTTTGGTTGAGTTTGTTGGCGTGGTTTCGGAAACATCGTTCTTCCAGTTTTATGTTTGCAACCGCCGACGTGTGCATTTTCTTACCCAATAAATACATCTGTATTTATTATATATATCGATTCCTTATAATTGTTTGGGGAAAAAGTTATTACAGGCTTCAAAATAAGTTCCGCACACGTGAGGTCTCTTAGTCTCCTTAGTCAAGGTAGACAGTGTGAAATATAGATTCCAACATAAATCGAATGCGATTATTATTGCTGGATATTTCAGAAGTTCGCCACCAATAACAACGAACAAAGAACGCTGAAAAACAGATGTCTGAAGTGTGCGTCTTCATTTTATGAGACAAATAAAGAGCGCTAAAAATTTTAAGTCTGTGGGTTTTATAAGAAGTTTTCAGTCGCTAAAGTTACATTCGGAGGTTTAGCTTGGATAACAGCAGTTAGTAAAAACTTTCGATCTTGTCTCGGTCGGGGTTTGAATCCACGATCTCACCGACTCAATTCACTTGGCTATGATGGTCACTAAACGCAATAAGGAACTTATTAAATATCGCCTATACGCCGACGGTACATAAGTCATGTTGCGCTTACTTGCGAAGCTGGAAAGATGCTATGTTGGTACAGAAACTCTTCTAAGAAAACAGTACATGCATTGTGTAAGCTTGACTCCGAACTTGCGCCGTGTTGATTTTCTAAAATAAAAGCTGAAGTGGCATACTTCTGCCATGAGCTGTAAGCTTTTCACATAGATGATATGATAATTTTTTAAGGTTATGATCAAATATTGACTTCCCTGAAGCTCTTGAAATCTCTTGAAATATTGAAAAAGTTCCCTCAAAATAAGAATAATAAGGTTGAAATGTTTAAAATGCATTTCCCTCATGCATTAGAATTTCAAATTTAACAAATTGCCCTCTCTAAGATTAGTTGTACTTTGAGCTTTTAGCTTAGTAAATAGTGGGGTTTGAGTATTTGAACGGAAATATAAGTACTTTCACGACGGATACGAGAATTGAGTGTTACACAACAAAAGAAAAGAGAGCAACGGTGGTGAGAGGGTGCTAGCAATTGGAAGTATTTTCAAGCAACAGCCGGAAATTGCAAATATATTTACACAATTTCGAGCAGAAATGCACACACATACACACACACACACAAAGTCATTCGAGTTTACAGGTAATCGAACCGAACTACTGAGCGAATGTGTGTGTGCGTGCTTATCTGATGGAACAGCTAAGCGAATGAGTCAATGAGTGAATGAATGAATGAATGTGAAATGTGCGGTAAAAACAAGTACCTAAACCATTTGCGGTTATTAAAACGTTGGCCAAAGCTGGAGAATTCTTGCACCTGATTTTCTGGCGCTTTCATGGCGAATGTTGCTTTGCGGTCAGCAAATTCCAACGCACCCACCTACATACATACACACACACACACACACACACACACACACACACACGGGAAATTTAGCATTTTTACGGGCGCCAGCTTGCCGATTTCCCAGCAGGATTTTGCTAAAATTACTATTGATTCTATGCGTATGGCGTATGTCGTGGCGAGCGTGTATGTGTTTTCAACCTGTGGCAACCACAACAAGGCAAACATTGGCGAATTGTGCCAACGCCTGACACAATGACCCTGCCACACGATGGCATTCTTGCTGGTTTTCGTTCAATATTTTTCTTCTGCATTACAACAACAAACAGTGTTAATATTGTTGAATGGCATGTTGGTGTTGTTGTTGCTTTAGCAATTTGCTTGACACAATAATAAGGCAATAGCAGGGTGTATGGCTAGAAATTTAATTACCGTGTATTCGGAAAATATGTGAATGCATGCATGTTGAGCAGAATTTTTGGGCCTTCATTAGGGGTGTTCTGATTTTTTAAATTTAAAAATTAAATTTAATTTATATAAATTAAATAAATAAATTAAATTTATGCTAATTTATAAATTAAATTTATGCTAATTTAAAAATTAAATTTATGCTAATTTATAATATTAAACACACAGTTTGTAGGTATATTTTTTAATACAGTTCAGCTGCGACTAGTTTTTCAAGAACGTTTACCAAAATATATTTACGTACCTTCATATATATATGTATATTTGCATAAGTTAGTATAAACAAAAAACTGACAGACAAATTATTTATGTTTATTTGCTATTTGCTAAAGTTCTAGCTTCAAAAAATTCTCAAATTTCAACTTCGAAAGTTTTTTTTTCAGTGGAATTCCTCGGTAAATTGTTTCCAGCTCTCAGCACATTTGTTACAGTTATCTAAGACTACATAAACAAAACAGCCAATGAAGAAAGGCAATAATATCATTCCGCAAATACAAACACCCCTAATAATGCCTTGCATAGCAACATTTCAATTCAGGATGCGTGTTTTGAGAAATGAGTATCTTATCTAGCAAGCTTCCGAAAGTGAATGACAAATAACTCCATGTACGCACATGCATGGAGATATTTTATTGCCTATGTAGTTCCTATACATATATACCTGTACATATATATGTATATGTATATTAAATGTATGTATAAATGAATAATGGTTGGCTTAGATTAATGGTCTTCCGCTTGAGGCAGGGTCATTGCAATCATTTATGTCATAAAGGGTATGAGAAACAACGGAAAAATAGGATAAAAGCGAAGAGTAATAAACGTAGATGAAGTATATATATGTAATACATAAATTGTATTATGGTGGAAATGTGATAATTATTCATGAGGGTGCTTCCGAAGAACTGTAAATTTTAAAATAGATACTCTTATCACCTTTTCTATTTTAAATACTTATCTACATACAGAATATAAATACAAAAACGAAACGACCTCTTCTTGAAAGCAGGTACTTTTGCCTGAAATATATAAAAAAATAAATCATGGCGTCCAATATTATGCTCAGTATGATCAGTCACCCCTTTTATCGACAAAGAAATCAGTCTAAATATCAATTCTGCTTCTGTCTCATAAATGCAAGGAATGTTGATATGTTCTGAAAAATGTCGTTCCAATGTGGGGCTTGCCATAGTCCGTTAGCTAAAAATAAATGTAAGCGCGGGCTTATGAATTTCGGACTGCTTAAATGAAGGTTAACTAATCTATATTCCCTTTCATAAAAGTCTTGAAAAGTCTTGATTATTCTAAAGGGATGGAATTCTAAAGCGCTTATCTGTTCCTCAGATACTTCGTTCTATATAATCCCTAACAACATTTTTGGGCGGGTTTCATGGTAGAACAACAAGAGGATGAAATGGAATTGGTACATTTATTGCTATACCACTCTGAGAGTAAGCTTAAAGCTATCTGTTCTAGTGTAAACTTTTTAAAACGACATCGCTTTTGGTATCAATTTAATTTTACAACAACAAAAACAATAGTTTTAGCTTCAAATATATTTAATGTAGAGTTAAGCGATGTATTGCAAAATAGTATCTTCATTATATAAGACCTCGAGTTAGATATATACCGGAAGGGAGCCATATTTTTATCTGGCCAAGAACTATAAACTGAGAAGCATAGAATAGAAAAATATTAGGAAAGTGTTTTATATTGCTACAATTGATTTTCATCAAACTTTACTGAGATATATCTACATATTTATGTAGTATAAAGTCAACCAGAGGTACAGATGTCATAAAATTGGGTCTATATCATAGCTGTGAACCAATTTTGCACTTTGTGAAGAAATTTTTATCTTGTATAGGGCTGTGAATATATTATATATTATATATATTGGTTTATATATATATAATTATATATATATTATAATATATAATATATAATATATAATAAAAAAAATATATATGTATATATTTATATGTATATATATATATATATAAGGTATAAAGTCAACCAATGAGATAGAAATTATATCATAAAATTGGGTCTATATTATTATATAAAGTGTGAAAGCTGTGTGAAAGTGTGAAACATTTTTTGAAAAAGAGTTGCCACATCAGCAATATGATGGTAATTGAACCATGTGTGAACCCCCAAAATATCCCTTACCAAAAATTTTTCATGCACTTACAAACGGTTTGATCAGAAAATTTAATTAATAAATTTTAATTAATTTTTTCTAGCTTGAAATGTTTATATAAAATTGAAGTACTTGCATATGTCTCCACTTTCTCGCTTGCTTGCTTTCTTCAAAATCGCAAAAAATATTGCATCTGTGATTCTCTTCAAGCCATCACTTTTCACTCAATTATCATACAAATGAAAATATGAAATCAAGCTGAAATTATAAAATTAAATAACTCTGGCAAGCAATTAACTTCGCTCAGTCGAATGCGCACACACGCGCGCACACAAATTAGGCAACATAACGACATTAAGTCTGTACGAACAAGTAGCATATTTGAACGTTTCCTTGCGCCACTCTCCGCACTTGAGTTGGAAATACATACAGACATTTGCAGATCAGTGTGTACACTTGAGCGCAGAGGCACACATCACACATGTTGTATACGTAATCTAGATGGGTGAGCACAACAGCAAAATCCCGTTATGCGCTGCTCAAGGGCAAGAAAAAATACAAATAACCACAATAACAACAACACCGCAAAAGCAAAAAATAGCACACAGGTGGCAATAATCATGTCATGGTGAAAGTGAGTGTGTACCCGTAAAATAGCTTAACCTGGATCTGGAGGAGAAGTTCAAAGTATCGTAACAAAAAAGTACAAATGTAATAATGACATTTTGAGCCCTGGTTATGCCTCAATTTACAATAGCTGTTGAGATACAGTACAGATAGCGGAATCCTTGATTAGCAGCATTTAAAGGTCACGACACGTCAACGTTGACAGATGCCTACTGAAAATTTTAATATATTGAGATTTATGTAAATAAAAAATCTCTGTGTAATGCTTTGCCTATATGTATGTAAGTATGTATGTGCAAGTGGGCTCTCAACACTATGCATCGTACAGTGGGTTGTAATTGTTAAAATTGTTCTCAGCTTTTTTTTTTTCAGCTTCCATTTTTAAAACCAGTTAACTCAAATGCCACTGTAATGCCGATCATAGTTTTTCCGACATTCGACAATTCTCATCTAACAATAGTCGAAATCAGTTTATACCACTTATGGCTCCATATACCGAATATGAGAACACCACGCTTCCTTTGATTTACTTTTTGCCTCAAATATCGGTCCATTTGTTAGATATATATCTTAACGAAATTAAATGTGTAAGTTTTTTTGACAACATCTTTATTTTGGTGCTAAAACTGTATAAAATCGGTCCTCATAAATCCGTGTGTCCCGGCAATCGGTGGTTTCCCTAACTTCCCCAGCACTTATATGATTAATAAATCAATTTCTGTTAAGCAAGTTGGCTTTAAAGTAGATATTTCGAATATGAAGGACGATATTTATATCAATCAATCAATTCAACCCACTGTACATACATCACCACAGTTTTTTGCTTGTGCGCACACAAGGCTTGTGTGACAGCTCATTGTGTGAGACTCCGCACGATGCGGCCGAGTTGATGCCAACAGAGCAATGTCACAGCAAAAGCTTCCACTCCGCCATTCAGTCATTCGCACAGTCAACAAGATGGACCCACATACACATATATATGCACAAATAAATGCGCATTTATCCATACACAAATGAATGGTGTGTGAGATTTTATATGCAAACATATATACATGCGTACATATGTATGTGTACAGGTACGTTACATTTATTCTGTTGTCTGGCTGTCAGTCTGTTGGCGTCTGGGTTGTTTATTTGATAACTTGTTTGATTCGTGAACGTCACAGCGTTAATGTGCTATACACAAACATAGTATATATATATGTATATATGTGTGCATTGAATGTATGCATATAAGGCTGGTCCTTAAACGTGGATGGTGTATTTTTAAAGCAGATTTTTGGGCTTCTTCCTCAACTTCTACTTCGATAGTAATGTGGACGAGAATATAAATTTGGGTCCTTATTTCAGGTGGTCAAAGCGTGTCACACAGCCGTCAAAGTTTACATTTCACCATGGTGATTCGGAAAAGTAAAATTGGCATGTTTTGTTGCTCTTCCAAAAATTGGTCCAAATTTGGTAAAATTCCACACATAAATTTTGGACCCGAATTGAGTTAATTACGATGTATCACACGCGGGTTTAAGTACAGATTTCTCAGTAGATAAGAAAACAAGTAATTATTTCTTTCCTCCTATACTCAAAATTGAAGCAAATGTAATCAAAAGTACTACAGATAAATATTGATACTCAAAAATATATATAAAAATGTGAAGACTCAAAAGAGCAAAATAAATTTTTAATGCCCAAAATCGATCCCAGCATATTGGGAAACTCTACAAAATTTGTTCCCGACTGGAGTTAGTTAGGGGACATAAGTTCACGAGGCATATAAGTTCACATTTTTCTATGGCGCCTCATAAAATTAAAATAATTTTTTTTCTTCCTATCAAAATCAATAATACTGTGGTCAAAGAGAACTTTTGCTTCCGCTTACTATTATTATTTTTACTTTCCATCGAGAAAACTGTCCTCATCGGCTATCGTCTTTAATGTGGACCAAAATTTATATGTGATATCTTGTGGTGATACTTGATGTTACCGATTGAGGGTATGCTAACAAAAAATTGCTTATTTGATTTAGTAAGGACCACCCTAATGTATACATAAATGGAATAAAAACGAGATTTTGATGTTTGACTAGCATCCATTTTACTTGATTATAAGTATACATATCGTATTCGGTATACGATTTCTTGATATCGCGTGTCGACATTTGAATATCCTCTTCAATTTATGTTCTCTATATAAAATTCTTGAGACATTCGAAGAAGGATACCAAAGCCATTGGCTTGGAGTGGTGAAGGTAAAGCAAACGTGAAAATAAATATAAAAAAGCAACTAAAGAAATGCATAGTTGTGCAAAATCAAAAAAAACATCAAAACCAAAACACAGGAAGAGCTAGCAATAGCGGCAAATAGAGGCACCAAAAGTGAAAAAGGAAAGGCGGCCAAAGATAACAAGTCGTAAATATAAAACAACGAATTTTATACCTACACACCTATTGACTACATTCCATTGTGGATTGTGCTATTGAAAGTGCATGAGAAACTAACATATATATATATATATATAGATATATATATGCTATCTATATATATATATATATATAGATATGCATGTATGTATGTACACAAAGTGAGAACAAAGCTAAACAAAACAAAAGAAAACAAGCAAAACACTGAACTCTATGAGGCAGCTAGGTCTGTGTGTATGTATGTATGTATGTATGTATGTGTGCTTGTATGTTTGTTTATATATGTGTATGTATGCATGTGAGTAAGCCACACAGCATACAGGGTGGTTAAAATCAAATGGAAAATATCATTAAATACAGGCATATCGTGTTTTGGCATCTTCGGGGAGGGCGGACGTTTAACGACGCGTTGCCTGGGACATGCGTACTGAACGGTAAATGTATTGCGGCACGAAGACAGCAGCAAAATGTGATGAGCGCCGCCAACACAATCAGCCACACAGACAGTCAGCCAGCTAGTCAGCGAAGCGGCAGACAGCACGCTTGCATAGGTAGCGAGGCAGGCGAACAAGTTAGCAGCCAGTTAAGGCAAAGCGGCAAAGCGGACAGGTTCAGGCGTCGTGGAACTTCACCAACGTTGTCAGTGATAGCAGAGCAGCGAGAATGTCGAAGAGTTTTGTGCTTTTGCAGTGCGGATAGCGACGCGATTCGCGTGTGCGTGCCGTTTTTCATGCTCTGTACGCTACGCTCTTGGTCGGCCTGTGCGTATGAGTAATTAATAAATAGTCAAACTTTTCAAATAAGCGCCTCGAGCATTCAAATCTCAAAGTGTTTCCAACTCATATTTCGGTTTTTTCTTTTTTTCTTTTTTTCGTTTTTTTTCTCGCGTGCATACAGCTGCTTGAATAATTTGTGTATCTCTGCGTGTGCGTGTGTGTGTGTGTGTGCTTGTGTGTGTATTTGGTGTTTTTTCGGCTTTCGCTTAAATTCTGCAGAAAGTGCTGTGTATCGACGCGCGGGAAATAAACAATTGAATTGTACAGCGTGTGTATGTGTGACACAAAGAAGTATGCCAACAGCATCCAACTGTTCGGGATTTTCGCTTTATAGTGTTGTTTTTTTTGTCGATTTAATTCCATAATGTAGCATGGAAAAGAAAACAAAAACCTTAAGCGATTTGCTAAGAGTGCGAAATGTGTACTGAAAAGAGTAAAAAAAGAGTTTTATTTGGAAACAAAAAAATATATATATATATATTAAAGGGCAATAAAATAATAAATAGAAAACAGACTGCAAGTAAAAATTAAATGAAAAAATAGTTGCAAAAGAAATTAATGCCATAACATCTATAAATAGACGAATCAATCGTGGTACAGTTGAATAATTTGATGTTGATTAATTGCTTTTGACGTTCAGTGTGCAAAATGCGGGCCGGAAAAAGTGCTTAGAAACACATACATTTTGCACAATGAAACCTAAATAATTTAATAAAATATTTACTCTATTTTAGCAGTATTTTCAAAGCATTACGTAGCTTTTTTGTCAAAAGAGAAACCACTTTGTTTGACATTTTGACACTTCTTAATTATTTGTATTTTTGTTTTTTTTTTTATTCCTTTAGTGTCTGCAAAAAAATTTGCAATACTTAAAATGAAACCAGTAATGGGCATTATCTAGATTCATGGTTAAAATGTTAAATGATTAAATTCAAAAAATTAATAATTTATTATTATTAGTAATTAATATTCAAAAACAAAATCAGCCTTAAAAAAATGAATTACTTTGCTTGAAAGAATTTCTGACGGACCGGTTATAATTTAAAGTCTGTGGTCGAAATTCCTTAATGAACTCCTTATTCTAGGTGGAAAAAAACTTTCTTTCATAGAACTTCTATTAAAAAATCAAATCAAGGGAGTTGTTCGGAATGACTCTATAATTGTCTATCCTCATATGGGTTTTCCATTGGCACTGATAAGGCTCCTACTAGGAGCTAGGCTAGTACGAAGGTCTGGCTAGAATCACTCGCCTCATTCTACCCGTTGATCTCCAATTGAAATGCGAAATAGTCTAGATGGTTGTGAAAAAAATTTAATTTTACGCTCATCAAAGTATTTAAAAGTGGCTCATCAGTAGTTCAACGTAAAGAAATTTCATGCCTTCGTCTTGATCCCTCCTTTTTCTAGTGCTTTTCCACAAAATGTGTGTACTCAGTGATTTTATCTCTTTGGATGGACTAATTTGATGGTTTAAATAATTTTGATTAAATGGTTTTATCGTTGCCGAGTCAAACTAAAAGTCGCTTTTATGTGCCAGGCGTGTTTGAAGAGTTTCTTACTTGGCTCCGGGCCCGATTTGTTCGACCAAAGCCTAAAATAGCCATCGACATGGTAGTTCAAGGGCTCTTTCCACATCATAGCAAATTCGTATCTGAAGCTATACCTTTTTTTGTTTATCCACAAGCCTAAAGCCTAGAGCCACAAACCTTCACGGGTTGCATACTTTTTGAAGAATTCCACGGCTATCTTTCATTTGTAAAGGATTCAAAAGTGCATTGAAGAAAAATGGTTTGGGTCATCTAAAACACATTTTACCATTGACTCAGAGAGTCTCATAACTAATAATCACTATAAAGGTCATTTCAACTAAATTTACATCTTTGTTGTCAAGGGACCCTTTTAATAGTTTCCCCAAACTTCTAATGGTTCTTAAAAAGATATATCTTGTAACCGAGCTATTAATATTTCTCGAAGAGCAGCAAGATGGCTATTATATAGAATTATAAAAAGTTCTAATACACAGAAGCAACTGAAAAACGAAAATTTAAAACTAAAATAATACAACAACACATTTAAAAGAGGCGACTACTTGAGAACTCCCCAATCGCTGAATAAGCTCATTTTTAAACGTGCATCATTAGGGAGTAAGATAATTAGGCCAAAGGCATTCTATTTCACTATGCCACCATTCTTTTATAACAACAACACAATTCAATGCATTTCATCACTATCACCACTTTTAACTTTGCATAAATTACAAGCAAATACTAGAACAATACAGTTAGAAGAAAGAAGGCACAAAAAATATAGAAAAATTATAAGAATTGTGAAAACAACGCAATAAGCAAAAATTACAATCAATCCTTTCTATATATACATATATATAGCTATGTCATCAGAGGATTGTCGACGACAGCAACTCAAGCAAACTATGGATGATGAATTTTAAATGCAAATTGCGATTATAATAGAAAGTGCTTACGCGCACTTATTTAACTATATACAGTGCTGGCCAAATTATTAGAATTGCAGAGTTTCTGCAGCAGACCTTCGCAACATATAGAGTAGTGGGGGATATTTAAATATGCGTTTTTCATCATCATAAACTGAATTTGCTTAAAATTTGTTTAATAATTTAAAACTGAGTGTACTATATATTCAGTGTTTTGTTATTAAACATTTTTCTGAAAAGTTTCCAAATTAAGCATTTCTTCACTTTTAACAGCAGTTGCTTCAGAATAAGGTCTGCTGGACATTATTTAACAGCAAAGCATTTTCTAAAGCTCAAAACTGGAACACGAATCCTCTAAAATCATTTTCAAAGAGTTAAATGAGCCAATGTATACTTTTCTACGCAAAAACTTTTCTATATATATATTTCTTTCTATATAATAAAATATTCTTTCTGTGCATTTTTGCATCATTCTTTTAAAGCATCTCATCTGTGAAAGACTTCCAATGAATTTTCATTTAATTTAAATTCATTTGTCTAAGAAAAATTGACTAGAAAAAGTAAACAAACATCAGTTGGTATGTTATTCCAGCGCATAACCGCCACTAAGCACTCAGTTCAGATAACTTTACTCGAAATCCGGCTTCATCAGCTTTTAATAAAGTTTTTCATAACAATCTCTTGGTTGTTCAGCAAATGTTTCAAAACGACTTCGAACGTTGACAATAATTTGATGCTTCAGTGTGCTTGTAACAGCTTCGTCAAAGGCACATAAATTCATATTTATATACATACATACACGCCAACGTACATACAGTAGCCATTCATATTGGTTAGAGCAAAGCGTACAGGCCAACAAGCTCTGCTAATGCGTTATTATCCTGTCCCGCGGCTTTTCCTATGCCATAACAAAACGAAGCACTTTAGCCGCACCGAAGAAATAAAGCAAACTACAAATGGTATTATGCACGTGCATAAATCCTATTGTACAGTGGTAGCTTAACACACAATTTAACGCCACCTTAACATTATTCATGCAATCCTTTGACAGCGTACATTTATACAGGCAGTTTTGACCCCCACCCAGGCGGCTGTTAACAGCTGCACGCACAAACCACACAAACTGCCTGCCTGCGTGCCTCAAAACTCTCAACGTGTCCTTAAATGTCCACAGCGCTTAAGCTGCTTGCCCCCGCGCCCACAACCGAGTCGCGTTACGAGCATTGTGTGCACACGCTTGTTGTTATGCACTGGCTGGTTGCTAAACGTTGGGAACAAAAAGTGTTAAATCATGTACTGGCACAGATTTTGAACATGTCTTGCATTTGTTTTTCTTTTCTTTGGCCTGATATATATGTGTGCATGTGCTTGAGTGTTTTGTTTTTTGTTTTTTGTTTTGCTGCTGAATGAATTTATTTTGTTGTTGAAATTGTCAACGGTTTTTGTGGAGAGCACAACGGTATTGCCAGCATGCGTTAGTTTTGTGTCACTTGTTTGTATTTCTATGGCGTATTCACCGGTTTGACAGCATTCGTCATCAGCGTGTGCTTTCACTACACATTTCCAAAGATGTATGGCCTTTTTGCCCATTGCGCTTTTTGTTTATTTTTTTTTAAGTATTCTTCTCGCATAAGTGTCTTTTTATGATAGTTTCATGTGAATGTTTAGAACAAATACTTGTATATTTAGCGGAGAGCAATGAATTACTTGCATACATTGAAAACATTGTCATTTTGTTGCAAAGTGTTGCGAAATGTGTCATAACTGAAAATAAAAAAATTTAAATAATGACAAAGTAATTGCTATTTTTATTATTTAAAAAGTGCATTAATACGCACACATGGGCACCTTTAATGGTTTTCGCCGGCTATAATTACTTCCGCGCCTTAGCTTAATTTCATCTCAAATCTGTCGACGCTGATATACACACATATAAGAGCTTTATACGGTTATATTAAGGCAGTGAAATTTTCTGCCTTCTTTTGCTCCTTAGCAGCAACTGTCATTAAGGATAAACTTACATGCACACCATAATATACAATATAAAATATATACTTGAAAAAAATAAAAAATTAAAAATTAAATAGATATGTACACACTTACAAAAATACCTCGTGATATATTAAAGTAAATTCATGTAGCTACTTCACGTACATATATTTATGATCATAATTAAGTGAGTGTGCAAAATTAGAAATAGTTCAAACGTGCATAAAATGGCTGATTTCATGAAAGCGAAAAATGGTGCAGAGCGCTTCTAAAATGGCTGCTTCAACGCAAGATGCTATTCACGTCAACCAAATTGACAGTGCGCAGCTAAACAAAACGACCTACAATTTAACGCCCAAAGTAAAATTTAGCGCACCTAACATACATGCATACACATAATTTTATTGATTTAAATTAAAAACAAAACAAAAAAAAAAAAAAAACAAAAAGTTAAATAGACAAATTTATAAAGAAAATATGATTGACTGGGTGTCAATCGTACGGCACTCGCGTCGCCGTTTCTCAAACTATGTCGGCGCGCGTTCGCCGGTGCGTATACGTCGACGGCGCAGGCAGTTAGTTGCGCCACCGTTGGCAGCAGCGACCGCAGCACAAGCGCCCGCGAAGCACAGCAGCAGCAGCAGTGCAACGACGCCGGTGGGCGCCGCAAAAACGCCCACAGGTAGCGCTGAAGCGCACAGCGCTAAAAAGAGTAGCGGCAATAGTGGCAGTGGCGGCGGTGGCGGCGGCGGCGCTCAATACGCCTGCTGTTGCGCGAATGTAAGTGTTGGCAGCGATGAATGCGCCAATGGTAGCGTAAGAGTGCGCTCCAAAAATACAGAACAACTAACTATGCACATTGCCAATTAGTTAATATGCTCATTTAAAATAATCTGTTGCCTCGCATTTTTCCACATTCAGATTTTAATGCAATTATTGCAAACTGCTACTTTGTACACTAAATACTTATAACCTGAAATGATGTTAAGAAGTATGATTGAACTCATGAAGTTTCTCTTCTTATTTTTTACTTTTCAGAATCAGCGCATGAAAGTGGATGGTGACGCCGACATTCCCAAAGAGAGTGCGGGCGTGAGCGCCAGCGGTACTGGAGCAAGTGAGGGCGGCAGCAGCAGTGCCGCAAAGGCGCCGGCTCGTTCTCCTGAATCGGCGCCCTATCATAACCGGCAGCAGCAGCAGCAGCAGCAGCCCAGTGCCAATGTGGAGACTGTAAGCAGCGAAGCTGTAAGTGCCAATGCCTACAATAACAATAACAATAACAAGAACAATAGCCAATGCAATAGTAACAAAAACAATAACAATAACGCTGTTTCGAATGCAAACGATTGCATAACGCCAATTTACCACTTTAATTGCCTGCAAATGGGAAATTAATTCACGTCAAAGTTTATACAAACATTTGCAGAATACTTCTTGAAAATTGATAATTATTGCCATTCGTTTTTTGTGTCTGCTTTGAAAATTGCTTCAGAATTCTAATTCTCCTTCTAAAACAGACTTCATTGATTAATTGAAGTTCCAATTAAGTTGAAATCAAATTAGTAAGAAAATTAAATTAATTAATTTTTCAAATCAGTAAGCTTGTTAGTCGCTAAACTCACATAATTTTGTTTATAATTATAATTTACCCCAAATATGCCGGAAATGTAGTAAATATTATGCAACAGCAAGGATATAAGGTGCGGCAATGTCCCCTTCCATTATTTCGCCACACCCTTTCGACAATTTGCCGTTTCCGCTAGCTTTAATTCGTGTTTTTTGTTTCATAACAACATAATAATAAATTACCATGTTTATTTTCTTTCGATTTTCATGCCATTTATGCTTTTTCTTATATTACGCATTTTTAGCGTAAGACAATTAATATTCGTTTATTTTTATATTTTCCTTTTATTGTACTAATTATGGCTAACTGTGGTATTTTGGCCACCCCTATAAGCCGATAAAGAAATTGATTATAATGATTGCTTTAATTCTGCATTTTGTCGCTTGTGTTTATATATTTCTAGTTATTTATAATTAATTCTTAAACGTGTTTATTAAGCTTATATATTTTTATACCAATTTTGTATTTGCTTAACAATTTGTTTGCCATTTATAATAAATAAAAGTGCCGCTTATGTTTTTTTATAGCATGTTGCATTTTATTTTCTTTCACTGAACAGTAAGGTTTGTATGCATTTTAATTTAATTTTCATTTTAAATTTAATTTTAACAAGATTTTAGTATTTTTAGACATAAATTTTATTTTTTAACAAAGGTTTTAATGTTTGTTTATATATAAAAAAAACCGAAACATTAAATAAAAGTGCAGCTAAATGATGGACAGTCGAAATAACGCGATTTTGTATTATTTATATTAAATATATTTTTATTAATTTTTAATTTTCAAACAAGTATTGTACAAAAATTATTTTATTATATGCATTTTCCAATTAGTGATAATGCTTCTCCATTTACCAAATATCGTTACTGAACATATTCACCACAGCTAGCTTCGCTATTCTTACGCGCTGTGGCATCTCTGTGTACCGCAACAAGTTCATTGAAAATGTTGCCAATCGTTTTTTCACGCTCTCTTCGTTTCTTTTTTGGTTTTGTTTTCGCCCTTCCTCCAATTCGAGTGTTGCTTGCGTAGCGGCGTTTCGTTGCGCGTATAAATCATTGTTTTCTAGTTAAGAACTGTAAGAAATAATACTTAACTAAAAAATAAACTGTATTTTAGTGAAGTGGATTGCTCTGATAATGTAAAAGTGTCGTTTAAGCATCTAAATAACACGTTTTATTGCAATTAAAAGTTAACAAGTGATTGACAATGAAAGAGGCGACGAACAAAAAGCTAAATTTGAGTGTCAAATAGCTGAGGAGCATTGCCAGCTGGGTGAAAAAATTGTAAAATAATATTTGCTTCGAGTATCGAATTGAAGCGGCCGTAAACATGTTGCGCTGGCAGTGAACGTATTGCATTAATGTGTTAACGGAGGATCTTCGACACAAAAAAATAATAAAATTATAACGCGCGAATATTACAAACATACAATATTATAAAATAAACAATTTATTTGTGCTTCCAATTTACACAGCAATTACACTGATTTTGCAATTCCTACACGCTTTTGGTTAGTTTTGTAATGTCGAGCGGTCATAGATAGAGCAATGGCTGAAGGTGGTGTCACTGGGCTTGTTGCCGCGTTACATGTTCATCGTCGTCAGCAAAATGTTGCGGTCTTTGCATTCGCGGGCAGTTTGCTAGTTTGTTAGTCAAACACTCGTAGCTCCAGAGTACAGCAGTTGTCGCCAGATTGCGTGCGCGAACGAAAAACACGAAAAAAAAAATTCGAAAATGTGCTAAAAATAAACTACATATTCTAAAAAGTAAATAGTTGTATGCAACAATGAAAAAATTACAGCAGTCTTAGCGTAACGAAAGCAAAAAGTAACATTGGTGCGGTGAAAGAGGCAGTGTTGTAGCACGCGAAATAATCGCTAAGAAAAAAAAAAAAAGAAGTGACAGAAAGTAAACGAGAGTATAGGAGAGGAGAGAGCGAGTAATTGTTTAAAAATTACGCGGCAGCGAGAGAGCAGAAAGTGGACAACAAACATTAACGGAGCGTGTGAAAATAGAAGAAGAAAAAAGGAAGCAACTTTAGCTCGTCGCGCAGTGTTTTTATATCATAGAAATGTTTGTTTTATTTTTCGTGCGCGTAAAAATTCTGAATTGAATTTGAAATTAAGTCGAACGGACGCAATAGAGCAACGAGTGACATCCATAGCAATTGGCTGACGGTGTATTTAGTGACGGGAAAAGCGTGGAAAAGCGCTAGCAAGTAGTGAATAGTGCATTAGTGAAAAGTGCCTTTTTGTATAGGATAACTTCTTGAGGATTAGCGTTTGTGTGGAGCAACGAGATGACAACGCGTAAGAAGAAACGTCAAGATGGCAGTGGTAGTGGTGGTGGTTTCATCAAAAAAGTCTCTTCGCTTTTTAATTTGGATTCGGTAAATGGAAATGCTATTTAAATGCACCAAACTTAATTTGAAAATTTTTGAGTTGAGTAATATAATTTGCAATTGGAAAGTAGTCGTTTCAGCAAGTTGAAAAAATTATAAGACTTAGGTCGGCGGTAGTGGGTGATATGACTGGGTGTTATGGATACTCATAGGATGATTCCATAGTTTATTTTTAAATTTACTTGTTGGTGTTTGCTAGCCACAACGAACTCAGCGCTGGCGACTGATTTTGTGTGTACAAAAGCAAATTTGCGTTTGCATTAAGTAGAGTGGCTGGTACTCTATGTTGTAGCTGACCAAAAGCATTGTCAAGGCGTTTCCTATAGCCCGGCAACGCCCCTGTAACGTTCCTACTGTTTTACGGCATTAAAATAACCACAACCAAGTAGTATGTAAAGCAAAGTACTGGGCAATATTATCTACATTTAGCTGTTTGTTTAATATTTTCTTTTGGTCAATTGGGCGCAGAGCACATTCTTGAATAGTTTTTTTTTTGTGTCGCAATCAATACAAATTCACTAACCCAACACTCATATTCGTTTATATCCACCTTCGCCAGATCGTAGCAGCAGCATCATGAATGTGTATCTGCATGTTCTACAAGGCCCAGTATGGCCTACTTTGTTTTCTGTTTTCGTCGCCGTCTATGACAGCAACACAAGCGCTAGTATTCGCGTTGATCATGGTTGGTATCTTGCGCGTGGTTAAACTTCCACCAACAACTTGCAGAGTTTTTGCCTTTTTATTGTGGCAATTTTTGCCGCCTCATAGACAATTTTCTTATTATGTTGTTGTTGTTGTTGCAGCGGAATTTTCTTATTCTCGTTGATTTTGCCGAACTTGCAAGTTATTTTCGCGCACTTGACGTTATAGCTATGTACCAGTAGTGGTTGTAGCCGATTTTGTGCGTCATGCTGCCCCACTTGTGTACGCTGCCCCCGGTAAAACTGTTGACTTTTCTTCATTACTTCTATCTGTGCTTCTTAGGAATTCCTACATACCTTCCTCTAGTTCCTCTAGTGTTATTTCTTAGTGCATTTGTTTTTGTTGCTTTTTTTTTTCTTTTTTTCGTTGCGATCTTCTTGTTACAACTTTTATTCTTACTCAAATGTTGGTGCTGCTACTGCTGCAGAAACGTGTTGAACCTGATTCACATCTGATAATATTTGCTGAAAATAGAAAAATCTTATGGCATTTGCCCACTCTCTCTCACACATTCTCGCCACGTTCACACCTTTCTTTTGCCCTTGGACGGGGGAATCTTAACTACTACTAGTTAATAGTGTGATCTGTACAGGAAGCTGTTGGTAGACTTTGCATATCCTGTTTTGCAAGTTATCACTTGAAATCAGCTCAATTTGCTTGCAATTTTTCAACCATTACGCTACTCGCGTTCAAAATCAAATACTTCGCATTTAAGATTTCAGTGTTTTCAGTGTTTTTAGTGTGTGCATGTATATTTTTATTACGAATTTTAGCGTTTACTTTTTCCATATTCTTATTTCTTATTTGTTGTACTTTGAAATTCATAATTTTTAATGGCAAGTAGCCAAAAACTGTTCTTAAATGCCATAGTCTTGTTGCTTTCTTTGCGTTACGCCACAATTTTTAGTATATCGTATTCGGTGGGATCTCGCGGAGATAAAAAAATATCTAAGCTAAAAATATTTGTTCATAAATACAATTTTTACTTGCTCACGCATTCATATATATATATATATTTATGTATGTATGTACATGTACATGTTTTTCCACAGACAGGAAATATGCGAATGGCTTCCACTAAAGATTGTATATCCAAAGAAACCATCTATTCCAGATGCCGTGTGCTAGTATAGATTTGGATTTTTATTAATGTCTTCATTCATATTATTTATATGCATGCAATATATGCCGAATGCCGGCAACTGGCAACCTGTAAACATTTATGCCACCCACCGCAGCAGCAAATTCATTAAAATGATTATGTAAACAAAAAAGATATTTTTCTTTATTTTATTTTATTTTTTTCACTCAATTTTTTATACATGCTCGCTTAAGTAATGTTTGTTTACTTTTGAAGGACATTTCTTTGATGTGTCATTATTATTTTTTTACGGACTCGTGTAGAGTTTATTGCCTTCCTGTCAGTTGCTTTTCTTGTGATTATACGAAATTGTGTAAATGTGCAAATGGATTGATGAGTAAATAAATAAATATATGTGCAATTTTGTAAAATATGTAAATATTCGCTGGGAATATATAAATTGACAGTATTTTCTTGGTAGAAACTAAATATTTTTTTAAATATTAATTAACTTTTCACAAGCATACAAACAAAATATATATAATTTTGACATACACATGCTAATTACTTTAGGTAAACAATATGCTAATTACTTTAGGTAAACAACATGGTTAAGTAATTTCTTTTTCTGAAGCTATCTATTGGATCGATTGACATACATAAATCGCTTGAATATTTTCCATTTCACTTTGCATACTTCAATTGAATTTATATTAATATTTATGATAAATTAAAAGTTCATTCGATTCGAAGATTCGAGAGTAGTTGCTCTGTGGTCTCCGCCACACGGTCACAGAGCTGACAGTATTCTTTCGATCGGAACCACCTCTTGTGCATGTGACACCTTAATCTTCAGTTGTTCCAAAAAGGTTTGTTTGATTTACGCAGAGGATGGGTGTCATACCTTAACGTGTATTTCGGCGAGGTGACGAATAGGTCGATTGACCTTACAATGCGCTCTCAGATATTATTTTGTTAAAGCGTCGATCGAATCACGACAAGACCTATACGGTCTTGAAACCCGTAAAAAAGAACAATTTTATTTTTAGCTCCAAGATCAATTAAAACAATGAATTAGTCTCTTACTAATTTTAAGGAGCTATTTAAGTGACTTGGCTATCCAAGGTTTTTCCGACTTTATTTATAAATCAAAAATATGTACATTTTTATGGCTCCATTCGATGTTTTGTTTTCAGTAATAATAAACCTGGGCAGACATACGTGCAAATTATATATAATTAACGTTCCTCTAACGAAAGTGTCATAGAAATGTTTGCACCTGCTTAAATAGTAAACATAAACTGCCACTACAATAGTAATAACTATAGAGGCAAATTTATTTATATATGTACATACGTATTGTATGTTGGTATCTACTATGTGTGCGCTGGTGTGTAGGTGTAGGTGTATGTGTACATCATAGCATATTATTTGGCAATGAAAGATCACATGAAGGTGTGAAAAATATTACAATTACAATGTATGTCATATTTGTAAATGTGTGTGTGTATATATATGTGCGTGTAATTGGTCTAACCTATAAATAATGTTATGTGCTACTTCATTCTCCGAATCCCATGACATTCTTCAGATACCACACTAAAAGCATAACAAAGATAAATTTAGTACAATATGCTCACATAATATAAAATCAAACTTGCAGCCAGGATTTGTGCACAATTTCGTGGTTTGTTATCATTTGGTTATGACTTTGGCTGTGATTAAAATTACATAAAACGTGTGTGGTTGGGGCTATACAGCAACTAGCAAACTAAAGTATATGAATGTTGTGTTTACCAAAATAACTGTTTACCTGTGTACCTGTTTACCTGTTTAACGGCGCGGGTAAGCATGGTAGCATTAGTCCACATATGTACATATATTGTAAGTATTTATATTACACACACCATATAAACGATTTTGTACGATAAGATATATGTATAAACTATTACTATATATGTAGCTGTGCTGCAGCAAGATATGATATAATATGAGCGATTTTATCACCGAACTACATACATATGTAGTAGTTGTATCTCCTACGTCAGCGATTAACTTCAGTTCTAATACCTTCACCACCATTGTCACCTTGGACAAAGAAAACGGTTATTCTCTGCCTGCGACTGCAGTAACAATCCATAAAATGCTATAAACTCAAAATAAATGTGCAAATAAATCGAATATGTGTACATGCTATATACAAACATACATACATATATGTATGCAGTAATTGCAATACATTTGGCAGCAATGACCGCCAATAGTGATTAGATGTTAACTGTTAGCTAAGCTTATAGTATACATACATATGTATGTATAAGTACACATGTTAACTTTTAAAACATCGCACTTAGTCATAGCACAATGCCACAGCGCCTGCTCAGCACCACCGACGCTCCAACGTTCCTATGTGCATGGATATATATATATGTGTGTGTGCTGTCCAGCTGGAGCAGCTTGTTTGCTATCAGACGGTCTATTATTGTTAAGTCGTCTCCAACAATTTGGGTGTGGTGCCTCACTCAGTATGCCACTTACAAGCAAATGTGTAACTGTATATTATATAACATATACACATAGATATGTACATACATTTATTTATTAATTTATCATCATATTTACAAACATGTGTCGCAAAATCGATTCGAAATTATATTAAAAAAATTTTTTATTAATGTATTTTTTTCACTTAATTTACTTATTTTTCTCGTTCAATTTGTGCAATCGATTCGCGTCTTTCTGCCTCAATTGTAGAGTGTAGCCTTATTTTTCTATGTGATATACATATTATACTCAGCTTGTGAATAACATCGTTCTTGTTGTCGCCTTTACTTGCGCCACACGTACATACACACACATACATATTTAATGTTTAATAGCTTACACGCTTATTAGCCCGGCGCTCGACTCAATAGAGTTTAGTTTGCTCGTCAGGCTAATTGAGTGCAGACCAGGTTAGCCATTAATTAATTGAGGCATTTGTGGTTTCACAAATAAACATACATATGTATATATGTAGTACTAGTGGTTATATAAGTACTTCGCAATAGCGTTTAATATCATCAGAACTAGCCCCTTATAAGCCCCCTCGTAATGTAATGTCTTTGTAATTTCTAGCTATGAATGCCTACAATTTTTTTTCAAGCCTCCTTTTTTCTATATAAGATATAATATCGACCACTCAAACTACATTTTATTATGATAAAACTATTTTTGGATGAAATTTATAAGAGCCTTTCAATTTTAAAAACTTAATATGTAATCGGTTGGCCAATGAGATATGTCATGAAAAATATGAAAAAAATCTTTGACTTCGAAGTGCTTTGACTTGTACTGTTATTTAACTCAAATGTCACATAACTTCTTTTTTTGGTTTGGCTCCATATTAGCGTAGATGGGCTTTTTCAAGGTCAAAGGTCAAAAATCAAAAATTCGTGCATTGATTCTGCTCCTTACAAAGCTGCATAAATTATTCGAGCTAAGATCGGAGAGTTTTCTCTGTAATTGGTGATTATTGTTGCAACGGTCAAAACATTGCCGGAATAGTATCCGGATGAATGCCCTATATCAGATTTAAATACGCTTCAATCCGTTTATAATTATCACACTGTCTTTATACCTCATTGCCAACAGGGGTGAAAGCGAAATTTCACCATGACGACCGAGTAATTTTAAAACATATATCTTGGACGCTAACTGAGATATCTAAATGCAACTTGGTGGACATATATCCCTAAAGTAAATTGATCAGATGTATCCTCAGCTGCTTTCGTTAACTTATAAAATTAATCCATAAACTTACCTAAACCCTTTTTTGTTGTAAGTGTTTGCGTTAGTCTACTTATTTCCACCTACGTTATAGCTATGGTATTGAAAATTTCGTACAAAAAGCGAAGTGGAGAGGTCTCTTTTTATTTTTTAAGCCTGAAGAAATGGGCTGGCCTATGGCTTGTGTAAACCTGATTTATATTCTTACTGTACGATTTTAAGTTTTCTTAATTTTGTTGCGACCATTTCAACTTAACCTTACTTAACCTAAACCCAAAAATGGGTGGGTGTCAGATATATTAAAACACTTTGTTAAAGATCTGTATATATTTATAATATATTGGTGTATCTTAGCTTGGTTTTTAACCGAACTTAATCATGGTGTAGCTGTTTTGATTATTTTTATTAGTGGCAACCCTACTCCATATAACACTGAAATATATATTTTACCAGGGTGTTTTTTAAATTTCTAAATCTCTATCTTTACTTTCATTTTCGCGCACTTTATTTGCGCTGACCTACATACATGCTACATACCTATGTACATACAAATGCTAATCGCTAGCGTGTCTAACTAACAATCTTAAACCTTCGTTAAAGCAATTTCGGGCTCGAAGGGGTGCACCCCTCTGCTTGCATGTATTCCTCCCAACTCGAATATACTTGTATTTAAATGAATGCAGTTATATGGAGCAACGACGTTTGCATGTTGCTACTCCCTCCCCTTCTCATAGGGCCATAATTACTTTAAAGCAGCAAAATGGAAACAATCGTAAGTAGGGAATCGTTAGCGAATTCGCGTGCATCGGTTGTGAGAGGATATGGAAAATGTTAAATGTCAACTGAGGGTGGTCTTGGGCGTAGCGAGGAGAGGGATGAGGGGCTGGTGGCAATGCCTTCATGTGATTTTAATGCCTTGAGCGCCAGTCAGTCAGTTGGAAGTACACACGTTTTGCATGCGAAATTCTCATAAACATACTTACGGACGGATATTTATTTTATATATACTTTGTATATGTACATGAAATGAGGGTTGTTCAACCAGTAGCCGAACAGGATACGTTAATTAAAATAAATTAAAAAATTTCTAATTTTCCCTCGAAAAATTGTACTTGTATATTGAGGCTCAACAGCCAATTATTTGTGAAGCCCAACTATTTTGTATTTTTTGATTTGGAAAGCTGAGGATTCAAATCTGGCGAATAATCCACCATCTCGTAAATTTACGTACCTTTATCTCGTAAATTTTGTAGCTTTTTTTCCATATCCTGTCATCGTAAGCTCAGCAGCTTGTTGTTGTATCGGTTACAAATAGTCTTTCTTCGATAAAATTCAATTCCGTCGCCGGTTCTGTCACTGGTTGTATAAATCGCTTGGTCCATAGTAAATGGCACTGAGCTATTATCATAACCGACACTGATGGAGAATCTGAAATCATTGATAAAGTTCTTTTTATAATGCTGTTGTAGCTGCAGAAAATATATCCCAAATAATTTGGAGGAATGTTGCCGAGTTGACAGTCTTTGGCCAGATAAAAGTCCGGATTCGTTCCGATAAGGTAAATCCAACTGTCGTAGAAACGAATCGTTTTATAATAGCGGTCGACGCTTGTCAGGCAATTCCACAACATTCTTACATGGATCTACGGTATTTGTTACATGAATAAGCTTCCCATGTGTTCTGTCAGTGATTCGGGGTTGGCTTGAGGTATGTAAAAGTTGTAGAACCAACTTGGCTTCAATATCTTGGACTATTAAAAAAAGCACTGTGTTACATAAAGAATTGAGAACTTTCCCATTCTTTCGTATCCCTGGAGATCACTGCAGGTATAAGTCCGCCTGCGAGTTGAGGGATAAGAATAACCCGCAGCAAAGCATGCCTCTCGTAGGCGGCGACTAAATTCCACAAAATGCAGTGCATTCGAAATAGACTTTGCTCTAAAATATGCTTAGTCGTGTCAGAAAATACAGCTATAATACTTAACTTGAACTGAGTTTTTAACACTTTAAATGTATTATGCAAGCAATTATAGACATTTGAGCTGTCATCAGTCTGAGTTGAATGAGTAGCTCAACTGGAAGTAGTTTCGGTTACGAGGTCTGGCCGGAGACTTAAATCTACAACCACGGGGAGCAGGGGCCCGTTGGAGTTCGCTCCAACCAGCTCATTACGGTAGGGCCGTCGGGGAGTATCGTAGTGTCTGTGGTTTAATACCTGAATGCGGATGGAACTGTTGTCTGCTCAGTTCAATGTGGAGTTGCACTGCCACCGGGTGTAGAATCCAAAGTACCGCAGAGGTTTTAGACGGACCTCGAACCCTACCAAGGGTCAGTGTGTCCATTCCACAATGCCAATCGGTATCGATTGGTGTTGTTTAGCAAAAAGTCACTGTCGGGGAGCTGGGGTTGAGCTGTTACATACGGCGGGTACCCACGTTAAACACATCGTACTCTATAGGTATAAGTCTCTTTGGGTGCCTTTGCGATCGCCCTAGTACTTTAGTTTGCACATACTATTGCATACATTGTTGATAGCCCTGAAGGGTTCACAAAAGTACGTTACCAAGCGCAGTTTAGTGGCCTCACTAACAAGTCGCGACCGCGTTAACTGCTATCGCCGTCCTGTGCATTTGTAATAAATCTGATCGTTGTTGTTGTTGTTGTTTAGTTCGAGAACGCTATAGTAGTAAGCGTGTGTACTTAACTAACTTAAGTTGCTCGTCGTTAGTCAGAGTTGCGGCAGTAAGTGAAGTCAGTTAGCGTCAGCGCAAACGTCCATCACCACTTGGTCATAATGAACAATGTCAGTCGACAGTAAGAGCCATATAACTAAATACACGCGGAAAAAAGTGGAACGTCTAACAACAAATGTACAAATGTAATATGTATGGATGTGTGTGTGTGTGCGTGTATGTGTGTACATACAAGTGTATATCGAAATACAAATATAATTACATTAAAGTAGATTTACTTAATGCATTTACTTTCGCATAAAGCTCATTAAAGCCACAAATTTGCGCTGAACATACACTTACCTTAAATGTAGGGTTGCATTTTTTGCACGGACGCGCGCTTTATTAAATCTAGTTTTAATTGCTAGAGAAATTTCATTGCAAATTATATACCACAAATGCTAATGTTGTAACTAGTGTGAGAAAATTTTTGATTTTACATAACGGATTGAGTAGTGTATGAATAAAAGTAAATGATATCTTTAGTTGCGAAAATATTGTCTTTAATCTCGCTAAAAGTCCCTCAGTTGGCCAGTACTGTCGCAGTATTATAGTGTATAGTATTACCAAAACTGTAATTGCTTTTGGTTAACGACCGACATTTCTTGTATCTTTGACAGGGGTATTTGACACGGGGTTCTATGATGAAATTATCGCGGAAAGTTGTGGTGTGTTAGTGTTTTTCCTTTGGATCGAGGAATTAATTGTTTATATTTGTTGACAACTTTTATCTTTTTTTTATAGTTTTTGAACAAAAAAATATTCTGTCCTTCTGATCATTGGAAATCTTCGAAATCTATCACGAGAAACAAAAATTCTATAGTTTTATTAAAGATTTAACAATTTTTCATGTCTAGAAACTAGAAGTTTCAGACACATTTGTTGGAAGATTTCGCCAACTGAGAAGCTCTAGAACATTTCCCTTACATGTTACTACTACTACTACTACTACTACTACTACTACTACTACTACTACTACGGTATATGCTTTTTTAAGACCATGACGACATAGGTAGAAACTTTAAAGCCCTTTTTGGACCTTTGGACCTTTGGAAATCTAACGTTTAAATTGGTAGAGGGAATATGGGTGGAAAATGCAAAATACTCATGGATATTCCCTGAATGTTCACTGTATTGTAGTGCATGTAAATGTACCGCTACGAGCTATTCATTCAGGTAATTTTTAGTTTATCCAACCATTGTGGCGCGTTCCTGATTTTTCTGATGGTGCTTTCTTAAGGTAGCGGTATTTTAACTAGATGACTAAAGCCTTTTCCGAAATTAGAGTTTGCATTAGTCTGGTTTAAAGCTGATTATTGAAGCTTTTATAAGTCAAGTAGTTAATTCGAACAAGATTACCAATTTTTTATGGAAGGTAATACTGTTTTCGAGTAAAATATAAAAATGAATTGAAAAATGAATTCGACATCAACTACTGGGTCATCTTGGAAGTGCTTAATGCTATTAGGAATACCCATGTCAGGTTCCATATAATCCCCACCCCTTTTAGTAGTTCAAAAATGTATCTGAAACTCTTCATAATACACTGAAAACTTTTGTTTCCTAATCCAATTGTCGGAAACGGGATTCTTAACGGATTCCAATAGTCACAAAGCCTAAACTTTTCTACCTTTTCTTTCATAATATCACGTTGTTAAAAAAGCTGTAGCTACTTTCTACTCAAATTATAGTATACTTTTAAGTAATTTGCTCCAACCGTGCTCTTCTCTTCTAAACGCTCGTCGTTCAGTCCACTGTCGCCCATGTATTTGACTTTTAATCTTCTCAATTACAATTAAGTGTTTTTATTCGCTTTTTATCCCCGTAATCCGTTTAGCAATTGTATGCTCGTGCATTCTTCATTTACACAAATGAGTAGAAATACAACAATAACAATAAATATAGCAAAACTATATCACATAGAAATCTTTGACTTCCTTGGTTGTCTTGTGTGCACGATTTGCACCGCGTAATGAACGTACATTTGAATGAATGAATGAATGAATGAATGAATAGACGAATGCCTAAATGGCTGCTGGCCGCTTGGCTGATTGACTTGACTAACTCGCGGTAATCTGAAGTTGGCAACAGGCGCGTCAGCTGCCGCCAGACCGATTCGGAGTTAATTGACAAAGTAAATTTCGCTAATAATGTACTTATTGTTATTTAAATCTACTGTATGCCGCGTGTGTCACGTCTTCTCTTTGCGCCTTATTGTCCTATTTTCCTTCTTTAAATTTCACAATTTTTAAGTTTTTTTGTTTTGTAGGTGCTCCGGCGTTTTGTTACGCTTAATGACTTATGATTGTAAATGAAATTTTTTGTTGTTGTGTCTTTTTTGTTGTTAATTCAACTTGGTCAAGCTTATTACTTATATCTTATTGAAGCTTTGAAGAATTCTATGAATTTATACTCATAAATTTGCAATGGAAATAGTTCGTCTCTCTCATAAATTAAATTATAAATCTATATTTTAAATTAATATACTTTAAATGCTATTTTTATGGAGAGTAATGGGGAATATTTTAGTTGTAAAATCCCATCCTTCGATTCGCAAAATGTTGATGGGCTGATTAATTCTGAAAAATTTAAAAACACAACTTTCCATCTCACTTTCAAACAAGTCACCAACGGAAGCTCCCGTTTTATCAATTTGTTTAGTATCTTGCAGATATTTTATTGACTGGAATCAAATATGGTCGTTCCTTTGGTAGCTGAGTTAATTATGACATTAGCTACCCTAATTTATGTTGCATAAAAGCTAGAAGTCTAAGCAGAAAATGTAGTGAATAATATACGTCATCATTTTCTACAGATTTGTTCCATAAATTGCTCGAAAGAGTGTTAATCATCCGTTCGATGGTCCTTATCGAAGCAAATTCGGCTTGACATTCGACCAAGGATTGCTTTCTGGAAAGCTTTCTCCAAATTTCTTGTTTTTCGCTACAACAACAAACATTCCAATTTTTAACCTTAACCACCATTATATCCAAAATATAAATTGTTATTGGTTCGTTGGCGTTCAAACTGATTACCCAATAATATATGAAATTCCAAGATAGCAGCTTGAACTGGCGGAAAGTGACTCGATTTTTTGTCACTTCAAGTGTTATTATTTCGACATTCTCAATCCATATAGTAAATTCTATATGCATATTGGAGGAAAGAATAAATTGCGATCGTATAAAAACAAAAAAATTACTGTATTCGATTCGACAAAACTTTGTGGAGTGCTGAATCGAACAGTCAACTGGCATAAATTAATTATACTTTCATAAATCAAATAGACTGGCTTAATCAAATATAGAGAGTATGAAAGCGGTTATGCCACTTTCATGAATTCACTTTAAATCAATTCATTTGGATAATTTTGTTGTTGCTTGTTGAGAGTGTAAGCATATCGATCAGAGGACTTGCGATTTTAAGTGAGATTTTATTTTGTATTTTTTATATTGCTTCCCTCATTGATTTGCTCCTCATTCCACTGTGCACTCCTCAGCCTAAGTTCAAAGTAAGCACTTTACTTATTTATTTGCCATTTTAGTTTCATTTAATTTCTTTAGATTTAGATTTATATTCTGCATTTTTGTTTACATTCGCATGCCGCAAAAGTAATGCGTGTTTAGACAGAAGGGCAATGATCTTTCAACTTCCGCCCCTGCTTGACGCTTATGGCACGGCTTATCTCACTAATATCCGATGGGAGTGAGTCGGGTTATGTCCATTAAATGTAAAGCGAATGGGCGTGCGCTACAAACAGCTGAGTAATTTGAAAAAGAGACACTTCTATATAAATATATGTATATATAGGTTGATATGATAATACTAGCGCTATGCAGTAACAAGTACATAAGACAGCAGACAGCAATACCAGCGGAAATATAAATGTTGTACAACAATGAAATGTTGCTGTCTCACAGTCTCCTAAGTGAATTGGGTCATTGTACACAGAATAGCAACCGTAGAATGATCATGGCTTCGGCGGCCAATTACCATTGATGTTATGCAGCTGCTGTTGTTGTTGTAATTGTTGTTTTATTCTTATAGTTGACGTGTTATTGGGCGTTACTCCACTGTCATTCAAATGTCAAAGAACTCTAAATTAAAGCTAAACTGTAAATTTCGCGCTGAATACCATACTATTTATTTATATACGTTTCGTTTGTAGTTTTCTTATACTTTTAATGTTTTCCAGAATATACCGTTATATCTTAATTTGCTTTTGTCACTTTGCAGATACACAGAGCGTCATCGACGAAGGTAAGCGAGCGGCATGCTACGAGTACAAGAAGGCAATAAGTTTTTCTTTTTTTTTCTGCCTCCTTTTTTATCTGATTAATGATCGTTTAAAAAGTTTGTATGTATGTATGTGTGTGAACTAACTAATATTGTATGCTATCAAATTAACTGCATTGGTTGTTGTTATTTTGTCTAATACACTGCTGGGTGCTTGCGTCGTCCTGATATGATCGGGTCATAATAACATGTGTCTTTTTAGCGAAAGCAAATTGGCACAATTTGCACCGCGTACCGCCTGAGTCGTGCCACTATCGACGTCACCGGTGCCCAATGAATATGATATTGTGCCAATTTGCAACACTTGCCCCCCCCTGTATGTATGTATGTTTGGACGTACGTGTTGCCGTTTGGATTGTTTAAATCACAGCATTTCAATTGATCTATGTTCTCGTGCTCGTGTTCATTTTTCTTTTCTTTTCATTTGTGTTTTGCGCCATTTCATGTGTCCACTTTCATCACCACTCAAATAATGACAAGTGTCTGTATATCCCAGTGTCTGTGCTACATACATATTTCGTCTACATTGTAACATTGCGCTGTTTGCTCCCAGCTACATACATACATACATACATACACATGTATATGCTGCCTTTTGTTGTTGTTACTATTGTCAGGTTGTCCGTCAATGAATGTACTGCTCGTATTGTATATATGTATGTTTCGCATCATTAAAACTATGCGAATATTACACATCGTTTGAAATTTCATAATTAACACTTTCCTCTTAATTGATTATTCTGGTTTATTTTTCTTGTTTTGTTTTTATTTCCAGGTGAACGGTGATGAGAGCTGGCAATATGAGGATATTACATTGGAGCGTGGCAATTCTGGTCTTGGATTTTCGATTGCCGGCGGCACAGACAATCCACACATCGGCACGGACACATCCATTTATATAACGAAATTGATACCGGGTGGTGCAGCCGCTGCCGATGGACGTTTATGTATAAACGATATCATTGTGTCGGTGAATGATGTGTCTGTGGTGGATGTGCCGCATGCATCCGCTGTGGATGCGCTGAAAAAGGCCGGCAATGTGGTGAAATTGCATGTGAAAAGAAAACGTGGCGGCGGCGGTGGTGGTGCTGCTGGTGACGCTACTGCCGCCACATCGGCCACATTGCCACGTAGTGCCGCCGCTGCCGCTGCTGCTGCTGCTGCTGCTGCCGGTCCGAAAGTGGTCGAGATCGATTTGGTGAAAGGTGGCAAGGGTTTGGGCTTCTCCATAGCTGGCGGTATTGGTAATCAGCATATACCGGGCGATAACGGTATTTATGTAACGAAAATCATGGAAGGTGGTGCCGCTGCGGTCGATGGACGCCTATCGATTGGCGATAAACTGATTGCGGTGCGCACAAATGCGGTAATGTTATTAAATGAAAATTTTCACTCACATATGAATTGCTCTTTAATAGCATATTGTATTTCGATTGCAGGCCGAAACTAATTTGGAAAATGTGACACACGAGCAAGCGGTCGCCACACTCAAGTCAATTACGGACAAAGTAACGTTGATAGTTGGCAAGACTCAGCATTCAGTCAGCTCATCACAGCCACAATTTGCGCCGATTAATTCGCATTCAGCAGGTGCGATAAATAATATTGGAAAAACAGTTGTTGATTTTGCTCGTTCACCATCACCCTCAATCACCACCACTACCACCACTACCACCACGTACAACAACAACAATGTTAGCCATACAGCTTCCACGAATAATATCAACAATAATATACAATCCTCAGTGCCCGCCTCCTCCACAGCAGCTGGTGTTGTTGCATCAACATCCAGATCCCATTCACCTTTGCCTCGTAAGACAAACGCATACATACATACATACATACATATATACATACATACATACATACATACACATTCATACAAATAACTAATCAAACATACATACATGCATACAAGTATATATAAACTTACATCTGATATACAAGTACAAAACAGCTATATTCTGGTCCACTAGCTTTAGCGTTAATTCACTACAAGCTGTTTTCGTGAAAATTAGTTTAACACAAAACAAATTATTGCTACTGTATTTACACAATGCACCTTGCAGTTGTAGTACATACACGTATCATATATATCCAGGAGCAGTACTTGGTATTTTTGCAGCCAAAAGTTTATGATCTCAAGCAGTGTGTTGGATAGAGTGATTACTTTCATCTGCTTTCGCACTGTAAACACATTTAGTGTAGTTAAATAAATTGAATTAACAAATGTGATGAGTTACTTAAAACGTTAAATTGTCAAAATATCTAGAATCTATCGCACCGCGGCGACTAGATATATATGTATGTAAGTGAAATTATTCGGTTTAACATTCGGTAGAAGGCTGGGAAACATAACTGGAGCATAGTGAATCGCACAAACAACTAGCATAAACCAAATAGACTGTCATAATCAAATTGCGATATGGTAGCAAACGGTATGCTACTTTCTCTTGTATTAGGTTCAACCGGGTTTCTTTTTATTGTTGATTTCACGGAAAATTTTCTGAAGAATGTCAACCCTGCCGAATTTTTCGATGACTATAAAATTTTCAGTCAAACAGGTTAGAAGTCATAACTAAAAATAATTATAATCAGATTTTAGTATTAAAAAGATAAAATTAACAATTTTTCGATGTCGAAAGTTAAATTTTTTTTACAAGGAAGCATCTGAATTGAGTCGAACACCTTTTAAATTTTTAAACTGAAATAAATTATGTACATATAAAAACAAATTCAAAAGGAACAAAATTGAAGAACAAAAATATCAAAGAGAAAAATTTTTAGTTCACAAAAACAAAATATAAAAGTATTAGAAAAACCCTATATTATTATTATTTAAGTTTTTATATAATATTAGACCTAGTACTATTAGACCCTGTGGTATTTGATTAGTTGTTGTTATAGCAATATATAGCTTTCCCTATAAATTTTGTAGAATGCAGTGACAGTCGTGGCCGAATAAAAATTCAAATACTTTTCGGTTGCACAGAAGTAATTATCGTGAGAACGGGATACTAGAAAATTATTCAGAGAATTGTAAATATGTGATTATAATATACAATGATCAAAAACGTGTCAAGTATTAATGTATTCTAGAGTTTGGATTCTTTGCAGCTTAAACAATTTAGAGAAAAATATCAAAATGACTGTTGAATAATGTATACGTAGTAGCATATGTACATGTGTTTTATTTAAATCTATATTTTTTAGGTTGACAGCAATTTTTTTTCTAAATTTTATATTTTAGTGAATTCCATTCAAATCTTTATACCTGACACTAGTTGAAAATTAAGAAAATGCAAATTTGAGAATTTTAGATAAGCTCATACAAATTCTAATTTCAGTTTTTTATTCTTAGCATATATCTATTAACATTCTTAATTTCAATTACTGCCTCTCCAGATGTTTGTAATCACTCTCCCCATATGCTCAAACACATAAACAATATCAATACAAGATTTATTTACACAAACGCTGAAATATGTTAAGTAAATGCACATACATACATATGTACAGGAAAAATATTCTTTAAATTTAATGCTTCCAGCGTTTTTGCTGCAGTTTCTTTATGAGCACCGCTATTTTGCACTTTCCTTTTTATTTTGCTAGCGCTAAATTTAAATTTTAGAAATATTTTATAAATACTATAACTGCGAAAAGAATTTAGCTTGCTAGAGCTCGATGTAAGCACTTGCATATAAGTACACACACATATGCAGCTTGCAAAAGGCTATAATATTTTTATTTGTTTCTTCAATTTTTTCAATTTGTCTTAAGTACAAAGCAAATATGTATTTATGTGTGGCTACTGTAAATAGCTGAACTGTTTTATTATTCCTTTGGCGTCACGTATTGTGCATTAGCACTGCGCTGCGTGCATGGATTCGCCAATGCCTCATGTTCTCGCCTTTTGTAAGTAGCCTCCAGCTGCTTACGAGAAGTTATTCCATACCAATTGTAGAAATACTTAAGATGTTTCTATTCTTAATTTATTATCTTCGCTTTTGCAATCACAAGCACGTTGCGGAAGTTTTGGCCAAGCCATTATTTAAAAATTTAAAAAACATAACAATTAATTTATTAAAAAGAAAAATTAATTAAAAACAATATAATTAAATAAAAAAATTATATTTTTATTTTAATTAAAAAAAATTTATTTTTCAAAATTAAATTTAATTAAAAAAATAATTAATTAATTAAAAAAGAGAAATTCATTAATTTTTTAAAATTATAATTTATTTAAATGAATTTATAAATATGAATAAAAATGAATTTATAAATAAAATATAATTAATAAAAAGCAAGGTAATTAATTCAAAATAATATTTTTTTTCTTTTAATTAAAAAATTTTAGTGAAAATTATAATTCTAAAGAATTAAAAAATATTATTGAAAATAATTAGTTCTTTAATTAAAAATAATATTAAATTAATTCTTTAAAAAATAATAATTTATTAAAAATAATTTTTTTTATTAAATTTTAAAAATTTAATTTAATTAAAAAAAGTTAATTAATTAAAGACGAATACCCACCGCTGCACTCCTCGCTGCATGAAATAAAATTTTATATTTATGCAAAAATATTCTTCCAAAAGTATAAGTGAAATTCCTAAGAATTTTAACTTGAATTTACAATGTTTATTATGTATGCACATGTGTATGTTTTTTTTTATATTCTACCTATGATTTCTCTTTATATAAAAAAAACAAAAAGAAATATTCCAAAACACATTAATTCTTTTACTCTTCTCATTCCCGTATCTTTGCAATCATTTGTTGACCAAAAATGTATCTCTAAATAAATGTTAATACATACTCGTACATATTTTACATACGTACAAATGTATTTTGTTATACAAATTCCAAATGCCAAATGCCATCGTAATGCAATGTTTGTGTGTGCGTGTTGTGTTCAATTTCCGCGCTGTGGTTTTTGATAATTACACAAATTATAGAACCAGCATCTAGGTATGCCTCATCGAATGTGTTGGCCACTGTGCCACCCGGAACGCCACGTGCCGTCAGCACTGAGGATATTACGCGGTAAGTGCACTCACTGAATTTCTTCATATACATATATGTATATATTTGTAGTATAGTAATTATATAATTTATATCCCTACATACATTAATTCGTATTTTTATATAATATGTTTAACACTATTGACTAAATGATTTATTTCAAATATACATGTCTTTTGTAAAATTAAAAAAAAAAAAAAACTCTGGAAGACTCAAACTTATTTTACGAGTGCAGTCCTATAAATACTTAGCCTACGAAAGAAAAAGGAAAACACAGTCGTCTTGAAGCTCGATACACCTGACACAGATCACATCTTAAGAATCCCAGAATACGTTGGGGATCAGCTTTCCGGACGTCTTCGCCTTCTTCGGAGCAAGTTCACCACGCGAAGTGCACTCTTTTGACTGTACCTTGGTCTCAGATGTGTACCAGTGAACCCATGCCCCACCCATTCGTCGACGCTCACGAAACCGTACAGAAACCCCACCGGATTGCGCTTAAAAAGCGTCAAATACTTATGAAGTGGTTCACCGTTACACTTGCCCGGAGTGATCAAACGCGACACCCATCCCCATTGCGCCGACAGCTTTCTCAAAACGGTATTCTACGATTGCAACCTTTATCTTCACCACTCTTGCAATGACTGAGCTATTGTCGCTCACCTACTGTAGGCTTCCTATCGCTGACGCAACTTCTTCTCAGAAGTATTCTTTATTTGACTCGGACAAATTTACACGGGTTAATCAAGGTAATAGATAAAACCGTTATCTGAAATGAAACATTGTTCAGTAAGTACACACAAAAATGTGTTTAAGTATTATAATTACAACCATAAAAATTTGCTTAATGCCATAATTACCGTTATGGTGATAAACGCGATATTCAGATTGATAACCTCTTTATGTGAAAAAAATTTATCTCGGTTTTATTGCTTTGTAGTCTTTAGTGATCAGTCGAATATATTTTGGTTCGGTTTTGGTTTCGGCTTGAGTTGAAATTGTTGTCGGATGTGGTGTTTCCACTTCTTTGTTCGGTAGGTTTAAACACTGTTTGCTTTATTCAGATTTTGCTTGTGAGGTTTTTGTATTCGTTCACTTGAATAAAAAATGGAGAAAGCAAGTCCACATGCAAAATTCATCTAATATAATCAAGTGAGGTTATTATCATATCCTACAAAAGGTCCCTTGAAACACTCATGAGACTCTAAGGTAGGCGATATTAAATCTCACGATCTCAATTCGTCTTTCACTCAACTATACTTTGTTTCTTGCTCGTCGTTTTATTAGCCGATGACCTATTAAAAGACCTGACAAATTTCAAAACATTCATTACCTACAAACACCAATCAAAGTGCGGTTTCGTTACACTACTCGATCTGGTCGAACATTTTTTTATGTACACTAAGGAAGTGTAATTTAATAAGACTTATAAGTCAGCATTCTTTATAGAGCATATTGGATCTTGTATTGCAATCCTGGGCTACATATCAAGTTCCTTTATTTGTATGAAGAATAATTGTTTTTTTTTTTTTTTTTGAATACTGAATTCATAGCATCAACAAAAAAAAATGTTTCCAAATATTCAAAACACTCTGAGATCTACACCTTATAATTCTGAATCTCATAATACTTTTCGAGATATTTTGTCTACAAAATACAGGATTTTTACGGAAGTTAAAAAGAATACCAAAAATTTTTCCCTGCTTTTGTTTACATACAAACTGAAGCGTCATCGTTATCTCTTTAACCTTATCAGGTAACGCGGTTAACGCGGGGCGTTGTATTATGATTCAATATACGTTAATCTAAACTGCTTTTCGTTTTTTATTTTACTTTGGGTTATCGCATATTTGCAAGTACATATATCTGTTTGAGCGCGCTAATATGTACCTTGTGCCAGAATCCGGCGCGCGCTCCTTAAATGAGCAGACGCAGCGCTTGATTCATAGGCGTCACAGTGCGGAGAATACACAACAACGACTGACTACTGTTGACTTACCGAATAACTCATTGCGATACTGTCTGTCTAACTGTCTTAACTGACTGCCTGACAGCCTGACTGATGGATGCCTATAAAAAGGGTGGCGGCTGAGTGCTAACGCGTTAGCGAAACTGCGACGCCGCGGCTCAGAGCGCTTACCAACCATATTTGAGTGAGTTTAGATTGTATTTCATCTCAACCAAGTCAAACTAGGCAAAGTAAGCTGGCAAGACACTTGCAGCGCCACCGCGAACGCCGCGCTCATCGAGCGCTCTGTGCACGAGCATTTTTCGCATTAATTCGCGTCGCGCGCATTACTTAATTTCCTCTTTGATTACTTTTATTTCATTTCGCGTTTTCTATTCAAGCGATAAACGTGTATTTATTTTTGTTTTAATTATTTTTTATGCGCAATAATATAGTCACAAATATATCTGTTTATTTTGTTCAATACAAGTTTGGCTTGCGCTGACGCGTCGGATGACGAACGACGACCGCGCTCGAACGGATACAGCTGTTGTGCGGCAAGTGCTACTACTATTGGCCCGTGAGCTGGTCTGGCGTGGCCACACCGCACTGTCGTTGACTTTTCGCGGCGGTGTGCAGTGCGCGCTGCGCGTCAACGTCTTTATTACCGCCTTGTATGCCTTATTTTCGCGCTGCCATTGTGTTTATCAAAGGTGTTGCGCGTTTCTTCCTCCCAGTTTGCATTTTGCTATTTTTCTTCATTTGTTGGCTTTCAAATCGAAGCTCGGATTTGTTTATGCAAACGCGCGCCATTGGCGTTGTTGTTGCTGTCGTAATCGTCGTGGTCGCCTCTGTCATTGCCGCTTTGAAAGCGGAATTCCGAAAGTAATTGCACATTTCGTTGCGCAGGCAAGTCCAAAGCGGGTGGCCGATCAACCAGCTGTGTCCATCGATAGCGGACGCGTCGCGTTGTATTAAATAAATTGTCAATCGCCGATCCGAATCGATTTGGTGGCTAATTGAATTAATTCACATCAACAAGCGCGTACATTTTTTTTTTAATTAACAAAACAACCAACTAGTGTCGAGTGGTTTAGGCCAGCAACGAAAATGAGTTGCCTGCAGCTGCATTTGCTCAACATGGATGAGCGCATATCGCGGCTACGCAAGTTGCACAAACTCGAGAAATCCAATTCTTTGCCATTGCATGCCACAATGGAGTTGGAGCCCGCGCCTAAGTCTAAATCTAAGTCTAAGAAGAAAGTGACAGCGCGCTTGGAACGCGGCAAAAATGTCAGTGAGGCGTGCAATAGCTTGTTCGGCAGCGACGTTGATGGCGACATGCTGCGCTTACAAAACGCCGATATGTTGGCTGAACTTGACGGCGTAAAGTGCGTATGCCAGTGTACATACTAATATGGCCTTCAGCTGTATAGTAAAAATATAATTTGCCATTGCGCGTAACATAAATTTGCATTCTACTACTCACATACATACCTTACTACTTATAAGCATACTTATGCATATTTGTATATTTGTTGTTGTCATTTCATTACTTATTTATTACACGTAGTCTTCGTTATCGTTATTGTATGGTATTTGTTATATGTAATTGTGTTAATTACTTTGGCATTTCCTCAATTTCTTTTCTCGTTTTTTTTCTTTTTTTCTAGTGAACCGCGCACAATCACTATACAAAAGGGTCCGCAGGGTTTGGGCTTCAATATCGTCGGCGGCGAGGATGGTCAGGGCATTTATGTGTCATTTATACTGGCTGGCGGTCCCGCTGATGCTGGCGGCGAGCTGAAACGTGGCGATCAGCTCTTGAGCGTCAATAATGTCAGCTTGAATAATGCTACGCACGAGGAGGCCGCTCAGGCGTTGAAGGTGAGTCAGCTTAAGAGATAGGAATACTTATACTTTTGTCCTTTGAACCAAAATTTATAGTGACGAAGGTGGCGGTTAATATGTATTAATAAATATACATAAAAAGCGCGGAGGTTTAGTGAACTTGTGCTATGCTGATGTTTGGTCGCATTTTTCCTCATATCTGCTCGTTTTGATGAGTTTTAGATGGAAAGTCCAAAATACAATGACAAGCTCCGAAAATGCTTGCCACTATCTATCAAAATTTCCGATAAAATATCATCAAAGGTTCGGCGATAAATCATGTTCAGGTGACAAACCTTGGCCGTATATAAATCGGAACCTGCTCCGACTGCGCAAATCCCACTCAATAATTGTTGCAGCAGCATAAAATTCAACAGTTTTGAGAATTGTCGCTGAGGTGACGGTTTTTGTTTGAGGATTTGACCAATTGTTTTCTCAGTGGTTGTTCCAACTCTGTTTAGGTATACGGTACATCGACATCGAACGGTACATCCAAAAAATAAGGAATCTCGACGCAGTTGAACTTAAAACACAGTAATAGGTGATTAAATGACTGACTTTTAGAGACATGGTTACAAGGTTGTCGTGAAACGAGCAATATAATCTGCTACAATGTGCAGTTATATACTCGGTTTAATTGATTAGCTCATGTGATTAGTTGTTTTGTAAGTTCAACTATGGTGCTAACTGCCATATGGTCAACTAAAAGTGCAACTATTTATGAGAACTATTTCGCCGGTATATCCATATCTATTATTTTTTGCTCTTTTGCTCATACTAAATAGTATTAGCAATCCAAATAAACCTTCAAAGAACCTACCCACAAAACTTCGTCAAGTCCATTTATGTTATTTGTTGTTAAAAGCAGATATATGAGATATCTGTGCACAATTCCAATTATTAATGTTCTTGTCAAAATTTTCCATTCACAGAGTTCCGGTGGTGTTGTCACATTGGTCGCCCAATATCGCCCCGAGGAGTATAATCGCTTTGAGGCGCGCATACAGGAGCTGAAGCAGCAAGCTGCACTCTCGGCCGGCGGCACGGGCACACTGTTGCGCACCTCACAAAAGCGTTCACTATACGTGCGTGCGCTCTTCGATTACGATCCCAATCGTGATGATGGGCTGCCCTCGCGTGGTCTGCCCTTCCGCCATGGCGATATATTGCACGTGACCAATGCGTCCGACGATGAATGGTGGCAGGCACGTCGCGTGCTCGGCGACAGTGAAGACGAACAAATCGGTATTGTGCCATCGAAGCGACGATGGGAGCGAAAGATGCGCGCACGCGATCGTAGCGTTAAGTTCCAAGGTCATGCCGCTACCAATAATAACCTGGACAAGGTCAGTAATGAGGTACAGTAGCGCTAGATCGGTTGAAGTAGCCGTAGTTGTTGTGAATATTAATGTGCGGTTTTTTTTTTAATAAATTTATTTATTGTTTTTTTTTTTTTTTAACTATTATATCAAATGTGATGTACACACTATTTGTGCAGCAATCAACGCTCGATCGGAAGAAGAAGAATTTCACATTTTCGCGGAAATTCCCGTTCATGAAAAGTCGCGATGAGAAGTTGGGCGAAGATGGCAGCGATCAAGAGCGTAAGTAGCAACAAGACAATGATGTGAATGGGCGTGTTAAGTGATTGTGTGTATATATACTCGTATATATATATATAGATATTTGAATGCAATTGTAATTTTGTTTCGTGTGTGTGTGTGTGTGTGTGTGTATTTAAGCGCTTCTGTAGTGAATTTAGCTGCGTGACAGGCTTTTTGCAGCGACATGAAACAATTCTCAACTTACTTATGATAGTTATTTTCCATTCCAAGCAGGCTTTTAAGTATGCCCCTTTTATTTATAGGCAGTTCGTAGCCCCTCTGGTTACCGCTATTATCAGCCTCATTACTTTGGAGACTGACTCAACTGTATCAACTTCTTTAAAAAAAAAAACTTAATTGCTAACTTTATTTTTATAACCGTATATTGAAAGTTATGTTTTGTTATGCTTATGCTTTTTGTTAGTTTGTTAATATGTTTCTCTTAATTAGTTTATGCGTTTAATTTGTATTGTATTTCTGTTTGTTTATTATGTTATTGCATATATTTTTATTAATTTGTATATTTCTTGCTTTTACATGAAAATCACGTACACAAACTACTTACCATCACGTACAAACAACAACAAATAAACAATTTGTAAACTAAAAAAAAAAAAACGAAATATTAAAAAAACCAAATATGAAACGAATATCTTGTGTGGCGTCCAATCAACTCATCTCAACTTCAACATCAAACTACCTTGTCCTCCGTCAACAAAATTACCACTTATTTTTGTTCGTTCATCATCTATACGTTAATTCATTGCATACAAAAACCTACCCGTAAATACAAATAATACGGAATGTGATTATATAAAAATTGAAATTATTAATAATTATAAAAAATATACAAACGCTCGTCTGTTATAACCATAACATATATATATATATATATATATATGTATATATGTATACCGACACATCCGTTGTCTCCGTCCTCATCACCGCCATCTACGCTTGGCCCTTTGCTCTGTCATAATTGCTCCATCATCATCATCACCGTTGTCATCGGTGTCGTCGTCGTCGTCGTCGCCATTGTCCTCAACGTCTTCATACACATATGCGTGTGTGTGCGTGTGCGTTTACAGCAAACGCAAACGGAGTTGTAAACAGCAATAGTGAACTTGATGTTAACAATGTTAACAACAATGATTCAAATGAACCGCAACGTAAGTGTTGAATTTAATTTTCTTCTAGTCATTTACTAACTATACGATTTGTAACATATTTTAGTTACTTAAGATAACAACCAGTATTAGAAATGAGTGTTATAATGCAGTATGTGGGGTAAGGTTCATCGTAAAAGAAAGAAATTATAAAAAAAGAACAAATTTTTTGCAATAAACTACACTTACTAATATGGTTAATGCGTTCTTTTGGTCAAAAAAAAATTTTTTTTTGTAATTACTTAAAAGTCACCAATAATCTGTATTGAAAGGCTGTGATCGAACATTTTGTATGCGTAACGAATTATGAACACTTTTCTGTGCACCAAAGCTGATGCATTGTGTGAGAAGCATAAAAATATTTAAATGACACACTTAATGTTTTGCAATCGAATCGAAAAATCGTACGAAATTCGCCGCCACTTTGCGGTTGCTGCCTTAATGTATGCCGCGCTATAATTAAAAGTTGTTACGGTTTAAAATAGCTGCATATTTATCCAAAAAACTTAACGCTGTTGAAAAATCCGCGCAATTGCGAACGCTGTTATTTAAATAATAAATTGTATAACAGTTTTTATGCCAAACCTCTTACCATTTTGGTACTAGTAATCTTTAAAAGCTCTTTTTTTTTAGTTCTCAATGTCAAGCAGATATAATTGAATGCCAATTTGGTACACTTCTTATTTTATATATTAGTATGTATGCATATAGTACAGTGTGTGTAAAAATAATAACACCTAGTATGCGTTTTGTCAATTGGGGAAGCCCTAAGATTTAACTAACATGAAAATAATTTCCTTTCAATTTATGAATAAAAATTGGTAGATTAATTGTTATTTAAATGAATGGCTTAAAAAATATGCGTTAAAAATATATTGTTTAATTAAGTATCATTTATGCGCCAAAAACTTCCAAAAAGATCCTTACAAGAGATGTGTTCAAGAAGCCTTCTGTGAAGCGAATAGCTACTTAATGTCTTTTCATGAACCCTTTCATGGATCTCTTAAATTTTGCCATTTTTTTTTAATAAAATTAATTTTTTAAATTTTCGCAGCAATATTTTGGTGGCCTTTAAAGTAGTTACAAATTAATAATAATTATATAATAAAATTAACTAAATTTCGCACAACGCCAGGCGTTTAACAAGCATAAATCTTGTCTAACATTTTTAGTGTAATCTTCTCAATTTAGATCTCTGGTTTACGGGTAGTCAGAACAACACACACGTGTAGCATATTTGCATTTATGTTAATTTTTGGTTAAGGGTTATATAAAATTATTACTTTCACTGGTACGGAAACATACCAAAACAGCGTCTCGACAAAAAATCGCATATTTTTCGTATGCTGCGCGCAAAGAAAGCAAAAAAAAAAAAAAAAAATCAAAAAACACTGTTATTCTTAGTGCAACTTTGGTATCGTCTCAACGTGCGCGTGTGCACACCATTGCGACACCTACACACATACAAACGCGCAAATGACCTTTAATACGTGCACCACGTAATATATTTACAGACACCTATGGACTATGAGCAATGGAATTTCAATTGACTCTTAATTACTCTTCAATTAATTTTCTTAACTTTTTTTTTATAACATTTGATTTTTAATCGTTAACTTTGAATTGCATATAATTATGTGCAATTCTCTATTTATTTCTACTTTTCCCACACACAACGTTGTTGAAAATCATTTTTATTATTATTTTCAAATTTCATTGCTTTACTCCTCCAATAGCTTCAAGCAATGAGAAAACAGTAAAATAATTCATAAAGACAAAAGTCGGTTATTTTCCAACTAAACCGCTCTCATTAATTAAAACACACACACTTTAATATTTACTCATAAGTCAAGATTTTGGAAAATCATTTCCTTGACTTGATCTCTTCTCTGCCACAGCCAATATTTACATATACATATACAATTTTCAGTTGCCATAATTGATTTTGGCCAAACAAATTGTCTCTATTTACATTACATATGTACATCTTTTTCTCATCTAACTATAAGAAAACCAAATACTTCCTAGCCCCCCGTTCCCACCACTTACTCTTGTGTTTTTTTTTTCTACTACTGCTGCTGTTCTTTTTTAACTGAAAGAAATCTCTTCTTAATTCTTTAATTTTCTAGCTTTTATGCTTTGCTACACACAAGACGATGCCAATGCTGAAGGAGGTATGTACCAGTTACTTTACTGTTGTTTATACGTTAACCACATACTACTTGCATATATAATTTGTCGATATATAATATATATGCATATATATATATAGATATTTATATATATATATATATCAAATTGTATCAAGTATATATAAATCAAATATATATATATGTATATATATATATGCAAAACTATATACTCTATACAAGTCGTTATCTCTACAAACATACTACTTACTTTTATTAATGTACTTTTTAACTGTAGTTTCACAATATATTTGCTCATTTCCTTTGATTACTCTTGATTACTTATTATAATTCCGTAATTTTTGATTTTCTTACCTAATTATTGTACTTACATACATACATACGTTACTCGTAAAACATAGTACTTGTACTACCATAATTACATACAATTTGATTCCCTTGTTTTTGACTATTTGATGCCCACGTAGGCTCCAATACACCAAATGTTTAATTATTAGCGCTAATAACATATACATACATATGTACATATATAAATATACATAATGTACAGTACAATTTGCGACTAACCAAACTATATAATACATAATGCAATCAATAGTACAATACATACATACTCTTACATAGATAGAATACATACATATAAGTTAGCATTTTATTTATGTTTTTACAAACCATTTAATATAAATTATAAATAAACATATATTTCATATGTTAATTTATATATAATTTTGCGTATAGGTATATATATTTTTTTTTAAATCGTTTTATGTCCCAAAACACTCATTTTCCGAAATATTTTTGAGAAATGCTCCCGCCTTGTAAGTTCTTGAATTGTAAAACTGATATTTTATTGAAAGAAAAAAAATAAATAAATAAAATAAAATGTAAAAGTTCATAGTAGTAATAATATTCTAAAATCGACTACTTATCGTCGTCAATACTTTTTTAAAACTAGCGAAAACAAACATACAAATGAAAACCTTAAATTTCCCAAAAAAAAAAAAACACTTGTTTTTGACAAAACTTTATCAGGAATATTAATTTCTAAATAAATAAAATGATTTTAAAAATCTAATAATGATTAATTTTCTATCGTGTTCAAGTTGCATATTTTTCATAATCGGTTATAAATATAGGTTTCTTTGCCTTTTCTAAAAGAATGATAATGTTTAAAAGGTAAAAGCGCCGAATTATTTTTCTCAATCACTATTAATAATATTTAATTATATTCTAACCATAAAATATAATTTTTTTTTACTGTTTTTCGAAAATTGTAATTCAGTTACTCGAACTGCCGTTCTAGTAGTTTACATTTTGCTAAAAGAATTTGTGTTCCATACAATTACATAAATACATTTTTAAAGAAGTAATTTCTCCTAGAGCACTTAAAGAGATTTAAAAAAAATTTTTTTATTATGAATTATATAAAATTCGAACTCTTAAAAAAATGATGCTTTTGTATTTTTTTATTGGTAATTTTTACAAGTTTATTAAAGAAAGCCATTGGTGGGTTAAAGTATACAAAATAGTCTGGAAAATTCTTATCGTTTTAAAGAAAATATATTTTTTCGGGAAAATTCGATTTTGTTATCCAACATTGTTGTCAACGAAGGTGTTACAGCGGTTATAGTGATTTTCTAATTTTTCGAGACCAATTTTGTATTTCAAAATAATCCTCATTCTCGGCAATTACACCTTCATTGTCGCCAAATATCTTTCCAGCGAGCATTCTTTGGTTTCTTTCAGTAAATGCGGAAGCATTATTTAAAAGCACCAAAATAGGGTTATCGTCTTAGTAGAGACTTCCACTAGATCTGTGATGTATGTCAAGGCTATATCAATTGCTGCTAATTCTAATTGGCTGCCATAGTAAAGCTTCTCACAAATATCTCTTGACCGTTAAAACAATATGCTCTATTTAAGTGATTAAATAGAACAACAGTTTTTCTCACCTAAGATTATTATTATTTTTTAAATTTTTTGAAAAAGATTTTTGTTTTCTTTTTAGAACTTTTCACTTGCTATCATACATACTTACACTCTGATGAAATCAATTGTAAATATATGTAGATATTAAAAAATTTTATTTACTCATTATGCGTGCGTAATCAAAAGGATTTGTTTTCTTAAATTTTTTTATATTATATTTAATTAAAGCGTACTCATAAATATAATATTTGTAAGAACATAAAAAATTACTATAAAATCATGCATATTTGATTTAACAAGTAACAAATAACAAATATTGCATATATTTCGATGTCGTATGCATTACTTTTATGTATTTTTCGTTTTTTTTTTTTAATGACTTACACACATGTTGTTTACATACATAAATACCGTACGGTATGCCATTATTTTCACTCGTATAACACGACGCTTATGCCCTGTCCAATAGCATTTAGCCCAAACAAAGTACGAATTCTCTTCGTACATGCATACATACATATTTACATATATGGGCGTATGTTACAAAAAATGAAAATCGAGTTCTTTTATAGGAAAATCTTCATAGAACAATCTGAATGCTTATACACACCGCTCTCAAGGGTATTTTATATTATTTTTGTTTGTGTACAAAAAGCAGTAAGAAAACATTCGCACTGAGTTTTAACGACAAAATGCATTAAATATTCTAGAGTACATACAACATATGTTTAGTATAAAATTGGCGAACTCTTTAATGTTCAGACATATACGCCGATCCGCTACACCCCCGCTTAGCTTCTTGTCCTGCTGCATCTGTGAGCGATCGCTAAATTCATTATTATTGCTTTGGCTTGGCGAATTCCGGTAATTTGTTTATACTTTTACTCGTATCTGCTGTGACTTATTTGTTGTTTGCTTATTTGAATTTGATCTGTTTTTTCTTTTTCATAATTTTTCAATTTTTCTATTTTTTAGAATATTGTGTATTTGTGTATTTTATATTTCCTTCCTCTCTCTCTCTCTCTCTCTCTCTCTCTGTGTGTGTGTGTCTCGAATGAAAGCTTGCCGACAGCCTTTTTACTGCACCGATAAAGGTCTGCCGTGTGATTTTGGTACTGCTATGTACTCATGAACGCTGTCTTTTGGCCAGTGTGTCCTAAGCATGAAAATTTTATGTAATACTTGAGGCAGTTGCTATAAGACTTGTAAATATGTTTAATTATAATGATGTGTTGTAAAAATTAAGTGATATTATAAATTTTCGTTTCGATTAAGAGAGCATATAACAACAATATCTTTCTATTGCTCAATTTTAAGCGTTTAACATTGAGTATGAGTATAAATTTATCATAAAATAATGATTCGTCAAAACTTGGCATTAAAAATTCGTCAAATGATACTAATACTTCTAAGGTGATCTCTTCCAATAGTACTAAAACTGTGCAAATATATTTAGTAAAATGTTTTATTTTACATATTTGTATATAAGTTATGGTTTAGGCAAATCCACCGCTTCCTAAGTTGCGTGGTTTTGCCCAGCATTGGCTTAATTTCACTAAAGGAGCGGCGAACTTAACTTAGCTCTAAACTATTTGTTGTATGTAGTCAGCGACATCATTCATGTTGTTGTGTTAACAGCAAGCAACTTTATATACCTAACTATGATAGTAGAAATTTGAGAGCATAAAGTCTCATCTCCATTTCTAGTACAAAAAATTGAATCGTTGGAACTACCACCTGATTGATTACTTGGGTTCGAATACCAATCTTAATGAATCTCACACGAAAAAAATTTTTTTCCTCTGCACACTTCCATAAATAAACTACCGAACTTCTGTCTACTTCTTCTTCTTATCTTAATATTTACTGGGACCGAATCTAAGAAAATTTCGGTCATAGTTTTCAAAGGTTCAGAAATGGATCACAAATTTCAAAAACACTTAGTGTCTCAAAATAATTTGCTAATATCTTCAAGCTCACTATTTGCTTTTATCTTAAATAGATACTGCCCACCAGGTTAATTACAGTAATGTTCATTTGTATTCATTTGTTCGTAGGGACTGATCCTCTTCGCTCGGAAGATCAAATAATATAAATAAAATAAAATAGATAAACTCTCTGTGATCTGAGGTCCTTAATCATTCCAAATGCATACACACTACCTCCCTTTTTAGGGTTCTTGACTGATTTACTGACAAAAATCAACACAATTTTATTTCTCTTCATTAAATTTTTATGTATTTATTATATGTTTTGCTTCATTTTCATTTGTTTGTTCTTAGCGTATCAGTCTGCTAAGAGTCAGTCAAGCAAATTGAAATTCCCTGCAACTTTATCCACAACGTGCTTCAGACTTACATTCTTTGGTGACCCATCGTGCTTCTTTTTAATTTTATTTGACTTTGATTTTGCACTTTGAAAGTTATCCTTTCGTTTTTTTTTTCAACTGATTTATGGTTCAAAATGTATTGTATGTATATAGATTTAAGCTACCGCCAATATACTTCTTCACCGGACTATTGTAGCAATATCTTCCTTGCAGAAATCAATTGTGGACCCTGCAATTATATCCGCGTTTTATGATATACCCGCTGCACTATGTAAATTAGTAGCCTAGTGTCCCAGTTAGATTTTCATAAGCTAAACTTGTTGTGTAAATAAATCGGTAGTGCGCCTGAAAGTATGCCGACAGTGCCATTTATATTTATGCCAACACTACATAGCATACTTTTGTGCGCACTAAATCAAAAATTAGGCAACATTTTTGGTTTGAAAATTTGTTTTAGTGAATTTTCCCCCTTAATCTGAATCTGCTGTCAATTTGGCTAGAAAAATATGTATACATATATACAGTTGTGTACGTCAATCCACTCCAACAGCGCTTACCAAGACCCCTGCTCAAGACGAAATTCCTACACACACAATGCTCCACTACCATCATCACTTGGTTAGTTAAGTAGCATACTCGGCATATAAATATATTAAAATTTGTTGAACATTTTATTGCTTTGTTAGGTTTGTCCTTACTTTTTTTTTGTGTTTCGTGCTATTTTTTTTTTATTTTTTTCCGTCAGCCCTTTCATTGAGTAAGCACTTTTATTCAAAGCATTTATTTACTCTCCCACTTATATAAGTTGGTATCATTTTGTTGTAAATTCACCATTTGGTTGCAAATTGTGTAGGTTTGAAATTAAAAAGACACACATACTTATCGACATCAGCATACAATTCTGTACTACTTTTTTTGTTTTGCAAAATTTTACTTCATAAACACAATTAAAAATACTTCATAAATCGAATTGAATTGAATTGTAATGAAGTATACACCGTCAATGTACAGAAATAATAGATTTTCTTTTTCTTTTGAATTTTTGTCGTATTTTCTACTCCTACTACTCTACTTTTACTACCTACTCGATTACCAACTACCTACTACTACTACTACTACTACTACTCTGCTACTATTTCAACTACTACTGCTCTCGTTCGCAAATCTACTCTTCTAAAACGTTATCGATTAATTGACTGATTAATTGACTGATTAATTGATTGATTGATTGATTGTTTGTAATGTTTTAATTCGAAAATAAAAATGTTTCGCTATTCAACAAACGGCCAAACCCAACTACTACCACTACATATCAAATTATATGAATGATACAAACAAATCAAAATGTATGCGAAATCCTTAACGAAACCACAATGAAAATGTACCGTAACAACCGTTATGGTGGGATTGTATTCAATTCGACGTGCAACAAACTTAACTACTATCTACTACTACTTCTACTACTATTTTGTGTCACTACTACCAACCATTTAAACAAATTTATGCCATCAACACAACAACAACAAATACTACTACTACTACCGTTACCAACAACAACAACCGAATGAACCAACAACACCATCATCTTTCGCACTAAAAGCTGAAATAATCTACCGAGTGGAGTTGCCAGACATGGAGCAGATAACACTAATCTATTTGGAGAATAGCGATGCTGACTATCGTAAGTCCAGCGGCTGAATGAAATAATAAATTAAAAAAGTATTAAATAAAAAAGGCGTAATATATCAAAAATAAAAAATAAAATATAATAAACAAACAAAAAAAGTATTAAATAGAATAGTAATAACAAGTGCCAACATTAAAAGAAAATGTTTTGAAATTTTTAAATAAACACAAAAAGCATTGTTAAAGCAATTTTAAATTAGCAAGTGAAATGTTTAAAATAATATAATTACCGTTAACAGTTTTAAGATTGTTTAAGCAACAAAAAAGAAAGCAAAACAAGCAGCAAAGCTTAGCAATTTTAAATTTTGCCCAAAACAAGTATTGTATGTTAGCTTTTTTGATGAAAAGACAGAAAGAAAAGAAAAAAAAAAAAAAAACAAAAAAGAGTATTAAAAGTCAAAACAATTTAAATGAAAACGTAGTATCCAAAGTTAAGCATATACATTAAAGAAAGAAAGTTTTAAAATGACAGTATTTTGTTCTCTTGATTTCGATATATATATGTATTTTTTTTTTATCTTAAAGCGTCTTCTTTCTGGTTTGTTTCGTTTCGTTCGTACGTTCGTACGTTCGTTCTCGTTCGTTCGTTCGATTGTGCATTTCTTATAATACATATTTCGTTTACTTTCTCTTAACGCCACTCCACTCCACTACACCACACATGTTTTTTTGCCGTCGCCCCATGTTTCGTTACAACGCAACGTATTGATTTATAATATTATTATGGAAACATCACGAATTTATTTTTGAAACAACATTAATATGCTGAGAATACGTATTACACTTCTTGCGTTACGTTATCGTTACGTTATTTATTGGCTTGTTTTATGTTTTGAAACTTTGCGTGCTGCAGCTGCTTGTTTGAATTTAATTGATTGTTACTAATTTATATAACGATTTTGATTTCGTAGGTGATATGTTTTCGGAAACTATCCTCTTTCCCATCTCTTCAAAGCGCTGAGTAGGCCTTGCTAAATTTTTTGAATTCCGTGTAATTTATGTTTTTCGGCATCCTTTTTATGTTCTTCACAATTGTTTGCGAACTTTTGCTGGCTTCTTGCCGAAAAATACTTGAGTTTGATTTGTTATTACGAAATGTTACCAACTTTTTGTGTTGAACTTTTGAATTTGTTTGAAGTTATCTAACCTCTTTGCTGTTTAACCTTATTTTGCACTTCAGTTGTATTGTATCCACAGTTTTTTTTTACTTCTATTGTGAATTTTTTAAAATACTTATTTTTCGTTTTATAATTCCACTTTAACTGAACTTCTTTTTTAACCGATCGCAACCAACGCCTACCTTCGTTAGTTTCTAAATTTGCTCCTTTGTTCGTTCGTTAGTTCCTCATATGTTCTCTTGTTTCTTGCTCGTCTCCACACTACCAACCCACCGTACTACCACCGCCACCATCACCAGATCCATCGCCTTCAACGGCCCATACACCAACTCGCTGTTTCGTACACATCCAGCCTGTACTGTTCAATACCTTTCAACTCGTACACGCACACATAGTTGCATTTCGATTGTTTACTTTGTTCCTACTTTGAATTTTGTATGCAAGTCTGCAATTTGTAGCGGCGCATAAATTGTATCTCTTGCCTACTTTTAGGCTTCATCACCCATATTTTTTGACTTGTCGTCATTTTCTTTTACATACACACGTGAAACCCACCCACCTTTTGTCGCATTCGCTCGCTAGTTACTTCGTATATCTAGTATGTAGTCTAGTCTAGCAACCTTGTTTTAGACCCTTTACCCTATTTTAGGTTCTCAAAGCATCCACCAACAATATTTTTTTTTATCAATTACCACCAACAAAACCGTAGTGCAGTCGCCTTCTAAACAATTTACACATTTCTTTTTTTTTTTTACTTATTTTTGTTCTTCTTTTTTATTAAATAATGTTAATTTAAAATTATTTAATTCCTAATTGCATTTGGTATGAATTGTTTTGTTGTTGTTAATGTTGTATTGTTGAACCTCTAATATTTTAGTGTATATAGCATAATTTATATGATCTTTGATCAAAAAGTGCCCCAAATTCTTCCTCCGATAAGAGTATCAGTTTTTTATAGGTTATAAAGTTTGCAGATTTTGCTTAGTAACAAAGATATAGTCGAACCAAACTTGAAACAGTTTCTTGTTTTTAAAACTAAAAAATCGCAGCTTTTGAGTATAAAGTTCGATTATCGATTAATCGATTTATTGAATTTGAATTGGTCACCAAAAGGACTAGTTTTATAGGAATGCTAATAATTAATTTTTTTTTCATATTAGAATTTTAAGCTCTATGTAATTTTTGTGGAGGTTATAATAAAAGAAACTTTTGAAAATTTGTTAAGAATATATATTTTTTTTTAACAGAATTTGAAGTTTGTGTTGGAAATCTCTGATATGCATGTGTTACTTAAATTAAAAATCAAACCTAGACTTATGAAATTATACCCTTTTTTTTTATAAATACGCTCGATTTTGAGTTGTCAAAATTTAAATAAGTGTCGTTTTTCCAAAAAATGTTTTGAAAACAGAAGTGAAACAAAATTTCTTGTCCTAAAAATAATGCAGATACCTTTGTACTGCTTTGTCTCTTAAAAGAATATGCAGTTTTGAAATAAAATACTTTTAAAGAATTCGATCGAAACGAAATATTTTTCAGTTTTTTTTTTTTTTTGTAATAATTCATATTTCTTAACTCGATTCAAAGCTTACTTTAGTCTCAAATTGAACTATGTATGTACATCAAATTAATTTTCTGTCGATTATTGCAAGAACTAAATGTATATCAGCTGTTTTCGATTCGCCAGTACTTGCTTGGCAAATCGAACAAACAACTGGTATAAAATTGTCACATACTATCCAATCTCTCTCTCTCTTCTCTCTTCTCTCTTCTCTCATGTATTGTCTTCAACGGATAACTTTGTTGTTGTTTTATTTGGGATCCCCTTCATGAGGTCTATTTGACCTTTTGTTATTTTCGACATGATATTCGACGGCTTCTTAGTCAACATAGTCTAATGTTGGTCTAGCACTTCTATAATAAATAAATAAATATAATTTTGCACATAAAATGGTTACAATTTATGACCAATCATATATTTAAAAAATGAAGATATTAAAAATTGTGTTACCGATTTTTTTGCTTTAAGAAATATCGACCATAATTTTTTGTGTAATTGTGCATCGAGTCATTAATTAGCTAGATCTAAAGTTAAAAAATAAAAACGACATTCACGCACAGATATTTCTCTACAATTTGAAAATTTGGGTTTAAGGCCGACGTCTGATGTTTGTAATATTATGTTAATTGGTCGAATGAAGCGAACGAACTGATAACGAAGAATTTCTTCAGATACGACATTTTTTTTTGATAAATGGTAGGGAATTAATTTTCGAATTAAAGATAATAAAATTTCCTTCTTTCGCGCGGTACGGCCATATTTATTATTTTTGTAAAAATGGCGAAAATGTTTGGTTTGTAATGCACAAAATCTAGTGCATTAATACAAATTCCATTTCGTATATGTATAACTAAGTTGGATCAAAATTTTTAACATAAATCTTATAGTTTGATTATCAGTTGGGCTTTTTGTATCATGCGACTGCAAGTAATCTAAGTTTAAGAAAATCTTTTGTGATATCACATCACATGATCACGTCGCCTCTGTGAGAGATTACATTACACTCAAAATATTAATGCAGAATGTTAATCGTTGCTTTGTGTTCGGAAATGTTCGAAATCGTAAATCAAGAGAGAAAAGTGGGTCCGTTCCGGTTACGTAGACCCGACTGTTGTGGGAACGGAGAAATTCATTTTTATGTTATTTGTTTTAAAACAAAACTTAAATAGTATTTTGAATGGTAGAAATTTTTTTTATTATGATTAACTTTTAGTAAAAGAAAAATATATAGTATTTGTTATTTCCACAGCAATTAAGTGAAGCTTTGGAAAACATTTCTATAAAAAAGCAATTAGAAATCGATTCAAAAATATATTTTTTAATTTTAAAATCCAAAGAAGTGTTTCAAAATTTAAATCACATTTCTGCTGTCATTACCGATTCACTGAGCCTTGCTTCTAACTTATTTTCTATGAAATGCGAAGAATTTTTCATTCAAACAATATTTCAGTTTTGCTTTCGGTTCTGCAGCATGTTTATTGAATATTATATATTGTTAATGAAGATGTGCTGACCATGTTTAATAAATTAAGAATACGCAAAGTAGATACGTAGAATCCTGAAAATAGTGTTGAGCGCAAACTTTCGAGGGCTTCGCGCTCTTTTATTTTGGAAAAAGTAGAATTTTCTGTTTAAGATTTTTGTCTTTGATAATAGTCGTTGATTACTTTGCATATGCACATATCGAAAGTATTTTATTTATTAGCAGATTAAAGCAATAACTGTACTGAGCTTATTGCTTATAAATCACAGGATCATTAAGTTCATCGTTAAGCAGAAGCTTGTGTGTATTATATAATATTCGCATACACATATGTACATACTTAAATAATGGCTAATGTGTGTGTATACCTGCAAGCCCTTGAAGCATAGTTCGTGCCTATTCGTTACTTCTAATTTTATTATTTGATAAGTTGTACTTAGATTTTTTTTTTAATTGTATTATGTATTGTTTTAGTAAACGAAAAACTAAATGTTGTCCCTCGTTTGCGCTTTGTTGTGTCTGCCGCCTTTTTGTTTTCTGTTCCGCATATTATAACTACAAAGAAATGATTAGTTTCCGCTCTTCTAAGCCATTAGTTGATTTGTTTGTAATGTAAATGAGAAAAAAAAAAAAACATTATTAATGATTGAAAATAAATAAATTGATTAATTAAAATTTGATATTTTTTAGCCAAACAGTGAATGCAAGCAACCAAAAAAGTACAAAAAAAAATAAGATAAAATAAAATAGTAAATAAAATAAAGAAATAAAAATTACGCTATGCAAATGTCATTGCATTCCCAAAATGTTGGTAGGGAAAATAATTTGCCAGTAATTTAGAAATTATTTGCAGTAAATAAATATTTATAAAATTAACATTAAATAATATATTTACAAATATATATCTATACTTATATAATAAGTATTAATTATATTTAATTTGAACTGTCAATGAAAATGTCAATTGCATATTTTGCATTGCATTGAGAACATCAATTTTTGTTTCGTTTTCGTTTCGTTCACAACTTCCATACTTCATTACCGCCATGACATCCCGTTTTATACATATTTTACAGCATCCGAAGAGAATGTGCTATCATACGAGGCCGTACAACGGTTATCCATTAACTATACACGACCGGTAATCGTGCTCGGCCCGTTGAAGGATCGCATCAATGACGACTTGATATCGGAATATCCCGAGAAGTTTGGCTCCTGTGTACCACGTGAGTATAGAGTGCAAAACATATTGTACACCTACAACAGCAATGAAAAAAAAAAAAACGAAATACAATAAATATTATTAATATATAATTTCCGTTGCAGATACGACTCGACCGAAGCGTGATTACGAGGTGGATGGCCGTGATTATCATTTTGTTTCGTCACGTGAGCAAATGGAACGCGACATACAAAATCATCTATTCATCGAAGCGGGTCAATACAATGACAACCTGTATGGCACATCGGTGGCGAGTGTACGCGAAGTTGCGGAGAAGGGTAAACACTGCATTTTAGATGTCTCGGGCAACGCCATTAAGCGGCTGCAAGTCGCTCAACTATATCCAATTGCTATATTTATCAAACCGAAATCGGTGGACTCAATAATGTAAGTTTCGAAAATTTTACTTTTTGAGCGATATTATTAGAACTAGCGCCGCATTAATTACTTCTACGGCACTTTAGCGCAAAAAATGGGGCTTACAAACTGTGTAATATAGACTAAACTAAACATACCAGTTGCATTTAAGGTTCAACTAATAGCACTGTTGGTATTAGGATTTAGATACATATATATTAGATTTAGATAGACATATATTCCTCAAAACTTGTAACTCGAGAAGCTTAATGTCTCTTCCAATATTTCTATGGTATGAATTATGCTGTTGTCCCCTATGTGGAGGCTCCTACAAATTTTCTTTCGCATCCGATGGGCTTAGTAATTAATATGAGGTTGACTCACATCTTACCACATAGTTTTGTGAGTGAGGGCTAGGGGATGTATGTCCCGAATCACATGTTAAATGAAATATTCTCAAACAATGGTGGAAATCACTATGTTCGATATGTGAGTTCTAGCAAATGGTGTGGACCGATTTCTTCCATATTTGATATAAAATCAATTAATAATAACTGTACATGCCTACCTCATATTATCAAGATATTTGATATTCTGGTCGGAGAAATATGGTCTAATTGTGTCCGGAGCAATATAAATCTCTATATTCGACATTTTGGACTTAGAGGAAGATATAAACCGATTTTATTAATTTTGGTCTGTTTGGTTCCACCGCTTTATGCCAAGCTAAACGAACTCCTAAAATATTTTAAAGCATATTACATATGTGATGTATGGTATAAAGTTAGCGAGCACGACGAAAATCATTATATTTGTATCTGTGAAGGTTAAGGAAATTTAGGAACAAATTTTTAAAATTTTTAGCACCAAACCTTATTTTTTTTTTTTAAAGAAAATATGCTCAGTTAATAGGAGACGCTATTTGTGATAAATTTTGTTCCGATATCTGTTTTAATGCCTGTATTACCATATTGTATTGTATTGCTGTACAGTAAAAAAATCTCAGGAAATTCAAAATGTCGTTATATGGGAGGTAGACATGTTTCTTCTTCCAGTTTGAAACTTTATCATAAGGATATAATGCAATGTTTCGAACTAAATTTGGTTCAAAGCATACAAGTAGTTTATGAAATATGAACTTTCTTCTAAAAGTAAATAATGCCACACCCATTACATACATTTTTTTTTTTTAATTTTTTAATTACATTTCAATTATATTGTTGTAAACTAATTTTTTGGTATATGTTTCCAGGGAAATGAATCGACGCATGACAGAAGAGCAAGCGAAGAAAACATACGAACGTGCGATTAAAATGGAACAGGAATTCGGCGAATACTTCACAGGTTAGTTCTAATCTCTTACACAACCACATATGTATATAGTATAAATTATTTACAATTATATATTTTTCTGTAGGAGTGGTCCAAGGCGACACGATCGAAGAGATCTACAGTAAAGTCAAAGCGATGATCTGGTCACAATCGGGACCAATCATTTGGGTACCATCCAAAGAATCTCTATGACCAACAGCCACGACGACATGGACACTGCCGCCTCGAGTACGCTGTCGACCAGTCTCGAGATCAACAACAAATCAACATCAACAGCAAACGCACTGATTTTCAACGACCTTGATGGAACACGATGTCGCCAACGACAACACACACACAACTCGCAACTGAAACGTAGCCGATGATTCATGCATGCGCTATGCAAAGTAAAGAGGTAAAGAAAAATAATGAAAAATAACACGCAGACACACACACACACACGCTGCATAAAATCCAACAGTGGCAACAACAAAGCAAATTTAGTGTCGCAACCACACGCAAAATATCACCAGCCCTGAGCAAATAAATTCAAGCTGAAAGCACCGACCTGGCGGGTAACGGTGCAATATATGGCAATATGGTTGGTGTTTGTGTTTGTGTTTGTGTCAGTGTGTGTGTATGCCGCTTGCAGTCGGGTGTTTACGTCGTTGATGCGACAGCGCGTTATGAGGAAAGGAAGAGAAAATATGAAACTAAAAACACTATAGAGAAGAAACATGTTGTAGCTAATATAAAAGAAAACAAACAAAAAAATAATAATAAAATAATAAATAATAATAATAATGAATAGGAATAAGTCAGGCTGCGACTACTCTACTACATATATACTGATACTGATGATGATGATGGTGCATTTGTTGTTTGTTTGTTACCGCTAGCAATTAAAAAGAAATTCGATAATCGTTTAATATATACATATGTATGTATATATAAATATACATATGCATACATAAAATTATATATATATATATATATATATATAAATAATTAGTAATGAAGGGAAAATTTATTGAAATTGTAATGCATATGAGTGCAGACACTCATACATACACGCATACATACATATATAATTACGGACGTACATACATGCATACATACATACCTGCTTGCATATATCATTAACAAAAGAGAATAATACAAAAATTGCAATGGCAATAAGTGTTGCACCTAAAACGATAAGAATAATTCAAACGGAAAAGCAGCAAACAAGCAGTAGCAAAATGATAAATAATTAACAAAAAGTTAAAGTAAAAATATTATATTTCCAGTGCCGATGAACAAACTCGCTTACATATGTACAATAGGCAATGCAGAAATAAATAAAACCGTTGAAGCTAGTTGCGTACAGTTAAAGTTGAAGGGAAAATAGCGTGCGAAGGGAAATTAGAAGAACCTAACCTAAAAAGTTGCAAATTTAAATTTGAGAAATGCGTAGTTAAAGTGAAATATTAAGAATTGTTTTATTAACGTTATGACGTACAATAATTTATTTATATTATATATATACATGTATACATATATACAATACAAACATACATGAATACTTATATGCAGAAAAGTAAAGCAAAAGAAGTAACGGTAAATGAAGTGTATTTTAAAAAAGAAAAAATTTGTATTTGTCATAAACAAACATATGTAAAAGCAAAATGCAACAAAAATGCAACACAATATTTTATGTAACAATTACGAATATAACTTTTTTTTTAATATTAATTATTATTAGTGTTAACAACAATTTTACTTTCCTACAAACTGTCACAACTTCAGTTGCTGTTTCAACGCTAGTAGCAATAATGATAATTATGTATTTAAAAGAGAAACAGTTCAAACATATTTTTTGTTTGTATGCTTCATTTACATGCAACTAACTGTGTAATGAGCAATAAAAAGTAGATATTTTGTATGTAGTGTATGCCTAAAATAGCTACTTTACTTTTATATCAAATTGTATAAGCGCAAACGTACAAGCCACAGGCACTGCAATTCCATTGCATTCATATCGCTTATAATTTATTTTTCATTTATTTGTATTTGTATTGCCCAGTTGTTTGTGTAGTGTAAACAACATTTAACAACACTAACAACAACAAAACAAGAATACTTTTAAGCCTTGTAAATGTGCTTGTGAAAATAGGCATAGTCAATACTGAGGTTAAATTCGAATATGCTACTTACCTACATACACACATACATACGTACATAAAGCTATATTACTTTTATTTATAATTTACCACTTTGTCCTACAAGTTTAAGTTAACCTTTTACACATTTATGACAATTATGTAATTGTTAAATAATTACTTTATACTTATAGTTTATATTACAAATTAATTTAAAACCTAATATAATTTATTTTAGTTTTTTTTTTTATGTAAACCTTTCAGCAACCAACCAACCGGGTGGTTGGCATTGTTTTCACATTTATTTAACTTTTTTTTTAACTGTTAGCAGTATTGTTGGGAATTTGTTTGCCTTTCCATAAAGGGTTTTTAAAACGAGCCATTTGCTCGTGCTCATTTAGACGGCGCTGCGTTGTAAACTGTGCAGCAGCTTGGCGGGAAAATGCTGAAAGTGTGCGGCAACAGTCAAAAATATATGTAAAACTCTAATAATCCCTATACATAGTACTATTGTATACTACAAAAACAACTACAAATACTATTATAATGTTAATTACTACTGCTACTCCCCTACACTACTTATTGTTGAAGTATGTGTGTGTGTGTGTGTGTGTGTGTGTAATGTTAATGTTTTTTTCTAGATAAATATGTCTTATATTTTAATTATTTTATTATTTAAAACTATTGTACAAGTTATTAAACGCAAACATAGTACGTACTCAGCATGCATGCATACTTAATAGCAACACAACACAGCAAAAAAAAAAAACAAGAAAAATTAAGAAAAAAAACATGCAAACTTAACAATAACAACAACAAAAGATACTTTTTTCAACGAATATCTAAACTAAAATGCGTTAAGTGCAAGATTAAGAAAGTAAACAATAATACAGAATTTAAGTAAACAATTTAACTTAATTAAATCGTTTCATTTTTATTCAAAAAATAAAAAATTATTTGTTTTATTTGCTTTATTACTAGCGTATTTTAATTTAAATACACAGAGACAATTAAAGTTATTATAATCAAAGTAGAATATAGCTGTTAACACAGATATATATATGCTCCCAATAGCAATATCAAATGGTAAATAGTGCACAATCCATTACTATTTTAATATACACCACTTAGCATTTTTTAAAAGAAACTTACGTAAAACTTTCTATTTATGCTGTTCAAAGCAAGACTCTCCAGATTCTATGTCAACCAATATTCACCACATACTCTGCAATATTTTTCTACCCTCGATGCGATAAGAAAGCCAAAACTCTGTTCTGTTATTTACACCGGTTTCATCAAAATCGGTTGAGATTTGCAGGACTTATGGATTTATGGACTTTATGGATGGCATTTAATAATAAAAAATTGATTTAGCCGAGACCCCACTCCCCACATTTAGCAAACCCAACGTGCCAAACTGAGAATTTGGCGCTTTTACAGCATTGCCGATTTGTGCCAGGCGCCTAACAATGTCAAGTAGGAGGCTACTGTCAAAAAAATCAAAAATTCTAATACACTTTTAGGCGCTTCTTTAGAGAGGTAGCCGAATTTTCGTTAGTACTGTACTCTAAAGTGCATTGCCACATATGCTACATTTTGCGGCATAACGATACGTTATACTACTCCGATTGCGTTGATTTTAAGATCAAATTAAAGGGAAAAGCAGCACTAATTTACTTACTTAATATAAAGATTATTTATAAAATTATTTGCCCAGTATTTATTGTGGAATTAATCTGGAAACAATCAAAGCAGATAAAATGTGAATTGTTTTTTTAAACTTACCCTTTTAAAATGAAACAAGGTATATATTTCATTTGTTATTTTATTTATCCTATTATCTTATTAGTGTTAAACTGAAGTCGACCATTTGCCTAGAAGTACTATGGCTTAGCCTTCGTGAGGTTGGTCACATGGTATGGCACCACAGTTATATGCAGGGCAAAGCTGTTGTTGGTTTACTGCCTTCTTTCGGGTCTGCAATTATTCTAAACTTAGGACCTAATTTAGGCATTCCTGTATTTCGATTGTACACTGGTGATTGGAATTAAAAAGGTTAGCGAAAGCGGTTATATACATACACATTTATTTAATATAATTGGCAAAACTTCTCCAACTATCTCTGAAGGATTTTATGAAAAGTATTTTTTTTTGTGCTTGAAGTACACCACCGCCTACTTAGGAGCGGTCGCTATTAGAAAAATAATTTACACATTTTTATATAGCTCCATCTATTCTTTTTATAGGTACTCATTTAAGTAGACAAGTTGTTATAAAGAACCGCATAATTCTTGTCCAATCAAAATGAGCACTTTCTCAAATGTGTGACCGTAGTTAGATTTCAATTCAGTGCGAAGCATCAAAGTGCGGATCTAAAACTTGAAAATAACGGTATTTTTTAAACAGTTATACATGTGTAAATATTTATGCAGTTAAGTAGCTAAATAGCTAAAATTTATGACAAATGTACTCAATAACACACAAGAGGATCACTCCTATAGACCTAGCGCATATTTGTTTCAGCGTAAAGTTACGTATACGCAATGGTGTTCGTATTTTATAGCTAACTCTCAACTGAAGCTACAATGAATATGGCCTTTTTAAGAAGCGAAACATTTTTTAAATTGGTTGTTATGATGAAAACGGTACTAAAACTTTCTTCGAAGAGCCGACATTCTTATATGCGATTAATTTAGTCATTCTGAAGATTCCGAAGGTATTTTTCTATTTTTCTTGATCTTTATTTTTTTTTTGATTATTTCCTTTGGGGTGTTTGAAGCAACCGCTATGTGAACTTGGAGGTTATGCAACTTGCTGCAAAAATATAAAGTTTAGGTTAAGTTTAGGCGAATGATGGAACACAAGTACAATTTGTTACTGGCTACTGTGACGTCACTAAACACTCACTAAAGCTGACTGATTGTCAAAATCACTGAGAATGTATTATCGGTACTCAACTTTGGATAACAACTTGGCTTAACCATAACTTCAATATACTAAACAGAAGGTGAGCGCGTAAATTTAAAAATTTTACTGAAACATCAAAGAAGAACAAGGCAGCTGCCTTTTGAAGACATTGAGGATTTAAAAGGCTGAAGCTTTTAGCCTGATGCCGCTATTTTTGCTTTCAATAAAAGAGCTTTCGAACGAAATTTGCAGCAATTTGGTTTGAAATTGTTGAATTCAGGAAGAAAATTTTGGAGAGCGCATGAAACTTACAAACACATACACGCACACACACACACTTATTACTAATATATATTATACTATTCAGTTTCAAAATAAATATTTGTATGTAATACATATAATTTTTTTTTGTTCAAGTATTATGAAACCATATTTGAGTACACCCAAAATCCACACTAACAACAATTGAGAAGCCGGGAAAGCTGTCGTAACGACACACACACATACACGAGTATATGACCACAAATAAACTAATAAACTATGCATACCATTCTTATGAAAAACTTCAAATATACATTATGTAGTGAAAGTTTCAAGTATAGTGTAAAAAATTGTAATCATTGTACCAGAGAGAAATGAAGTAATAAATGAAAATGAGAATTTAAACGAAAATTTTCAACAAAAAAAAAAGAATTATATAAATTAAAAAATTTAAAAAAGGTAAAAGAAAGGAATTCGAAAATATATGGAGTAAAGGCATACATATGTATATATGGTCGAAATGTGCATAAGTAGGTAACGTAGATTCTGTTGTGCGAAATGCTGATTACAAATTATGAAAAGTTTAATTATGACAAAACATGTAACAAAAACTTGAAAATAGATATTGAAACATTAAGTTTGAATCAGACTACTGCATTAGAACAATTTCTAGAACTGATTCAAAGCGAAAAACTTTTTGATAACAAAAACTTATGAATACTTATAAAAAAAATACTTCTCATAAAATATAAATTTTATTTTTGAATAGTTGAGTACACACAAATACCAAAAAAAAAACAGATTTGTCTTTTAGAAATACTTCAAGCATATCCTGCATTCACTCTCAGACGTACATTTCCTCCGTAGAAACACATGAATTCCTACTTTATTACTATGGCAACTTGTAAAAGTAGCTTAAGTCAACTTTAAGTTAGTGCTCACAATTTGAGTTATATTAGGCAACTTATTCGACACTCGATGTTGGGTTATATCTTAAATGAATATACGAACTATCGAAAGCTTCAAATAACTATAAAATGGAGATAAAAAACCCCAAATCGTTTTACTTTACACCCAAACTATCTGCAGTAACTTAAGTCGACTTAAGCTATTTTATAACTTTGTGAATGTAACGGTTATTTCGTTCAGCAATATTTAAAAAAAGCATGCAAAAACAGCTACAAAACATTTCAAATTGTTCGTAAGTCGTAGACGGATCAATTTAGACACGTCTATCTGACTTTTACTCCGAAAAGACGATAACTGTAGTAAAAATTTTATAACAATAGTGAGCGCAACTCCGGAGCATCATAACATCCAATATCAATTTCCAAATGCTCTCCCTCATACAATCTCAACATCCCTCCCTCATCCTCATATGTACACACACACAAAAGCAGTATATGCATACATACACACAAACAAAAAAAGTCATCCGCTTTAACCATTTTCCATTAGCAAAAGCGTTTCATCAAGATGTGCCTTTTCAGTTATTGTTGTTGTTATCAGCAGTTCAAAATAAATATTCATTAAATCACAAAATCCCGCATTAATAAGTAAATGAACTCATAAAAGTAGAAATACATACACAAACATACATATAAGCATGTGTATGTATGTAAAATAATGCAATATAATGGCAAACTATGAAAAAGCAAAAAAGTGAATTGATTAGCCTACGAGAAATGCACTCACGCGCATGCTTACATAGCAAAAACAAATGAATATTTATACATATGTACATATACATATGTATATATATATATAACGAATACAAATACATACATAGATGAAGTTAGCATTGCAAATGGCACGCAGAAAAAACTAGCTAAGCAAAAATCAATAAATGCATTAAAAATATAAAAATTAAAATAAAATAATAAAAAAAATAAAAAATAGTGAAGAGCGAAAAATTAGAACCTTTTTCCAATATTATTTCCGTCTGTCGCCATAAACTTTCGAAGCCTTTTAAATAAACCGAGAGGAAGTGCACAAGTCTCGAATGCAGAGTTCGTGACTACCAGTCAGCAGGATAAGATCCTAACACACCCCACCCTAGTACCTACACAAGTCGACCCTGGATACATTATTAGTCTAAACTCTTACATATCCATACTGGAACTCAGCTATCTCAACGAATGTCAAGCGTATAAAGAGTACACAAATGACTTAAGTGACCCTATTAATACAATCAACTAACAAAATGGCACAATATCCCCCAAGATCTAACCTCGTCGAAACAATTTGTTACCTGAAACTACTGTTAGAAGATTTCGATAAGAATTTCTGCGAGCTGGTTCCTAGACATAAATACCAGACGAACTAAAATATAGAAATATAGAAAAGACAGTACTTTTTAAAAATCCCGTCTATAGAAAGTTATTCAGCCTTTAAGTACAATTTAGAAGGCATACACGCCCAGTTATAGAATAGTTTTGACTGTATATCTGGGATGAAAAAGTTCTTCATTAGACTTTCGTAGATGATGTGAAGCGTGAGAAACCCCTCCTTCTGTATAACATTCTTATTGACGGCATACATAGAAAAAGTAACTCGACCACGCTTCGGAAGAGGTTGGGTATAAGGTATAGTTGCTTTGCCTTATGTCGAAGGTTACAAACTTCTGGCTAAATTTTGAACAATTTTTTTTTGGAACATAAAGGTTTAGCTATTGCGAATTATGCTCTTTATTAAATAATGTAATGTTTCAATCAATAATATTGATCATTAAAATAATTCGATTCCAGATATTTATAACCCTTTTACCCATCTCGGTACACTAAATGCACTTAATACATTATAACACTCAACTAATAAATTGTTGCTTTTTCCGAAAAATATTTAGTAGCAACATATTTTCAAAAATGTAATGTAATATATATATACAAAAAAAATTTGGCTTGAAATTTTGAAACTAAAATTTTTTACTGACTTCAAAAACCCGAATTTAGTTTGAAAGTCGTTGGCCTGCCACCTTGTTAATTGATCACTTCTACCATATGTTGTGGCTCCGATACAAAATTGCATCGAGCTTCATAAAATGCAATTGTAGTGGGTATATGCCCGAAATTCTATTCAATCATTGAATTTTTCTTGAAATAAAAGTTATATGTCTTAAAAACAGCCTTTACAAACTGGCTGTTGTGACTTATACAAAGAAAATGCGTCACCGGCTTATGAAACCGGCTTATCCTCGTGCACTTATAATTATCAATTTATGGGCCATATATTACCAATTAATACCGTAATCTATAAAAAGAGAGGTTTTTAGTACCCAAGCTCGGCTTTTTTGATCGCACTTTATAATTCAAAAGAGCAAACAGTCTGCTTGTTATCAGTCAAAACACACCTCCAATCGCCCAAATTAATTTCCCACTTTCCAAAAAAAAAAAACTAAAAAACTCACTAAATTTGGAATTAAGAACTATTTACTTAATTAGTTTTTGAAAAATAATTAAGACGATCAAAGAAATATGAATGAAATTAGCAAACAAAAAACAAAAAAATGTAAAACATAGCCTAAAAATTTGTTAAAATATATATTTTTAAGCAAATGAAAGGTGAAAATTTACGAAACTTATGAAAACTTGAAAACTAAAATTAAATAAATATGTAAAGAAATAATTATACACAATAAGAATGTAGAGAGGAAAAATACAATTATGTAATGTTAACTTTTGTTAGTACACCTGCATTAAAAATGTGTATACATGAAAAAATAATAATAATAAATTGAAACAAAAGCGCAACTATTCAATCGAATGCAAAAGGGTAAATATTTATATAAAATAAGAGTCTAAAAAAAAAAATTAATAAAAATGAGCGTAAAGATTATTTAACACATTCGAAATGCGATCTTATTGTACTATCATAGTTAAAACTAAAACAAAAGGAAAACATAAAACCAAACATTTTGATTAAGCGCTAGAGCATTACGAATGAAGAACTATGGGACGTTTCATCCTAAAAACAAAAAGAATAAACTGAAGAAACAAATGAATTAATTGAAAACATAAAATGTAACTGTTCATTCGATATACTAAAGAGAAAAAATATATAAGCGTAAAAATGGAAAAAATTTAAAATTTCTTTATTGAAAGCAGTGTTAAAGCTGTGGTGGTTTCGATTAATATCGAGGTTATGTAACTTTATGTAGGTTATGTACTTTCGAAATAAGTCGGTTAGTCGGCCAACCGATATATAAAATAACTTCACTTCATCTTCCCCTTCGCCAATGTATGGTTACATAGCGGACATTGTCCCGTTAGGACCCTAACCCTAAGTTGGTATATTCGCGTATTCACTACTACTCTTACTTTCCTACTAACTCGCAGCGTGTAGATAATAATTATTTTTGCTCGAGTGCCTAGTTGTAAGATGTACAAAAGTGGAGTTCAAATCCCAAAAGCGTCGTTTTTCGAAAATGTCGAACTGATCAAGACAATCCATTTCTGTTTGGGAGATAGTTAGTTTATTCGTTGTGAGGTAACTGAAGAGAAGGATCTAGAGGAGGAGGGAAAAAATAATGCTCAAGATCTAATGTGGTCGAAAACTAGTAAATAACGTTATGCGACCTGCTCGGTTAAATCTAGAAATTCCGAAAGATAACTACATAAATTCACACTGTTGCTGTAAAAAGAATATATATATATAAATAATATAATTCATAAGATTATGAATAATAATTTCAAAAGAATTTATATTCATAAGAGTTTTATAGAATGCTGTTGTGGTGATAATCCTTGATCGGAAATAAATCAGAGCTCGATTCGATAAAATAGACCGCACTGTCATGCGAATATGAAAATAGGCGTCACCGTACTCACTTTTTAATGAATTATGTAATTCTCATAAATTTCGTTTAGAATTCGAATAAGATTATCACAAACAGATCATTAAATTCTGCTAAAAGGAGAGTTCGAAAATAGTCGATCTTAATCAGAACGGAATGGCATTTATATCCAATAAAAATAACTGGACAGTTTCACTTAAAATACAATCCGTTCCCGCGACAGTGGTGTTTACGTAACCGGAACGGACCCGAGGACTGTCAAAATTATTTGAGGAATTTTTCTGTCATTACAACAACAACAACAACAACAACAACTTAAAATACAATCCATAACTCTTTTTGAGATAACTTTTAAGAAAAAAATAAATATATATTTCCGGATTTTCCTAACCTCAAAAAATGTCGAAATGAAAACAGTTCACTTACAGGGTTATTAAAAATATTTTTTCTTTTCATTTTTATATATATTTGAGTTTTGTTGGTTAACGTGCTTGCACACCTACGACAAGCAGGTGCTAGTTTGAATGGTTCATCTTAAACTATTGTTTTGTTAGGATGCATGTTTTCCTATAGACTAAGGCTTACTTAGCTAAATAAAGAACGAATAATAAATGATTTACACAGGCTTCAATAATACGATCTCGAATAATACAAACTTCAATGCGTACACTTTTACACTTATAGAGTAGAATTGTATAAAAAAAAGCATGTCCACAAACCGAACAAGTGAAATGGCAAAACAAGTAACAATATGCTTACGCTTTAAACTTAGTATTAATTAATTTTTAAATTGATGTACTGCGTGTTGTTAACCTCTCTTCACGCACTACAAAGTGGAAGCCAACTTCGCCAAGCACGAGGCATGAATGTTTCTATATATATATATATATGTGTGTGTGAATGTATGCAAAATATGAGATAGTGCTCAAATACTCGAGATAAACTTAAAATTACTACACTCGAAGAGATTTACCAAAAATCGTTCCTTGACGAGGACTTTGGAAGAATGTTTAAAAAAAAAGATCGAAATTCGTCATTTGAAGAAGTGCTTCAACTAAACGTCAGTGTTTTGCATCAATTAATGAGTGTAGCTTCAACGAAATCACGTCAGCTTAAAATCTACGTATATATTTACATTAAACGATATATATATATATATTAGATATATATATTATATGTACATACAGGTCGATTGTAAAGTGGGAAGGATCTAAGCATATATATAATGTGATGATCATAAAAATAAAATAATTTTGAGTATATAAATTAATGCACAAATTTGCTTAAAGTTGTTTAGTAAATAATTGTGAGCGAGAAATGATTACATATATTTATATATGTACATATATGTATGTATATAAATATGTGCAAAAATGAAGATGCAGTTGTGTATGCTTCGACCTCGTGCTTACGCGGAAATCACAACATGAAAAGTGGAAAAATGGAAAACAAGGGAGAGAGGAGAGAGAGGGGAAACTAAAAAGTTGCAAATTTTTCGCTTACAGACTATTGGTGTTGGTACTATAACTAATTAATATCTATGTATGTATATAGTTTGGTCAGATCTGTACGAGCTGCGATCTGTGTGGTGCAACACAAGTCATTGGCAGACCTTAAATTCATCGTAAGAAATTATATAACTTTCTTTTAGATTGGCTTTAATCCTTATCCTGGTTTTGCATTAAGGCAGTAATCTCTTGAAATTTATGCATATAATCGACACTGCTCTCGCTTATCACCGACAAACTGGACGAGGGATCCTGAGAGGTAAAGTATTCGCAAATAAAATGCGCCATCTTTGATAAAGAAAATCGTTGGCTCCAAACTTACCAAAATATCACGACTTGCGTTGATCTCATCCAAATGGCCGAGCAGACTAGTGAGGGAGAAATCATTGATGTTCTCTTCAAGCCAACGCGAATTTGACGTGGACTCACGCAGTAAATGTGTGGGTGTCATGCCGTTGAGCGAGCTGGTATCTGTCGAAAGTCATAAGTTGTTAATAATTAGCAAGCAGTCTGTCAGCTTAAAAATTATAAGTAGAATAATAAGCTAAAACACATTGCATAGAGATTATAATTATTTTGTTGACTTAACGATGGTTTGTAGCATCTTAAAATAATATATAAATATATATATATAGAGTTATGCATATAAAATAAATCAGCGATGCAGAGACGAATTAGCACAAATAGTGTCTCATACCTGTGTCAGCTCTCAGCCAAAAATGGTCAAAATTCAACTAACTCTTTTCAAGTCTCAGATAACACATAAGTCACTGATAACACTGTTGTAGTTTAAAAATGTATATATTCGATTTAGTTTTTTCCTTAGCCCGTATAATTGTATTTGTTATTCCGGTTGATTTTTAACTACATTTATCGGTCAATATGTAAGTTATCTTAACAAAATTGGGTGAACGTACAACTCAGACAAACTGTTGTCTGATGCTGGAATTTGTCCATGTACTACACTCACCTTCTTTATTCTCTCCGTTCATTCTTACAAATTGCGATAGTATATAATGTTCGGCTGCTTTTTTACTTAGGGATCTCTTACTTGTTTAATATAAATTCTTGGACCCTACTACCCTAACTTAACTCGTTTTACATCTTCTAATGGAAAATACAAAAAAGTACTAATAAATTTGTAATATAGCAACTCACTTGTGGACTCATCGAAAGCACTATCGGGAAATGATGACGTGAGCGATATGTCGGCATTATCAATATCAGAGGATTGAAAAAAACGTCCAACAGGATTAGTGTTGTTAGATGTGACATCAGTCATTTTATAAGCTGTGGAAGTTGAATTGTTATTGTCTAGCCGTATCACCGGCTCTAAGCCGACAGTTGCGCCATTTTCGCTATAACTATTATTTGTGATTGAAGTAAAAGGTGAAGAATTGCTACTAGTTGGTGCATTATATTGTAGCGGCACTTTAGTGGACACTTCCGTAATTGCTTCAGAGGCAGACAAGTCATATGACGCAGGTGACGCAAGTGACGCATGAGATTCTGTGCTTGAATTTTGTTGCACTGAGTTAATATCAGAGTTTTCGAGTGCATTTTCAATATTTTTAGCCTTCAACACATCGTAAGACTGATTGGCAGTGCTGCCACTAGGCAGTATCATACGTTGCACCAACACTTGACGCATTGATTGCTTTTGGCGTGACAACTGTGAGGTACATAAAAATGCAAGCAAATTGAAACAATGCATATTTAAGAATATATATTTTTCGCTCACTTACGGGATTGAGTTGTTTAACGCTGTCCATATTGAACAGTGGCCGACGTATGGGTGCAACAGGCTGGCGAAAAACATTATTGCTCTCGTTGTTGTTATTGGTCGAAAATGTTTTCGTTGAGACATAAGTCTTTGTAGCCAAATTGCGCTCCATCTAAAAAAATAAATGAATAGTTTTCCTATAGAAATTAATTTTTTGCTTTCGTAGTGCGCCACTTACTCTTGATTTGGCAACATTACGCTCGCACGTGTGTCCGCAGGAACACTGTCGTTTGCGCATTCGTTCGCTCAGATTGGCAATCAACAACAGATGCTTAAGCTTATTTGCAACACCAGCAGCGGAGAGAGATTTCAACAACTCGGGGTCATCACATTCGCTGGGATTATATGGCATACCATTTTGTTTTTGCATAAACACTTTTGTGTCTGATTGCGTCATAGACTCCAAAGCACCGCCACTGAAGGTTAAACTGCAGCTATTATTTACATGCATATTATTTGGATTCGTCAGTGTATTGCTGGAGTTAACAGTAAACGCACTCGGTTGTTGCTGTTGTTGTTGTTGTTGTTGTTGTTGTTGTTGTTGTCTGTCAGTCCAATAGTATTCCAGTTCGAGTTTCGAATCTTGCCCCAGCACAACATAAAGATCGCCAATGGTTATATCCGCCGCCGTTGAAATAGTCCAGCCTTTACGTATTCGCCGTATCACTGCCTCGCTTATGAGTGGTTTAAAATTGGACACGCTGGTCCGCCCACCACGAGCATTGATGGGTCGTCGCAAACGCGCCTGATTATTGGCAGTGTTTTGATTTTGGTTGAATGATGATGAATTTGCATTTATTGTTGCTGCTATATCACTTGGGGTTAATGACATTTTTATCTCTTCTTGGGAGTTATCAGCACCTTCTTTTATCACTACACTACTATCCAAATCAGCGTTCAACAACTCTTGCAGTTCATCACTTAATTCATCGCTACTGCTTTCACATTTTCCAGGCATTAGGTCCTGTTCGAACAGCGCGCCTAGTTCATCTTTGAACAGAATATCACCAGCTGGCCCATCGCTATCTAGTTTTTCATAGGGTGGACTGTTGAAAAGTTTATTCTTCTTCGAATCAGGCGAACGTTTCTCCGAACCACTTTCGGTGCGTGTTCGCTTATTAGCAGCACGATCTTGTGATAATGTTTCACCACGTATTTTTACGCCCATACGTTCTTCGTAAGCGGCCAAACAGATATTTCCACTACCGAGGTACTCTGTGATGCTCAACAGTGGACGATGTATAGGCACACCTGGTTTGGGTAAAAAACACAGTTCGGGATCTTGAAAGGCTGGTAGTCGCTCAGTGCTTTCAGTAGACTGTGAACCATTACAATCACTTGAATGCAGAATGGGTGTAGGCGCACAAACAGAAGGAAATAATTTCAATTCCTCCTCTGCCATTTTCTGTTCGGCACTACGCCACTTCATTTGAAACGTTTTTATAAAATTGACCAGTTTCTTATGTAGTGGAACTGTAGTGCGTACACGTGGATTTTGTGCAACTGTTTGAACGCGTCCGAAGGCCTCCATAGTGGCGGGACTAACGACTACTTCGATTTTCGAGGGCAATCTAATGTCCTCAAGTGAGTCTGCAATTGGAAAACTTTAATGACGTTCTATTGATATAATTACATAAATTTATTTACCATCAAGTTGATTCAATCTCCTTAACGCCTTACATGAAGGTGTTTTAATACGCAGGTTTTTACCTTTGCAACGTACAGTTATGTGGCCATGGTAGACAAGATTTCGCAACTTCATGAAGTGCTTATCGGTTACAAATTGAAGTTTCCTTCGCATTTCACCGTAGTTGATAAGTGCATATAACTCCTGTGCCGGTTTCTTAACCTCTGTAATAAAGCACAAAACAAAATTTATATTTAATACAATGTGCACATATACGTCAACAAGGCCACTTACCGTCAGAGAATTTTATATATTTACAGATTTTATGATAGGTCTGGTAATAGTGCTGTCGCACTTGTTCTTTTGTTTTGAATGCACCATCTGCTGTGCTTCTACGTTTCAGTTTTGTGTTTATATAATTGCCGAGTGAATCAAAATCCTTGCCAAACTCATTTAGCGCATCAAAAAAGTGATTACGTTCTAAATTAGTCCATGTCGGTTTATTGCTGCGCAATTGCGATGGAGTTTTTTGCATTGTCTTCTCATCACGTCTCTGTGGGTCGCGTTCATTTGGTGGTGTTAATGGTCTCGTCTGGTCTTGTTTCATTTTTTGTATGACCCGTGCACTAGCACGAGTTCCTGTACAATTATGCATTATCACAGAACCTAGTAACTCACTTACTTCGGGATCCAACTAAAAGTCGGTTAAAAAACCAAGTCCAAACCAAGTTTAATTTATTCATATATCACATATACACAGTTCAAGCTTTCATACCTCGGTGCGTGATTTTTCTTCGCAATTTGTGGATATAACGCCATTTGTTTTGCGCTCATTGATATTTTTTCCGCCGCCAACGCTTTTGACATTGCTCGTTAAAGCAAGTGTTACTCTTTCATCGATGCTGACCTGAGTTTCATTGCATTCCAATAACTCCTCGAACTCATCAATGAATTCTTGACCGGGTGGTACAGTCGTCGTCGTAATCGACAGTGTGGTTTGATTTTCTTCCCCGCCCAGCGCATTGGCGCTCATTTTCTGTGAAGCCTATTTAAAATAAAATATTTTTTATGAAAATTCAAATCATATCTACCGAATATTCAAGCATTTTACTAAGGCTTTTTAAAGAACACTCTATTGGAAATTTTTCACACGACAAAGAAATTTTAATTGCGCCCTTTCGACTTCGTCGGCACGCTGAATTTTAGAGGCAAATAACTTCTCTTAAACGGTAAAGTTTTCAAAATAGTTGCTGGCAAAACATTCTAAACACAATGAGTTTTCATTATCTACCAAATTTAATAATTCTTAGAGCAGATTTAATGTAAAAATATTCGATAAAATTCCACTAAATTCACTTGCGAAAACACGAAGTTGACAACTGACAAAAATGGCGCTCGACTTTCGTTTCGTTGATAGCTTTGCATATTCAGCCTTTTTATTTATTTTTATCAGTCCTTTTACAAAATTTTATCACAGATGATTTACTATATTGTTTTACCTAATCAACCGTCCAATTGTCGTCGTTTTTATATACAAAATGCATTAAAAATTTACACTTTTCACATTGTTTTCATTTATTTGTATATTCTCTTGGTGTTCACAACTCAGTACAAAAATTCTTTCCCTTTTTCTTTCTATTTCGACTACTTCGTCGTTGTTGTTTTGCCTGCATAGGATTTTTGTTTATTGATGCACTTTACAAAAATACTACCATCTGCTGATTGGGTTGCAGATGTTCGAAACAAAATGTGTTTGGAAATTAAGGAATTTTGGAGAAGTTGATTTTACTTAGGGTATTGTTGCCATATTGTTAGTGTGTTTATTTGTGAATTGAATAGTGAAAATTATATTTCAAATTCGTTAAATAAAACTGATCTCATTGAGAATTACAATGATGTCGGTGTAGGAGATATATTCATAAATGGAGTTTACAATGTTTCTTGGTACACTGCGTTTCAATAGAAAGCACACATTGCACATCTTATGGTCAAATGAATGCAACCAAAATGCTTTTCATTTTATTTGTTATATAATTTGTACTTGCAAAATATAATATAAGCATAATAATAAGTAAATAAAACAAAAATTCGATAATATTTGGCATAAATAAATTAAAAACAGAAACACCCAATATATACCAATTATTTCATTCCTTTTGAGCAGCATATTTTATTTTAAGCATATTTTATGATAATTTGAATAATAATACCAGGATAATAATGGATATTGAGGTCAATTCAAAAGAGTAGTTTCGTTAAATTCAATCCAGGAGTTTGCAGTAAAGAGCGATTTGAGACACTGCTGTATTGGCACGACCACGGTGATGATCCAAAAGTACAGTCCAGTATATTCGAGATTATAATATTCAGTTGGCAAATTGAGCTTTTTTTGTATGGTTAAGAATTGGGACCCACTGATCCCCAATAAGATATGTGTCCACAAACCATAATTCCGAATAAATGATTGCGCAATTTGAGAGTTTTTGTTTTAGATATTTCTTGTCTTAAATCATGAAAATAATAATTACAATTGTCAGTACCTATTGGTTCATAATATATGGTGTTTACAAAAACTCAGCTGATCTTACTTACTTGATGGATTAAGTGATAGTTTTTTCTTCTCATTATCTGCCATACAGTAATTTTGTTGCCATATACATTAGTTTCAGCCCAAATCTTGCCGAGAGAAGTTTTTTATAAAATGAACAGCTTGTGTGTAGTTAATAATAAACCTTTGACAAGTCTTTTAATATTTCTATAATTTAACCATTAATTTAATCTGAAGAAGTAGTCTTGCTAGTGAGAAACTAGTATACAACTTCTCAAACAACTTGTAAATATATTATTAAAGTAATAAAGAAGATACATTAAGTACTTACTTTTTTGCTTCTATTCCCATTTTATTAAATTACTTTTGACTTTAAATCTTTTTTTACTTATTCATTCATTTATTTCGAATTTGCAAAGCAAATATTCTGTCAAATAAGTGGCAGCACCATATCTAATATTCAATACGACGCTGATTTAAGCAACGACTGCCACTATTTTTCCTCTTCCTATTCTGTCAAAAAGTTCCGGTTTGAAACTTAATTGAAGAAATGAAAAAATGTCGTGCCTTTTGAATTTTATATAAATATATTTGTCTGTAGATCATAAATATATACCAATTAATACTAATACAATTAACACAGCCATCGCGATTCCGATAAGCCAAATTTTCTTCTGCAAAACCAAAAGAGAAAGTTAAGTAACACAAATGCACTGCAAAGCTCAACTGTGACTAACCTTTAAAGCTTTCTTTTTCAGCGATTCCGCTTTTTGCAGTTTATTCTGACCTTTATCAACAAAGTGCGTCGCTTGTTGTGCCACAAATTCGACGCGGTTTATCGTTTCACTCTGCAAATATTATATATAATAACACAAACTTAGACAAATTTCAAATACGCTGAGAAAATTGCCGGTGTTATTGTTGTTGTACGCACCTGTTCCATGACGAGTGTTTGAATACGCAGGAATAACGCGTGCACGTCTTCAATGGACTTCTCCAGTTTCTTAAGCTCATTGAAACGATCCATCAAATCACGAAGTGTGCGTCGTTCATTTTCGGTTTCTTCTAGAATCTGTGAACAAAATCCATTTATAGTGTTAGCGAAAAGTATTATTGAAAAGTGGTAGCGAAAAGTGTTAGCGAAAAGTGTTAGCGAAAAGAGTTAATGTAAAGTGTTATTGAAAAGTGTTAGTGCAAAGAGCATGTGTGTGTAAAAAGTATGTTTATAACTTACATTGCCAACAAAAAGGTTTGTTGTCTTATTTGCTATCAGTTCTTCAATTTCTTCTTCGGTAGAATTGCAGTTCACTGTTAAATATATTAATTCACTATATATATTTATGAATATTGGTTTAAGTAGTCCGGGCACTTACTGATTTTCGAATGCATTTCCAGGTTCTTCTTAAGCTTGCGCTCATACAATTGCAGGAACTCTTCGTTTTTCGTCCATATTTGTATGTAACTCTGATAGAGGCCATAGAAGAGCGTTCGTTTCATGCGCGCCTCCAATGTGAAATCATTCTCAGGCGGCATATTCGCTTTGAATTCTTTGAATTTATTCATCAGCTGATTACCCATTTTTAAATTCTGTGTGCGCAGTTCATCCATTTCCTTTTCTGTACGAATTGAAAGTGCAAATGTAGAATTTGGTTAGTTGCCATATTATCATTTTCTATGAAACATATATGTATGAAACATATGTTTATATGGTAATATTAACATACCATTGAAATTACGTATATTTATTGTTTGCACCATTCGACCCATTGTCTCCAAATTTGCGGAGATTTGTGCCAATTGTACTCGTATCTCCGAATACTGCAAATAAGGGTGAATGTTGTTATTACATAATGTTTGAATATGTAATTAGTTTATTAACTTCTATTAGTTAAATGAATTAAGACTTTTCTAATTAATAAAATTTTCTATAAATGCAATACATTTTTTCATAAATATGTACGTATGTACATAGATTAAGTACACACACATTTTGTGGAAACCATGATTGTTTAATTAGATTTTCATAATTTTGAAATGATTAATGATTAATGAAATGATTTCTTATTAGTTCTACTTGGATACATAAAAGATTTCTGAGTATTTAAGGTAGTAGTTGGAAAGACAATTTTCTTAAATTGCCCGATTGTCAAGAGTTTTCAAGAAAGAAGAAGGACAATCAAATGGTAGAAAGTTCAGAACAATTGTAGGAAAAACGTTTTCTTCTTTTTAATCGTAGTAGCCGCACTAATGGTGATTGATTTGCATTCTAACTTTGATATCAGTTAAGTCTAATATATGATAAAGTTTTAGACCTTAGGATGGTAGATTTAATTAGTTTGCAATTTCGTCGTATTTTTAGAACAATAAACATTACAATAGCGGTAAATCATTTATATAATTGATTACTTTTTTGGAAGCTCGTTTCACTTCCTAAGTGTTTAATTTTAGTCATTTGTATACTATAAAGATCTATATATAATATACGATTAATTGTTCTTACCATCATGCTCTTCACTTTCTACTGAACTTATTGAAATTACTATAAATATTTTTGGTGTTCTATTACGACTATATTAATTGATTTTACCCGACCTTAATTGTGATCTAAAGTGAGATGTTTAAACAAGATTGGGCAATTGTGTTAGAAAAAAGTGGTGTTTCTCTAAGTGGTCATTGTTCCAGAACTGTTTGCAATAATATAATATGAATGTAAAAACCTTAAATCTTAATAAGATTATGATATTACGCTAGTGTGTACTGGGTATAAAATCTTGAGCTCTGCAAGAGCTTAGATCTACATTAATTCTTTGCTGTGTGTGATTACTATTTAGCTATCATTGTTATTTAAATCCAAAATCATAATTTTTCAAAGGCACACACATACAAAAACATATCAATACATTTTCTATGAATATATACATATATATATATATATATATATATGCATCTATGTATACACAAAATTTATTTGTTGATTGTAATTAGCCAAAAAGCAAAAAACAAAATCGAAACAAAGTGAATTCTAATCGATCGAAATTAGTTTGTCGTAAACAATTAGCCCTTATGCTTACATACAAACATACGCATACATTCATATATGTATGTATATAGATATGTATGTATGTACATATATTCACATGATTTACCTAGGCACGTTGTTTACAAATAATATTTGTGTGCTATTTTCTTTCTGACCTAAAAATTATAATAAATGAAAAGAAGTAAGGAAGACTAAGTCGGACGCAGTCATATATCAGTTACTTTCGCTGAAAGAAGAAAAGCTTTCTGAAAGAAGTAAAGGTCTGTGAAATATTTCGAGAAATTTTGATAATTATGTTTTTGTCAACATTGGTTATTAGCAAAATTCTGGTTACAATGCGCAATTTTTTAACAAATTAATTTCTGATCCAGGTATTATGTTTATTCAGTTTCATTTATATATCTTTCTTATTTCAAAAACTATTTTGAAGACAAGTGGACCAATCGGAAAGGGTTATTCGAAGCTTTACCGATTATTTTATTTTTGTTATAAAATAACATTTTGCTAAGTGCTAAAGTTTAGTAATATTAAATTTTCTATATGCTGTATGAAGTAAACCAGAAGGAAGAAAATCATTATATTGGGTATATGGGGGCTAGGAGCAGGTCTGAACCGATGTAATAATTTTGTGAAATGAAACCACACTATCTTTAAGAAATCATACTTAATTTCAAACATAACTTAAATATTCTATACAACATGTTGCGAGGGTATAAAGTCAATAACATGAACCAAATAATAATAATAAATGTAAAAAATTTAAAAGAAATTAAAAAAAATATATATAATTTACATCTATATAATCATTGATTTGCTCAAATTTCAACAGATTGTATAGAAGTTTGTATGTATTTATATATGAATTGTATATTGAATTATTTCTGTGCTGAAACAACGACAATTGTCAATCAATCAATGAAGGGAATTATGCGTGCATGTGCTAAAAGAAGTAAAAAAAAAGAAGTAAAAAAAAAGAAGAAAAACAGTTATCTAAAGTACTTGTCAACTTCAGTGCGCGATTGTATTTTATTTAAGAGAATTGAAATAGCAAAAATAAAATATATAGATAAATATACATATGTACATGCATGCATAAATTGCACTTGCAAAGATGTCAATGAGAAGTAGGTACAAATTTACAGTTACAATGACGCAAATCTTTTTGAATTAGATGCCAATTAATAACGAACATTTGCTACAGAAAATACGCGCTGCATCCAGAGAAATGCAAAATTTTCTAATGAATTGCCAACACGGCACGTTTGTACCATATAGATACACAGATAAGTATGTATAAATATATGGAAGTCTGTATGTACGACAACGGACACATGTTTAATCACTTCAATTGCTTTTATGAATATAACGGGGTATGTGAGTAATAATTATTGGCGAAACGCTGCACCAATTTCAATAGACATTTACCTGAACCAATTGCTCGCGCACATATATACATACCTATATACATATATACAGCTACGTGAGGAAATTTTCTAATTACTCTAAACGCGAAGTAATTGAGGAAAAGAACTCTGTATTGCATTCTAAAACTGAGGAGTGAAGCGTGTGCTTTTCTCAAAACTATAGTTCCATTGAAAAATTCGCCAATGCTTCGGTCGTGCTATTTTTTCGGTGATAAAATCGTGTAGTTGATAATAGGGGAGATTTATAGGGAGAGAATAATAGGGGTGAAGGAAGATAATATTTAGACCAACCACATGCTAGACCAACCACAATAGACCCTACAAGCTGTAAGCTGCCTTCGAATGTGTGATGAAGTTTCCTAAGCTCATTAATTATCGATCTTCGTCTTGATCCGGATACCTTTGAATCTGTCTTCTTAACATCTTTTATAAGCGTTAATTGAACAAATTCTTTAAAGCTAAACTGAACTTCACAAATTAAATCTTTTCAATTTGACTTCGAGCTAGTAAATATAGAAAAAGATTCAATAGCGAAGAGTAATCATTAAGCATCTGCATTAAAAGGTAGTAGTTAAAGATAAATTTATTATAACTTAAATTTATGTAAAATTGTCGATTCGTCCTGCGATAACTTTCTATATTGGTGAAAATGGACCGCTGGCTTATGCCTATAATATCGGCAATGCTTATAATATCGATTCCTTCAGTTATATTTTCTCTCGATTGGATAGGATAGCGGGCTGAATGGGTACGGAGAAATACTGCTGGCTATGAAAAGTAAAGCCTCCAAGTCTATATTGCAGCCTACTTCGTTCATTTGAAAATCTGCATTCAGGAATGAAACCTGTGTGGACTTTACGAATAGGTTCTTTAGGTTTGCATCTTTTTTTTATAGCTATATACATACTGAAGATAGAGTAAGAGTGTAAGAGAGGGATCTGCCGTCCATTGCTCGATTATCGATTATCGATGTCGTATATCGATTATTGCTCTTACGAGGAAAGAAACGCTCATTGCGCCAATAAAACGAAAAAAAACTTGAGTACTTGAGTTTGTACCCTTCGAAATCGAGTGTACCATGGTAAAGTGTAAAAAAATTTTACAAAAGCGTTATATCACATATATTTTATACTGGATTTGTATTTATATTTTATAAGCGTTGAATTTTTTCTTTAGAGATAGTCTCGGATGTTTGAGATTTGTTTGTCGAGAACTAATGGATTGACTGTTGCAGCTAGACTCAGTCTCTCGCATTTACCCATTCTCTCGTTCAAATTATTGTTAGTGATGCCTTTACTTAGCCGCAGCTGATATTATCATTCCATTTAGAAAAATATTCTACACTAATGAATTAGGCATGTATATATATTACAATATAACACCAGCAACAATAAGTAATTATTTATGACATTCTTGAAATAGCTCAGCGACTGTTGATAATCGCACATATCCGAGTGTTGCTCAGTGAGGGTTGCCATTTTTGTAAGTTTTTCACCAAAAATCATGCCAAAAACAAATTTTCATACATATCCTAACCTCAATTAAAATTTACTATTTATTGCGCAAATCTAAGTCGTTGGATAGGGGACGGAAATGCCAGCTGAATATAATATAATATAACTGTAGTAGACTGTATGTTTATTCGAGCAAACGTTAAATCCATGGATTATGGTTTTACCGGTCTGCAATGCTGACTTCTGTATAATGGTGTTTTTATTTAGTAATTATGAAAGCGTCTTATATCTCCTAAATGTATTATAAAAGGAATGAATAATTGAACGAATGATTGAATGCAATGGAATTTTGGAATTTTGAAAAATATGTATCAAAAATCTATGAAGAGCATCCAATTGGCCCTAAATGGCAACACTGAAAATTACCCTCAGATGTCACAGGCACACACGCTCACATACATATACACACTGACGCACTTAAGCCAAGCCTATTACGTATGCAAACTCCTAAGAGCACTCAGATATCCACTAAGTGCATATACAAACACACACACTCGAACAGAGACAAATTTTCTCGTTAATTTAAGAACAATGCTCTAAAATGTGTGCTAATTATACGATTTAGGGGCATGTAAATTTGTTACTTTCTGTTTTTTTTTTTTTACGGTTGAAATAATATATAAGTGCAAAATGAGGCCAAATGTTTAAATAGGCAAATGTTTCGCGGTTAAAATGCTATTTAGATATAAGAAAAAATTAAGAAACGTATATTGGAATTCACAATTAAAATATAAGGTGCAGTAAAAAGAAATCCATTACTTTTGCTTTAAATTGCAGGCTTGATAATAAATTGTGGTTAGAAAAAAATAAATATTTAATTGGAAAAGCGTACAACGTACATACATATATGCATAAGCAGGATTTTTCATTCTAACACACAGATACTTAACATATATGAAAATATAAACGGGCATTGCTATTTATCAGCTTAAGCATATTTAAAAGCGCCTATCAAGAAGTCAACCGCGCTGTTATTGTCTATCTGGCAGTGGATTTCTTTGTTAGACTGGACGCCTTTAAGAAGTCAAACAAGCCTCCATACATATGTGTGCATAAATATATATTAATATATATATTTGCATAGACAATTGTGCATGTGATTTCTTGTTATTAGTGCCGTCTACACTTCATATATTTGCTTGTTCAATGTGTTTCTTTTCGAATTCATTTGTATAAATTTATTTACCGGATTGAGTATCGCGTCCATGGGTGCATTCATCTCTGCTAATTTGAGCTCGACGTTGCTGGAGCGCTGAAACAATGCCGAACCATTCGTGGCGGAGACGGTGGACAACACGCTGCTCGAACGCTGCGAAAACAAAAAAACAAAAAAAAAAAACAAAAAACATTTGAAATGCAAACAATTATGAGTAATAAAATATATTTCATTTCATAGATAAATCTTACAAATTACATATTTTGCTGCAATTGAACAACCCAATTTCACTCACAAATATTGGCTTAACTATTCACACTAACCACTCGTTTATTGTGTTTGTTTTTGTTTTTGTTTTTACTTCCGCGCACTCAAGTGCCTGTCTGTGATCAGCTGATGTGCCTTGGCGCCGTCAATTAAGATCTAACGGTATATGCCAGTCTGCAGCTGATTGCTATCAATTGGCTTGTGCGAATATCGAATTTGAGACCATTGCAAAAGATAAAGCTCCGATTAACTAATTTCTTTTGCAAAATTGAAAAAAAAAAAAATTAATTTTTATGAAAATAAGAGTAAAACACGTCCGCCCTGCCGTTGGTGCTGCCAAATCTGCGCAATTTGCGCCTACCACTGCCGTTACTCACTACTGTTAGCCATATTTTCTGCTGGCTGCAAGCGCTAAGTGCTCTACTGATTGTCACCGAACTCTCTGTGTGCGTTAATGTGACTCGTTTGGTTGTTTGTTGTTGGCTTTTTACGTTTGCACGCGCTTTTACCCTTCCTGTTGCAAATTACGCTCACCAGCACACAAACATATCGACGTAGTGGCGCGCAATTAAATGTACACCTACGAATGGTGGTTGCCAGATTTATAGAATTCATTTGAAGACAATGTGTTTCGGTATTATATTTTATCGTAGTTTATTAGTAGTAGTAAGAGAAGAGACAGAAGTATTAAAATATTGTGGGTGCATATCGGGTTCATATCGTGGTCAAAATTTGTTAACTCTTTAAGAGAAACGAAAAGTCTGCTCTTTAAAAACGAAAACAAGAGGAGTCTAATACGCCGCTTAAGTTAACGATAGACGGTCGATAAATATCTTAATTAGAGGTCGTGTGATATACCGGTGAAAAAAGATCTTAAATTATAGATACTGGTTTTAACAATAACTTAGCTGATCGGCGGCCTAATCAGACTTAGAATATATACTAAAGGAAGTATAGGAAGCTTAACAGCACGTCGGGAAAAGATGTACATGTCACAGTATTGTGTCTCCTAACAGGTCCAACTACTGATTGAGGCCTTTTCTGGTTAAATCTGTGGTTATAGTGGTTTTTAGAGCTGAAGTTCTGGATCTAACCGTGGGCGAGAGCACTTCACTTATATCAATTATTTGATATACATCTCTTTTTATTTAAAACCACTACATTTGTTATCAGTAAACCTCTCTTCTTGTATTCTACCTTAGTAAGGTTGTTCGGAGATCCTCTTGACATGGATCGAGGCCTTACAAAATACAACTACATAATTCTACTATTTCTTGTTTAAATTCATCTCTAGAGGATGTGAAGACTGCTGCGGAAAAGACTATTTCGATATTTTTCTATAATTTTAACCTCTGACAGAATTTGAAGTTGTGATCTCCTACGGACTTAGCTCCAACGATTATTAGAGATGATTTGGAAAAACCGTATCCAGACACGTTAAATTCAGGGGTGGATGTGATTCCAAAAATTTACTAGAAATGGTACCCTTAAGATGATCTATGTAATCCAAGATATTTACTAGTCATATTTTGATGTCAGGGTTATTCGTATGCTATTGAATCGACAAGCTTTGTCATCGGCTTCCGTATGAACTCCGACGGCTACGCTGGAACAAACGGTATATGGATTTGTACCCTTTAGTTGATTTTAGTGATCGCTGAAGACTCAATCAACTTATATCAGCAATTGGTGAAGTTAGGGGATGGGAAGCTTATAAGCCGATTAAATATTGTATAACTAAGGCAATATATATGAGCTGCAAAGACTTCGGTGATTAAGATGGCGTAATACAGGAGAGTTGCAGAGTGTGTATAAAAACTCTCAGACTCTTTTAGTTTCCGTAGAAACGCCTTACATTCCTACTTAATTAACAATTAAATAAAATTTAGCTGTAAACATCTAAAAGTTCCTAACAATTTTCGGGCATTATTTCGCAGTTTTGGTATTTTCTCTACTTTCAACTTATTGGCAACACTGTTTAGATCTTTCAAACACTAATGACACACACACACAAACAGCGCGCTGTTATCTACACTCTCCCAACTCTCAAAACACCAGAAAAAATAATCTAACAACATACATGTGTACTTACATCTTAGCGTGTTTGTGTGAGTATGTGTATGTGTGTGTTGAACTTACCTGTAGCAGCTCAGGCAGTCTGTCTTTAACCATTGTTGCTGTTGTTGCTGTTGTTGCAGTATACGCCGCAGCGCCGGTTGTTAATTAAATATTTTCGCTGTTTTCCTGTTGCTATTATCGTCGTTGTTGTTGTTTTTGTTGTCAGCGCTTGCTGTTGTTATCACTGATAGTATTTTACGGCAATTATTTTTTTGTTACGAAACTAATATTTACGCTTGCTGTTGACACTCTGGCTTTAAGACTGTGCCAAAACTAAGGCTTGCTCATAAGAGCACAAAAAACGCTCGTTTTGAGTGAGCACCCGCCCCTCTAAATGAGCACTGTTAGCGTTTTAAATATTTTTTTGCGTTTTGTAGCAGTTTTGATACACTTTATTGGTATGTAGATTCCCCGTCGTATATTTGCTATTCTCTACTTTATTGCACAACCGTCTACAGCACTATTTTATCACTCCTCATATCTTTATTTCTTAAAATCGTACACTTATTAGTTAGTTTTCTTATCTTTTTGGCGATAACATATATTTAGTTCTTATTTGCGTTTCGAGTGAAGTTTCTTTGAATCTGAAATTATTTTTAGGTGTTTTTAAATTAATAAAATTCTAAAAAAGAAAAAAATTATTTGATATTATACTCGCATATTAATTATTACATATAAAAATCATTCATACACATTTTAGATCAGAAAGATCCGTAAGAAGCTTCTACTTTTAGGATATCGGCGTTCCAATTTGAGTATATCAGTTTATTAAAGTAAGGAGCAGAGGAGCAAACAGTGAGTTCAGTAATTATCTTAACGCTACTATTGAGGCCGGACTACATAAAAAAAAAAAAATTTTATCCCAGAATAGGAGAGCTTTCATTGGTGAAATGCCAGTTCCAAGCGAACACATATTTTCTGAAAATATTCTAATGATATTAATTTGTGATCATCATATATCTATCATATCTATCATATATAACAAATATAATATATGTATCATATATCATATATATCATATATATCATATGTACCTAAGATATTTTCATTACCCATGAATTGAATGTAATGACAAGAATTCTTATTTCGCGCAAATAAATCTTAACACTACTTTCCCTTGGTACCATGCAAATAAAATATATATATATATATATATATATATATATATAAATATATAGTATAATTTTCCAATTAACCTAACCTAACCTTTGCGGACGATAAATATTTATAAATGAAATAACAAATAAATGCGAGAGAGAAAATCCTAACTGTTGTAGATATTTTCTATTTAAGTAAAAGTTAGCTTTCAGTGAAATTTTTTGAGCAAGATCGGCACACTTACGCACATACATAAGTTTCTTATCAATGTTTGCAAAGAGTCAATGACCATGCTAAATTCACTGATGACGTAATAGACTTTGCAACAAGAGGGATATTTTAATATTGACTTTTTGATTTCAAATCACCGAAACTATGTGGTTTTTTTACATATTTAGATTTAACTGTTATTTAAAAAGATTCTTATCTAGACATAAATATGATTTTTCGCCATGGTGTTAAGTAATCTGAGACATTTTGGTCCGAGATGCGGTTATGTTAGGTTGGGTTAGGTTAGTTGCATAAATACTAAATGTAATATAAAAGCGGTCATCTTTTTCTAGGTGCTTAATATTGGCACCTAGCAGCATTTAAAATCCGTGTAGGGTATATAATAATAACGTTCGGCTACATTTAGTCATATTATGAAGTCATTGCAAATGTGATGAGATTGAAATTCATTGCAAATTTCAAGTAAAAAATTAATTTTTTTTTGGCGCAAGCAGCTTTGGCAATGTTTGATCATACTTTCAATGGTATACTAACAAAAAGAAAAAAATATTGACATTTCTAATTTTGGATTTATTTGTTGATTGAATTTAAAAGTGAAGGTATCCAATCATTTGATTGGAACAAAAATGTGACTATAACCTGAAATATTATATACAATTTTTAATTCTAGTAGTATGTATGTAACGTTTGTGTGCTTAGAGAAATTACCTCACAAATATGAACAAGCATATGAACCACCTCGTGTGTGGCATGTCTAGCATTCTGTTAGAATACTGATAAACTGAGATTTGATTGCTCCTATAGTATATTATTATCTAGCCATAAGAATGCAGAGTACTTAAAAAGAATGTTCTACTCTTTGTCGCTTGATTTTGTGCTAATAATTCAAGTCTAAAGACATTTACTTTATCGAAAATTAGTCGGCGACAGCTGTATAAGCGCAGGCTTAAATCAGAAAGTAGTCAAAAATATATACAGATGACCAGGATTTTTTATTTATCTATAAATTCTTGGTACTTACAGCATTGTTAACTAGCTGATAAGCAGAGCTTTTGTCATTTTTGTTTAGCCTTGATGCTATACAACAAATGGAGGGACCACAAGGTCTTCGCTAATTAATTTGTTTGAGAAGTTTTGCTTTATGGCGAGTAATTTGTAGTTTAAAAAAGTAATTTGTTTTATGGCGAAAAAATATAAGAAAGTTAGCCATCGGCTGCCAAATGATGCATATAAATAAAAAAAAAAAACTAAAGTTGGAGCAGTGTTCGAACCTTGCTGCAGCACCAGGAATTTTTTATGGACACCTCTTAAATATAAAGATAAGTGTTATGAAGATCACAATATTATCAAATTTTCTAAAATTTTTCGTATCTCACAAACTACTCGTCAGATCTAAATAAAACTTGGTTTATATTTTTTTTTTCAGATTAACAAAGCTAGAGCTTAAAATAGGTCAATGTCAATAGAATAAATATTGTCAATAGAATAAATATTGTCGGAAGATGTGAAAAGGTGATGAAATTTAGTTCGTAAGTTACTCTCACTGCACTCAACGAATATCTCTTTAAAAAATGAGAAATCAGCGAAAGTGAGTTCAAAGGAAAAGGAAAAAGCTAGTAAAACTGCACGATTGAAATGTGGTTATGTCCAGCTCAAATGCAATGGAATTTTAATAGAAAGCCTGAGTTCGGCTTAATTTTGCGCCTATTATAGAACGAGCAGCTACCAAAAAGCCATCACAAAGACATTATGATGCAAATTATTAAAATATTGAAGCTGAAACTTAATAATATATTGAAATGATCTTTACAATTTGTTGAAATTTTTTTATGGTTGAAATCGCTAAATTTCAAATCGAATTCGAAATTAGTGAATTTATGAAACCCATTTTAATTATTTGCTGGAGCGAATTATTTATTGCCGTTGGTTAAAGATAAAAGTGTAAAAGTGAAGTCCAAAATAGCAGACAAAACAGAGACTTTTACCTCAATTACTTTTTAGTTTACTTTTTAATTTTTAAAGCGTTTAAAGTACAGGGTCGAAACCTTGATTTTGTAAAAGTTGAAATAAGCAAACAAACAGACATTAAATGAATACAAATTTATAGTTATTTAATGCATATAGGCATGACTTGAAGTGAACTGAGCTCTTATGAAAATAATGAATCTATGAGAGTGCACACTGCAGCTACAAAGTTTTCATTAAACATGCTTCACATTTCTTTTAAATCTATATTGCTACTATTAAGTAATATGTTTGTAATTTCAATGAATGTAAAAGGGCTAGTTTAGTACATTTACGTATAATAGTAAGCGTAGCTTTCAGTTTACTCAACTAAGCACAGACATACAAACAAATGTATGCAAGTGGGCGTGTGTGTGTGTGTAATCGCAGCGCTGTTGATAAATAGCATCCGAGATTTATAGTGGAGAGTATATATATTATATTAAGATTACGTTGCCATTGTTGTTTTACGGAATTTAGCATTATTCATTAGTATTACGGATGTATATAGTATTTTTGCGGTTTTGCAAGTGACACCTGCTAGCAGTAGTTTCTTTTTACATACGTCATTGCTCACACACATACACAGACGATTATCGAATATTTGTTCAGCACTTGTTAGCAGTTAGACTAAACGCGCTAATTTCACTAGAATAACAGCATGAATCAGCTGATTTCACTAAATAACCCATTACTATATATTTGTAATGATTGTGTTGACTTTCTAGCACCATTTTATATATATATTTTTTTATATTATAACATTTCTGATTTTAGAATTAGCAGTTTCACTTTTCTTCTTTTGATTGAAATTTACTTGTGATTAAAGCGCTTTGGTTCTAAAGCTTAGTAACTAGCAAGCGCCCGCAATTTGCCTCAAGAGCTCGGCGTCTTGGCGTGGCACGTACGCGCGATCACTGCCATAATCCACGCGATCAGCGATTTGCGATTCGCGATTCGCGCTGACAGCTGTAGCTTACACATTACCTTGAAGTGATTATTCACTTGTGTTTTCTCTATATATTATTCGCGTTTATTTTTCTTTCTTTCATCTCTTTACTGTCGGAGCATGCCTGCGCTAATATGTATGAACGTTGTGGCAGCCAGGCGCATGCTAGGATTAATTGTCGCCTTGTCTACGCCTTACTACGCTACGCCACGCCAGCTAGATATGTTGTCTCGTCACTCGGCCGCTGTTGCGATAAGCGAATGCGCGCGCGCTACTTTCGCAAAATGATACATTAAAGTAGTTTTATAATAAATTAAAATTGAGGTAGCTGTACTGGTACGATGGCCGCAAAAAACGCGCATCAGAAGCGTACTGAACGCGGTGAGCGCAAGGCGGTATTTGCTTGCCAGTCGCTCAGCGCTACTCAGACGTACGTCGCGATTGTGTATGCGCTAGCATGTTTCTGATTGCGCGCGCCGCTTCAAGTATAAGCAGGCGATGGCGTTGCTGTTGAAGTGTGCATAGTGATGATTGCAAATGTATGCAAGATGTTGGCTGTGCGCCGACGTTGCGTCAGCGGTGTAGTGAGCGTCAGCGCTTAGTATGTTCCGCTTTTTGTGGTTATCAATTCCTTAAAATGCATACAATACATTCTTTGCGGTGTTTTTGCCATCGTTTTTGTTGTTGCTTTGTGGAGCGCCCTTATTTACACAGCCATGTTGTGTATAAGGCGCTGCTCTTTGCACAATGTTCTTTGTTGTTATCGCAATTTTTTTCTTACTCATGCTGATATGATATGATTAGCACCAGCAAGCGGCGTAGACGCTGACTAAAGTACGGACACAAGAGCGTGTTCTCCAATCGAATCGACATAAAGTCGCTGTGCTTTAATTCGCGAACAATTTATTTGCGTTCCCGCGCGCGCTACTACTGACTTCACTGTGCCGCTTAGAAAACATCAATTATAGCGTGCTTTTTTTCTCTCAACACAATTTCAATTGTAAGTCGAACAGAGTGCTCGAAGGTTGTGAGTACCTACATCTAGTACATTATAACTATGTAACTATGCGACTGTCTAATGGATTGGTTGAATGACTTATTGAGTGTCCGTACGCTTCACTTGACACTGTTGTTGTAATCGTCGACGTGCCGGTTTCGTTTGCGCGCATCGTGCCTTTGCAATATGAACTCAATTCTGAAATAAAAATTTGTAATGCAAAAATTTTTTCGCCTTTCTATTACGAATTTGCAAGTTTTTGTTTTTGTATGTCTTTATGACCTGGTTGTTTGTTTTATATATCACTTTCGCGGATTTATTGCCCTTACCTAGACTCTCATAGACATATGTATATGTATACGAGAGCGGTTTGTTAACTCAGTGAGTCTCTTATTTACAAAACAGACTTTATTTCAAACACTTTTTCTTTACTTTCATTTTCTTTCTTCACATTTTCTTTACTTCAGTTTATTTAGACCAAAGGTTTTCTAAATCTTTGTGTTATTTTCAATTTCAAATATCTCATTTGGAACATATTTTTGCAGAAGAGATTCCGGACCATTTAACCGGGCATATTATAAACCGACAGGTATTGGTGGGTTTTGATTAACGAATGCCAGGTAACTCTTTTGTAAGCTTTGGAACACTTCGGTAATGAGTTTGTAGGAACACTTACATTATTATGCCCTGTAACGGCTTGAAGCAAACTCTAGAGTTCTTATGGCTTGGTGATGCTTTCTCTTTGATATATAATGCGCTGAATCAGCCTTGAGAACATTGAGCTTATACGAATGCTCATAATGACTTCTCTGGTGGCTTTTGAAAGTGTCCTCTGTCAGCTTTTTCGATGATCAAATCGATAATAAAAAAAAAAATCCATTACAGTGATTTATATGAAATACATGACTGTATAGATTTCAGCGGTTTCCCGAAATTATATTATATACCACGAAATAAAAAAATTAAATAAAATGCACTGTCTCAACGAATACACCTCGTATGAGTTAGCATTTTTAGTGACTTTTTTTAAATTTTATTGCTCATTCCAATTTCAAGTAGCACTTTTCAAGTACTTTCTGCTAGCATTCTTCTAATTTCGCAAGTTTTTCCATATATAAGTCTATATATTCTTAACACAGATAACTTATTTCTACTACCGCACCACTTATGCACCTCCATATGCACATATACATACACGCGCATACATATTACTCACTTTTGCAAAGCAACAAACTTTGCACTGCGTATATACACACATACATACGCGCGTGTACTATGAACCGCACACTGGAACCGGTTATCCAAATTAATTGTTCTTCAACGCTGCGCCGCTCAGCCACAGCCGCGCCGCCGCTTGTTGGCGAATTTGTGTTAATTGCACTTTCGCGGTGACTGTCCGTTCGCGAAGCGGTACACTCATATAATACACGTACAAGTATATAACAGAGCGTAATAAGCACACAATGAAGAAATCTCCTTCCCATTGTATACCGCTTCGTTGCGCTGCCCTTGTGCCTTTGCCCCTTGCAAGCAACTCTTGCTGACTCCGGCTCCGCTGCGTACCGCTGGCGTTCATCTGGTTTAACTTGCTGGTTTTTGTTGTTGTTGTTGCTGCTGCTGTTACTGCTGTTGGCATCAGCTGTTGTGCGCGGTGGGCGGTAGGTAGCGGTTTGTCCCCGCTGTTGTGCATATTTCTTTAGAATTAAGCTTAAGCGATTATTTTCTTGAATATTTCTTGTATTTATAACTCAAACAAGTGCATATATTCTTTCTTAATAAATGTTTTATTCTTGCTTTTGGGTTGTGCTTTATTTGTGCATTCCTTTGATTGTGATTATCTTTACACTGCGAAAAAACCTCATGGTTACTTTTTGTTCCTCGCTTCCATTGAAAATCCATTAGATCGTGCATCTGACTCGGAACTGTAGGGCGACAATGCATAAAGCATGTTTCTCATTTTGTTTACTCCGTCTTCATTAATGACTTTTGATAAAAAGAATTGTTTTCATGTTAAAACTTTTAAATCAGTCAATCGAAAGGCAATTAAAACAGTAGACCCCTCCATAAGGCAAGTAGCTCAATCCTTTATTGATTAGAAATTCATTGAGAATCAGAAAGAGAGAGAGAGAGGATACCTTAGAGAATTAATCTCAACAATAACCTATTAGCTACTACTACATGGACTAGACTGGATTGAACCCGTAGGTTTATTGATTTTGCGCTACTGAGTTTAATCTAGTTCTCTTTCCTTATTATTTTGAAAATATCCGTATTGGATACTTTTTTCCAAGTTTTCTGACACAAATGTAACTTCCCATTCTTCTTTTGAAATTCAATTAAGCATTATGCTGAATTCTTACGGTGTCAGTGGGTACCAACTGAAGTGATTATTGAGCTTTTGTGCTTAAATTGAAGTTCATGAATAATAATATAAATACTTCCATACATTACAGTACAATGAGATGGCAAAAGTATTCTTGCAAAATGAAAATTTCCATGGTAAAATAGAGGCTTCTTCGAGAACATGTCACAGGAGTGGCAAATATGAGAAGCTGAAAGATCATAACGACGATCCTAAAGGCTAATTTCTGCTGGGAAAGCAAAATTTTCTTATTTCTCACCTCTGATAAATACTTGTAAGCCCTGTTCCGACATATTGCCTTCATTCTTTTATTTTCCATTCTCATTTCGCAAGGGTCTAACACCTTCTCATACCAGCCATACCCAAAAAAAATCACAAGCAGACTCCTAATTGATTAATTAGTTTAGCAACTGAACCCTTAATTGTTCTCAATTTACCATACAAAAGGCAATTAATTAATTGCGCCATTAGTAGGCAATTAAATCAGAATCAATCACTATAACACTTCACACGCGCCACTTCGAAGTGTGTTTAAAGAGAAAGCAAATGTTTTTCAGTTTCCGTTTGTTGCAATTCTGTGAAGATTAATAACAACATTCTTTAGAGTTCCCTAAATTAGCTTAGTTTCCCAAGCCTAATTTAGCCTAATTTCCATCCATATCCATTATAGCAGAAATCTAGAATTTAGTGTAGCAGGAACGTGATTCGGATTAAAGCTCCATACTGGGGCGGTTGTAAAATTCTAGGGACAATCAAAAATAATCATAAATTGTGTAATAAATGATAAACAAAGTGCACTTATCGATACAATAATACAAACACACATTGTCTAGTGTAAATATAAAATTTGTCAATAATTTCTATTGAGTTCAACTAAACACTGCGCCTCTCCAGATTCCTAATTGCTTCGACAATAATATTATAATTATTTATAGATTTTAGTGAATTTATTTAACTAGATAAATGTGTTGAAACTTTACAGTTGTTTTAGTTGGTTATTCGAAACCCTGCGTACTTATTTTGCTAGTTTAAAGGGTTACTCAGTTTGTTTTTAAGAAATTTTTTTTTTTTTAAATTGCTATATTTCTTCAGTAATATATTTCGAAATACTTACTTAATGTTTTGTTTTAATAACAAATATTATCTTTCGATCGGTAGACAATATTCGCCTAGAGCTCTATTTCTTCTTAGTTATTCAGACATTATTCACTGCTTCCACCTACCACGTTCTTCAAATCACATTTGTCGTTTCAATATTAAACCTTCCTTTCCAGGAATATATTATATTATATATCAGACGAAAGTTCGAAGCTCCATATTCAGTTTCGCGGCTGTCAAATTGCAACTCTGCTCCTCTCACACCTCTAAATGCATAACCCTGTATATATTACCTAGAACGGGATTGAATTATTTGTCAGTACGCTATGCATATCTATTTTGAAATCAATTGCACTAATTGCACTATAACAAATTGCAATTACATTGGTTTTTGTTTTATTTTCACCGTGTGTTCAACACCAAACCACTAATGATTGGTATTTTGTGGCGTATTTAAATATTTTTGGACCAAACGGGATTTAGTTCAATAAATGTGCAATGATGGAATTAGCAACGAAATAGTATAAAATTGTGGCCACCCTTATGAGGTGGTCATTTAAATGCGGTTGCATGCACTAATTGGCGCGTTTAATGCAGATATGTATCTAATGGGGAGTAATTAACAACGAGACAACATAACCTAAAATGTTGCATGTGCCATGAATAAAAATTACATACATAAATTATTTGATACTCGTAACTAGAAAGGAAGTATAAGTTAACAAACTAAGGAAAAGCAAGTAAAGAAGGGTCGAAATATATGGCATAAAGTCAACCAGAATAACGAAAAACATTAATAAGGTATATGGGGGCTAGGGGTTTACTGAACCTATTTTACACAGTTTTAGCCACAGACGGCGTTATTATCAGAAAAAGAAGTTCACTTAATTTCTTTAAAATATCTTACAAATAGACCGATGTTTACGGTATAAAGTTCGATATAGGTAATGAGGTCCACATTTTTAGGTGAGAGTTTACACATATTAGAGTCACTATTTGTGGTCAGCTTTATTCCGATATCTTCATCGATGTTTGATTTATCTATTGTGAAGGGAAAGAATCTGGTATAGTTCAAATATATGTCATATGGTAAGTAGGCGTGGTTGTAGTCCGATTTCACCTCGCTTGAGCTCCCTTGACTCCTTACTTGACCTCGTGTGATGCCTAGCTTAATTTCGCTTAACTCCTAACTTGAAGTCTCTTGACCCCTAACCGATGTCAACCTAGGAATCAAGATCTATGTATGATGCTTATATAGATGAGATGATACTATAGATGCTTATTTTACGGTTTAATCTTCACCACTTTTCATGAAGGATTTCAATGAAAGACTTGCAGGTATTGCCATCTGAGGCACTTTCCACGATTTCCGGGCGTTATAATCGTCTGAGCTAGCTAAAGAGTTTATGCTAGTGTGCTGCATAACTCCTTTTAGAAACCGGCTTCACTTAGTAAACCATTTGCTACTCAACGTGTATACATATTTACACCACTAACAGGACACTTCGCAGCGAGCGCTTACAGCCATCCACCAGCTGTATCAGCTTAACTTCGACCTAATTATAATTAATTGCAATATGCAGCATTTTGTGTGTTTGTTGTAAGTGGCCGTGTCAGTGCTGCAAGTGTCGCAACAGTAACTTAGGGGGGAGCGCCATTTAACCTCGTATTTATATTACTTTATTTAGGTGCTTGGTTGTGTAGGTGTGTGTATAACATGCCCGCAGTCAACAATATGTCAGCATAGCGGTGTATTCTTGCTGCTTTCATGGTTGTCCAGCAACATGTTGTAGTTGTAGTGGAAAAATTGTGTCTGCCTAATGATGTGGCTTGTTGCAATTAGAATATCATCAGTGTAAAATTAAAAGATTTTTGTATTTGCTGTTGTTTTTGTGAAATATTTACAGAGCACTTAAGTGGGATGTTATGGAACTTAATTATGGATGGATGGAACTTATGTTATATGTTGCAGTATGCATGATTCTTGTGTTAGTGAAGTAAAAATATCCAATTTTAAGGAATCATTCGAGGTTTATGTCTATGCCGAGGTTTAGCCCCATTTCATATTTTTTTTACACAAGGTTCATCAGTTTAAAAGTCTGTCAAAGCTTATAGACTTAACGGCGTTAGACGTACTTATTATTCGGATCTATTCTCTAACCGTCTATATTGAAGTTCAATGAAGAGCAATGCTAAATCAAATTAATCGGTAGCAGTGGCGCTTCATAGTCAAGGTAGTCAGGTGAGTTCGCGGGCACTTCTTTGATGAAACCTCAGCTCTTTAGCCTGTTTAGACTAACTCCTCATTGGGACGCATCTAATGTGATGTCTTCTGAGGGTAGACTGTTCTAGACCTCTTGCGAGTAATGTTATGGAATAATTGTATTATTCCTCAAAATAAAATCCAGTTTTGGAAAAGTTAAGGTTCAATTGTCTTGAAGCATATTTTTTCACATCATCAAAATTTATTTCTTAATTGGGCTGCTAGGAGTAGAGTTCGCTACACTAAAAACTTATTTTTTACAAAGAAATTTGAAATGGAGCTAAAAAATGTCTTTATTCTACCGAAATTAATTTATCGACTTATCCATTGGGTCAGAATATCTGAAATCGCCAATGGCTTTTTTGAGTACACTTTTAAACTTAATAGCCTGCTTAACGCTTAAGGCATAAACTAAGTATATTCATTCAGTGGTCGTATCTAAAATCATCAAAGGTCGAACTGATGGAATCAATATATTATATACGAAGCAAGAAGGGGTTCTTCTGCAAGCTTTGCTGAGTAACTGAGTCATAACTTTATGAAAATTTATAGAGCAATAAACATAGCTTTTTCTTTTACATACTAATTTTCCGGTTTTCAGAACAAATCCGATAGAAACGACTGCTAATAGTGATGGCCTCCCGGTAGGGGGAACATTCGGACCAAATATCTATGTAGAAATATATTAGGTATAGAGATTGGCAAATTTTATATCAACAATGATAAAAAGGAATTGTTTCTAAATTAAAGCGATGCTTAAATGCAAGGAGAAATTCCAATCGGGACCAAAATTTTTATACATTTGTCGTCGCATTACTAATTGGGGTAGTCTAATTGAAAATCATTGTTTATTTGATTTTTTAAGAACCACCTTAATGTACATACATATATTGAACTGAGCACCTCTCGGTGTCCTAAACAAAACTAAGTACTTTCAACAACAATAAACATTTAAAATTCCCCTATTAACACAATAAAAATAAAACTAAAAATAAAGTTATGAAATCAGCTTAAAGTAGCAGGGACGCACCAGAGATAAAAAGTGTTGCACGCACACAAAATTAGTATGACTTATTGTCTCTAAAGTATTTTTGCTGAGTTATTTATACTCATGTACACGCTTTAATTAAGAAATTTCAGTAAAATATGCAAAATAAAAACCATCAGAAATATGAACAAATTGTTGCTGCGCGCAAAATTTGCAACAGTTGGCATGCCACAAGTGCGGGGTGTGTGCAAGCCACTCTCTGGTGGCACAATGCAAGTGTGCGCTGTTTATGCTGTTGGCGTTGGCGTTGGCGTTGGCAACAAGTAAAATATGTAAATGAAAAATAAACATAAATTACTCAACCAAATTAGTTTTGGTAAGACGGGGCGTATGAGTGACGACAATGTGGCGGCCATGGAAGGCAAGGCAAAAGCAAATGCAACCAAGTATGTGCACTTATGTATGCATGTGTATGTATATATGCAACAAATATTAGTTTGTATTACTAACCAGACATGGATGCATACATGTATATATATATATATTTGTTGGTGTGGGAAAATTTTATAGCAGACATTTTTATAGTCAAAAAAAATTTGTCGCGCATCCTTTGGCACACAAATTCGCCGGAGATGTATGTATGCACAATGGTACGTGTATATAGAAAGGTTAGACTCAAGTCAACATATTTGCATATGAATGTATTTCATTTCTAGTTTAAGCTGCTTTTATGTTTGTTTCGGTGCCTTTCCATTCCAGACATAGAGACATAGAAATAAAATTATCCAGTATTAAAAGCGTTTGAAAACAAGAGGTGGAATTGTTTTGAGCAATTCGAGTATTTCGTTCGTTCCTTTTTCAATGCAGTAGCGCAAAAGAATTTACAACCAAAAATATTATGAGTCTCGTGCGCTTACTTTGATAGACACAATATAAGTAATTTGTGTATTCAAGAGATTTTGTTTTGGCTAAATGGGTTGTTGCAACGTTTTGAAAACATTGTTTGTAGAACTCAAGGGGTATAATACGACAGTAAATATAAACATTTAATTATTTAATTATTGAATACAAAAATGCGAAATAAAATCTTCTAGTTTCCTTTCGTTGGATCCGTTATGCAAATTTTTAAACAAAACAAAAAAGCAAAAATGTGATATCAACTTATGCTACGGTGTGAAAATCGACTAAAATCGGTGATAAGCACATCCGCTACTCGTATAACTGTACTCTTCGAAACTACTAACGTTATGTTGACTCTGAAAAATTAAGCCAAAAACGTATGAATAGGTAGAATGGATGATATATGACGTCGACGTATGAGTCAGTACATAAATTGGACTGTGGGCGTGGAACCGCGAACTTTTAGGTAAAATGGCATATCTCTCAAACTATTCTACAGATTTGATCCAACTTTAGTACTAAATTATATGCTATAATGATATCTTCTTAAAGGGGTTTGAATGAAATTTAAGATGAAATTAATTTTTCTAAAGCGGCCCACAACCACGCCTACTTCCCGTGGAGCTACAGTTTGAATCTTAAGCAGATAAATCAATTATTAATGACGGTATCTTAATGAAACTTAGCAAACATAATTGCCGATATATAACAACTCTCTTTAAAAAATACTTGAAATTCGTTTCTCTAGTCGTCGTATACCGGATATAAAGATCGTCGTTCTTGTTTGAAGATATACCATATATATCCGTTAATATCAAAATTATTTCAGTTAAATTTGCTGACATTGTTTCGCTTAACATATTGCCGTTCAGTACCAAAAATGGATTAAGTCGATGCATATCGCCTCCAGTTCCCACATACCCAACATAATGCATTCCGGTCCTCTAGTTGACTATATGCCATATATATCGTTGTATATTCGAGATATCTTAATAAAATTAAACCGAAATGTTTCCTTAATCCTAATATAGTTAGGTGCCAAAAATTTATAAAATTGGTGCCGACCCAGAATGATTTCAGTTAGGCTGGTCTATTTTAAAGTAAATATTTCGGGTATTAAGCTAGATATTCTAATAAAACTAGATATTTGAACAACCAATAGGATAAATTAATATGCCACCAAAAATCAAGCAATCGGCTGGCAATTTGGTCTAATAATAAAAACGAAACTAATTCCATATGTAATATTGATCCCAATAAAATTTGGCAGATATCTTAAAATGTTTGAAATGTATGTGATTATTAAAAATTGCGAGAATATTTAATGTTGCGTCCTTGTCGAATTTGGTTTTCCTTATTAGCTCGTATGACAGCAAGCGTTTGTTGTTGTTGCATTTTTGTGTTCTTCTCTTTTGCTCTGTTTAAATTTATAGTTTTTTTTTTTATTATTCTTGCTTGTCTCAAATTCTCTATTCTCATTGTAAAACGGCTACTGTTGTCTGGTGAAGATATTATTATTAATTAGATAAACAAGTTGGCTATGGGACATCGCGCTAGCAAAAAGTGGCAACACTTAAACTATTTCATTTGTAAATAAGTGTGCGCACTAAATCTGAGCAATCAATTTTGTCAACGACTTGTATATAAAAACTTAGCAATTCATTTGGCAATATGTCCTCCAAGAGCACAGCTGGAAGACTCTCAAGCTAGCACTCACATAAATTCATAAGAATAAATGTGGTGCTGGCAATGGAGATATTTTTGAGGTGATAAAATAAGGATGTTCCATTAGGAGCTAAGTTAAATGGCAACATGGGTATTGAAGAGTGTGTAATTAGAAATTACAGTAGCTTTCTTATTCATTTAACCTCTTCCCACCATCTTCTCTCATTTGATGAAGACTGAGCCACATGTAACTTGGAATTCTTTCTCGGTGCGCAGTCGACCTGTTTATATCTTCAGCTTTAAATAAAAGTTTAGAAATTATTCCGATTTTTCAACCGACTCGAACCGACTCACCGATCAGACTCGAAAAGTGTCTCGCTGGTGAAATATTTCCCTCAAATGAGGACGTCAAGAAAGAAACCAATGGCTATTTTGTAGTCCTCAAAGCTTCACACCATCGATGTTGGAGAACTGTACAACAAATGCATTACTCTGGATGGAAATTACATCGAAGTATAGAGTCATATTTTACAGGGCAGTTCCATTTAGTCTAAAAACTTTTCAGCCCATCTAGTATGCATTCTGATAAACCAATCAAACCTAATCTAACCAAATTTTTTTCGTCCCCTTCCATTATTCCATTTTTATTTCTAATTTAAAATCTCATTTTTCAATTTTGATTATTTGGAATATGGCAGAACTTCTTCTCAAGTTCGAATTCTGTCTATATCAAACAACAGGATCGCGACTTTCGATCAAAACGGCAAACCGATATCCAAAAGAAGTACCCTTGAGCGGGCGGCATTGAATTTTAAGTATATTTCTTTCACGGAAAAGCTTCTCATGAAATCCCTCAATTGTTGCGAGGTCATTTAAAGCTAAGTTCTCGAAATTTATAATTTAATCTGAAGGTGAGTTCGATCGAGATAGTGGATTTGGAATGTATCCTGGATGCTCCTTCAAAGAGTTTAAATGGCTTTAGGAATAATATCAATGTCTAAAGAGGAAAAAAGTGATGTAAATTTTAGTAGTAGGGTCTATTATCGAACATAGGAACTTATACTGCTGAGAAGAAATCACAATCAATATAAAAATTATATTAAATGCATGAAAAGTAAACACTTAGAAAAATATCTGATGACAATTCGTAATATTGCATTTTCATTGCCACATTTTCATGACCGCCTTGGCTGCTCTTTCACCTTTTCCCGCACAGAATCTGCATATGAACAGCTCTTTTCCATCAAGTTTTGCTTGCCTTTCGAAACGCCGAGTCGTCATTTCCAGTGTCAAATAGCCTTAAAGTATGCAACGATATAATACAGTTTCAGGAGCACTTGGAAAGCGAGCGCCACTGTTGCAACGAAGGCTAAAAAGAAATCATTTACAGCAACAACAACAACAACAACTGTGTGCATATAGATTGTATGCTCCAGTGAAGATTGCCTTCTGAATTTGAGACGACGCAATGGCGCGGTGAGTGCGCGGACAAATAATATGATAAAAAAGCATAAAATGTGGCAATATTATATGGCGATTGCTGCAGCGTGACCAACGTTGATTGCATAAAGGAAATTAAATGCCGCTTGAAAGTGTTTTGGCTTCGTTTGCTTCTTGGCTACGTTTGGAGTGTGCTGCTGGGTGAACGGAAATTGATATCGAGAAAAGTGCAAGAAGTGGTTGGTTTTTGTGTTCCCTTCATTTGATTTTATTTTATTTCATTTTTTTATTGCGATTGACCAAGATGTGGGTGAAGATGCGCCACTGGTTTTTTTCTGCTTTTGTTATTGTAACTGCATTTACCTTTCTTGTCATTTTCGAAATGTATTTTTTTTCTTCACTTTGTTGTTGCAGCGCGTTTCCTGCTTGCTGTCTGCTGTCCTTCAATGTGTTGTTGTCCTTTTGCTGCTTCGCCTTTGCGCTTTTTCTTGTCCAGCTTGATTGCTTCTTGGTTATATGTTTTGTTGTCGTCACTGCCATGTTTTACTTTATTTTGTTGTTTTTATTGACGTCTTTATCGATGCTCTTGATTTTGATTATGTGATCGCAATGCAGCGCTGTATTGCGTTAAGGCCAAAACGAGCCAAGGATTATGCCTCAAAGCAAAAGTAGGACAGACATGGTCACAACTATGGAAGGGCGTGGAGTTTGCGTTGTCCTAGGACATAAACACTAATTTATTATCTAATATAATATAACATTGATGTAAGAACGATACTTGCCACTGAAAAGAGCAAGGCCATGTGGTATAAAGTGATTAACCTGTGAGTTACTGTAGACCTAATCAAGTTCTTCGGTAAGTTTCTTGAATCTCTTCCAGGAATACTCAAAAAACCGCAAAACAAATGCTGATCCGTTCCGTTTATGTAGCATGGGAACGACCCACTTAAAGCATTAGTATACAAGAATGACCGATTATACCAAATACTATAATATGTGCCTAATACTTTTGAATATTTATTGAAAATAAATTTTTTTTTTTTTAAATCCTCAATCATTCTTTAGATAATAATGCTCGAAGAATATTGTCCAAACTTCAAGTCCATTCATATTTCTGACTCTGTCGAAGAAAACAATTTGGAGAAAAAGGCTATTCCAACTTTTATACCTGCTGCATGGTTCCAGTCGGGGTTGAAAGATAGACGGTGTAAAGACTTCTCTACCTTAAAAATAAGGTTGCACTTTTTGTAAACCTTATAGGTCGCTTTAAAGCAAAAATATTTTTGTTCGAAAATTTTAGAGTGATGCGACACACCTTAACTCACTATTTAGTAAGAGCATTCTCTGAATCCCGAATAAGAAATTCAGTCCTTTAAAATTTTTTGTCATTGCCCCAATTAAGTTAGCTTGAAATTTTAGTTGGTAGCATGGTTAAATTTGTTGCACCTTAAAGACAAATATAATTCGAAACCGGGGAACTCTGGAATCTATTTGGCAATCCTTACAATTTCACAGAAAAAATATTAAGTTAGCTTTTATATTATTCGATTTTTTTTTAATCTAACCCAGAAAAATTGAATATCCTCATTTATTATTATTATTTATTGATTATATTCTCATTAGTTGTGTGATTCATTACTTTTGCTCACATTTCGATCAAATTGCGCTTTCTATTGCTAATTTTATCATATTCAGAAATTCTTATTTTCCAAATTTGAAAAAAAAAACCCGGTAGTTAATACGATTTTAAAAAGTATTTAGACACCAGCGCCACCTATCGGCTAGATCACACATTAATTAAGAAAATCGCATTTAAATCGATGTTAGAAAGTTCCTTATTAATGGAAGATGTGAAGAAAGATGAATTTCCAATGTAAAATATTTATGTACAGTTGGGAAGGTATAATGACTAAATCTGCTTATATGTATTTAAGTAGTTGCATACGATAAATGCGTCTATAAATAATATGTGAAGTTTTGTTTCAATGGGGAAACATACGTGTAAACATATACAAATATATGTATGAACATGTAAATACGATGCGCTATTCTTAGACCTTCAATTATTTACCGTTAATTGAATAGCATTTCATTTCGTTTGCCCTTATAAAGTTGCTTCTTCATTAGGACTTACAGTAAGTAACGATAATGGTCACTCAATCGATTGATGGGTTGCGAGATGTGTCTGTCATCTGGCGGTATTTTAAGCATGAATATATTGTGAATACACACACTTATATGTGCACTTACACTTATACACAAGTAGTTATCATTTGGGTTGTCGTTGTTGCTTTCCTTTAATAGGTTTACCGACAATCCACTTAAATTGTCTGTACCATGACTGCAGCAGATGAGTAGGATGAGCGCATGTGCCTTCTGTTTGAATGTGTAGTATTTAAGTATGAAAATGGACAGCGGTCGTGTGCTGTTTTTCTGGACATACTCAACGAAATAGCACACACACACCCTTAAATATCACCTTTAAAGAGGAGGAGTAAAAGGATGTTCGCTCAATGACCACAAAGCGCGGCGCGGTGAAGGGGATGAAAGGCGATTTTATGATTCTTGCGAATGAGCTATTTTTATGTGCATATTTAAGCGTTGCTAGTACCAATACCAGTGATGACAGAAGGAGGAATGAGCAGCTCTAGAGTACTGTGCCTAACGTATACGCAGTGGCACACCACATATAGTCATTCATTAGTCGGTAGGCATGGCGAGGAGGATGAGCATGTAGGAGAGTACTTCAGCTAAATTGTAAGTACATTTCGACTGGTAGATTATTACATAATAAGATGACTTTTTGTGGTAATATTTTTCGGTGATAAATTGCCCATTATAAGTGGCACTCTTGTTTTTAAGGTCCTTCAACGTGATCACCTTGGTGATGGGATGAGCACACTAATTGTATTGTTGCTTAGCCATACGCTGAATATTTCGAATACAACTTTTTCGAAAAATTCTTAATTTCCTCAAAAGATGCTTTAAATGCTTTAGGCTTATGGAATTAGGAATGAATTCATCATTATATAGTATATTTTTCCTACAATTTATACTTATTATTATCAGAAAGGAATTAATTTCTGGTATAAAAATCGCCTAAACTTATACTATATACGTGAATTTTGAGTAGGAAAAAACATATCATTTGAAATCAGTTATCGATCTCTTGGATGAGGTGTTTTAAGTGTATAATTGCATCAGGGAACCTTATATGACTAGAAAAATATTCACTGCCACGAATAATTATACATTAAAATAAATAAGGAAAGTCATGTCTATATTAGCTGGCAAATTTTATGGTATTTAGTTTTCGAAAAATATTTCCGTTATAAGATCACCGTGATTGCGTCTTATGGAGACCATCCTATCGGTATAGTTTTGCACCACTAATAGGTGTAATTTACCAAAGTTGAACCATTTGAACCAGTTTACGATTGAATATAACTGTCAAAATCGTGTGCTCAGTTTGACAGTTGGTGTGACAGTTCTTCCTCTAAGAAAGTCTATACCTCAAAAAAGCCACACGATATATTCGCGCGTCGAGGGCTATATGTGAAAAATATTTTTTTTCTGTGAATATATATATCTTCCAGTATATATCTATTAATACCCTTGAACTTTTAGTAAAGTATATCGTTTTTTTTTTCTATAAAGAAGTGGAAATAAGTTTTAGAAACTAAGCTCACTTGCCATTAAGTTTTTCTGGTATAAATATATCAGTTATAAAAGAGGGTATAGAATACTTTAATACAATTTTCAATTTAGGTGGGTAGTAGAGTCCACATTTTGGGTTTAGAGAAAACTTAAAATGGTGTTGCCATCTTCAGAATATTTCTGAAAATGTAGATGTAATTGATTTATCTGAAAATGAAATTTTTCAATATCATGGAGAATAGCGCTTAGAGAATAGTATACCTAAACGATTTTTCCATACTTTTGCAATGTGAAGTTTAGTTTTAACTATTTTACATTAAATCTTAAAGTTCATGCACTAGCAAAGCTGTATGAGAATAATCCGCTGCTCCATTTCTAACTGAAAGTGAAATTTCCCCTGCGATTATGAAAAATAAATGTCTGATAAGTGGTTAGCACCGAAAACGATAGTACAAAGGAGCACGAAAAATTGCACATTCGTTTGAACCACTCGAGTAAAATATGAAATTGAGCTGAGAAGTGGCCAGCAACAGTTGCTGCGGCGTAGCAAATAGAGAAATATTTATATCACACCATCTACTTATATATATTTATATACTTACATTATATACTCATTTTCCTGAGCACAACATACTTTTTTTCCCAACCTCTCCACATCTCTCCACATCTCTCCACATCAATGGGCCAAAGCTTAATTTGCTTTGATTAAAATTCGAAATCCAGCACAAATTCGTTTCCACTTAATTTTAGCCCTAAAGATCATTTCAATTATTATGAAAATAAATGTCGGTTCGGTATTACACCCACGTATGTTTGTGTGCGTGCTTGTACAGGGCAATGTGGGTGGGAGCTTGTAGACTGCGTGTGCGTGTGCGTGCGTGTGTGTGCGTGTGCGTTTATCAATAAGCTCTGGGGAATATGCAAAGGCGTTGAAGCTAATGCAAGCGAAACATTTTCGATGCAATTCAATTCTCAGGGTGCTCAAGAATGGAATGGGAGTTGGCGATTTCATTTGTAGGAAACTAAAGTAGAAGGAAATGAATATGAGGAGAAAATTTAATGAAATAATCACAAAAGCGGCACAGCAAGCACTCTCATAATCAAACAACGAGCTGGAAAGCTCAAAGCTAATACATTTACACTTACAGATGTACGTTATAAATATTTATGGATATGTACAGCAGGCATCGAAGCAGGCAGCAGGCAGGATGAATCGTTTCTTCAAAGTAATTCACTATATATGGTACAATTGCAGTAATCCTTGAAATATCCACTGGGAAAATTTTGGATTCATGAAAAAGAATTGAATTGAAAATAGTTCTAGGAAAATAGTTTGATATATTGATATATCGATCTAGTAATCTGCGCCAACTATATTGGACTATAACTATATTGGCCTTCTTATTATCATATACAAAGTCCTGCAGTGCACAATGTGCGAAATTTTATAACCTTCAATAAAAAAACTGATAGAACTTTGTAAATACAGTTTTGGAGTTGTCAAACCAACTGTCAATTTGAAATTTATAGGGTGCACACTATTTCTCCGAAAACGGCAGAAAACCTTATAATTAAAGAGCAGGTGGTAATACTCTAAATATTTTATAATTCCATAAATTGGAAAAAAATATAATATTTTAATTAATGCATAATAGTAACTGTTTTGTTGCTGTCTAACTCTGTTACAGTTGCCATCTAACTCTGCTACATATATTATTAAGAAAAATACTATTTACATTTTATTAGTATACATAGGATTTAAATATGTTTTTATAAATATTCTAACATTTTTTGTAAAAAATTTCCTTTATGGTAATGGGTGGTAATAGGTAATAGGTATTAGGTTAAGGTTGTGAAATATAAGTCGTGAACAATTTAAAAAATTTTGTAAGTTGACACCTATATATTTCTGTTCATATTATACACATGTGGCAACATTCTCTTAAATAAAGTCTGATAATTTTTAAACTTGCTTTACTTAGCCATTTATATATGTTTGTCGTCAAAATTTATGTGAGCATAGTAATTTGCCTACTACTAATTTCTTGGTGGGTTTCCAATTTAGTCTTCACATTTCCACTTGCACAAATGTATTTTCGCTATGAAATTACACACAAATATATTTATATATAATTGCATAAATTTCTAAAGTGCTCTAACACTTTCTTGGTAGCTTAAGCAAATACAAAGCTTGTTCATTAATAAAAAAAAAACATATTTATGCATGCGTTTATTAACACTATTTTCTGTTATTTGCCGCAACTTCACACTGTTATATAAAGTTATGTATACATGCACATATATATCGAGTTGTAAATGTGTACTGTTATTGCTTAAGCTACATATGAGTGAATTTGGCCATTGGTTTGCTTTTTCCCTTTTTTCTACGGAGCCAGCAACATTTACAGTTCTGAGAAATACCCAGTAGGAAAATTTGAGCTGAACATACAAACGGTAATGTTTAAGGTGTTTTGAAACTTTATTATTTATAGATCTCTATAAAGCTGTTAAGTTTGTTGCACATATTGTAATATTTTATTTATTCTTAATATTTGATTGTATAAAATTTTTTTAACATATGGCAACCTTTTTCAAAAGATTGCGAGCTGTAAAATTTGTAACAGTCTTTAGTTTACACTTATTATATTTTTGGAAAAAAAAATTTAACAGGCGGCAACCTTCCTAAAAAAATAATTTCAACACCAACCTTTCTTCAACCATTTTAACTTGTAAAATTTCCATAATTCATATACTTTGGAATTCGAATTTTGCTGCAGGTCATTGTCCGTTTTTCTGATAAATTTTCCTATAAGACACTCTAAGCTGACAGAGCAATTTAATTGGCTAAATGAAGGTTCAATTAGAAGTTTGAAGGCATAAAGAAAGTCTTATCCGTACATGTGCTAAAACTAAAGAAGTTAGCAGTGCAAATAGTAACACTTTCAAATGTTAAGTAGTAACGGGACGTTTTGGTAGAAATCTTTTAAATTGTTTGGTAATTGGTGGGCATCAAGTTCTGTCATTCATCGTTTACATCAACTTTATGTTTGCTTCATATTTCACTATCTCACCCGAGCAACGAGCTGGTATAAATTAGAGCTTGCTAGTTGCTTGCTTGCAAGTTGCTTGCTTGCATCAGAGTCTGTTCATTGTATGATGATAGAACTTACAGGGCTTGATTTCTGTTTATTAAGAAAGATATTTGCTTTTGCATTCATCCCTAAACTGGTGGGAGAAGACAAGCATGGGCGAAATAATGGAATGATCGATCAGTTTAACATTTTTTCTGACACCGGCTGACTTGCTGTAAAATCGTTCGTTCCCAACAAGAGACGTCTGAAGCTGAAGTATGACTATCTATCTGTCTTAATCGATTGAAGTAGGTAAGTCGTATTTCAGGGAAATATACAGTCACTCTACAGCAGAACTTCGATATAGGCCCTAAGCTGAGCGACCGTGAGCTTGCAACTAGTAAAATAATGCTTGAGCTATTTCCTGTTGATGGTGAACAACAACAAAGAATTTTTGTTGGTAGAGTTTTGAGGGGAGACAGATCAAAAAGTTGTTGAAAATATACCACGGACCTTCGAGATTTCTTTCCAAGACTTCCTTATATTGGGCTAACAAAACATTGAGGGGATTGTTATAAGTAGAGAGATGTTATCCAAATCTAAGTGGGGTGTTTGCGATACTTTTTCTCTTAAGTACGACTGCTTGCTATGAGTCACCTACTTGAGCTCCTTCTCTCAAACAACCAAGACGCTGTAGCGTAGTATTAATTTTTAAATGAAAATATGCTGAAGCAACATACCGTTTACTAACTAATATCAACAAACTTAATCGCTGACTAATAACCTGACCATTTTCATTTGGGTTGGATGATTGAATGGTCAGCGAAAGGATTTTATCCTCATATATCCTGCGGGGAACTTGTTCAATTCGAGGGCTCAATCACAATCATCCTTTTTGTTATTACTACAAATACACATGCATTAATGCCGCAGTATTGGAGCTTTCATTATAATCCCGCCAGCAATTAGCAGCTCAACTCAAGCACTTACACATGAGTTTAAGTGCATAATACCCAGCGAAGGTCCATAAGTGGGATTTTTTTACCCATATATGCTGTTTGCATATGATTATGTTTGTTCGCATTAATTTCATTCGTTTTCTCTTTTGACTCTGAATATTAGATTGACTATTATTAGCATAACCATCAACGCTTCTATTTGTACGCTCTTTGCGTTTTGCCCTTTAAAGTGGTCGTTGCATGAGTAAGGCTTCATTCCATGTGAAATGATGAAAGTGATTAATCATTTATTTACAAGTGTCAGTCAGCATGGAAAAGCTGAGATTTGGAGCACATGTTCAGGGGTATTCAGCGAATTTGTGATTGGTCAGCACTTTTGTTGGTTATACTTTTTGCAATGGCTTTTAGTGTCGGAATGGAACTACGCTTTGTAGAAAACTGTAAAGCTGAAACTCCGGACCGGTCAAACCTGCTGGCTTTTTTATGCCTTTGCTTATTCAGCCTGAGAGAGTGAATGCTTAAGTGCTTGGGAAGCATGGTATGTAATTATACTGCAAGTATTGTGGGACCTCAGTGTTCTAATGTACCCTAAGCTGTCATCAGATATTCTGATTTGTATTTCCCTTTGACTTAAAATTAGTTGAGCATCGATATCAAACTAAAAATATCCACATTGAGTTTATTAAAGAAACGAAATGGCTTACAATATTTCGAAGCGGTGCGGCAGAAAGGGAAACTTCTACACATTTCTTAGCAAAAATTATTATCTAAGAAGTCTAGAATATCTAATATCTATGCTAGAGTATTATGGGGATAAGTAAGACTTGATACATTAAACATTTGTTAACCTAACCTCAAACACTCCACATTTAATTTTCTCTAGATAACCATTTTCGATACATGCTTCAAATGACAATAACCCTGTTTTGTGGCTGTATGCTAAGTCTGTATAGTATGCAGTTTTTTTGAGTTCTTTTGGCTTTCTTTTCTCGTTTTCAACTTAGTTCATGTTGAAAAATATCTACAAATGTCTCCACCAATCATTCAGTCGAAGGAAGTTCGAGGAAGGAGGATGGAAAACTGATCAAAAATGTTTAGTTCTTAAATATTCTCAGAGTGAGTAAATGTTTCTGGTTTCAATCCATATACCTTTATAGCAGATTAAGACAGAGTTTTACACTTTTGAAATAACTTAAAAATATCCGTGTCCACTTGTGCTCATATAATTGTTTTTACCGAATTTTTCAACAATGATTGTAGGGTTTTCTTGTCAGTAATTCAAAGTGACTGCCGATGAACAGAACAAAGCGATGAAAGATTATCATTTGGCATGGATAAAGTCATATTGTGTGCGTAAAAGTGCTATAGCAAAGTACTGCAAGCTTTAAACAAAGCTCTCTCGAGTCTGTGTAGACTAATTCGTTTCAATTTCCCCAAACCACTAAAGATTCAATTCATTCACTCAACTGTTTAGTTTGTCTGAAAATCTGGTCACGTGCGTACATACCGCTAACTACAACAACAAACAGTGGAGCATATCGGGTAACTGTTTGCTATGAGAACCGTTCGATAAGTCAGACTGAGATATGCTATAGTCAGATGCAGCAGATTTCTTCACCTCTGCCTGTCCAAAGGTGGCCATAATAAATAGGCCTTTTAGTACTAGACTCTTTTTATTGGGCCAACGATTACAGAGCTGGTTTAATACTCATATGCTCAAAAGAAGGCAATATAGCGTTATAGGTACCCATAGTGCTCTCTATAGAGAGAGATGATTTCAAATTTGAACATTATGCTAAATATTGTGACACATCGAGGGAATTGCTAAACATTCCTGAAACAACTTCAACTTGAGAATGATAGCAAGCAACGTTCGCATTATCTCTTAATTATCATAGTCAATGTTAAAGCATTTAGATTTTGAAATCGTGAGCTTGCTTGATTTAGACCTCTACTTTAAATTCGTTCCAACTGGTCACTTGGTCCATTATGGAATTAAATGCAAAGTTTGTTGATGAAATTCGCAGTTCCATATTCTTTCAGGTACTCTAAATCATTACGAAACCTATAATCAATAACTCCAAAATTTGCTTACGGTCCGTATAACCAGGTAATGTTTAGGATTAGAATTAAATTTTCACTATTCCCTCTTCCCTCTTCAAGACACTATTAGTAGCGGTATAACTAAAATAATTTTTTCCCATGGCATTTCGCCTTTATAGTCCCTTGTAATATAATCGGCTAAATAAAGCGATAAACAACCGCAAGTTACTAATATTTTTATTTGTTTGCGAAGAGCACTGACTTTTCCAACCATTCTCGTAATTTGTGAAAATTAACTCTCTTATGACCAGCGATGGAACAATGGCGATAAAAATGCAGCAGTTCGCCGCCATGAGATCGGAAATTCATATATGTATGTATGTATGTATGTATGTATGTAAGTGAGTATGTACATGTGTATGTGTATCTGTGTGTGAATGCGCGTTTTCCTCCTCTTATGAAAAATTCAATACTTATAAATGCTGCCGAAAAAGTAAACGCATACCTCACTTCAAACATATACCGTACAAACATAACTGCACATACATATCTTGGTGTGTATGTATATGTGATGCTGAAGCTCATTTAAACAAACGTATGTGTGCATGTGTGGGATATATTTTATGAACACGGTGTTCATTCTTGTGTTTATTCGCCATTGTATTATTAAAAAGGAAGAGGGGGGAGGGGGGGTCTACTTACCAGTATTTAGCGTAAACGTTGTGGAACACCGCACAACACACATTTTAAAACTCAAGCAATGATGAGTGAAAACGGATTGTTTTCCTTTACATTTGCTGGTGGCCTTTTACATCCATGCATTAAAGCAAATATAATATTAAAGCAACGGCATCCACCGGCATTCCGATTTTATACCACTGCTCGAAGTTTATGAACTTCTGAGCTGGTTCCACAACCACAACTCGCAATTTCTCGCCCTTTACCTTTGACCTCACATAAAATACGCCTCATATTTCTCCATTTCCATTCAACTTGTTGTGCTTTTGGACAGTTGATCGGCACGTGCCTACACAAGAATATTACATCTTTATAATCCTCTGTTTGGTAAATACGTGTCTACGTGAAAATAATAGGGGGCCACGTGTCGCGAATGATTGTTTCGTCGGCTCTTGTGGTCTACCAAAATCTTGTTGGCGGTACAAAGTAGTTGCTTGACCTTTGGATGTTGTCTACGTGACGGCAGCGCTGCATTGCAAGTGCTGTCGTGTTGATATTGAAAAGTTGAAGTACACGACGGATTGGCGATTTTGTGGTTTCAGGCGCTTAAATTTTTACTTGCTTGTGTGTTATTGAAAATACTGGCTTTAATGTATGTATGTCTTGTTTTATTGATTTAAGATGTTTGTCTTTAAGCAAATTCAATCATTCTGAAATAAATTCTCTCAATATTCTGTAATTAGTCTATTTTTGAACTTAATCTAAAGTCATAAACTCTTATTTCAAATAAAACAAATGAAAATTAATGAAATATGTAATAATACTTCGATTTTATAAGTTCGAATTTTTAATGACGTTTAGTTTTTGAAAAAAAATTCGACCATTCTCAGTATAATTTTGCACGGATTTTTCCAACATAGCCAAACTTAGCTCATCAATTAGCCTAAATCATTGACTTGACGTTTCCGCACGACAGGCCCTTTTTTATATCATATGTTTCGGTTACAACAATTTTGGACCAGTAAATTGATTTGTTATGTGATCTTTATATGGCTTCTTGCACCAATTATTACTTACACGATCGATATTGTCGTGGGAACCGAAATGTTTCGAATCATTTGCCAGTATCATTCACTGTTGTCGAGACCAGTAACTTATAAAGTACAATAACTTTTTCTGGGTATAAGGGAGCTTGGAGAGTGTCTTCAGAACTGTTTGCAATCGGTACACTGTATTTTGACTTATTTAAGTATCAGCTAAACAAAATGCGCCTCGTCGCAGAATATGATTTCACAGTAAAAATTAAAATGCATGTTCGTCGTACAGAATCCGAAGTTTGGAAGGAAATTATCACTATTTTCAAAATTTGTTCTGAATATAACTTTAGATTGGCAGCTATTTCTCTATGAATATGGGCGTTATATTGTGCCTCATCCACATCTGCTTCATACAAACTTCTATTTGGGGATCAAACAAATTAGTTGACCTTGGATAAATAAGTCGTGAGAAAGATATAGAAAAAATTTCTAGTACCCATGGTACCCCTGTGATAGTAAACTTCCTAAAAGAGGCGAAATATATTTAGTGGGCTGGGAACAAAGCTTATTGAGCAACGTTAGGTAGCGAATGTTGGGTTGAAAAGTTATTTAAGAAGAAAATATGACCTTGGATCTACTTTGTTGATTTATTCGAAAAGGAACATTAACTCAGGCTTGAAGCACCAAACAACTGCTAATGGACCCTCTGTAGTAGAAAAAGGTGACTGCTGCTCTTTTTATACACCACTGAGTGTTCGATCGCCCAGTTTGACAGCAACTGTCTCGGCCACTGCAAATTGGATGCCCACAAATTACAACAACAACAAAAAAAATAATGTTGTCCACCATAACTAGACCACGCCGGAATAGTTGCCTTTACATAAATAAATTTGTCCGTGTGTGTGTGTGTGTGTGTGTGTGTGTAAAATTGCATATGTATTTGTATATGTTTGTAAGTGAGTGCATTTGCACCATTACGCTACTAACGGTTTGTTAGACGACTGCATGTTGCAACTGCAATCACTCGAGCATATACGAAAAGACAATAACGAATTGTCCATTGATTGCTTTTGACTAAATTGATTGTAAAACCAGAAAATACTCGCAATGCGGCACAAACAACAGATTGCAGTAAAACTCGACATACTCGTACATACATAGAAACACATCCATACAAAGAGACAATACACAAATTACTATGTGGGATATAAACGTACACATATATATATACATATATGCAATTTTGGGTATGCCCTGCAACGGCTATGCTGGTTTCACATCAGAAAAGAAATCCTGTTAGCATTACATTTTTATTTCCATTCGGTTTTCGAAAGGCCTCTTCCGGAAATCGGATTAAATAGGTGGGTGATTGAGCATAAACTCCCACACACATATCCACACACACACTTATACAAAAATGTACGAAATTTCGTTTATGCGGCACTTTTGTGGCATGCAAACCACTACAGCACTATTTCCCAATACCCAGTGATGAACGTTTGCATGTTTATGTGCATGTTTGTGTAAGTGTGTGTGTGTGTAAGTATACTCATTTGCTGCCCATACACAACGTTTGTATGTGTAACCGTTTGTAAATGGAGACGTTTGCATGCTCAGCATAACCCTATGGTGCTCATAAATTTTAAGCCAAGCAATTTCTTTGTTGTTTTTCAATTGTGTTAGGTCTTAATGCGGTTGAAAATGTTCGAAACAACAAAAACAAAAATAATTCCGATTCCAATTTGTTGTTTCTGGGAAAAATGAGCGCAACTCAATGATTCCACTTTGTATTGCCTAATCTTTGCTGCAGTGGCAAAATGTAATTTACTGCAAAATATCTCACATAATTCGAAATTTCCATTGATTTGTGAGATGAAAATCTGCTTTTAATTTTAGGCGAAGGTGTGATGTGGATATGCCTGCTATGCCAGTGAATGGGTGGGAGCGATTCTCTTTTTAAGCGCTCTGCAATGTCGGCAGGCAGGTGTATTGTTTGGTGGGTTATAGAAATAGATGCCATACTACTTGATTTTGCGTTGATACTAGCCCGTTCATTCCAATCAGTCTCGCTAGCCGAAAATACCCTTAATATTTTCATAATGGTGCTGCCTTGGTACCCAGCATTTGCTTGCGCATTTTCGGCCGTTTTTCGAAGTCACTCTCTACTACAACTAAATTTCCGAAGCTTTGCTTCGATACCTTTAATGATGTTTCAGTTTGGTGTTGTAAAGCCAATGAAGCTGATGATAGTCAAGGATGAATTTAGCGTTTTTTTTACGGTGTATATCAATCTCGATCTAGGAATATATGTGAAAGTTATCAATGGAGAGTGCAATTCTCTGATAAGTTGACAAAACAGCTTATCTCGATTTAGCGCTTTCCTTCTCTCAAACTTCAAATTGAAATATTCTTTTAAAAATTTCAACCAATTTTTTACAGAAATCTGTTGCATAAGTAGAAAGTTGGTTTAAACATGTAAAGTATAGAATTAATTAAGTCATTAAATATGTTCAAGGGATCTCTGCCGAAGTTAAATAAAATGTTTTGTCAAAAATCCGCAAATTTTCAATTGTTTGCATTCGGACCTGAAACTTACGCTTTCTAAGCAGCATATTTTTAAATAATTTTTAAAAAGTAAATTTTACAATTTAGTTTTCTTCAAAATTTCTCTCCAGACTATTCTGATACTCTCGAATTTGAGTCGAATAGCTAGAAAACCTACGGAACCTGCTTGCTAATTGCTTTAAAATAAATTCCGAAACAAAACACACAACTTTATTACAAATTATTACATATAATATATAGACATCCTTGTTATATATTATAAATAAGAATAGATTAAACATTGACCTAATCAGTTTTTCTGCGGTTTATATTATGCAATCAGTGATAACGGTATATCTTTGACGAATTATTGGCCTGATTGGTGCACTCAATTTAAAAGGTCTAGTCGAGTCTCAATTTTAATACTTCTTTCGATCTCTTGATGAAATTTAAAAAGATGTAAGAGATATTTTTTCAATTTTTGAATTCAAATATAACTTTTTTTTTTTTCGCTCATTTTTATTATCGTAAAATAATTGGTCAGTAGAGTTTCTCTGCAAATTTACAATAAATTTCACAAATTTTTGGTAGGTTTATACATATATTATTATGTAACAGTGTACATGTGACATACGTATACGGCAGTATATGCGTATGTGAGTTAATGCATATGTAAATTTATAAACGTTTTTCCACTTTTCATTCAACTACATTATTTAGATTATTTAACTACGGCAGTTTGGTCAGAAAATCAATTTAAATACCACAAAGAATCTTATCTATCGGAATAAAATCGCAAGACACCTGTGTAGCTAACGTATTGAATAGAATTAAATCTTACAAAATATACGAAGGTGGTCTGATAAGTACTTAGCCTGTGAAAGAAAAATGAAAATTTTGGGAAAACTGCTATTTATTTCTCAATATAGCCTAATTTTAGTTCGATGCAGTTGACCCAGCGATGCTCTAACTTCTTTAAACCGATTTAAGTTTATGGCCGGTGAGTGACTTTTTCTAAGTTAGAAACGAAAAGACAGCGGATGATGCATTTTCATGTTCGCAAAGTAATTTCTTCTTTACCAATGGGGCTGTTTTCATTCGACGTCGAATAGGTTCGACAATTCGTTGAAGTAGATCCCTGTGATCGTTTTGTTCTTCGTCGCTTAGTCAATGTAGTTCACACCTTGTGAACCCTAGAAAATAATGACCATCACATTTCCGGCCAATAGGACAGTCTTCGCCTTCCTCGGTGCAGGTTCGCTGTGTGAAGGTCACTTTTTCGACTGTTTCTTGATCATTAGTGCATACCAGTTCGTCAACAATCAGGACACTATGCAGAACTCCGTCGAATTGCGCTTAAATGCCGTCAAACACTACTATAAAGTGGTAAAGTGGTAAAGTTGCGCTTGTTGTCGGGAATTATCAAACGCGGCACCCATAGCTCCGACAGTTTTCTCTTGTCCAATGTTTTAAACAGGATATAACCCGCAGGGTCTTTTGATATGCCTATACAGTATTCCATCTTTCATTGATTCCACTGCCCGATTTTCTTTCCACAAATTATATCGAACTCCAACCGATATTGTTCCCTGCGATTTCTGGCGGTGAGTCTGTGCACTTATTAAACTACCCTCGTATGTAGCATATATAGGTGTGTGTGGAAAAATAAATGCTTGACCGATATTTAATCACTTAACCTCGTTTAGTTTCTTGCATTTGGAAAGAATGTAACTTTTCGATTTGTACAATTTATAAATGTAATTAGTACTGAAGTGGTTAGCACTTTGTGGGCAGAGTGAAATTTTAACAAAAACAATAAGCTATGCGATATACTCACATTCGGTTACAGAGTGCTTTACGTTTAGAGAATTCACTTTCAATTATATGTATGTATTATTTGAATATGTTAAATTTAGTTAGAAGACCGAAAACACAGTTAAATTTTAAGTTCACAGATGAAAGTTTTATTGCTTTAAGTGTAGAATTGGAAAATTTAAATTAAGAAAAAGTTAAAAACAGCATTTTCAAAGAGAATTCCTTCATATTCTTATAATTTTTGAAGCGATCAGATATGAAGGATGGGATCTGGATTAGACGAGGTAGGGAATGGCTCAAAAAACATTGTATTCCTCTTTTAACATTCAGTCTCCAATATTTATGTCTTCTCTTCAGAGAACTAATGACAAATATTTTTAGTTGATCTCTTCAAATCGAAACCCAACGCTCAGAGCTCACTTTTAACTATATACTCGGTTCTTGCCCCAATAATATTAACTTCTCCTAATAAGCAGAGCTTATTAATGACCATGATGCATTTTCACCTGACCCTTGTGGACAGTTATATATTTTTTTAGTAGGCCAAGGGTGCTAACGCTACCATCATCGGATTACTAAGGTATCGAGTCTGTAGATCGCCTTCTTTGGAATGTTTTGACTTAATCACAATGGCATAGCTCTGGTGAGCCCTGAGTAGGGAGAAGATCTTCTATTTGGCTGATTGCAGAAAACTTCGGTTTCGCTGATTGCTGATGAGGAGTGAGGGCCGTTTTGTTTAGACGAATGTACCAACCAACGTACAATGTGACGAAGTGGCACGACATTAAAAAAAAAACCCATATCTTTCAAATAATTATATATTTCGCGAAAAGATTTGAAATGCGCCCTATATATTTCTTTGAAATTTCTAAATCAATTCGTATCAAGCTCACTTTTTCAATAACGGTATTTTAACATTCGTATAACTATTTGCGCACATAAAAATTATTGCGCACTAAATATAGATTTTACTGGCATTTTACTATTTCACGACTGGAAATAACATTTTAGTATTTCTTCTGAATTCGTCTTTCTCACCAAATCAATTGAATTTAAAGAATCTTGTGTCAAAAAACATAGACAGTGAAATGCTGCAGCTACTCTCAAAAATTCCGCTCGTCAATTGGATATCGCTCCACAAAGCCAGTCAATGAAACGAAATTGAAAAATTAAAAAATAAAAACTACAACTGCAACAAACAACAAACAACGTCAGCCACTAATGCAACTTGAAAGTGCGCTTGTGTGTTGAAGGATTGTGTGTTTGAGATGTCAAGCGGGACGACACATATGTCAAATATGGCCGTGTGTGACAAGTTGTCAAACAAGTTAGTAACGAAGCAGGCAAAGCGGGCAGGAAGACTGCAGGGAGTTCTAAGCGAATCAACAACATTGTTGCAAATACGTGAACGAATGCCAGACAGCAGCCAGGCTAGTCCGATATTGTGAGCCCAACATACAAGGCCATACAGGCCACTTGCCAGTAAATTGAATTTGAATCGGCAAAAGCGCTGCTTGGCAGCTTTGTTCCACTGCGTTGGCACTCCGACCCATCGCCCCACCGCCCAGCTCCCGCTGCTGCTCCTTTGCGCCGCTTGGCTGCTCCAATTTGGCATCTTCTATATGCCAGTACCACTTCTTCTTCTTCTTCATTTTTTGTGTGCTATTTTTTCACAATTATTTTCGTGCATTCTTTTCGAGTCTCCACTGAGCTCTCGAGTAAAAAAAAAAAAAAAAAAACCGACAGACATGTGCGCACACTGTGAATGCTAGAAAAAAATAGATCAGGACGAAATTTTTTGGGAAGAAATCATTTGAAGTACTCATTTGAAATTCGTCACTTGTACTCATTGCAATTGTTGTTATTGTTGTTGCATTTGTTATACATCATGTGTAGCATGTTGTCTACGCAACAGCAACAAAGAAAGGAAGGATACAACTTTTTGTATTTGTAGTTTCCGGCTGCCTCCCTTAAGCACACTTCAGCTGTTTTTTGATTGAATTCGACTTACTCGTTCTGTTTGGGGGCTTTGTTCGAATTTTCAGGAGAACTTCGAAAATAGAAGAAAACTGCGACACAATTGGTCATTGAAGAAGTTCCACTCAAAGGCGCCACTTCTTGAAGCCAATCTGCTCGGCGTTAGATTGATTGCTGTGGGCCTCGAGTGCTTGCCACAAGTGCATGTTACAGTTGGAGCTCCAGCTATTGCTGTTACATGTGTCTTGCGTTGTGAGTTGTTGGGAGAGTTTTGCTGTTGTTCTTGTATTTGCATTGTCATATGTGATTGTGGGTATGTAATGTATGGTTAATGTATGGCATTTATTGAGTTGTGGGGAAAATGTTGAGGTTTTTAGCGTTCGACACTTCTTGAACTGACCGAAATAGGTCTATTACTGATATATACTTTACTAAATTCCTCTAACTTAATATTTCTATTTCTATACTCAAGTGGATCACTTCAGCTGATCGAATTTTCTTTCTGTCATCTTTTTTAAATACCGCAATTTTCATGGAACAAATATTAAAATGTAGTTATGATTTTTTAATAGCTTTGACTGTCGTTTGTCTCCCGAATATTTAACTGTCATTTGTCTCTTAATATTTTGTTTAAATTGCTTTTATCAGCAAAAGGAGTGTCGAATCCATTAGTCCAGAATCCGACTCATATGAGTCTATGAGTCATTATGAGTATGATTTCTAGCTTTACCTCATTTTTTATTTGCTTCTTAATGACCGTTGCTATCAGTATTATTTCCATTTGCTGGAAAATTCAAAAAATATGCACTCAGAGGTAAAAAACATATAATATGTGTAACGTCGAAGAATTTTTCCCTTATCCTCGGACTTAGCCTAGATCTATCTAGAGAGAGATAGAGATGAGAGAGATAGTTAGGGAGAGAGAGAGTGAGGAAGAGACATAAAACAAGTTATTTGAGTTATTTCCTCCTCTCCTCTGACCAGGACTTAGCATATGATCTAAACAGTTATGAGCGAAAGAGTTAATGAACTAAGCAGGTTTAATATGTGCTGCTACTTCAAGGATGAAAATTAATGTTTTATGAGTTTAGGTTTATTGGATTTTGGGTAGGCCTACGATCAAATTTATGAGCGAAAAGCAGTTCTTTTGAACTTATGTGAGATTTAATATAGTTTTTTTGGCATATACGAAAAGCTCATTACCAGTTAGAGTTCAAATATTGTACAAAATCCTGAACAGGCTTGATGTCCGATGTGGCATTTCCCTTTTTGGAAAGCTAATATGTGTATCTTCGTCTCTTATCTGGAGGTGGATGACCACGCTAAGCTATTGTTGTGTTTTTTCTAACAGCAAATCGGATATGGTTTGCTCGATTTCTCGACGGAATTTCGCTTAAGCCGTTCTTCTTGACGAACAACATTTAGTGAGACTGTTGAATAGAGTTTCTTATCCTTTCAGTTACTGGGTTTTCGGGTTTTACCTGATGCCCTCTAGTCAGTTATATATAGCTTGGTATTCTTCAAGAACAAAGAATTGTGTGTCCAGAACTTAGGAACTCAGTTCTAAGCTTTCAGAACACAAACTTCAGAGTAATTGCAATTACACAATTAATTATTCGTTGTGTCCTTGTTTTCTGTAGAATAACTCAATTTATCGTCTACTGTGATATTCAGTCCATACTAGCACACTCTTCACTGCATATCAGCTCTCTTGCATTATTCAACACTCCATCATATTTTGCTTGGCAATTATTCTCAGTTTGGCTGTAAATCTCTTTAGAAAGAACAATAGCGCTGCTGATTGGTGAACACTTCTTCTCAACTACTTATTTCCAATTCTTCTATGCGTATTACAGTCTTTCCTCAACAGCAGGAGTACCCACTGTAAGTACTGGTTTCCTCATCCTGTGACTTTTGACCTGCTGGTTCACCTATTTCGCATTTGACTTTATGGTCTTTTGTCTTTAAGTGTTGCTTGATTGTCGCATTGTTTTGTTGTTTGATTTATTTTGATTTCCCAAAAGTGAATATTGCAACAACACTTGCAGCAGCGGGAGCAAGAGGTGCCTGATGAGGGAGATGAGTCACCACTGTGCTGACAATGCAATGACTCTGTTTCTCTTTCTCTGTCAATTCAGTGTTCTGTCAGTGAAGACGACAAGAAAGTGGAGAAACTTAAGTTTATATATCTCTTCGTCGCTTCGCACCACCCGCGGTCATTGCTGTCGGGGAAGTAATGTGTCAAGTGTTGGTTTACAATTTAGAGTGGGCACTTTGTTGTCTGCAACAGAGTCCCAATTGTCGACAGCAATTACAATGAACAAGTTTATGAAAGAAAAAAGGAGTGTAGTACATGCGAAAGCGTGTGAAAGAAGTCTTGTGTTATGATTCATTTCGAAAGAATATCAACTGGAGTTTTTGTTACTGTATATTAAGTGTTTGTCAATATCGTGAATACAACAGAACTTTTGCATAACTTTTGTACGTTAGTCTTCTGGAACAGTTCTTTTTACGAACATCTGCCCAAAATATATTCAAGTGAAGTTTTAGCTGGCTTTAGCAGCCATCTCAAAGCATAAGGAATATATAATATATAGCTTTATGAAATCATGTTTATGATAGCGAACCTCTTTTTAATAAGTAAGCTAATTAGCTTCCTACTAAATAACAAAGAGAGAACTAAGGGAAGGCAAAGCCTTGTTACGTAAGAATTTGCAAAGGGCCAATCCCTAGACTCTTATATGCCTGCAAATTACGAGTTATAGGTAAGAGGCAACTCATTATAATGGTAGGGTTGTCACAGGTCATTACATTGACAAGAAAACACAACGTGGAAAATGTCCAAGAAATTGCGCTACTTAAGGGGGCAGAACTCAACACCACTAACTAAGTCCATCGACTTGTTCAACGATGTTTGTTGGGCCTCACTGAGAAGCGACATAAGCCTACCGGAAACTTATAGGAGTTTCAAAGAAAAGAAAATCGCTAAAGGGTTAGAAAAAAAAGACGCCAATATTGATTCGAAATTTCTTTTCTAATGCATATTATGAATTGAATAAGCATATATAATAGCAAATATTCGAAAGAGGGGATTTTGAAATTATGGACAAGATAAGCTCTAGACTCTATAAATGGAGATGAACTCATATTTTCTTTTCCTTTTTAAAGAAAACAGACGTGAGAGGGAAATGTTTAACAAGCTAATACATAGGAACCTTGGTCCACTGCGAAATCTAAAAAGAAATTCGGTAATCTTGTATTCCATGTGTTGCAAATAGTTGGAAGAAATTCAGGTTCCTTCAGAAATCTTTGGAGACGGAAGTCTGTAGGAGAACTTTTTCTATATTTTAAGGTGTAGTAGGTACTACCCTCTCTTTGACAAATAATAACAAGCAGCCTTCCTTGCAAACAGAATACCTCATTTGCGTGAGAATAATGAACCATCCTCGTAAATGTCATTGACTTAATACGAATCCAGGTTCATTGCCTGATTAAGTGATTAATCGAATACGCATTGCAATAACACCCGCACACAGCCTCATGTTACTTTATCGCATGTAAATGGAACCCTGGTAGACGGTAAAATTTCATCTTTATTATTACTTTTATCATTAAACATCGCCATTTCAACGCGACAGACAAAATAATTACCATCATCAGTGGAGCGTTTCCATAAACGGCCACATCATCATCCTTAATGTCAGCGCCCGCCGTCAGCCGTCAGCCGTCAGCCGTCAACGCGGCTGTCATTAACATAATTTAAATGATAGCCATTGTGTCAACCCTATTAAGTGCATACATATATATATACATGTATGCATTATGTGTATGTGGGTGAAGCACTGCGTCCGCGCCGCCATCACCCGCACACATGCAATGGCCGTGCAGTCTCTTCGGCGCGACTCAGCGACTCGACGGGGTGTGGGCAAAGGTGTTGTTGCCGCTGCCAGAGATTGTTGGCGACAAGTGCAATTTAACTTCTTCACAATGTGCTTATATTTTTTATGCTTACGAGCACGAGCGTGAAGCAACAACAACTGAGGCAGTCATTCACTTGCAATGTCGCATGCGCCAGGCTGTGTGCGTGATTGTGTTGCATGTTGCAGTGGCACCTCATTCACGTCTCTTATGTGCAATAAGCAGAAATAACGGTGGTTGGCAATACTTGACGATGATGCATTGCTTCGCCCATAAATGCTGTTGATTGCTGGTCGTTCATTTGAATGTTTCGCCTTTCGTGTCCTCGCGACTTCTGCGTTACCTACCAAATGCAGGTGCAACAGTGAATGATTTCGCTCACAATTGAAGATTTTGACTGCGCTCTGTTCTTCTGTGTCTTCAGTTTATTTATCTTTCTTACAACCAGCTATCTTTCATTTAATGGATTGCTTTTGTTGCAATAAATCTAAATTCGACAATACCTGGGGGCAAGCAAACGCTCACTTAAATATCAAATTAATCTAAAATGTGCGTTGATGACAAACATATATATATATATATATATATTTAGTTAAGTCTAGGTTCGGGCTGAATAGATTATTGAGCGCCCTTGGAATTTGTGAAATAGTATATCGAGATGCTTGGCTGCAAAAGTTCTTGGTTTCAGTTTAGTCATGCAGATTTTGCTAAAGACACAACCTAACTTCAGTAAGACATCTTTTATTATTTATTATTTTTCGTTGTCTTGAAAATACACACACTGGATGGAAATTAGTAGATTATATATATCTTATCTTACTGATTTCATCTAATTTTAATAGAAAGTTGTTCCATGTCGGAGCTTCCATTTCTGCTAAGTGGTGTTTCGTTTCTTTACCAGAAAGTCATAGAAGTTCATGCGCTCTTAAAGAGCGTTAAATGTGAAATATGAGAGCGATCCGTTACGTACTTGATCTCACGACCCGATTGCTAAGCAGTTTCAGCGAACTTCTGCATTAACTACACTTAAAAGATTTTCGGATTAATAGTATATAATATAAGTAGATGAGTATCAAAATCAGCGTGTAAATAAATTAAGTAACATTTGACTGATGTGAAAATCAAGTACTCCTTCCTTTAACTAACTGAAAACAAGCTCTGCTTTATACACGTACTCACTCACTCACACATTCGCACTAGCCGAAAGCCCAGCTCAGTTTGCTAGCTCAATTTGTCATTACCGCTGCATGGTGTTGCCACTTGCTTTGCGCTGAGTCATGTCAATTTTGCATAAGTGTTTGTGGTTTTGCTGCTTCGAAACTTTGCCAAACCTAAGTTGGCTAAATATTTCTCGAAATTATGTCGTAGAAACTCCATCAATAGTCGCACACACACACACACATGAGTTGTTTGTGTTGGGTAAACTTAGCTGTGGCAGCTTTGGTGTCTTGCTCTCTGCGACGTCAGCTATCCGTCAAGGTAATTTTCAATTATAAATTATTTATTGAAAAGCTATTTACCTAGAAACTTGGCAAATTCGTAACTCAGATAGCATCAAGGGGTTTGAGTGATTTATGCGTTGCTTTTAGCTGACGAGTAAGATAATTTATGAACCGAGATGCCTTGGTGGGATGCCTTGGCAAGGGTAGAGGGAAGGAAGAATAATTTGAAATTACTTCTTATAGTTTTTGTACCCTAGTTGAATGAAAGCCATGTGAAGTCTTAAGATTTATTCTTTGTTTTCCAACTACAAATAGTCGCTTCTATAAAGGCTTTTTTGCATAGATTTGGATTCATTTTACTTTTAAATCACATTTGGGAAGTGGGAAGAAAATGTAGTCAGTCATTTTTGGTATCAAAGTCTTATTTTTCAAAATATAATTCCCAGCATACCAGTTTTGAGATTTTCCTAAATCTATTAACATAGCTACTATCGAAGCACTTCTCAGTATTTGGCGCAGGATTCAAAGCGGAAATCAAATTTGTTAAGTGTTTTGGAGGAACTGTTAACCCAATCCATGTATGCTTTGCAGAATGTGGGCACTAGGGAATTGGTCAGCGCCGTGTTCCAGTCTCTTTAGTTTCCGATAATTAGTAAAGTAAGTTCGGTATTTATTCATGCTATTAGCTATTTATTATTCAATATGAAAACAATAGGATAATAAAGGAAGCAATAAAATGATAAAATCTGTTGAGGTGTTTCCTGCGAAATTTGAAGTATAGGTTGTGCGAAAGCTATTTGGAACTTCGAGCGTTAGCGATGACGAGTACTAAGCTATAACTAAGCAACAAATTAAGATATAAACGTGTAGTTTGGTACAGAGAATCGCAGTGGGCAGTGGCATCTGTGGTTGAACATTTTTTTAAAAGTGTTTAGTTTAAACGCATTTTGATTCCATAAGGTTCGCTAGACCGCATATATTTCCAGATTCTCAATAAGTAATTAATTTGATTTATTGCTTTATATTGATAACATTATCCCGAAAAAAGCTTCTTTGGCAGCTTTTCTAAAATTATGCAAGGTTATTGATTTCGTTAACGTTTTTGGATATTGCTAAAAGTAAACAAAGAGGTCATTGAACTCGAGATAGGTGGTGAACCTCGTTAAAGCTAACCAAAGATAAAGGTAAACAAAGGTTGTTGATCTCGCTAATTGTAAGAAAAGATGTCATTGACCTCGAGAAGGATGGTGAACCTCGCTAAATGTAAACAAAGAGCCCATTGACTTCGAAAATGGAAATCTGATTCTTTCACTGCCTTTCGGTTTTCCTGTACAGTATTGAATTTTCAACCCCCCATATAACGACAATGTGGGCCTCGATGCCTAGTGCTGAGTTTTTACCGAAAATATCGGTCACCCTGTTAGATATATTAGTGAAATTCATAATAATGTGCCAATGTGTCGAAAATGGGAATGGGAAAATCGACTCAATAGCTTCCATATACCTAAAATAAAAAACGTTCGGACTTCAGTTGACTTTATACTGTATGTTTTGGACAATCTGCGAGATAACGTCTTTTTCTGGTGATAATGCATCCTGGTGCAAAAATTTATAAGATCGGGATGATACCTCTCTTAACCCCTATATACCTAATATGAGAATTTTCAAATTTAGATCCTTGCATATTACGAGAGCATAAAATGTTCGGTTACACCCGAACTAAGCCCTTCCTTACTTGTTTTATCATAGTGTCATTCAAAGATACAGGAAGAAATCTTTTTTGTTATATATCTATAGCCTTTTTTATATAGCATATTTAAGAAGTATTTGAGGTTAAGCCCGATTCGTCTCGATGTCACGTGAATGTTTCGATATTTCGGAATAGTATTTTCGCCAAGTTTGCCCAGGGAAAGGTCAAGTAATTAGAAGGTTTTTTCCTCTTAAGCCTCAGAGTGGGCATTAGATCCACTTCTGAAGAATTTTACCATATATTATCGGCTTTTCTTTAGCTCACAGTGTGAGCATCATTGGTTAGACAGTAGCAACATTTTATGTAGTTTTGAATAATATCGAGCTGATCCGTTCGGGGAACAGCGCTATTATATTCCGAGCAATGTGTTGCGAGCCCACAAATAAGCTTCAATATGCTGGTTATATTTTCTCATTTGCCAGTATGACCCGCTTTCTGAGCATTTTCCTTGAACTATAGCCAGGCATAGTTCAAAGACCGTAGAGTGCGCATTTCCACTGGCCGCTTGCCATGCAAATTTGTATATATAAAATGTTACGTATACGCCCGTGCTACCAAGTAGGAGCTATTGTTCGTTTGCTGCTAACTGTTGAATGAAAATTTTGAAATATTAACATCTGTCTCAGCCATTCCATGTTTAATAGACACAAACATGTCAGCTGGCATTTGCAATGGCGAAACTAGATTTCACACAAAACACAATTTGGCATGTTTGTGCAACCGAATGTATGTCTGTATGTATGTATGTTTATGTACGCATGAAACGCCTCCAACCGCAAAGCTACACAATCTGGTTGTCTGTCTTTTCATAAAATGTTAAGAAACTGTGTGAATATATTCAACATGTGAAAGCCGTTAGTATTTTGCTCTGAATGCCGTTAAGCGACCTTCTTAAGTTTTTTCACATGCAGGCAGGCAACTAGGGTAGACCTATAATATATACATATGTAGAAGTGTGCGCCTTTTTAATTTTATACGTAACGAATGCCTGAACGCCTTTTTCTTGTGGAGTACTGTTAGGTGTGTGTATATGTGTGTGTGTGTGTGTGCTTCTCTGCACGTTGTTGTGTGTTGTCATTTTGCATTTTGCATTTTGTCTCTTTTTCTTTGTCTCAAAGGAAGCAACGTTTTGCTTGCCAACTGACAGCTGCTCGACTTAAGCTCAGCACTGCTCCCAGCTATCCAGTGTTCTACTAAATACAAACTTCGCATTTAAACATGTAAAAAGTATATATGTACACATATATCTATATTTATATATAGTTGCAAAAACCAACTATTTACAAATATTTATTTGAAGTTGACAACACACACACACACACACACACACACACATACATAAAAGTGTGGTAGCTTGACTACTCGCTCTTCTCTTCGTTCATTCGCATCTCTGTTCCGCTCTTCGTACCTTCAAATGGCAGAATTCTCATTTCTATGTTTATGTTGTTGTGGCGTTTATGTTTACTCGTAGTGAATAAAAAGCGCATATAAATAAACACATAAAATATTCATGGAAGCTATTTATACCCAGCGAGTGGAATCTATAACAAAGTTGTTTTTATTTGTTTTACATTTACATTGTTTAAAGGCAACGCGATTGGAGTGACTTTTTTAGCATTTGAGCATTTATGTATTATTGAGGACAATTATGTAAATGCAAGGACCTGCATATTTTAGTCATTAAGTTTTTAGTATTGTATAAATAGCTTTCGTTCCAGAGAGACAATTTTAAACAATTGCCGGAAAGTAGAAAAGGAAATCAAAAGTTCCAACTCAATTCGGTTATTAACTTAATAGCGCTGTTTAAGGCCCCCTCAGATAATTTAATTACTTCAAAATATTTGTCCATATTTAGTATTTTTTTAATATTTTATTTATTATATTATTTTTTGATACTGTATTTTATTTGTATTATTTTGTGAAGTATGCGATGCTAAAAACTTCATACTTTATTAGCAAGTCTTATTTAAATTAAAACTCCGTTTTTGTTTTTTTCCTTTACCTTCCGAGGTCCTCTTCAAAAAGGTGATTCCAGAGATTGGCCCAGTAGCCGCCATTTTATATCTTAATGCCAATGTAAGAAACTTTTATGTGCAAAAGTATATGTTTGATAAAGTCAGAAAGAAAGAAATTCGATTCCAATCTTTTACTGCCTGAATATATTGTCCAAGTTGTGTCTGTTTTAGGGCTCTAGGCTGACCTAACCCCTTTAATCTTTCAAAACCTAATTTTATATGTCATCATACAAATCAAGTCAGTGATAAAATCCAATAATAAGGTAAGAAAAAATTGAGTAGCTATATATTAAAAGCTATTTATTAACATTTTTAAGACTTGAACTACTTATAAACACTCAAATCTCTCAGATCTCACAGATTTCTTAGATTAAAAATTCTCCACGATCAGGTTTAGTTCCTTTTCTCCTATCAAATCATCCCATAATACCACATTTCGTGGAATTTTAATGAACATTCGGAGACGAATGGATTTACTTCGTGGTTTGCAAGCTGATAGTAGGGAAATTAAATCTTCGTTAACACAAAATTTTTTGTTGTTGTATTTTTTTGTAATTACAGCCCTTAAAAATTTGCTCTTGTAAATCACGAATCATTCGAATGCAACCCGATTTATTGCAAAACATCAATACCCACTCAACGAATACCAGAGAAAGATAGTCTAAACGTCTAGCAGGGTTCTAAAGCAAATGCCGAGAGCCGAATAAAACACTTCAAAATTGAAATTCGAGGTTCAGACCATGTGCGTTAACTACTAATTCACTCGCCGTTAATTCTCTATAAGTTAATAACTTCTCTATCCGCTTAACATCTATTCAGTTTTGAAACAAAATGAGCATGAGAATACAGTGAGAACAAGAAGTCTTTAAACTTTTCGAAGAATTATAAAAAGTTAGATGACTGATAAAGTCATCTGTTATTTGTTGTTATTTGTTGTGAAAGTATAAACATTTCTAACTATTTTTGTGACTATATAAAACATATTTTATTCTCTAAGCTGACGTTGATATCTTTATAGAATTTTAAGTAAAAAAAAAATCTACACACAAATATATATAAGTATCAGCTTTTCGGTGTATCCATTGTTAGCATAAAGTAGTAAATTTATTTACTATTACTACTATTTAATATTCCAATATCCACATATTGCATACCTTAATAAATATAAGATATATATATAACTAAACAAGTTATATGCATACACAATTACAGTTTGTTAGTCTTATTGTGTTACTTGTCTCACTGTCAACAAATGGCGCGCGCTTTCATGGCAATTTGGCCTACATAACTGTCAAAATGAAATTTAGCAACGCCCACGCACACATATTGTCATACGAAGAGAAGACACGCACACACACACACAAACGGAATGTAAGACAGCAAGAAACTGCTGAATTCGGCGGCAATTCATTGCCACCTACAATTTATCGCTTTATTTACAGCTATGTAATTTCTGGTTGATTAACATAATTTTGCATTTGCAGTTGGCACACTCAAGTGACATTTAACCCTTACCATTCAAAACGCGTACCATACACGCTAAATGCACATATGCTGGTGTCGGTATGTGCGTGTGTGCACACTACCACATTTTATGCCGATGTTTACACGCAAGCAAACATGCTTGGCAAATATGCTTATGGCGCGGCGTGACGTTGCGTAGCTTGACGTGCCGGTTAAAATGTCGCGGAATGTTGCTCATACGACATGGCCTCTGCGTGGCATCTCCACATGGTGAGAAGCAAACCTCAGCGGCGGCAGCAAAATATGTTAACGGCATGTGGGCGCGTGCGTGTGCGTGTGCGTGTGCGTGTGAGAGTGAATAGTGGTAATTGTATGTAAATGTGTGCATGTCAGGCATCTGTTTGTGCTTACAGCAACCTTTGATTGTCGCATTAAGTCACTCTCACGCCTCCACGTGCAGGGGTGTCTATAAATGCTGTGAACAGCAATAGAATTCCTTCCAGTTGCTCAACTCAGATTATTTAAAGTAACGGTTTATATGTATATATATGGAAGCCAGTACATACTCATATCGAATGTTATAATTTTTTATGCCCCACGTTGTCTTCGTGCTATAATGCTGTAGTCTGTTGACTTCACTCTTATCCCCCTAAATTTGTTATGAACGTATGTAAGTATTGGTATACGAGTGTAGTTTGATTAGTAAGTGGAGTTTGGATTCCACTGTTTTAGACTAAAAGTTTATTCCTTTCCTAAAGACATTGTTTATATCAACACTTTTAGTACAGCGATTTTTTCAACACTTTGAAATATGTGAGCAAATAGCCTCTCTCAAGACACTCAAAATATAGTTTCACAACACATCGTGAGTGTAAGTTGGAACCAGATAGAGGTGACATCACGATGCTGTCTTGGAAGATGGAGTAATTCATAATATAACGTGAAAGAAAATATATTAATTCAAAACGCGAGGGGGATATTTTTTTAGACGAACACTCTCAGAGCTTCGATGACCAAGAAAAATATATATAGCTATTATAACTATATAATAGTTATGATTTTGCATTTTGTGGGATCAGTAAGGAGTTCTTTTCTGGGAGGTTATGAAAAGTGTGCCAACAAACAAGGCAGCTCTCTATGAATAACAACCGATTTTTTGTGACGAGCGATTGTGAAATAAAAAAGGACAAGTAAGTGATGAGACTTGAGTCATTATCCTCCTTCTTGCCGAATGCTGTGCAAGAAGTCCCGAATTTCTATACCAGTACTTGGGTAGCGGTTGAGAAGTCTAAATCCGCCTTTGGTCAGATAAAAATAGGTCCGACTGTGGTGGTCTACGATTCCTTTCTCGGTATCTCTCATGCCTTCTTTACTGTTCGAAATACGAGAAAGCGCTTGTTCGAAACTTCTGCCCAAACCTCAACAAACAAGCCTTTTAAGTGATCAGATGGGTCCGCTTGAGGCCGAATTTTAGCAATCGCCATCCATTTTCGGATAAATTTCTCATTTCTATTGTAAAAAAATGCCCACCTAATCGCACTTCTCTCGTATGCTGGTGGGTACCATTTGAAGCGGTCTTCTAACCATTCCAGAGTTGCATGTAAACGTGCGTGTTGGTGCGTGTTGGTGCGTGTACTCTACAGATTTCGCCCCTCAAATGGCAGCTTTACGTTGCGAGGCTTTGTGCCGCCTCCGCTCTTCGCGTGCCACATCACTGTCTCAACACGCGTGGCACAACCTCATTTGCACCTCATTAAATTCACAAATGATAACGCGACAGACATACCTGCATATGCGCTACTCTACAGCCCAGCACCCGCTTGCACCGCTGCATTACTGCACTCACTACACTTTGCTCCTCTTGACATCATTTCAACTCGAATGGTTTTATTTCGTGCTTTATGCTCTTCCTCATTTATATATTTATTTAGTTTCGCGCCCATCCTCGGTAGCATGTAATTTCTCTTGGCAACACCTTCTATAGATTGTAGAGCTTTAGTAATCAGGTAATCTTTGTTTCTTTTGAACGTAGAAGAAGTGTATGCGTAGGCATTCAGATGCTAACTAAGTGCCTTTAGAAATACAAATGTGCACACACATATATCTGATATTGTTCGAAGATCTCCATTTTTAATATTCTGTGCTCTAAAATTAGCAAAAAGAGCGAAAAAGTGAAAGAAAAGTGTGCAGAAACCTCGTAGTTAATTAAGTGTAATAAAGCATTAGAAATCTGTCCATCATCTTTAAATTGAAGCTTCATTCAAACGTGTCCTTTCAGCCAAATAAATAGTAAGAATTTGAAAACAGGATTGTTCAACTTTAAGATTGTTCAGGAAGAAGTTAGATTTTATCGAGGTAAAAGATTGAAACGCATCGAGAGTGAACTGTATGGGCTGTAGTAATGAGACTTCTAAGAAGTTTAGAACTCCTTAGATCTTTTCCATACGTATCGAAACGCCCCATCTGGCGGCCGACTTTTTGAACTGTTAAAGGGTTCAGATATTCCGTACTATCTAAATGTTGGGTAAAAAAACTTCATCCAACCATAGAGGTATTGGAACCGTCAAGTCATTAAGGTGTAAATAATAGTTTCGATGCATTTTTGGATAATCCCAAAACTTAATTTTTTGACGTTCCATAAGTAAGAACGTCTGCCGATATATTATAAATATTTTTTATTATTTCAAACGAAAGTTCTGTTATTTCCAAAATATAGATGGCGTCTTGAAAAGAAATAACCTTGAAAGATCTTATTTTTATGCACTTCTTTTACCGATCTATTTTGCCTTAAAGTGAAATTAATTTTTTTTAACGACATCTTTCAAGTACCGCTAACGCAGAGTTGCACGGGGCTCAGTTGTCACTTCATTTATTGCTATCAGATTTATGGCACTCTTTGAGAAGTTGTACCTTAAAGAGCTCATAACACTAGCTCATCAAAGCTGGCAACGCCGAAGCTCAACAAGCAGCAACTTTGGTGCAATTATCTCATTGAAAGGGGCAATATTAACACAGCTAAACTTGAGCACATACCTGCATGTATACAAGCATACATAAAGTCTATGTATATACATGCATACAAAGGCGTCTGTCTGTCTGTCTGTCTGCCAGGGCTGTCTGGTTGGCTGGTTGTAGAATGAGAGTAATCTATCTCACTTAAAAACGCCTTTTGCGAAGATTTTTGACATAACTGTCAGTGATGGCAGGCAGTTAACGTGCGGCATCTGCCAAGTGCCATCAACAACAAAAACAACAGCAAGCGGCATTCGTCTATGAAACGGCAGTGCCAAAAGTGACAGTGCCAGCGATAAAACAAAAGTTGCATAAGCGGCAGACACTGTTGAGTTTCAGCGGCAGGAACGGCAGCAATGCAACAACAATAATAAATTCGCATGCAATATAAACTTGCGCTTAAATGCTCAATTGTTGAATGATACACATACATACATACACACAAGCACGCACACATAAGTGACTGGAGGAAATCATGGGCCGGCCTAGCTCAATGGCTGAATAATTGCATGGAAGTGACCTTGTAGGAAAGCTTGTACACTGAATTCAGCTTCTCTATTTGGAGTGCAAACTAAATTAATAGAGTGAATTAGAGACGCTGAGGGTGTGTCTTGAAAATTTTCGAATCATATCAATTAGAGGTGTATGATAAAGATATATTTTAGATTAAAGATTAAAGGATTTTTGACCTCATTCTTCCGAACGAACGAAAAACCTCTTCCGAAGATTTTGTCATAGAAGTTATCGCAAACCGTTGCACAAGTCCTCGTAGTACGGATAATGGTAATACGAAATGAGTAAACTCTTAAAGTCTTCGAGAGAAATATTCTCTAAGAAGTTTATGAAACTTTTCGTGTTTGAAGCGGGAATACCGCAAACGTTGGAATATTTACTATCGACTTCCAAATGCTGTGTAAAATTAACACTCCACGTTAAGGCTAATTTTGTCGGCATGTATCCAAAAATCTCAACTCCGAAGATGTTTATTGAGCTATTTTTTAGTAGTTTGCCCCGAGAGTAAGAAAAACTCGAAAAAAGGGACTTAACAAAATTTTAACAATTTCAATAAAGGTCGGCGGGACTGGCTTAGTTTCCGGCTACAAGGCTCACCTCTCGAATATTATGCAAGGCTCCGGAATTTATGTACAAAGTGTTCACGTTCGTCTGAGAAATTTTCGACCAGAGTTGAATTCTACACCTATTTACCACTAGGTCTAAACATATTCCTAATTGAGTAACTAAGAACTCTCAGCAATCTATTGTACCCAATTGAACATACAATTGAGCAATTAACTAATTGCTTAATTAGTATAATATTTAATTGAAAATAAATTGATCAAAAAGTGGCTATGCAATACAGGGAAGTGTGTTTAATGAGATCACAAAATATTATCAAAAGTCTATTTATTATATATTTCTATAATTAACTTAATTAATGAAATTAATTGTAAATAAATTTAATGTAATGAAAGAGGGAAATTGCTATACTACGTAGACTTCGAAAGTCTGAGTCTGAGTCTGAGTCTGCTTCTATTTGCGGCTTTGGCTATAATGTTTCTTAATTTGCGGTGAAACTTTTGCTCATCGAATTGTTCGATAGTTCGCGGCGGCAGCTTGTACCACCATTAAATCCACTTCTTTAACATTACTAGGTAACATTTCCTATTGGTCCGCGTAACGCGTATATAGCGGCAAAGTTGCCAGTTGACGGTGGGAAGCTGTAAATTACCTGCATCTAGTGGTTCGCCCAAAGGGAGTTGCAAGGAGTGGTTTTCTGTGGCAAGTGGATTGCTTTCGCGTTGCTTACGAATTAATGTGCATTTCACTGCCTCAGGGATTGCGCGTTGGCAACTCAAGAACGGAGGCGTTTATGAATTTCATTGCAGCTATTGTTTGTGTTCACTTAAATCTTGTTGCAGATAAGCAATGTTGTTTACCCTTGCTGTGCACTACTTATTTGGTTGAAAAATGGTTAAAAAAAATTTAGATGAGCACAATTTTTGGCACAATGCAGTTAAGAATTCCAAAAAAATATGCTCAGTCGGTGGAAGATCCTTTTTACTTTTACCAATATTTGGTGGAAGAAATCGTATAAAGATAACTACAGTTTTCTTAAACAGCTGCAATCTATATGTCTGGTGAACATTAAAATATGGTAGGCTTAGCAAGTCCGAGGACACAAAACATGCCGTGTTGAACGTTTTCCACAGGGACGTTTCGTCTTTCTTAACTGCTGCCATATAACACGGATCTATTTTTTTTGTAGTTTAGACGAAACATGTTTAGATCGAACCCCACATAATGTGGGGTACGAGCTCGGATTCATTCTAGCTAAAAAAACCACAGTGTTTTCTTTGAACTCAGCTGTCTTGAGGTGTATTAATGACTCGTTCATCATTACAAAACCGGGCAAAATATGGTAGAGGTTAGGGTTGAGGTTGAACCATGCCAAAGATTCGTTTAAGTAATCTCCCTTATGAAAATGTAGCTGGGGGTTCAATAGCTTAAAACTTTTTGGGTGTTCAATTTTGAATTGTTCAAGCAACAGAAAATCTCATTAACTAGAAGAACTAAGTTGTAGTCTTCTAGATTTTGTGATAGAAAACGAATTTTTGCGTGGCTGACACGCGAATGCCAGAAACGACTAAATAAAATCTTCACGACTTCGACGGGGGAGACAAAAGAGGTGCATTTTCTATAGTACCATTTTGGGGTTGCCTCTTTAGGTATAGAAACTCGGTTCCATTGGGTTAATGGGTGTATGTGTGTAATGTTGTGTGTATGGGTGTATGGGTGTATGGGTGTAATGTGGGGTAATGTTGTAAACTCCTAAAATTAAAAAATAACTGGACCGACTGTCCGATCCATCATTATCCGTGAGGACTAGAATTTCCAGCCACGGAATGGTTCGGCCGCCTGTGCATTGAAACACAGACGAAATGAAGAAGAATTCGCGTTCTTTTACCTTTGCGAAGTGTTGCCAATTCGCGAAAAGATACATTTACTAGAGACTACGAGGCACTCGACCTCTAAGCACTCGAGACCTAATTTTTGACAGTAGAAATATTTAAAGCTGCTGTGTTCATTTGACCGCAAAGTCACTGTCTACTCAAACTCATTATTGCTAAAGGTGCTAAATTTTTGGCATTAGTTGCACTCTCAGTCTGACATCATTAGTTGCCATCGCCGCTGTGGCAAAATTGCTGTCCGCCCAACTTGACACTACACATGTTGCCGCATCGAACAATTGTGTGCCGCTGAGTAAGCAACCCCTCTCATTCTCCCACCATTTTATGAAGCGGCTAACATGATGAATGACTGTTGCGCAGGCAAGGCAGTAAAACTTCGTTAATTTACAACATTCAAGTTGCATTTGGTTTATTGTCAAATGACAAATGAGCTACGATTTTATTGTGGCATGCAACAAGAGCAAAATCCTGTCTGACTTTTGCAAATGGCTGCTGCTTCTGCCCAACATCAACTGCCATTCGAATGCTGTTTACTGCATCGCTTGTGGGAGCGAAGGAAAAATAAGAGAAAACGACAACAACAACAACAACAACAGCAACTGCTGCAAACAAACGAGCTGTTGCTGTTAGTAAGTAGTGACTGGTGGCTGGTAACTGTTAACTATTTGTTGCATGCTCATTTGACTGCAGTTGTGGGTTGTTGTTTTTATGCAATGCAAACTACAAAGCAATGTCCTTTCTGCAACGAAGCCGCCGAAATTCATTAGCGACATGTGTCCATGGTGACAGTAAATTTGAATTTTGACAATTGCCGCATGGCAAACACATGTTTGTATGTACAATACAGACAAAAATTAATTAGCAGGCAGCCACTTCAAGTTGTCATACATATTTACATACTTATATACAGTTGACTGCATGGGTATGGATTTCGTTAGTGCTGGCAGGATATGAAATATCGCTTGCTGGCTCAATGAATGAGTTTAAATTGAGTTTTGCTCAGCACAAAGGGTGTACTACACGTTATAATGGGTGTTCTTTTAGACCCACAATTTCAATTTTCGAATAAGAAAGATTTCAAACTTTTGCTCACTGGTCTTACCAGAGTTTTGTTCTACGAATTAGCTGTAAACTTGAAGAAAATCACGAGAAAATTTACTAGACCTTTGTTGCTGCGTCAAGCTGTCGAACAGGAGGTAAATGAAGTCCTTGGCAGGATAAACTCCATACTAACCTGTCTCACCCGTCTCACAATCTGTCCGAATTTAATGCAGTTAGCATATATGAGAGCTAACCGCTATAAGTACGGGTTGAGAAATTCGAAAGGTCTTGGGATGTTTGGAAATTTTTACTAAAACCGAAGAAAGCTTTAACTGTTATCTTTGGCATAATATTTCATATTTTGTAAAACACTCTTTATTAATATTTTCAGAAGCAATACTTCTCATGGCTTCATAAAAGTTGATAAGAAGCTCCTGAAAAAAGTAATTTTAGAAGGTAGTTAGAAGAGTCAAATGCTCTAAAAAATATGTACTAAATCCTTTCCAGGAAAATCTCATGTGGAGGTCTCTTAAAATTATTAAAAAAAAGATTCTCTGTTAAGCAGCTGAAGTCAAACTAAATTAATTCCAAACATTTCGTGGTAGAAATCAAAAATTTTCGCCCGATTTTAGACCGGTTAACAGCTATTTTCCGCTAAAATGCAACACTGCTATGTTCATACAAGCTGCTAGTTCACTTCGGCGAACTTAAAATAAATTTTATTCATATCATCGTTGAAGTCCCTAGTGGTAGTTCGCTTGGTAAATTCTTTGGATATCTCTGATATTGAGTGTTCAAGAACCCAAGTCCTGGCGATAAATCCAAAATATCTGCTTATACCACTATTTAACGGTAATTTTTCTCAAGTTTGTGCATTCCAGCCCATATAACGGTAAATAAGAGTGAAATTGACACCAACTCAGTAGAATTGTAGTAATCTAAGACGATCACGATTTTTCGTTCAATAAAAATGCCTGGAAGCACACACTGTATATGCCATATATGGATGTGCACACATATATATTTACCTAACAGTTACTAATTAGCGCATTGGCAGCGAAGCGTGCAATTCAATCTTGTTTACGTAAATAATTTGCCACGAACCCTTAGCATATATACGAGCCATAAGCACATTTGCCTTTATGCCACAACTCATACTTACATACATATGTTGCTTGCGGCACAAACAATGGCCGGAAAGTGCAAATACAATGCTCACATGATTTCGATGCTGTTAGTTAGAGTTAGCTGCTTAAATGCCTTTGATATTGTTGTTCGACAGTAGGTTTATCGAGCCTCACCGCTTGTGGTCTTAAACGCCGCCACAGCACAATACGAAATCCTTGCCACTGTCACCTAAGACGTTGCCACTACAAAGCAAATGCAACACATAGTATGTACCAAGTATTTACCATACAAGTAGACACACATGGGGTACCAGTAGCTGATTGGTTTAGTGTATTAAGCTGCTTGCTCCGAATCGGTTCAATGCGGCGAGTCCATTTGTGGTTAGCGAAATACCGCATTATTGATTATGTTATTACGTTATTGCGCCAGCAGATAATTTAGTGTTGAGCAAGTGCGTGACAAGTTGCTATTCACATTCGTACTTGGATTCGTTCAAGGTTTCTTTAATGAGAAAAATTTTAAATATTTACATTGCGATTAAACAGCTCGAACACATTCATAGCCATAGGTTATGTTCTGAAGGAAAAAATAAATCAAGTATATATGTCATGATGATCCCCCATTTTCATCTGGTTGGCCTAGAAATGTATATAGAACGAACTTCGTAAGTCAGGTTATGCATAAGGGCTTGGCTCTAGTCTAAAGTAATGTGAACTGAGTTTATAGCTGACCAAGAAGTTTCTTTACGGCAGCATTCCGCAAACTTAACTTTATTCGACACATCGACAAGGCATCGTTGTCAAGAGAATATATATGTAGCATGTAGTCACAACAAACCCCGATTTATTTCCGATCAAGAATTATCGGTTCGACTACTATACACAAAACTAAATTTTCGTTTAACTAAAAATTGTAAGTCTAAATATCGGAATTTTCTTTAGCAACGGACATTCTCAACGAATGAATATTTGTGCATATATAACAGCCGTGTTATACAGATCTACATCGGACAAATATCAACGGCACAGAAGTTGCTCCATTTTATGATCGAGCTAGCTTATTTCATTTAAATAACTACAGTTTGACACAATGTTATTAACTCAGCTCGGAAGTATACAGCTATCAGTTACGTGTTTCATTAGCTGTACCTATAGTCTCAAATATTTACTATAGACTAAGGCTCAGTCCGGTTGCAATGCCATCCCATTTGGATTGATGTCGCATTATATTGAGACTTTTATTTTAGCGGCCTTCACTTCACCGAGTTTTGGAGAGTAACGAATCGAACAAACAGCTGGTACAACTCACATAGACTGGCATAATCTAACCAATATAACATTTTAATGTGCTCTAACTAACTCATTCTTATTTGAATCAATTGATTAACTTTGCTTCTTTTTTCTCATGCATTTTTTTAACTAGAAAACTTAGAGTTAGTTCAAACTTAGAATGTTGAGGAGGGGCGCAACGAATTGTATTAGATTTAACTAAGTCTTCTTATATATTTTTATTACTGATGGGAGCGCTCAGCATTTTTTGCGGAGGACCACTTGTTTTCCGAACATTAAAGTGACTGAAATCGAAATAATTTTATTGTTTGTTTGATTTCAAAATTGATTATTGAGTGTTAGACTAGGCTGCATTAATTTCGACTACAGTAATGAGGTAAAAATTTCAAGACCGGTGTACAACCTGGCTTTCTGAATGATCCGGGAGGTTGGATACGAGGTTCTTATGGGTATTTCATGATAGGTATGTCGATACCGCGCATTCGCGTTTGTCGGGTAAGTAAAAATAAATACGATCTCTTATCTTTCCGTTTCCACGACAGTCCCTTCTACCTAACTGGAAACCCGATACCACTCATCAAAACTATTTGGGAAATATTTTTCACTGCTATAACTACAACAACAATCTCTAGATCTTTCCTAAGTATGATCTTCATCTAGGATTTTCCTCTCACAATTCTTTAAAAAATATCTTTGCTATGGCATATGCCGAGAGCATAGCCATAAAAAGTGGACATTATTTTATTAATTACTTTATTTCAGAACCGATTGAGAATATCTTCGCTTCGGACATCAGTACAAATTGATTTAGGTTCGCTAATGACAGTTGAACTCTTTGGGTAACTGAATAATTCCACCAAAATTATCTTTTAACTTTCACTAAGTTATAAACTCTTCCCACAGAAAGGTCTCCTCTGCGAAGGGCTACAATCGAGATAATTTAAACTAGAGGGTTTCGGAGGCCCCTATATTGCCTCAAGGGGTGTGGCAGCTGGAAGAAAAACTATTTAATGTGTGTCGGAAACGAGAATGAAACACAAATCCTATGAAATGGAAGTGAGTACCCGTAGCAGAGACATTAATGTCTCTTTGATCAGTAGCATGACGATGATTTGAAGACGTCGGCGGACTTAAAGAAGCCAAGTTCGTGTTTAACTCAAGCTAAGGTGATATAACAAACTATTTTCGTACAGCTGGAAGGGGGCACACCGAAATTTCATGATCCGAACAAGCAGGATGGCAAAATATTGCTTTAGTAGCGCTGCTTTTCGAATTTCAAACACTTTTTACACAAAACATACATATAGACACTCCCTCGAATTTCCTGCAGATTTTAGCTTGCCACACGTAAACTGACGTGACAGCGGAACGAAATTTAGCAAATAAAAAGAATGTTGCATGTGAGCCCGGCCAGTGGTTGAGCACGGACGTGAGGTGGAAAACCAAAAGCCATACAGTGACTGCTAAAATTAAGCGTGCAATCACTGCAGCGGTATACATTTTTAAATATCCACACACACACACATAAACACACACACACATACACAGAGCTTGTTGGGAATGTGCGATGCTTACCTGCATGCTTGTGGCAGAGGCGACAATCAGCACATTACAATAGAGCAGATGGCACAAGCTAACATTAACGGTGCGCCTCCTATCAGGATGGAGCGCTGTGGCAAAAGGATACAAAAGCTGAAGCACCAAAAAATGCCAAAACGGTACAATTGCATTTTCTAGCCACGTACTGGAACCGGTAGCTTATATGTGTGTGTGTGTGTGTGTGTGTGCGTGTGTGGCTTTGTGTGTGTCGCTTGCCACTAAAATTGTTACGCGCAGTCACGAACAACAAACACACCAACATACGTACAGGTGTATACAGGTGAGTGTGTATGTGTCTGCTAGCCGCGCACATTATTGCTACTTGCAACTGCCGTGTTTGCACTTTTCACTGCTGAACTTTCGACATTTTCGTGGGGCGGCGCTATCAGCGAACCGCGAAATAAAGAAAATTTCTTGCCACATAGCCCCATTGCCACAAAAGGCGAAACGGTGCATACAAATATGTGTATATATAAATGTGCAACGTTGACTCTTGACACACCAACACCGTTAATATTGTGTCATGCAATGAGCTTAAGAGCGTACCGCGCTGGCTTTGTCTTCTCAAACTGTTTCTTTGGTTGAAGAGAATACATTTACTTTTACAAAGCTCAACAGCGAAGCCGCAACAGCGAAAATCACTAATTACCGTTAGACAATGTTGGAAATTACGAACAGCCGTAGAAATGCTGCTACCGAACGACCAAGGACTATAACATACAAAGTATTCGTTTTTGTTGTGACTTGAGAGCGAATGCAGGTTTCGATAGCCACTGGCGCTTCTAATCAACAGTTAGCGAACAAAAGACGCACACGAAACCCGCAGCAGCGTGGCTTGGAAGAGAATGCCCCATTTGGAATACCATAAATTTATGTAATTGCGGCATTCTCCCTCTAGATCGCATATGTATTCGCTTTAAGTATGCCTTTATCTCGATGTTGCGACGAGTGAATGGCAATGTTGCAGCACGATTGAATAATGAATGGTTCTGTAGCAAAATAGGGAACATTTGGACAATTCAGCAAACGCAAAACTGTCGAATGCGAAGTTATCCTACACCGAGGAAAAAGGCGGTAATTTTAATTTTATCAGACATTGGAAAAGCTGAATATTTACCACGCCACCGTCGACGTCAATAAAATGCATATCGAACTTATAGAAGCAACACTTCAGCTTCCAGTGTCAACAAATGTTCGCGTAGATCGAACCCTGGCTGTTAATCAGAGTTGCTCAAGTTTCAAGAGTCAAGCAGACTCATATCTTAATAGTATAAGCAGAGCGGCAAAATAAATAGAGTAACTGGTGAGGGGGAACTGCGAAGGGGTTTCTAGAATTGGACTTCCAGTGCCGTACACAAAATAAAGCATAGAAGTGGACTAAAGTATCTTACCTTGTATACAGCAGGCAATAATTAACAAATTCGTTGGTATAAACGGTTTTTTAACTTTCGAGAAAAAAATGTTTGAAATAGACGTGAAATAATTTGTCGTAATCGTAATCGTAATCGTCCATTAGTTTCGATGAAATACTACTAATCATCACGAAACTACGGATATAGAAAACTGAGCTCAATAGCTGGCTACCCTTGAAAGGAAATAAATCTGTTGTTAAGCCACAATAAAAATTGTTCCAATGAGCCTGTTAAAGTCTTTAGATATCATAAAACTTCACTATAATACTAAAATGACTGAGTTTAAGACATAACCAACGTCCTGGAAAAGGTTTTGTTCCTTTAAATTTGCGATATAGTTTGTACTTACACTGAAACAATCATTTTTCCAGAAGTTTCGTAGAATTACTTAGTGCTTTTAGACCGCCAGATATCAATAACGGAATTAATTAAGAGAAGTGGTACAGAGGGTGCAGTGAGTGTTTTCAGATCATAAAACACTAGCCTTATACAGATAGGCCTTTGTTAATAACCATAGTATCAGAGAAGTTAAGGAAATAGTGTCCAAAAATCGAGAGAGAGATATAGCAGAGAATCTCAATCTCATAATTGATATCATTTCAGCTTTTTATACGAAACCTATGGCCACATCAGTTTTACATTAAAAGGCAGAAAGTTACAAAAAAAGGAAAATCTAGTAGAGGTCGAAAAAAAGAAGCTTTCAGCGAAATCTAAACGAAAGTCATTACCTAACTTACTCGTCTACACTTTTTTACTTTTTCCTGTCCGACAAACTCTAACAACCGCACCGCAGGCCATTCACAACACATTTGTGGTCTCTGAAGAAAGAGTCTGAAAGCAAAGAGGTTTCAATATTATACAAAAGTAACTTAATACCTTAAAACCAAGGGTAAACCTAACCTAAACTAAATAGTACTAAGTTTATATTATTTTAATTGCCATAGAAGCCTTCGGAAGTGTATTATATATAGCTATGTGGATTCTCAAAAGGCAGTATTTGGAGATTCACCTGATGTATCGTAAGGAGAAAAGCTCAATTAAGCACCAAAAGTCAATCACTATCGACGTCAAAAGTATCTAAAGTAATCACACAACTTAAGCAAGGAACGCCAGAAAAGGCCTGATGCCTCATGCTCCCAAATGCGAAATAAATGTGGAGCAAAGCTTCAGAAGTAAACATATTGGGTCAGCGACTAATTTCACAATATCACTTAAAGAAGCTATTGAAGAGGAAAACTGCAAATCCCAAAGTCACACAACAGAAAGCAGAAAAAGCACGAAAAAACAAAACAAACAAGAATGACAACAACAATAATAACAAAAGCGATGGAAGAAGTAGTAAAGGAAGTAACAAAAGTAGCAAAAGTAAATGACAAGCAACCAAGTTGTAATCTGTTGCACTTGCTGCGCGGCAAAACGATAAGTGCCTTGGCCAGGAAGCGTACATTGCAGCAGTGCAGCAAAGCGGAAGCCAACGAAGAGGCAAAAAAAAAACCAACAAAAAAAAAATACACGAAAAAGCAGGAGACAACAGCAAAGGAAACAAGAAATATAGGAACAAAGTGAAATGTGATGCAGAGGGGAAAGGGCACACACACATACATATGCATGCCTGCCTGCCTGCTGCTGCTGTGCTTTAGCATACCCGCCGTATGAGTGATATTCCATTGGGGGTAACTGTTGGAAAAATAAAGGGCGAAATAACAAAGTGCATGCCCGGAACATATGCGCTGTGGTCTCACTTAAATCAATATACAGCGATACACAAATAAGACAGCTTACACCGTGGCAGCATCATGTATATTTATATATGATACACACATACACACACACACACGCAAACATGCAAGTGGCTGTGTGGTCTGAGAAATTGCATTTGTTCGTGGCCCGTCGACTTCAGGGATAAGGCGCTGGCACTGTAGCTGTTTTCTTTCCTGTGTTACCTACCGCTCATGCTTGCCACTTGCAAGCGCGTCTACTCTGCAGTTGCCACAAATGCGCTTGGTTTGCGATTTTCTTCCTTTTGCTGAGTACAACAGGGCAGACTTTGGGCAGGGCAGTTTGTTTGGGGTAAACTCAACATTGAAGAAACTGCCAATTGGTTTTCCAATCGCACTGGAGAAACACAAAAGTAAAGATAGACATTTTTATCATAATAAATAGAAATGTTAGCGGAAAATAAATATCACACTCGTATTCTGGTGGATACCTTATCGGCGATTTTCTGCTCCAATCACCTTATATTGTGGTTTTTTTGAATAGCTTGCTTAAATAAATAATAATTGAAATATTGAAATAATTAAAAAAGCTTTTGAATAGCTTGTTGCTACGTCTTCTTGCCATCGTCGAACTGGATGTCCAATCGTCTCCACCTAAACTAACATACTAGTTTCTTCTAATAGAATTTGTGAGTGACCCTCAGCATTACGATCCGTCCAAGTCGGAACATGCTATTTTCTTATTTGTAAGCTTTTGAACCATGAAAAATATAGCCACTAATATTTATGTTTATTTTTGTGCTATCAAATCTGGTCTGGTCTGGTCTGGTCTAGTTTAATTTCTTTGCATTACAGTTCTACTAAAGTTCAAATTGAAGCTCAGACAGAAGATTATTTAGTCAAGCTTCACATGCAGAAGTGGGCGTCGCGAGATATGCAAGGAACACACCAGTAATGCTGGCTTTTCAGTTATTATGGACTTTGATTTTCTTCAAGAATTTAACGAACAATTAATTTAGTTCATCTAGGGAACGTTTTGAAGCTGACTTTCATGCTAAAAAGGGGTGTGCAGTTCGCTGGTCACGGAAATTTTGGTCAGAAGTATCTAGAAGTTTAAGGTTCTCCATTCAAGGTATACTTACGTCACATCTTCATTTTCATATACATTCAAATGTATACTGTTTTCTTTCTAACTAGTTCCAAAAACTCAGATTTTATTGTACTATACTGTACTGAACTCAGATTGTGAGTTAAAAGTAAAAATCCGTTCAAAAGCTCGAAATTAATCTCAACGATCCAAAGTGTTTTGCGTTATGGAAGTTGTCTATTTTGAAGCCAAAGATGCTGATCGGATTCAGAATGGTGCTTTAAGGAAGTAGATGTAGTTATTAATTTAACTCAACAATTTTCCTTTACATTTAATTTCAAGCAAAAGCGCGCTGAGCCGCTTTTATAGACGCGAGATTGGTCGATACCTTTCATTTGTTATCGCAACCTAGTTTTTTGTCTAGGTAAGCTCGTGTGTGATATAAATATTTTCTTACTTTCCCCTGCTTAAATTGTTATTTGAAAAATTTTTAAATTTCCACCAAAATATGGTTAAGTAAAGAAGTTTTCATAGACATCTATCCTTTCACTTTTTCACTTTTTTTTCCAAAAATTAAAGAAAATGTAATTTTTCAAAATTTTTTTCTCAATATATTACATATTATATATTTTTAAAACAGGGGGGTAAAAGCGTGGAACTTTCCATGCCGTGTAGCATAAAAATGCTAAAAAGTCATGAAGAATTAACCTCATGGGTCATAATGTGTGCCCCACGTTAATCTCTGGTTCTAACACTTCGAAATACTTGTTCGAAAGCACATCCTCTATAATATAACAGGCTTGTCGAAAATTAAATACAACTTTTTTTTATATAAATTTTTAAAACAAAAGAAGGCATATGTGGAATGTTCGGTTCCACCTGAATCTAGTGCTTCCTTACTTCCTGTATATATGAAAATGACACAATTATATGTTTATCTACATTTATATAAGTATATATCTGTAAATACAATCAAGCCTACACTCTTTATTGCCTGTATCATACGTACATACATACATACATACATACATATGAGCGTGTGAATACATCCATACAAAGTAATATAAAAGCGAGTGGCAATGACATTGTCGCCAATTGCACATTATTGAACCAGCCAGCCAATCAATAGCATGCAAAGCATATGGTGCACGTTTATGGATATGAGCGCATACACACATCTATACATATTCACACTCACACATAAACAATCGAGAAATGATGTGGTCGCGCTCGTGCTCGTGCATGTGCATCAAATGGATAGGAGTGCACTTGTGCAATGTCATAAAAATGAAACCATGAAAATTTCATTGATGCAGAATTGGTTGCACACAGTAACTACATAGCGGGAGAATAACTACACTCGTGCACAAATTCAACATTTTCAACTTTATATTCTGCCGCATTGTCGCGAGCCAAATGCATATGAGTGCGCAATTGTTGTATGAAATGTTGCCAATCCAAGTTTATACACAGTACCAGTATAGTTTATGGTTTCTTCAATGCGTCGAGATAAAAATGCGAAAGAAATTTTGCGCTCAAGTGCGTTTTGCGGCAATAAAATGTTCATTGGTACTTTTCCAATTCGATGGGTTTGCTCTCCAACTATCCAACTCTCTCGCTGGGTTGCAACTTGTAAATGCAACACAATCCCATGCAAGTTATTGCAAGTTAAGTTAACGGGTTAGTCTGTTTACATTGATGATGAAGTTGCAAGTTTTTTGATTATTTCATTCAAATTGTAGCGCAGAAACTCAAGTGTCTGGCGAATATGTTAATAAAAAGGCAAGAACTTATCATAATACTCAAAAAATAACATATGTGTGCGAATATTTGAAAATTTTAGCTATGTTTTGGAGTTGCTAAAATTTTCTAACTCAGGAAGATTTCCTGTTTTGACTTAAGCGGTTAGATCAGTCTAGGATTTTCAAAAAATCAAATTCTTTTTGGCTAGAATTACACTAGGGGATCCTTCAATCGGTTGGAATGTTCAATTGGTAGAATAGAAAAAAAAAATATTTTCACTGTCTAATCCGCTGTAGTTCCGAAGCATTCGGGTCGGTTCTTAGAATCACGGTCGCCTCTCGAGGCTCTCTTGAAAATGTTGATGCCGAAGATTTAACCAGTAGCAATTTTGCTTCGAAATATCAATAAATTTTTTTTATAAACCTGTTAGAGCGAACTTCTTCCTTACTTGCAGACTAAATTTTCAAAATTAGGTAATTTTTCACGACTCTAGACTGACTTTTAATGTATTTGAGATCAATCATTCAATGTAACAAATTGAGCAATGTAACAAAGAAATATATTTACATTCTCCCTTTGCCTTAATAACCGCTCCTGGCCTCCTCGGCTTTGGTTCCACTAATTTTAGTTATGCTTTCATTAAGTATATTCAATCAAAGATTTTAAATACAAAATGTTACTTCAATATTAGTTTATTGTAACGAACTTCCTCCATGTTCATTGAAAAGCACCATTTTGAAAATTTTGAGTTGTGCCGTTTTTAGGTTCATTTTAACCTAACGAAATAGAAAAAAATACAAAAATTTATATTTCAAAAATCATTTCCCATCATCCGCTAATAAGCTGAATTGAATCTTCTTCTTATTCTTATTCTTATTCCTCTTTGGGTTTAATATAGGGTTAAAAGTGGTGTAAACGGATAATTTTTCCAATTATGGAATAGCAAAAGGTTTTTTTTTCGGCGTAACATAAACACTTTCGAGTGAATGACCTGATGCCTAGGCGTGCCAATTTTTGTGACTTTTTTAATCCGGTATTTAAAAGACCTCTTCGCCGCACACGTCGAAAGAGTCGTTGGATAGTGTGCGCTCTCGAATAGTTTTTCAGATTGGCATATTACATTTACTTTTATGAAAGGAATAGCAAAACTTCTAGTGTTTCGAATATGTTTGCCACAGGAGTACTTCGGAATGACTAAACATATAATAAGAACATTTAACCTTAATATATTTTTTCGAAAATTTGATTTAGGAATATGACAAAAGTGAATAACTACACTTTGAATAGAAAAGGAGACTGACTTTGATGTCATATACACAAGGAAGAGACAAAGTTTTCCTGAAAGGCTGGTTTGTACATAGAAAAATAAAAAACTGAGCATTTTCTGAAGTTAGCATTTTTATGTGATGTGTTTTATGTTTGACTATAAAAATCTATAAGTTAAAAATAAATCAAAATAAAATATTTCCTAACTTTTATAGAACTTTCTGAGGGTTTGGCGCTAGAGTGTGCTCTGGTTCAAAAACACAATAAATTCAAAATTTTTAGAAGGTATTCAGTTAAGAAGGCCATTAAATGAGATTTAATTGAAAGAGAGCTTGTCAAAAGATTTTTTTTTTTCTTTTTTTTTGTAATTTGCCTAAAAATTCACTAAATATCAGTGCAAATTTGATGGTGGCATTTTCAACCATACTTTGCCAATTCGAAACAAAAAAAAGCATTTGCGGAGAAAAATTATACGAAAATGGAAATTACTGTAATGGAAAAAGTAGTCCTCACTGATTTGCTGTTGACGAAATACACCTCACTAACTTTTGGCCAAATGCCAAAATTCATGGTCTTAAATTCTGAGCATTGCAAATAGAATGCTTTCGATGGTAGAAAGCAAAGAAATTACAATTTTAATATGTGTAAAATAAAAGTGTGCATATATTTGTATATTAATTAGTTGCAAACTGGAGCGGATATAAAGAAAATAACCCCAGTATTTCATTCGGAATGGAATTCTAGTAAGATTTTCTTGGCAGCAGGGACATGAGAGCTAAAGGCAATCAGAGCTTATATGGTCGTAAAACCGCAAAAGAGTTGTTGGTTGTTTGGAACAAGCTTCGAAAGTTCTATATGATTATTAAAAAACGTCGGATGGAGTATTTTAAGATGAGTCGAACTCTTTAAAGTATCAGGAAAGAGTTCTGGCGGCTGGTACACAGAATCTATTTAAATTGTCCACTAAGTGGTGGGATGACATATAGAATTCAGAGGAACCTGCCGATACCCAAACGAAACTCGAGCAATAATATCACGGCAAGCATAAGATAAAGCTACAGGAACCAGGATACTGCTTAATTTACACAAATATGGCAGCTCGATGTCAAAAATAGTGGGAACCACGTTTTGTAAGCTTTGTGTGAATCATACAGCTGTGAGATTAAATGGCTCTTTCGAACGTAAGTCTACTTCAACGCTGGGATCATTATATTCCTATTAACCCGATTATTTCGAAGAATTCTAAAAGCAATAGTCTCAGATGTTTAGATGATTTCAACTTTTCATTTTTGCTTTGATCGATTATATTTCAATTTTATTTTTCATACTCTTTAGAAGTATTTTTCGGAGTGATCACGCTGTTTGGTCGCATCGTGTTCATTGACCACTTTTAAGTGGGGCTGAAAATTACCGTTGTAGTTAAATTTACTCTCTGATTTTGGGCATTTTATTTTAAAAACCGCTTGGTGGTTCGCTACAATACTAATCAAAAACAAATTTTCGATAATTTTTCCTTACATAACCGAGCTTGACATAATCTACTAAGTAAGTCAATAGATGGCGCTGGTTTCAAGATACAGGGCTGCACCCTATTTATAGTTTGCTTTGTATATGAATACTAACCGACTTTCACATCTCTGCATATCCTATATGTAATCTATTATATATATATATATAATATTTACAGAATGAGAAGGTAAGCGAATAAGCTTAAAGCTCGGATAAAAGCTCGTTTCAAATAATCAAATACTTTTGACTAAATACCTAGCAGACTTTTAAGCGCTGGTTCCATGGATCTTTATACCTTAACTCTTATCGGTACTCATAATTTACTCAGAGCAACGCGATCCTTCTAGTAAAGATGACCGCCTGCAGAAGTTGACTTTCTAGAAAATCGAACTGGAAGACTTTGAAGCTTCAGTAGAAGACTTAGGCTACTATCAAGAACTGGTTGATCTTTTCTAGCACAATTAAGTCCTCTCAAAGTGTAATTCTTTATATTAATATCTCCAAATAAAATTCAGGTATTCAAACTATTGCATTTAAATTGTTGAATAGCAATAGCTGGCTCCCAGCTTCTCTCGTTAGGTATTTCAGTAAAGAAAATCATTAAACACCTCAGTGAATTCAATGATTTCCCAGTTATCAGCGCCATGACGCAAATTTCCCGATTGGCTGTAAGCAATATCAAATACAAACTATCTTCCATCAAATATGTATATTATACATATGTATGTTTGTGTGTGTATGTGTTGGTGTCTTGTACAGCACAAACTGTTGCCCACATAAATATTTACCATGCCGTCCAATTCCCCGTAGCGTTGCCACTAAAATGTATTTATTTATTTGCCCTTCGATTGTTATTGCATTGAACTGCATTTTATTGCATCGTTCCACTGCTTCTGCTTCTGCTTCTTCTTATTTGCTACTTCTCCTGCAATACATACAGACAGCGCTTAACTGAATATCAAATTGTGTTGTTGCTTTTGTTGTTGTTGTAGCTGCGCAGTGCCATTGGAAGCAATCATTTCGCTGACGCGAATCCACTGAGCCACACACACATTAATATGTATGTGCATATGTGTGTATGTGCGTGTAATTTTGTTGATACTCGCACACATGACGCTTGCTACATGCCACATGCCACTTGCCACGTATTCAACGTACACACGCTGCTAATGTGGCAACGTTTTACGCATTTTCTCTTGCTCATTGCCATTTAATGGAAAAGCGCAACATTGTAGGAAAATTGTTATTGCTACCTTTGGCAAGGCCAATTTTTTCTTCCTCTACTGCTGCTGTTGTAATTGCTGTTGTTGTTGTTGTTGTTGTTGTTGTTGTAGCAATTGCTTTGCGCGCACACTGCCAGCTGGCGTAGCTGAAGTGCGGAAATGTGATTTAAATCATTTGATTGCCATTTTTCCCACCCAAGTCTGCGTTGTTTCCAGGCAATCGGTGCGCCGAAGACTCGTGGGCACTCGTCCTCGGCCGGCTCAGCCAGGTTTGTCTGTGCTTTTGAGTACCCCTTGCCAAGCGCTGTTTTGTGCGGCCATTCTCGGAAATTTGCGGGCCCACTTGGCATTCTTTAGCCTTGGGAATGCGCCATTTCATTCCTCTGCTCTTCGCTTCGTCCTTTTCTCGCTTTCATCTCATCCACTGCTCCTTATTTATGCCTTCTTCTGCAACAGTTGTCTTTTACAGGCAAACGGCAGGTACTTCCCGACAATGGTATGGGTCCACCAAGAGCTAAGGCAGCTTAGTTGTTGATGTTTTTATACTCTCGCAACATGTTGCTACGGAGTATATTAGTTTTGTTCACCTAACGGTTGTTTGTAACAATTAGGAGTAATCGAGTTAGATATAGACATATATATATATATATATATATATATAAGTGATCAGGATGAAAAGACGAGTTGAAATCCGAGTGACTGTCCGTCCGCGTAAGCGATGACTTGAGTGAAAATTAAGATATTTTGATGAAACTTGGTACACGTGTACTTTGTCACCGTAAGACGGTTGGTGTTGCAGATGGGCGTAATTGGCCATCGGCCACGCCCACAGAATGCTATTAATCGAAAACAGAGAAAGTGTGAAAGAACTAAGCAGCGAATTAAGACATAAACGTGTAATTTGGTATAGGGGACCCCAGAAAGATGGGGCATTTTTGGGCAAAATTTTTTGAAAAAGTGGGTATGGCCCCGCCCCCAAAAATGTGTTTAATATATATATCTCGGAAACCGTTAAAGCTATATTAATATAACTGGCTCCGAGTAAGTTTTTCGAGCATCTCCTCATATACTGAGAAAACACGTGAAATCGGATAATAACCACGCCCACCTCCAATATAAAAATTATGTTGAAAACTACTAAAGTGCGTTAAGTCGTTGAAGGAATACATCAGACACAATAAATCTTGCAGGAAATATGATGCGGAAGGGTTTCATAACAATCCGGTTAAAGTTTTGGTGACGGGCGTGGCACCGTTCACTTTTAGGAGAAATCCCATATCTCAAGAACCCCATAACTTATTTCAAAAAATTTGGTATATGACATTGTATTTGCATTTTTATGTTACCGTGTGAAACTGGACAAATAGGACAAAAACCACGCCTACTTCTCATATAACACAATTTTAAGTTTCATCTGATACTTTCACTTTAAGGGAGATAAATCGAACATCAACAAGATATTGGAAGAAAGCTTTCCACGAATAGTACGTTCTAGGTGGCAAAGCTCATGCGTAAAAATAGTTGAAATCGGATACTTATAAATATAACTTTTCAAGCCCTCAGATACCCATTAAAAGGACCTCAGTACCTCTATCTGACTTTTTACCGAAAATATCGGCAAATCTGTAAGATATCATACGGAAATTGGAGGATTATCTTTCCATGATAATAGTGTGCTCTGGTATCAAAAATGGTGAAAACCAGGTAAATACTACCCCTAGTCACCATATTATTAATAGACGGATTTTCAAAGTTCCGGTAGACTTTATACCATATATTTCGGTCAATATATGAGTTGTCTCTTTGAAATTCAGTGAGCGTCTCTTTCTGATAACAATGTGACCATGCACTTAAAATGGATAAAATCGGGTAAGCACTTCTCCTAGCCCCCATGTACCTAATATATGGATTTTCAACCTCTGGGTAGACTTTATACCATATATTTCGGTCAATATGTTAAGTGAACGCGTAATATTGGATATACCATAGTTTACAGCCAAACATGTGTGAATCGGTGAATCGGTGAATGAACGAATCGGTGAACGAATTATCCCAGCTCCCATATACTACATATAATGATTTTCGCTATTCGAGCAGACTTTATGCCGAATATGTCGATCACTGTGTGAGTTATCTTCACAAAATTGTGTGAAAACATGTTCCCTAATATACTTGAATAATGAAAAGAGTTATGGTGATCAGTGCAGGTCTTGCTCTATTCCAAAATTGCCCGATATAAGAATTCCCGACTTTCTATCAGACTTCAAGCCGTTTATGTTGGTCGATATGTGTGTCATTTTAATGAAATTAAGTTGATATGTTTTCTTAAACACAATGTGATTTCGCGCTAAATATGAAAGAAATCGGTCCAGACCATGGTCTAAGCCGCTTGTTCCTAATATAATGATTTCGTTTTCTCTGGTTTACTTTTTCCTCATGTATCCAATATTTTCAATTAGGCCACTTTGGTTGAGTCTATCGCATATTTCACTTTTGAGTTAATTTGATAGATTTTAATATAAACGTATCTGACACGAACCAAAATATAACATTGGAAGTACATGAGTCTATGACCTGTAATATAAGTTAATAAGATATCAAATATGATTGCAATCCATTGACAATTTCGTCGAAAAATGAATGTTGAAGTCTGCCGCAACATTTTTTAATACAAAGTTGTGCCAGCACCTGAAAACATTTCCCCGCCTCTTATCCTTGCATATTGCCAGAGTATAAAATGTTCGGTTACACCCGAACTTAGCGCTTTCTTACTTGTTTTATTTTTTTTAATTTTGTTTCAATGTGCAACGTTGATAATCGCCGACTTCGAGCAGCTGGGAAATGGGTGCAAAATGAGGCCCCAACAAATGGCAGAAATATTTATTTGTTTGTCTGTGCGTTCATTAGTATTCTACCAAAGATTGACCTTCCCATGGGTGGATGAAGGCCCGTGTAAATGGTGTGCATGAAAGGAATTAGTTAACTTCTTGGCTTCGTTCGCTATTCGCAACCATTTGAAATTAAGTGTATTTCGCATTGTTTTTGTTGTTCGGTGACGATATCGTAAACTTGTTAGTTTATTTGTGCAATTTCTTTGAGCTAATTAATTTCAGTGAATGTCAAAGGAACGCGAAAGCATGCTAGTATAAATTCGTTGCTTTGTCTCACTTTACGTGCTGTTCTTTTGTTGCAACAGGCTCTTTGTTTATGGCGAGTTTTCGCCCCTGCTTGCCGATTGTAGCTAATCGTGTGTGTGTTTTTTTAAAGCCAGTTTTGTACACATAAATACCTATTATCTTGTATTTAATCGCAGGAATGAAAGTTAGTGAATAGACCCTTTTGTCACATGCTATAATCTCCATTGAAGTGTTTCTAAAGAGTAAACAATGAGAGAGAGAGAGAGGATATAATGAGCATAGGGTTTCTACATCATTTTTGCTTATCGGTAATCACAAAATTTTCATCACTTATTTCTGTGTTGATCTCATTCCTTACACAGCTCTCGCTGCGGAGTTCAGTTTTCAGGTTTGGGATTCGTAAATAGTCACAAAAGACGAAATTTGAACAACACGCGGATTGTGGAACGAGTTCGCATTTATTTCTCTTCAACGAAAGCAATTTTTCTGCTCTCCTAACCAACTGCAATCCATCCAATAGTTCAGTGCTTGCCCAAGTCTCTTGAACATATATTATATGAAGTAACATTTTTAGATAGCAGATCCGTTTTGAAAATAATTTGATTTTAAAATTCACACCGCTGAGTCAATATATAGATTATAACACTATTTTCTGCTGAATTTGTTGGACAATGTATTGCTTCATTGCTTCGAAATGCTGCAAAATTAATTCAACTTGTTACTCAAGATCTTATTTGGTAGAGTCCGCCGCGACAAGCCGGTTATTTCTATTCCCTTCAAAACGATGATAATTCCAAACACGAAGAAAAGGTCAACTTCCTTCTTATTCTTCGACAAACAACGGTCCAGGGATTTGAATAGCTTGAAAAAGTTATACAAATAACCTTTGAAACACGCGTGCATTGCTTCACAGGTAACACGAGAACACAAAAAAAACTTTAATGTTTGTTAGAGCAATGTTCGAAATTTTGTTTCAAAAAAAGCTATTAATTATACACGAATTAGATTTCCTGCGGAACGAATTGGAGCTGCTCAAAGTGACCGCTATATGTATATCGCTGTCACTCCAACTCATACTAAGTGCTCACTTACTGGTGAGACCAATGAGGTGCAAAAATTTCTGAAAAATAGTTTGAAATATTTAAAGATTCTGAAAAATACCTAAGTATAGCGAACTGTTAGCCCAATAGATGGGCTGCAGTGAGAGTATTAAGAGAAATTGTAATGTCAAAACAAGAAATTGAAGCTTTAATAACAAACGCTGAAGGGAAAAGTTATAAAATGACACAGAGGAGAGAATGCGTTATGCGAGAATGAAGAATTGAAGAAGTAGGGGTAGGGAAAACTTTGAATTTGTGTAATGAAGTGTTAGTGCAAAGTTTACGATTTTCGGGAATGAAGGTGAGACGGAAGCTTCAATTGAAATTTAAATGAAATGTCTGTCCATTTACAATTTTTTTTTTTTTTTTGTTGCAACCAACGAAGCCTACTTTTACTACGAGTTTTCAGTTTTTCATTCTGGATGCTACTGAGAATTAATGAAATTCCAAATCTGGTTGAAAAAGTATATTGTCTTGAATGTTTGTAATGGCTTATAGGTTTGGGTTGTTGTAGACTTTCAGGTGTATCAGTAACTTGATTTTAGAGGTAATTCATGTGGAAAGAAGAAAAACATGCGTAGTAACGCTACCGGAATCATTCTTCCATGGAAACAAATTTCGGAGGTCAAAATTAAAAACTGACCCGCGGTTGATGAAACGCCATTATATTTTTCCAGGATTCATGATGCCATTTCAAAAAATTATGGCAAGAAGTTCACCCTGTTATAGCCGAGCAAGGTTGTTATATATAATACTAAAGAACATCAAAAATTTTCTATATTCTTGAGACGTGTCGGCGTAACATGTTCTAGAACTGGTTGGTATATCTATGAAAGATAGAGCTTTTGAAGAAACGATATTGACATCGGACTCATATTATAGATAGAAATTTTTGGGAGGTACAACTCAAGGCAAATCATTCCACATTGGCTATCAAGGCTCACCAATTTTTAGAAAGCATACCACTTCTGTCATTGAATATTCTTTAAAAGAAGCACGGTCCTTCAAAGTATATGCACCTATGCTACCTACCATTCCTGCACACCTCTTCATATTTGAAAATTATTTTGGTTCTCATTCAATCGCATCCACCTGCAGTTTCGTAAATGAAAAAGTACAACTTTTTATGGACAATAAGTAATGAAACAATCGCCACCAAAGTGTAACAACATCAAACAACCGAGTGGGTGAGAGCATCACTATAAAATGGGAAATATATTAATACAAAATTACAACAAAGCTGGATCACTTGTCAAATTATTTAATGTAATTAAGTTAAGTGCTTGATTGGAGTGAGATGAAATGTCAGCTGGACCATTTGATGTTTAGAAAGTAAAGTTACGAAGGAGAGAAGAATGAGGAAATGGAAAGTTGGTGTCTAATAGAACCACGAAAATTCTCCAAATGATTCCGCTAATATCTCTGGTGGCACGTTCCATTAGCCATTCCACGTTAGGTATGTGAGAGCTGCGCTGAGGACTTACACAAAGATTACAGAGAGTGTTCAGTAGGAGCGAGTGGCTCGGGAATTCCTCATTTTATTTACGAAACTAAAAAACGGCCCTATTTCTTTGTGAGACAAGATAAAAAAGAGGTAATGAGAAATTGCTGTTGAACTATGGATTTAGTGAGTGAAAGAGTCGATTGTCAACAGTAACTGTTTTTGAATAGATCGCATATCAATAATTTTGGAACGGTGAACGGTCTCTCAGAATTGGCCCTTAATCATACTGAGACTCAATATTGTTTTAAACCCGGCTTTTGATAATTTTAGAGCTATAGAAGAGATTCAATCATGTATTTGTCTGTTTTTGTGTTGCCTGCTCCCTTTTATTTCCAGATCACAAGTTTGAAAATGATCACATTTCGAAAATCTTAACTCAATCTGAACTAACCTAACTTTTGATCGTATGTTGTAGTAATTTAAGCACAGGCGCGTAGAGTTTAAGTACAAAGCATGAGAAATCGAGCATCAAGTTGTAATTCAGAACAGACTGAAGCAACGATAAAAAAAAACAACGATAACAACGAAAACGAAAAAAATATCTTAACTTTTTTCACGCAACGCTCACATTGTTTAGCTTGCAACATGCAACACAAAAACTGATAAATGCATAAAAACAACAACAAATACGAAGGAAAATGGGAAAATATAAGCAACAGACAGACAATAAAGCTTTTTCTATGCAAAATGCAATGAAAGCTGGCCAGTAAGTTGATGGACGATGTGACCATAAGCGAAGGCAGCGAGCGCAGCATCTCGCCCGGATAACGCTAAACCATTTTAATGCATACGAAATGCTGTACAGCTAAGAAAAAATAAAAAAAAGGAAGTGTATTGTAAATAAAAGAGTTGGAAAGAGCATAAACAAAGAAGTTGCAAAACAAGTAGGGAAGGGCTAAGTTCGGGTGCAGCCAAACATTTTCTACTCTCGCAGTTTGCAAGGATCAAAGGCGTCGAAATATTTTCAGGTGTTGGCAAAACTTTGTATTAAAAAACAAAAAATACGAATCCAAAATTCCTTATTAGACGAAATTGCGAATGGCGGAACTCGGGACACTTGGATCGATTTCATAAATTTTTAGCATTCAACATTATTATTTCGATAACAACATGTTCACTTAATGCCGTTTAAATATCTCACATGTCGACAAATAAATTTGGCATAAAGTCAACTATAATATCCAAAATCATTATATTAGGTATATGGGGGCTATATAATAATGCACAGACCCTTATTCGGCATCAAACTACATATATCTAACAAAATATGTTTACTTAATTTTGCTAACATATCTTACATATGAACCAATAAATTAGGTATAAAGTCTACCGGAAGTTTGAAAAATTCTATATTAGAAATACCGCGGCTAGGGGAAGTACTGAACTGATTTTACCAATATTTAGCATCAGGGCACATTATTATCCGGAAAAGATGTCCTCCTTCTTGAACTAACGCACTTTTAATGGTTTTGAACATAACCTTTGTAGGGTGCGTGCTAATAACCGATATTGTTAATTTTTTCAGATTGTTTCAAGAAATGCTAGAAGGAAATGGGCAGGAAAACGTGTACTCAAGTTATCGTTTACACGGTCAAACGGACGGACCGACGGATAAACAGACATCCGGCATCCAATTCGTCTCATTATCCTCATCATCATCATTTAGATATATATATATAACACTAACTAACAACCGTTAGCTGTACAAACCTAATATACGCTGAGCAATATGTTGCGAGAGTATAAACCTCAAGCCTCACAGAGTTACCTGCCAGCGCGCAGACAAGCGTTCATAATGAAGCCTTAGTGGTGAGAAAAATTAAAAAAACGAAAATCAGAAAATAAAAATGATAAAGAATGCAGCGCGAAAAGAGTGCTTACTATTTTCGTTATGTTTCATTCTTTATTTTTTTTATTTTTTTTATGCACAAGAGTTAGCGCTGTTGTTTTGTTTTTTGTTGTTGTTGTTGCTTCGTGAGTTAGGATGATTGTGGAAGGACATTTGCCGCTTGAGTTCCTTTGCGTGAGAATGCGCGTGTGTGTGTGTATATGTGTGTGCGAATTGCTCTTTCTGGATTACACGCCAGTGATTATCTTTTCACACATTTATGATTTCCTAAGCATTTGCCATTGTTCGCATACTTTCGCTTTGACGACGACTAGGTGGCTTTTGACGAGTTTCCATGCATGTTTATAATGAGCAGAACATAATTTGGGAGTTTGTCTAGATTTTTGGTTGTTCTGAAATTTGTTTTGTTTGAATTTAAGATTGAAGTCATAAAATATTCTTAAACTCGTTTGAAATTTCACTGCGAGAGTTTGTGTTTAAAGCAAAGATAATTGAGGCGTTTATTTAAATAATTGAGAAGTGAGTGCTGTGGTGAATGGTAGCGCGCGGCGAGTGGTGAACACTCCAGTTCTATGGTTACTTCCTCAGATTTTGAGTAAGTCAAGTGCAAACTCAATTTTCTAGTTTCTACTCTCTTTAGTGTCAATTTTTCGTATAACACCTTTACTCCTGAGTATTATCAAATAATTTTACTTAGTATTCTAGTAGCTGCGCTCACTCTACTGGATTGCATCAGTGACATAATCTGAATGAAGAGAGTGATTTTTTTTTTATTTTTAAGCAAATTTATTTGTCTCTCTCTAATACTTTTAATATATGTAACTTTGCTTTACAATATTTAATAGCCATTTTGAAAATTATTTTATGAATACTACAATAACAAATCATTTCGTTATCTAAACAATTTTGGAGAAACAACAACCTTAATGAACTTCAAATATAAAATTAGGTATTTTCAAGAGTTGTTGTTATGAGAAGAAATTCTCGGTTTACTGTTGCAATTTTAGCGGGACGGTGTTTCATAAAAATTCATAAAAAAGTATATCCTTGGGGTGAATGCCCCTAGATATGAATTTTTTTTAGAAGTTATACAGAAACGCTCTATAATATTTCTGCAAATATTTGTTAATTTCCAGGCTAATGGTTTTCAGAAGCTCACCAAGTTCTGGTAAGCCGAAAGCTTACAGAAAGCCCCTAAGTTAATAATATCATTTGCATGAAAATCATGCCTGTAGTATTCTAGCCTGCCTTCAAACGTTGGGTTCGACCCGGCAGGCTCATATATGCATTTAGCTGAATTAAAAATACCAAAGCTATGATAAGAGTAAAATCGAATTCTATCGAGCTCGACCTTAATGACCACCTAAGGAGCTAATTTTTGCAATTGTTATTCCATTTCTCTTGCGGATATTCACATCGGAGATGAACCAAATTTGGTCATATCTATGATTTTTGGTAATAATTCGATTATGGCGCCATCTGGCGGAATTTGATAACCTTATAGCGGGAGAACGGTATGGCAGCGCATAACGAACAGGCAAAGAAATATTACGTTTTGTCTCTATATTAGATTAGAATTATTCTACTTAATCAGTACGAAATAATTTCTGACAGAAACTACTAAGTTTAATAATTTCCCTGCAATTCTAATAAATTTAATAGTACACCGACTCTGCGCTTTTATTTCGTAGAGATTTAGTTCATTCGCGTCCCAAATGTCGCACTACATTTTTGTTGTTGTATTTTCCACTTGCCACCTGCCACTTGGCCTTAATTCGGTTTAGAAAAGGCGCAAATTTTATGTGCCATTAAATTATTTGTATGAATTTTCTAGTGCCGCCTTTACCTTTGAGAAATCGTGTTGATTACGATGGTCGCGCAGCGTTCACCTTTCCCTTATGCATGTTTGTGTGTGTGTGTGTGATTGTGTTAAAACACATGCGCATACAATCACATACAGTACACTATTACTACTACACATGCACACACGACTTCTCCATTGCAACAATTTAACAAACACACACACACACACATACACACACAAACACTCACGGGCATTTTCACTCGCTTACTCATACACACCACCGTTAGGCGGATCTACTTAAGCGCCGTTGCATTTTTCTTCAGCATAATTTTTCCATTTTGGCATCAAACATTTGCACAGTGCCATGCACTTTCCGCTGTTGGGGTAGTTGGTGTGCTTATCCCAGCGGAGCGCATGCTCAATTTGCTTCCAGACACACTTATGCAAATGCAACGTCTTACCCCTCCTCACCCTGCCGCACCATCGCAATGCCGCTGCTCCTCCACTTCGGTCGAGGCATCCGCATATGCACAATCGCTTCTGCTCTCGCCAAAGCTGCTATTTAGCTGAGTGCAGTGAAGCGTTAACCTTTTCGAATTTTATCGCGTGTGCCAGGAATGCTTCTTCGTTGCCAGTCGCGAGTTACTGTTGAGAATGCCTGCACACACGCACATACATTTTGGTGCATGAGCATATTTATATCTGCGCTAAGGTAGTTTCGTGGAATTTTTCTTGAAAATTCTTAGCCGAATGAGTGAAATTGTCTTTGGCGCAAAAATGCGATTTCAAATTAAGATGCGCCGCTTGGGCACAAACAAAAAAGTAAACCAATTCATATACATTTTCACACAACAACTGTGATGTGTTAGGTAAGTCAAAGCTCGGGGCTTGAATGCAATTATGAGTACAGTTTTTTGGGTGGTATTTCAACTCGCCTTCCTAAATATGCAACGTTTAAAGGTACTAGCCCTTTAGAAAGCCCCCTTGAGTACCTTGTACAGATAGATGTATTGTTGTCAGTGTTTGGTATGAAATACAAGAAAGAATTACGTCTAGTAAGCTGTCTGCTCTCTGCAAAGTTCATTATCTTCATAATTGTAGGGGTTCTGACTTGTCATTGGCCGAGCGACCTCCGGCACGGTGCGTCAGCAATCTTGCCGAAAGGAGGTACGAAGCGAAGTAGACTCTTATTGGTACTTTCTTACTGAGACTGAAGTTGAAACAAAGCTCTCATACTTTTAATCATACAGATCAAACAGCTGAAATCGAGATTAATCGCCTGGTAAGATTTTTGTTGAGCTCAAAGCAATTCGTAATTGCATGCGGGTTTAGATCCACTTTCAGAAGTTTTCGGAGCACAAAGTTATTGTCTATAGCTGTCCAAGTGTGATCTCTGTATTGGGGATTAGCCTTAATACCTAAGGGGAGAGAAAGAGATGTTCCCGTATTTATGTTCTGTAAAGCTTCCCCTAGGACGCTTAAGTAGTTGGTATGTAATGTTTTGATGAGATAGTTGATTTGTTATAACGAATACTTTCCAAAAAATTCAACGAATATACTTCTGCAAATTTTTTATATTTTTCGAAGGTTAGCGGTACAAATTTTGTAGCATTTAGACACAATCGGCCAAATAGGAAGTACTAGAGCAAAATTTCTTCATTTGATACCCCAATATTGAATTTATTTGAATAAGCATTTTGAAAGTTTTTTGAAGAGGTGACAAAATTTAGCGAAAATGGAAATGAAAATTATTAAAAATCGTCAAATATATTTTTTTTTGAAGAAATTTCTTTCATTTAAGGATTTTACAATTTTTATTAAGGACTTGAAATAATAAGTGAAATTTCGATATGAACTTTGCTCATAGAATTCCTACTAATATATAAATATTTAAATTCATACACATATACATATATACGTATGTGTACCTAAAGCCAAACCACGCACTTGTATTTATATTGGCATATTCATAATTAATTGGCAACATTACGGCCTGTAGAGCTGATGAATTCGAGTATGTGGTAAACCATTGCATTACAACCTATCCCCTGTGGTGCTATTATTTTACAAAAGAGCATGCATACACACGCCTATGTACATATGTACTGGAATATATATGTATGAATTAATGATATGTCAAGACTTTTGTGTCGCGAGAGCACTATCTGTAATTCGTGAAAAGCGAAAATCATGTGGAATTGAATTATTTTCATTTGACTTGTGATTGAAATGTTGAAAGTTCAAGCAGTGTTAAAAATATATTGCTTTAAATGCCTGACATTTCTTTTTAATTATTTAAAACGAAATATTGTGCAGTATTATAAAATATACTTTCAATGTCATTATACTCGTAATGTTTACTAAGTTTGGCAGACCTTGATTTTGTCGTAATTAGAAATTTTCATATTTATTAATACAATTATTGTATCCAACCCATTACCATATAATCATATCATAACCATAACCATATCATTACTACTCGATTTCGACTCTTGTTCCCATTTGTGACGAAATAAGTTATTTTGAGACCCCGCTTGCCGCGATGGATATATACTTATACTTAGAAGGAACCACCCACCTATTGTTCTAAGTACGGATTGCAAGAGAAAATCTCACTGAGATTATTGTCAATCAACGGTATCCTTTACAAGCTCGTCATTGCAATTAACGGTAACGTGTTGAATTCACTTTGCTGAGAACTGACAATTTGTATCCTTAGAAAACTGATATATTAAATGTATTCTCTGTATAATTTTCCATATTATTTAGAATGTTTTTGTGTTAGGATCCCTTTTCCTGTTTTCATACGGAACCAAAATCAACAACTAAGCTCTTTATTTAAAGGTCGAGGTAGGTGCTATGTGACAACCAGAATAAAAATGAGCTTGCATATGGTCGGACAATAAAATCATTACAGTTGTCATTGATCCTCGATCAGTTTAAGAAAGAAAGGAACTTCATATTTGCAACGTGGAAAGTAAAAGGTCAACTTCCAAATATTATAAAATTAAATGCTAGAGAAACCAACGCTCGAAGTCACGCTTTCTCAAACAATCTAAACAAATCTGAACACTATTTACATTTATGATTTCTGCATTTTGGTAGCCCAATTACTCCAGGACATTATTGTTTAAATTTTTCAAAATTACCCAAATAAATAAAAGACTTTTTAAATGCATCAAAACATTTAAATATTTTCCGTCTAACTCGCTTTATTAACTCCCCAAGCATTGTTTGTCGCTGTCTCGTTGCTGTTGAGTTGCTAACTTTTCTCGGTCATTGTTGACACCTCACAAAGCCCCGTTGGCCACGCTATTGCCGATGCCAACAAGTATGTAGCGGCATATCCGTATGTTGCCAAATGTGTTGTTGCTGTTAGTGGTGTGGCAAGTAACACCAGCTTTTCACTGTAGCATTTTTTGTTTGTTTATTTTTTAACATGGCCGTCATGTAGTTTTTGGCCAGAGCAACGCAGGAAAAGCTACATTGAATTGCTTTTGCGGACCCCTACTGTGTCTGTGGTTCCATGAGTTCGTTGAGAGCTCCGCCACGATTTATTTGTGTGTGGTGCTTTAGTTGCATTTGTTGCATGTGGCAATTAAATTTACAACGTCAGTGTACAAGCTCGCGGGCCTTAGCACAACTACTGGACTCAGGGCTGACTTGTTGGGTGTTGCATTCAACGGCTTATGGAGGTTTGAGGAATATAAGCAGAGAGCCATTGCGTAGCAGCGCTGAATTGACATAAACAAGCCAATCTCTATGTCGAATAAATTATGAACGCAACTAATAAATAAAGTGGCGGGGTGGGGCTAAGTTCGAGTGTAAGGGAGCTTTATATATTAAACATTCATTGGTTACATCTATTATTGATATTTACCTCCGTTAATGATATGAATCAACTCGGAAACTACTTCAAGCATTATTAATAAATACTTTTTTCTTCTAATTTGTCCAGATTTAACCTCCCGAACTCATTTAGGTCCTCAAGTCGAACCTTTATTTCTGTGTTTTTCCCGTAAAGGAATCAGAAGAGAGTACCGATCTCTTCAACACTCCAAAATAGTCCTTAAAGATACTGGTCAAGACAAGTTAAGAGATTTATTTAAAAAAATTTGTACCTAACATTAAAGACGCCCCCAAAAAGAACGCACCTATAAGAATGGTTCCAATGTAATGTCCATATATTTTATATAATTATATGAATAGTTCGGATCGGTCCACTTTAGTGGGTATTTTTCATATAAAAATAACGTCAATAATGTTTTGAAGTCTTCTTCAAAGCACTTAAACTTTTTCTTATCAGATTGAAAGTGTGTTTGATCTATTATAATCCAGCGTTTTTTAGATTGTGTTTTAGAGAATTTATCTTTTGAGTGTACTGTGTCTTTTTTGAATAGGTAAGACCATGTGGTATACAAAAAGCTATAAATCTGTATCTGGCTTTGACATTCGAGTATAAGTAGAATGGCTTTTATAGTTATGTTCATTAAAGTACCGCTATACTGATGATATTAACAGTGAGCGTCCGATTTCTTGTTTCAAACCTTATTGTAACTACCTAACTGTTGTATATACTATGACTAAAGAGTATTTTTTTTGCTGAGGTAACAACGGCATATTGGTAACTGTCTCTCTAAAGCAAAGAGGTTCTCCCACCACCTTCGGACTTATATGGCATATATATTGGATATATTGGCACGATCTAGTCAGTATATCTACCTTTTACTTCGCTGACCTGTGAAATGCCTCCAAAATTTCTCAAATGACGATAAACGTAATAACGGTAAATTCACCGATAGTCTACATTTTATATGTCTGTTTCCAAAATTTTATTCTTCAAGTCGTAACGTTGTAAAAAATGCCAAAAATATAACCGATATTTGTATATCGTGGCGTATTATAAATCCTATTTAGAGGTTGGCAGTACTCCAGACCTGATCCTAAACAAGTAAATTCAACTAGAGATACCCAGAGTTGCTCTCCGGTAAAGAGAATTTGACTAAACACATAAAATTAAAGTGCATATATTCTAACAGATCATCATTTAGGTATTTTGCTTTTACAGCTGCCTTTATGCAATATTTAATGCAAGTATTTAGCTGCTTTCAGTAGCGGCTGCCGTGAGAGTTCATGACATTGATGTGTAATTATGTGAAAAGGGGGAGAAATGTCAGAAAATACTACTTTAAATCACAACAAAAGCATTATTCTGGACTTCGAGCTAAATTTTTCGCACAACCAAAATCACTAAATGCGGTTAACTGTAATGAAAAGTGAAAAAGAAGACCAGTGCAATGAACCGAAAAGTTATTATTACGCGCGTCGGGGTCACTAAAGTGTGCGTAGAGCTTGCTCATTTGCTCTGGCGCAAACAAAGTATGTGGCGCGATAATAAATTAATTTGGAGTGAACTTTTTTGTTTGAAATATGAAGCTCGCACCTCATTTTCCTCTAGCGGTACTTCAGTTTCACAACTTGTGCTGAGTTTGCACATTTTAGTATATATGTTGCGCATACGTCCTGTGGGTCTTGGAAGTGCTGCTTACACTTGTGCTCCACTCACTTCACTATAGTTTTTTCATATTTCACCAAAAATATTATAATATACGCGTCCGTTTTATTTTTACTCAGTGCAACTGGTTGGTAAGCCCTTAGCTATTATTATAATTTCATTCCACAGATTTACTTTTCGTATTCATTAATTACACACTTCAAATCGTACAACCCATACACATTTATATTGTAGAATTTTCGTTGAATAACTTTCGCTGAACGTGTAATTTTGATATGTTATTGAGTCAATTTAACACTAAGTTGGCTGCAGTTGTTTGAATATTCACGCACTATTTCTATCCCTGTCTACTTGCGCCGTTTCTAAAATAGCCTACTTTTTAATTCACCTCCCTGAACCCAATTAAATAGTCAAATTTATTGCTCGGTTATTTTAGCGAGTATTCTTTTGCATACTCACTTAAACTTATCGATAAATAGTAGTTTGTAGTTGCCGATGCTACGGCAACCGGGTGTCGAATGACCAATCAGGGTGCTTCTTTTATTTGGGATGGAAAAAATAAATTTGTTTTGAGAGAGGATATTTATTTTTTCGTGTTTTTTAAAGCCGGATATCCTAAGTAACAACTCCTATAGAATTCTACATCTGAAATACTTGCAAATAGAGCAACCCTATCCCCTATCTTCGAATGTTCCAACAACAGCCGTCATTGATTTGCCATTTCTCTGCTCGTTACCTTCGGGCACTGCTCTCTCGTCAAACAATTTACATGCAAAAGCAATAACAAAGTTAGTGAGTCCTTTTAATAATAAATAGGAAACTGAAGATACTTAAAATTATATAATGAGGGGTTCTGATTATCTTTCTTGTATCCTGGAGTCAGTATATTTACGTTTTTGTTTTGCTTGGCTTATAGTTGTTAGGTTTTCGTCAATTTGTTGTACCAATTAAAGAGATGAAGACATCATTTCCAGACTTTCATCGTCAGTCTTTCATAACCACAGTGACATATGGAAATATCCTCAGCTACAAATTATGGCACCAAACGTTTCTGAGTAGTTAAAGTTTTATAAAGCAACATTTAATTAAAAAAAAAAATTTTTTTTTATTATTTTAATTGACATGTGTGCATCATCCAGTTCCTAACTCTTCAGTGAATTGAAACCCAGAAGCTGCGTAGAACCCACGGCCCGATACAAATGCTTTGCTGGCGGTGGAAATGAAAGAACGAGGTGTTCTCTGCTTACAAAATATCAAATGAATATTTATACAAACCGATATATAGTAACCGATTCTGATGTTATCACGAAACCAAAACAAAAATTGGAATTAACAAAATTAGTTACTAAAAACGATGCTTGTATGTGTTTACACCACAGCACCACCTATCGAATTGACGTGGAAATCAATTTCGAACACTGGCGGAAGAGATATGATCGAAAGGTTCTCTGCCCAGAAAATTAATCTCTTTATTTCGGTTAATACCATTCGCGAACCCAAACTTCAATACAGGAGTATCATTTAAGTAGTCGGGGGGTTTGGATAGTTTTAGGACCGTTAGAAAGTTTTTTAGTTTTGTTTGGGTATTTTGAATCGAGATAAGATAGCACTCATCTATTGTGGCGACCACTGATACAAAGCTTTTAATATTTCGCTTTCGTTGCTGCTTCAGTTTATTCTCTTTCAGAGCACGGGTGAAAAGGTCAGATATGAGTTTTCCTTATTAGGAGCATTCCGAAGTGATAGATATTCCCTAATCAATTACTTAAGACACTTTAAAGGTCCTTCAATAGGCACTTCTCTTCCTAAGTGGTTTTTATTCACTTTTCTCTAAGCTTTGGAGGAGATGTACGTCATGCAGGAGTAAGTAATTATGAAATTAACCAAAAACATTAAAAAAGGTGATTTACATTACAAAGTAGTCATTCACAATCAGCGAACAAAGTTCTCGTCACCTTCGCACTTGCCCGGCTCAAAAGCGCTGTCCCCATTTTATGTTCGTCTGCGTAAGAACCGACCACGAACATATTTTCGGTGAAAACTTTTCGCTCTCCACCAAAAATAACAAATTCACTCGCACCCAGGTTCCAGAGGTACCAACACAGCACAGCACATACTCACAGGAGCCACTCAAACTAAGTTCAAAATTGGAATACTGCGGTTAGCGAGTGAATTTTCAAATGTTCATTTGCAGCTTTTAATTTTCACATTTTATTGTTAATGGCGGTGGTGAGTGTCATTTGTTATATCCAATGTACTTTTTTCCACTTCTCATACATTTCTCGAATATATACGTATTTGGGTGTGTGTGTGTGTGTGCGGTTAAATTTATAGAATCATAAAATTGTATTTGCCTGCGTGCAACTAAATTTATTTTGCTTTTGCTCTTATTCAAACGAAAGTCGAAAGTATGAAATTTGGTTATTGTTGGCTTTTTCGGTTTTACTATTTGTAACATTTGTGCGCATTCCGAAATGCGTCTAATGAGCTCGCTTGTCATGGCATGTGTACTCGTGAAAGCATCCCTGTAGAGAAAATATTAGTTACTAATAATTCAATTTAACTCAGAGAGACATTTTTGCTTAAAATTTTAGACTGTTTGGAGGCTGTAGCTTCCAAAAAATTCGAAAGCGGATATACTGCCTCCGAATAAGTGAAAGTACTTCCATTAAATTTCTTAGGAGGTCGAAGAAATAGATATCTCTGAATCTAAGAGATAAATGAAATTATCGATATCTGTCAAATAGTATAGTTTTTAATAGTTTATAATTCAAACTTCAGGAACTATACAGGAAGTCTTGGCTAAAACCCAATAATAAAGCTCGAACCATAGTTATCTTCCAACTAAACAGAATCAAATTTGTTTTGTGTTAAGACTTACCACTCTCCAATATTTTCGAAGGGTACTTTTTTTCTAACCTGTGGTGGCTAGATGGGTTAACACTACCTATTGGTGGCTGCTGTAGTGGATTTCAAGGTAACTGCAATCATCAAGGAGTTGGTCAAGGTACCATCAAGTTTGTTGCTGCTACTGCTGCACCTACTACAGGTGCTAGTTCTACTGCAAAAAAAAAAGAACGAGCCAAAGTCGAATAGTTGGAATTCGAACAAGATGAAAGACATGCGTTTCTGTCTCTTCGAAAAAATAGCCATTCTTTGACTTTCAATGTGGCAATATATAATATTTAAGCAATACACCAAAGTAGCATTTGATTACGATCTTAGAAAAGCGGAACATTTTCAATCTTTAAACTTAATGTCGGATAAAAATGTGGATAAGATAACAGTTCGGCTTAAGAGAGGAAGTTCTTTAACGTAACTTTTGTCTATAGGTTTGTAATAGTCATGATCATAGTGATCAATCTTATAGAAACGGAGGCCGATAAGGTTTGAGCTTAGATTCAGATAACTTTCACAAAGTTCAATAAGATCTATTCAATCCCAATTGATGTTGGTTTTAGAGCTTGATACAGGCAGTTAGATGACTTTTATAATTTCCTTCATCTAATCGGAGCTCTGAAATAGAAATAAGGCACTAAAGTCAATATTTTCAAATCGGAACCCCGATATAATTGGCATCACTTCTGGTTTCACCTAAACTATGAAGGTCGCCTATATTCAAGTTTGTCAAATAACTCCAAATCGGTTTTGAGAAAAACTGTGAATGTTTCCATTCTATATGGAACAACCCCGTTTTATATTTGACAAATGGGATGGAATACATAATTGGATGGAATAATATTCATTTGGGATGGAACTCTATTTTATACAGTGTGTGAACACTTCTTAGAAATAACCTTAGGTATTTTACGGTGACAGCTCACATGATTTAAGAATATCCAGGTCATATAGGGTTGAAGAAATACCAGATCTTAAAAAAGCAAAATGGTTCTGTGTAGAAAATAGATTGAGTAGTGCGGTGTGAAATTGTCAACATTTTTAATGGTAGAACCCGAACTAACCCAACTTTCTGAAGAGAATCTACCAACTTTGCCAACAACCAATTTTCCCAACAGGTCACTTGACACTTGCCGATATTGTGGTGTTTGTGGTGCAAAACTAAGTATGAAATTCGCTTAAAAAGTTACCACTCGAAAACAATAACAAAAACAAGCCCAAACGCAAACTCAAACTCCAACTCAAACTCAAACAAAAATACTTAATATTCAAATGCTTGAGCTGAAATTGGCTGAATTTTCGGAGGTCCTTAGTTGATTAGAGCTTGCACGCAATAATATTGTCGCATCGCAAGCGTTTTTCGGCAACTTGTGTGCTTTTCAAATGCGCAATGAGTATCCTCGCACTGCACTGCGGTCCTTGGGTTGTGCAAAATTAAAGCCATTTGTGGTTTTTTGAACTTAACTAATTTGTATGTTCGTCGCACACTTCGGCAATCATATATCTCATCTATATGACTGTGTGTGTTTGTGTGTGTATGGGCTCAGCTAGCCCGCCATTACAGCGCTGATAAACTGGATTAAGTAGTTTAGCAAGCTAATCCTCGAACTGTCTGTAGTGACTTAATTGTCAACGCTTTTCCTAATGTCTGATTCGGTCCATAATGTCTTTTTGTAGATAAAATAGCAAAACCATTGAAGTTTAGTGGGCAGACACTTTAGTAGCACTAAACTAATGAGTTTGACAAACAGGCAAAAACACAAAACAAATTGTGGTTTCCAAACTGAGAAATTATGGAAAAGCGTTTAACAGCAGCGGAAATTTAGATGCAAACAAAATTTGCGAAATCTTATAACGAAATTCCATAAGGGATCAAAAGTACTTCTAATTCTTTTGGGTACGCCGTAAGCTCTCTTATTCTAGATCATTGCGAAAATTTTCAGCCTCTGATTGAAAAAAGATATATTTGCTATAGTGTTATTGATTTAGTAAATATATATTTATAAATCGAGGGCCGATTTTGAAGGTTAGCTTAAGCTGAGGTAGATTTTCTTTGCCACTAAACTAAATGCTTCTAGGAAGGGGAAGCTCTTGTGACATTATAAATAAAAGAAAGGCGAACGATGTGACAGTATTATCAATATATTTACGAATATATCCCAACTTCAACTACACAGACTTTTTTTGGACGATCTTACGGTATTTCGTTATTTATAATATATAATATAAATAAATTTCGTTAAACTCAGAAGTTGAATTCCGACCTTTAATGCGTGCTTAGGGAGACAACACACCTTTACACGTTTCAATTTTCGTCTGACATTCGCTTATCTGTTTTTTTTTGGCGACCTGTACAGGATGGATCACTCCTAGATATATAATCTACAAAGTAAGTTTTCTTAGGGCACATCCGTTCTACAATTAGCAAGACATTTTTTGTGTTACGACACCGATTTTTCGCTTGTGAGATCCGTTATTTACATCCGTTTCATAAGAATCCCATTTGGCTACCGGAATGGATATTGACATCTTTAGTAGAGATATTTCTGCTTGACATCCTTGACTTAGTTCATATTGATCTGATCAGGCAGTCAGAACATATAATCGCAGCGAGATTTTAATCGATTGTCAAACAATTAGTGACGTATTTTGTGATTCAATACAACCCAGGTATTTCTCGTTAAATGAAGTTGTTAATTTGTTTCTGATATGATACTTATATAATAATACTCATATCGCCATTTATTTGCTATATAAAACTATTGTATATGGACACAGATAGACAAATGTAGCAGTAGTAGTCAATAGTAGTCAAAGCTTTCTTCGATTTACCGAAATTTCTGAAGTGGCGAATCGAACGAACAACTGCCATAAATCGAATAGGATGGGATACAAATAGAGTTAGAAAAAAAAGTGATTGAACCATTAAATTGGGCAAGCTCTATTGTACTGGAGTCAATTGGATAACTTTTTCGTTGCTTTTACATGCAAAGTTATTAACTAGAGATCGGAGTTCATATATAATGATGAGAGAAGTGGCGAATTGAAGAAGCTTTATGTGTATTCAAATGGGTTCAGGGACAAAGCGTAAGCTCACACTAAAAGAAAATTTTGGTTTATTCTGTTCTTAATCCGCCAACCAATAGTAAATACTCTCTTCAACCCACAGGAGTTATTGAGCATACTATAACGGTATAATACTCATATCACCGTCAAAAATACCAGGTTTGTGATTTTTACTACTTTCTCATGAAAAACACGATTTTTGCTTTCCAACTCAAGTACCGTGAATCCTTGGAAGGTACCCAAATATCGAAAAAATTTCTTTAAGTAATTAAGACTACTTGAAATTGAGTCGAATTGATTCTTGAGACACTTTGATAATACTTGTTGTTAAAAACTTAAATTAGAAACAGAAAAAGAAGATCAAAAAGTACAGTATTTTACAACTATTTGTGTTAAAAATGGTAGCTTCACTTAAGAAACTGCTGCTGAAACTAAAATTTAAAATATTTATATTATATTTTCATTAAGTATGAAGGTATACACACATTCGGCTGCGACTAAACTAAATTTGTACACAATAGTGCTTACGAAGGGAACATTTAAAACAAGATACCGTTTTACCGGTTTGCGGTAGTCTGTTAAATTGAAATGGGTTTTTTATTAACCCGCCGAACATTTTGCCAGCCACCAGAAAGTAAATAATAATTTCGAAGAATGATTGAGATATATGTACATACAGGTGCCCATCTCAATTTAGTCACGAGGTCATTTGAAGATGAAAGCATTTATTACGTGCCGGAAAAAGCAACACTCTTCCACACCTACAGCATGCGCATACATTGTAATGTGTGTATAACGTCCTGTAGATCAGTCCTTTATATATGTAGATAAATAATAAATGACCACTTTGGCAAACAACAAGAAAATGGCCGAAATAGCAATGCGGGAAAATATAGATATGTGCAGAAATTGTGAAGAAATTTCCGCTAACTTATGACCTTTTTTACTTCGCTGCAGTTTGCTTAAACTACGGCACTCATACATAATATATGCATGTATATGTGTGTGTATGGCGTATACCCGTGTCACTCATACGCCACGCACGACTCAATGCCGAAATGTTTTCATCTGCCTTGAACTAAATACAATTCGCTTCATTTCGGTGACAGTATCATTTTACCGTTGGAATTTGTTGTTCTCCTTTCACTCTCACTTATTTCTTTCGCTATTGTTTTTGTTATTTTTATTTTTTTGTTTTTCACTTTTCCCTTCGCTCCGACAAATGCGTTTGCGCCTATTTTGTGCCATTCATTTTCCATTTCCGCTTCATTTCGCACGCTTGCTGTACATTCACATCTATAACGGTACATCGAGTGACCCACATGTATACGGCAAATATCTACGAATGCGATATATATGCGGATATAATTTCACAAATGTCAAAACATATAGACAGCCGCTCGGATGTTCACCATTTCTTGCCGGAACATTTGATGTCATTGACAAAACGTTCGATTTCACTGACAGTCAATCGCCCATCAAAATGAAAGTGAAGCGGAAATGTGCCTTTACTACAGCGTACAGCGTACAGCACAGCTGAGCGCAGACGGATCGATGGCTGGGCGGCTAAATGTTGGCTGGTTCAATGGGTAGGTGAGTGAGCGAGTGACTGATTGATATACACTTGTATGTATGTATGTATTTATGTGTGTGTGTTGAATGTATGTATGTATTGGTGAATCGTCCAAGTTGTTGGCTGGGAAATTATTTACTTGAATGCATCTTAACTTACTTCCTCGCTTTCGTATAATGTTTGCTCAGCGCAGGCAAATCAACACTTACACACACACACACACACACACGCAACAAGAAAAAGTAGCGCGACATAATTGCACGATATTTAGGTCATTGGCGTTTAGTAGATTTATTCGTTTGCTTACATTCCGGTTTGTCTATTCACCAAACTTTCGCAACATTCTTATTTCTTTTTTTTTTTTTTGAACACATTGATGTGTGCGTGTGAGCGCGGGGGTTGTGTTTGCTGGTTGCCGTTGGTGATACGCATGGTTTGAGTTGATTAAGTTATCATTATCATTTGATTGAGCTAAGATGGACCCTCACTGATTGATGCGCCAATTTCGGCTTTATTTCCGTGTTGACTGCTCTTTAATGAGCTGCAATAATTTTTCACAGATGATTTGCTAATGAACAGCTGCTGGAGAATTTCCGCGCTCTTGAAGGGCGTTTGAACTGTGAGAAGGGACTATTGATTGACTTAATGAATGGCTTTGGTAAAAAAAGGTAAGTTGAACCTGAATAAATGTGTTAGCCAACAATTTCCCATCTATAGAGAGATATTTTGTAAAACAGCATGGCAGACTACGACTTAAGTTATGTACCTTTCCGAGCCATTCGCATATAACACTTATTCTCTCATTTCAGAAAAAGTCTTTAATTTGCATTTTTCTGTTCCTTTTGTCCTAATTGCCGATCCACAAATGCGATTATTACTTAATTTCAAATATTCCTTAAAAAGGCTTTCAAATTGTATTGTTTTCTACCACCGAATAATCGCACCATTGTAAAGTGCAGAAACTTTTTAAATTGCTAAATCTATTTACGCTGCCACATTATGGCAGTGGTCCAGCTTAGGTCAATGCTACATAATCGATAAATTAGCGAGTCTGTTTAGCGTCAGGCAATTACCATGGCTTTGGATCGCCTATTAACTATGCGGTTCCTAACAAAAGAGCTAAACTGGCCACCTAACTGAAAAATGCCATCATCATCATCAACAGCAGCAGCATTAACTTGGGCTTGGTTACTTTTATGGACGCGGAGATAGCTATTTGTGGCACTCACTGCTGTAACTGCTACTGCTGTAATTTAAATATATTCACATAATGTTTGGCTAAACGAGCCGTTTCACCAGAATATAATGACTGTATGATAGACTTTAGTCATTTCGTCAGCAATCAGCAATCAAATCTGGTTCACAGAAATCTAAAAATCTACTTTCATAAAGACTTTCTACGTGATGGAATAGAGATATAAGCTTATTAAACTATAAAAATGAGTAAGCACTAGTAATTGCTTTTGTCAGGATTCGTAAGGAGGCGGAAGGCTTATAACACTTTGAGTCACCTAAATCTGAGATTTTTATCTTCGAATAGATTATGACCTAACGGGCATAGTATTGTTTAAGCGATGGACAATCATTAGTTCAGGACTGTTGATTTGCTCATGCAATATAATGTTATATTTCCTTCTTGAATTCTCTACAAGAAAAGTACAATACTTCGCTTTAAGCTTAGCTTGGGTTTACCTCAGGATTTCTTTTTCATAATGATTGTGAATTGGGATATGACTTATATACATATGATTTTCCAATCATTTTATAATCGGGAATTTTTGAAATCATACAAAGAAATTCTTCTACAATTGAAGCCGGTGCGGGTTAAAGCCGGTATGTTATGGCAATGTCGAAGAATATTCAAGGTCCCGATGGTACCGAAAGTGTTCGGAATGCTACCGGCTGACAATATTAGACATGCAAGACACTATCTAAGCGTGAAAAATCAAATGAAGATGCGCTCATATGTTCTGGACCAATGCAAATTGGGAAGCAGAAGCATAAAAATTATCTTTGACTCCTATTATTGCTCAAATTAATATTAGGGATGGAATAAAAACCGATTTTTGTATATACTGATGAGACTTTACGATATGGAAAATTCTGAGGCAGTAGTTGGCTTACAGGCGAAAATTATTAGTACCAGTGTATGGGAAATGAACACATAGAACTTATACACTTATGTACTTTTGCCCAAAGAACGGTGTACTGTGATCGCACAAACAGCTATTTAAGTACATATAACCTCATGTCTGTGCTCATGCGATGGCGCTTGTTTTTGATACGCAAAATTTTGCGCGAGCTGTTGCACTTAATCATTGACTTGCCACTAATATTCTGCATGAAAATGTAAACTAATTGACTCGGTAATGCTTATTTGCGAGATGATGCTAGGAAATTGCATTTACGTGCTCGCAAATATGGGATTTTTCAATTTTAATGACCAAACGTCAATGCGAATGTGCGTAACGCAAATAACGCAGTGCCGTGCCGCAAATAACGTAACGCAAATAACGCCGTGCCGAATATGGCGCCATGAAGTATGTGAGTACCTGAGACTTATAGCTCATGGCTGCATACTCATAAATTCATTCATAAACTCATATGAGCATAATTATTTCGCAAGTTGACAAAGTTTAGAACGAATTTTATTCTCGACTTCAAATAGGTTGCTGACGGCCTTTCTAGTCTAGTCAAAATCCAAAGCTTCATATTTTTCATCACATTTTTGGATTTTTTTTATTTGAAATTTACCGGTTTCTTTAGGGCTTCTCTCAGGGCATAAAGTGAAGCTATTTTTGGTGCAGTTATAAAAGTTATTTAAGAATTCTATCAAAATATCAGGAAACCGTTAACAGATAGTAGCAGAAATATTAGTTAAGGTATATTAATAAATATAAGTGAGTTTATTTATCGAATATGATATTGTTTGCCGCCAAATATGAGTAAAATGTATTAATATTTTCGCCTAGGTCCCACGCATCTAGTGCATTTATTTACGTCGATTCTACAGATTTTATATCGTATTTATCGGTCAGAATTTGAGATATACTAATAAAGTTATAGCTACTTAAGATACTTTTGTTTGGTACCGAAATATATGAAATCTGCTATACCCCTAATACCGAATGCAATGAGATCCGTCCCTTCCCTTCACTTCATGATACAAATATCCGTCATTATAAAATAATTAAAAATAATAAATGGAATCGGTGGGTAAGTTTCCTTTGTATATATATAGATATACACTGCCGTTCAACTGAATGATGATTCTTAAAAGTTTTTTCATAAAATAAATTTTTTATAAATTAACTAAGCGACTTTTTGGTTATTTTAAATATAAAAGTAAAATAATTACAAGCAAATTGGACTTATTCATCTTCGAAAGATATGACTTCAAGTATTCGAAATTTTAAGGGTTTTTAATAAGTTTCTAGGACCCTAATCGATACAGTGATAGTAAGTTGACAAAAACTGAAGCTCACATGTCTTACAATAAAAAATCGCACTCAGACTCCAACTCTGGCTTCGACTCAAAACACATTCTTTCCTACGTAGATCATGATCATAGTATTTATAGCCAATTGATTCATTTAGCTGCTTCTATTCTGACACTCTTCGGCCTAGGTCACGTGATTTCTCGCAAACCTTAGAAACTTGCTGCCTTACATGTTTCATTGAGAGATGGGCTTCCTTTTATAGAGACCCTTTATTCATATCCTTTCAGTTCGGTGTTTCATTTCATATAAAATTACCAACAACATTTTGACATTTTACAATTTAAAAAACGCTTCTATTCGAAAAAAATTGTACGAGTTGCATAAGGTAAAATTTTGAACGAAATTTGTGGAACCTAATTCAGTTGCGCGGCAGTACTCCTCATACTGAAATACACTCTCAATTATATATTTACGCCATTTCATATAAATTTAATATTCATATTTTGCCACTTAACCTCACTTTACTTTAAGGCTTAAACCAATTTAGTCGGCGTTTTTCGAACTAAAGCATATTTTTGCATAACTCGTTTCGAAGAGTTGACTCACCTACTCAACCCGTGTATACACATACACATATGCACACTTATATATGTGTTATTGGTGTAAATTTACATGCATGCAAATAATCCAGCAAAGCAGTGCCATTTTATGGGCTCGCTCGGTTTGGCGGTGTACCACCGGCGCTTTTATTTCACTGCAGCAACTTTAGCACAGATAAATCAATGCGCATCAATTTGTAAATCCACACTCACACAAGTACGCACACACACACACACACACATATAAATCCACATGTGAGCATGTATGGTAGCTGCAATGCTACCGCCGGTATCGCGCCTACTGTGGCTATTGCATGCGTGAAATGCGTTTTAAATGATCGCGCTGCGTTGCTTTGCTTTGCGCCGCCGCTGCTGCGGCAACAAATTAAATAACCTCAAAGTGCCCGATGGGAAATTAAATAAATTGCGGTCAGTGGCGCCAACTGAACAATTGCGCAATGGTTTGAGCTCTGACGTCACGATATCTACTTGCTCTCACTATGGCATACGTAATTGTTATTGACATTGTTGTTGTTGTTGTTGCTGTTCGATGTCATGTGATGTTGGTGACAGCAGCAACAGCCGAGCTGCGTAATTTAGATCCGCGCAATCACTGCGTATTGCGGCAATGCAAATAATTTAGGATGTGGCCGCCGATGCATCGCTAAATTCCCGAATGCTTCCCTCTCCAAATGCCGACAACGCATATATAATATATACATATGTATGTATGTATATGCCCGGAAGTACGCGTTGATTTCTGCAATGGGGTTTGAGGTGGTGTTGTTGACAAAGGTTAATGGCTGGCACGGTGCCGTTGGGGAAAATACTGTTTCGTGTTGAATTTAGTGCGAAATTTGCGCAGTTCAGGAATTCTCGCTCATATACTATATAAATTTTCAAACCAATCATCAACGGGAAGACTCAGACGACGTGTACCAAATATACTCAAGCGAAGATCAAGAAATCTAAACGCAGATAAGAAATAAAATAATTCGCAATTGGGTGTTTATGAAACAAATTTTATGAGTCCGGATCAAGATTCCGTTCGATTCAATGGAAAACTTTTCAAACTTTACTGAATAAGTTTACCTGGATACAAGCATTTTACCGTTAAATCACTACTTAGTGTCTAAGGCTCCAATATATTTAAAAGGAAGCGACTAGAGTGTTTTCAAAGCAGATCAAATTTCTCTGAAGATATGTAACAAGATCGCTACGATCCCATTTGTCAAATATATATACTGAATTGCGTTTGTAGTAGGGCTTTTGAGAAATCTTGGTTTGGAAGTTTCTTACTAAATTTTTATTATTAATTTTATTTATCTATATAGATTATAATTATTATTTTCTTTCTGAACTGCAAAAAAGCCTTAAGCGCGTTTTATTAATTTAGAGAGTGTTCGTTTGCCGCTCACTTACAAGCGAATTGTAACTCTATAATTGATGTGTACAAGTATATGATGTGCATATTTTCTTGAGATAATATTCCAAAAGAGAGGGTCAGTACACTGAAAGTGGCTTTAGGTTATCATAATATGAATTCCAGCAAGTTGTTTATCCTGAGTGCAACTCTGTTGTATGTAGAATAGTATGATTTGGCTATAAAATATATTAAACTGGAAATACATATCTCTCTGTTCGCATGCGCGCTCCCTAGATTGAGTATAAATTTGCTTAACCTAACAAAATCTACGTAGCTGTTTACAGTGTTTTCCTATTGATATAAAGTTTCCTAGTGGTGTAAGCATGCCGTACTTGGAGAGCGAATAATTCTGAAGAAAACTTCCATGCGTTCTCTTGCATTCAGAAAATTTACTGTAGTTATTTGAATATCAACGGAATAACAAGGAGCCAACTTTATCAATAATGGTGAGTTCTGCAGGCAAATTACTCGAGATAATTGGTTCCACAGGTCGATATCAATCGTCTATTTGGTAAATAGTTTCATCAGGATGGTGCAACAAACCAGACAGAGCGTGACTTCGATGACCTCTAAGATACCTCTTGATCAGCTCAAGAAATAGGTCTGTCAATCATTTGAATTGACTCCGTTAGACTACATTTGAAGGGGGTACGAATAATTGGGATAAAGCGGACACAGTCACCATAGGGTTAAATTTTTGCAACATATCGTCGGAATATAATTGTTTTTTGTGACCTAACGGTTATTTGTAGTACCTAAAACTAATCAAGATAGATGCAGAGTTATATATAATATATACATCGAAATTATCAGGATGACGAGGCGAGTTGAACTTCGGAGGTCTAGCTGTCCGTCCGTCCACTGGTGTAATCAATAACTTGAGTAGAAATTAAAATATTCTGTTGAAACTTGATTCACGTATTCCTTGGCACTATAAGAAGGTTGCATATGGGCGAATTCGTATGCTTGTTACGCCCACAAATTGCCGTTAATGAAAATCGAAATTGTTATACCAAACTTAAATGTGGTATATGGTATACCAGCAGCGAGAGAAATCTGTGGTTAAACAAATTTTGCAAAATGGGTGTGGCCCCGCCCCCTAATAGGTTTCATTGTTTTCTTGTTTTTATACAATATGCAGAAATTGCGTTCAAAATTTTTGTGAATGAATTTTTTCCTTTAAATTGTAACAAAAAATTTAAATTTTCTTATCTACATTCATCTTTATGTGCAAGTAGAAAATGATTTTCACCTACTTATATTAATACAAATTTACATACTTACAATTGTATGAATATTTTAAGCATTCCTTTCGATACCTCTGTAGAGACATATGTAAAATATTTTTTTTTACTTATATATATATAAAACTTTATCATGTATATATATGTGTGTCTGTATGCAGGTAGCCCAAAAATTCCGCTTACCCGATAAAAAGTTTGGAAAAGTTTTTCAAAGGAAATTATTTCCCATTTTCTTGCAGCAAACGGCAAACAGCAAACAAATAAAATCTTTGGCAGCTAACAAAACAAAAGCACACCACACTCCATATGCCGACTATGCAGTACATGCTGTTCTAAAAAATTTAATAAGTGTCTGATTGTGTGCGTTGCAGCAAACAGGCATAAGGACGCCACTAGATAATTGTAACTGAGCACATTTTGCGAAATATACATACTGAATGTTAGACAAAAACTTTTGCCACTTTTTCTCAGACAAATGCAGTGATAATAATTTTGGCTAATCGTTAAAGGAAACGCTGCACAATGAATGGAAATATGCCGTATTAGATAACGGCACACTTGCTGTTGGAGATCACTTTGCCAACTCTCGAGCTGCGACAAGACAATGGCAACAATCTCTTACATATATATATATATATATATTTTCTTTTCTTAATATTATTTTCGCATAACTAAACGCACCAGCATGCCGTGCTATCTTCAGCAGTTGGAAATGTTTCCTGCAAAATATAACTTTGCACAACGCCAGTTTCTCGCCAAACAATAACACACCCCATATCATCGCATACACTTGCGGCAGTTGGCTGTTGTTTGCAAACAAAAAGTGCCCAATAAATCATACAAACCTACGCATAAATTTTGTACACACAGTGGCAACCCTCCGAACAGCTCCTCCCGCGCTCGCACCCTTGACACCCTGACATTGGCTGTCCGTTTTCACGTGTTTTGGGCGCAAACTTTGCCTGCCAAAGTGCCGACAGCGCAAGCAACGGAATTGTGCGTTATTTATTGTTGTGCTGTGGCACCGAAAGACATGAACCAGCGGTGTACATAAAGGTAAGTCCATTGTTTGTAAGTCATTGATTTGGATACTTAGATAAAATAATATGTTGAATTTTCAAATATGTTGTAAAAGTTTGGAAATTAACACTCTCATCCGGTAAAATATGCCCAAAAGATGCCGAGTTATTCTTACTGAAACGCATTAATACAGGGTGGTTCTTATAGTGGTTTCTTCTTAAATTTAAAAAAAGAAATAAATTTAGTCACTAGTTTCGTGGCGACAAAACTTTGGTTATGACTCCGGCTCTTTCACATGAATTTCTTTTTCGATTCTCACTTTAATAATTCGACTCGGAAATTGTTTGATCAAGTCTTCTCATTGAAAATTGATACCAGCGTCAAAAATAACAGCTACTCAGCTGTTAATAATCAACACCGAGACGGATTCGAATTTATACTTGCAATATTTTCAAGCGCAGAGCGTTTAACTCCGAACCCTGTATAACTTTTTGCCCAATTTAACGGCAGAAAGCTACCAATATCAAATCTAATCAAAAATAATCAATATCAAATACCAATGATCAAAATAATATCGAATTAAAAAAAACGTTCTGTAGAGTAACCCTAGATAATATTACAGAAAACAACATTTCCTAAGAAAATAATATTATAATACCGATCTAAATGATGGTCCGGATATGTTAGGTTCCTAACGACATGTAGTACATGCACATTTTGATACTAGGTAACGGTAAAAGTGTATGGAAGGGTAAATAATAAGAAAGACTCCAAACTCGAGATTGACCGAATATGAATAAATTATACAATGTGAGGGAGTAAAAGTAGTATTTGATATCTCAAAATGTCGGTGTCAATTTATGGTAGTTATACAATTTGTGCTACCGGCCTAGTTTAATAGAAATATCTGTCATTTTGCGATACTTTTTCTCAAAATCGCTTCACACATAGTAAATGTATATGTGAAACTCGATTGATTTCGCAAATTTCTGTGACCAAATTAACCATATTAATACTCTGATTGTGTCCATTTATTCGCCAAATGGTCATTTAAATTTGTTATGTGGGTACTAGGAGCGGGTTTCAAACTTTCTCACCTTACTTCGATGCAAAATTTTATGGTAGTATATGTATTATATGCGTTTATAGTAGTATTATAGTAGTTTATGCAGCAGAAAGTAGTAGAAAGGGGGTTCATTTATTACTCGTTGCTGTCTTTACGTAATATAAGTTGTTATAAATGCATTATATTCCTATCCTATCTAGAATGTTAAGGTTCATCACTGCATCTGCATTCTTACTTATGTTATTAAAAAATTTATACTATTAAAATTAACTCTTAAATCATAAAAAACTGGTATACTTAAGTAAGACAGAACGATAAAACAATATTTCTATATTTGCCTTCTATTGGGTTGTTCGGAAAGTCATTTCGTTTTTTTTGGGGAACATGAAAGACAGTTTTCGTATAATGAATAAATATTTTATTAAATTATATATTGGCCATTCTGGTCCAACACCTTTTGCCATCTTTCTGGCAGTAACATAATTCCCCTCTCATAAAAGTTTTGGTCCTTGCTGGCAAAAAACTCGTCCAGGTGGTTTTTGACATCTTCATTTGAGGTAAAGGTTTTGCCATCCAAAAAATTTTGCAGGGACCGGAACAAATAGTAGTCGGAAGGCGCCAGATCTGGAGAATATGGTGGATGTTGCAGTACGTCCCATTCAAGCTGTAAAAGTTTTTGGCGAGTGACCAAACTTGTGTGAGGTCTCGCATTATCCTGGTGGAACACTACACCCTTCCTGTTGATTAATTCGGGCCTCTTCTCTTTAAGTGAATCATTCAATTTGTCCAGCTGATGACAATAGACTTCTGAATTAATCTTTGTATTGTCCGGCAAAAGCTCAAAAAAAACGATTCCTTTGACATCCCACCAAACGGAGAGCATCACCTTTTTTTGGTGAATGTTGGCTTTTGACACGCTTTGAGCCGGTTCATCTTTTCTGCTCCATGACCTCTTGCGTTTAACATTGTTGTATACAACCCATTTTTCGTCCCCAGTAATAATCCGCTTCAAAAATGGATCATTTTCTAGACGTTTGAGGAGCGAATCACACGCGTCAACACGACGACACAAATTTCGCTCGGTAAGGACATGGGGCACCCACACATCGAGCTTCGAGGTTAAGTCCATGCCTTTCAAATGGCCATAAACAGTTGAATTCGACAAATTTAACCTCTCACCGATCTCTCGTGTGGTGATTCGCCGATTTGCATCAACTAATGCCTTTATCGCATCTTTGTCAGCTTCGACCGGCCTTCCAGACCGTGGTGCATCTTCGACATCAAAATTGCCGGATCGAAATTTTGCAAACCAGTTCTGGCACTGGCGTACTGTTAACACGCCTTCTCCATACACATCCGTCAATTTTTTTCTCGCTTGGACAGCATTTTTACCTTTTCTGAAGTTAAAAAGTAAAATATGACGAAAATGCTGCTTATTGCTCTCCATATTTAAAAAGGCACCAACCAAAAACTACTGGGTAGAATTAATAGAACTTTTTCACACACAAGCCTTGCAATATCAGCTCTCATGACATATAATGGTTATGGGGCTTAAGTGTGAAGTTAGTTTCGAAAAAACGTAATTAAGTCCTCTGGCGGGAAAAAACGAAATGACTTTCCGAACAACCCAATATATACCAATATTACAATTCCACAATAGTGACAGTTTGCCATTCATAACCAATTGACTAAGCTTGTGGTGTTAGCAGTTTTTGATTTGCCAAAAAAAAAGTCGTGAGCGTCGAATCGAACAATCAACTATCGTAATTTAAATATCCTGCCCCAATAAAATGATGAGATGGAATAGGAATGTCACTTTAATGTGATATTCACATACTAATTTTCCACTCTTCTATCGAAACACTTTGTTTTTGTTTAGAGAGGAAAAATATCGAGCAGAGAAGTGCCGAATCAAAGAAGACTCCAATTGTACTCGCAAAATCAGAACTATGTAATTCGTTGTAAAAAAAACGGAATTTACAACTCAAGAAACTAGAGGGTCGTTCATAAACTTTTTAAGAATCAGAATGCTGCTGATTTCAAGTATAATCTACACTAATAGTGAAGAAAGTATTGGGTTGTTCGGAAAGTCATTTCGTTTTTTCCCGCCAGAGGACTTAATTACGTTTTTTCGAAACTAACTTCACACTTAAGCCTCATAACCATTATATGTCATGAGAGCTGATATTGCAAGGCTTGTGTGTGAAAAAGTTCTATTAATTCTACCCAGTAGTTTTTGGTTGGTGCCTTTTTAAATATGGAGAGCAATAAGCAGCATTTTCGTCATATTTTACTTTTTAACTTCAGAAAAGGTAAAAATGCTGTCCAAGCGAGAAAAAAATTGACGGATGTGTATGGAGAAGGCGTGTTAACAGTACGCCAGTGCCAGAACTGGTTTGCAAAATTTCGATCCGGCAATTTTGATGTCGAAGATGCACCACGGTCTGGAAGGCCGGTCGATGCGATAAAGGCATTAGTTGATGCAAATCGGCGAATCACCACACGAGAGATCGGTGAGAGGTTAAATTTGTCGAATTCAACTGTTTATGGCCATTTGAAAGGCATTATACGAAAACTGTCTTTCATGTTCCCCAAAAAAAACGAAATGACTTTCCGAACAACCCAATAGAAACGTAGCCCGAATTCTAAATTCTTTATAAATATTTAAATAAAAAAATTCATGGCCAATTTATGAGAATTTTTGTTGCTTTATCAGAAAAAGGTAGGAGTGTAGAAAAAATATGTAGTTTTTACTTTAGCACGATAATTTACTGCTTCTTTTGACATCAAATATTGGCTAGCCATATTTTTATCGTTACGAAGTCTGAGTCACGCATTATTTTTTACCCACTTTCGTTAGTAAAACATTGTCAATTTGTTCAAACAATAGCAGAAAAACATTTTTGCAGTTGGTTGAACTATACTGGAGCGAACCTAAGATATCAACTATGCATATATACAGCCATAAATAGCATTAATATTTAACAGATAACCATTAAAGGTCGCGCCAAGCTCGCTTTATTAAAAATCACTCAAAATAACACAATAAATAATTACACTTCACATGCGATTTTATACATTCAATTATTATTACTATGTATTGATTTTTTGTTTTTTTTTTTTTGTTACTATACTTGTAAGTATTACAGTTTGTTTTGCTATTGTAATCCTTGGTTTGCTATTTAAAGGTTTTACAAAGTTTACTTAATCGATAACACAACTAACATTGTTTAGTGCTTTATTTTCCTTTTTAGTTTGGTATGTATGTAAGTTTGCATTTCATATTTTTTTCAATATTTATTTATGTTTTTTATTTCATATTTTCGCACAATTCCACAAAAAATACGACAAACGCGTTTTTTAATCATACTTTCATGGCATTCAGTGTAGGAAATATGGTAAACTGTTTAATTCTCATTGTGGTCTAGTGGCACACTGATTTAATTATGAAAGAAAAATAAATAAATAAAAGTAAGAAAACAATGCGCATGCATACTGTTATTTCAATGGCAAATTTAGTTTTCAACATATACATACAAACATATGTTATTCTGTTTGGCTCTGTGTTTATATTTCATTTCTTTGCCGTTACGTTTAGTATAGTATTCATTGTTGAATTTCAATTCTTCAATTCTTTCACTTTGTTTCGGCTTTCGTCTACACAAAAACAAGTGTAAGTAAATGCTAAATGTGTAAAATGTAAAATATACGTATATGTATTTATGTATTTTAAAAATGTCGGTTGTTATTTGGGTACGTACATATAATTTTTGTTTTTATGCTTTTGGTTACATTTTCTGCAAATTCGCATATTCTTGTCATACTTGCAATAAGCTATGAGTAATGTCTCAGCAAAATATTCAAAAATAAAAAGAGATAAATAAAAAAAAAAAACAAATAAAAACAAAATAAAAAAAAAAATCGTTTGTGTATATGGCATGACCACAAGCACGAAAATCCATATTAACATGCAAAAACAAGAAAAAGAAAGTTTCGCTCTTCACAATTCACAATTCACAGTTAACTTACAGGTTAAAGTTACCAAAAAATATATACTAGCATACATTTAGGCGCATTAGGCTTGAATGTAATATGAATACAAAAATATATCAGCTTCTCTAAACGCTCCTTAATCGCATACCTTATATCCCTTCTTATGCTCGCGCTCTCAATTGTTCACTCAATAATTAACGCTTCTTCCGCATTCTAACATTTACTACGTAATCACAAAAAGTTTTCTTTTCATCTTTCTCAACTACATATTATAAATAAAAATATGCTGAACTTGAACATACAATTACAATTAGTTGTTGTTGTAGTAGTAGCTAAGTGTTGTATTAGAAAAGCACAATCACATATTTATTTAAAATTTGCAATAAATAAAAAGAGCTTCTTAAAAATACAATTTATTATATTTTCTATATTTTTTTTGGATATATTTAGTACTAATATCAAGTGAAAACTTTTTATAAAATTATATGGGATATAAATATCGTGTGTTAATCATGTAGTTTCCCGCTTACAGCGCCTCCACATTTTTCTCTTATGAGAAATTGTTGTTGTTGAATGTTTGTGAGCATTTTTCGGTAAATTAGAATTACACACACACACACACAAATAATTAAATTCATTTTGATATATTTTCTGCAAATGCATTTTCCTTCAATCTCTTTTCATTCGCTTCTTTAATAACTCAAAAACTTTTTTTTCTACAATTTCTTCTATGTATTGCGTACTGTACTAATCAAACCTGGAAAATATTGGGCTTCACTTAATTGAAAAGCAAAGCACACACTGCAACACAATATAACTCCGTTACTAGTAGAGTTGCCACAATTTTTAATTGGTCTTCTTATCCTCTGGTTTCGTCAATTCCACATCCTGTTCTTGCTTTAGCTCTTGTTGTGGTTGTGGTTGTTGCTGTTGTATTTTGTGTTGGTTTTGGTTGACTTCACCATCTGCTGGTGTGATCGCATTACCGGTGCTAATTGATGACGTTTCTGTTGTTGCATCTATTGTTGCTCCTGTTGTTGTTGTTGTTGTTGTTTCTGTTGTTTCTGTTGCATCGCCTATATTTTGGGAGGAGGTAGAGTTTTCTAGTTTATTATTGGCTAGCAATTGCTGGCTGGAAATGTCCGTTTCACTGATGCTATTCTGTAGTGTTGTTGTCGAGTGTTGTGGTGAGTGAGCAGCGGGAGAGAGAGAGAGGGAGGGAATTTTATTAAACATTCGTGTTATTAATAAATGAATGGCATTAAAAAGAGACATTATGTTACACATATGTGTATGTACATATATATGTATGTGTATTTATACTAGCTTCTTACTTACAATGCTTAAATGCTATACACATTTATTGTATTTTCATTTTAATCATAATATATTCAATATATTCACGTTGATTGTGGGTCAAACCTTAGCTCAATTAATAATATTAGCGTGTAAGCCACAAGGTCTGTGGGTATTTTAGAGCTAATAAAAGCAAAAAAAATTAAAAAAGAATGATATAAAAAAAAATCAAAATAAAAAAATTAAAAAAAATAAATATAAAAAAAAATATAAAAAAAAATAATAAAAAAAATAAAAAAAATTGAGTAAGTTAAAATCCAGTTACATAGTAATCTTAAAGTAAGCAATATTTGATTTGATCGTCCTTACTTCACACCGTCGTTTGCAAGCTTTAGTCAAAGTGTAGACTAAGAAATTTCACTTCAGTGACATTGACTGATTCATATGTGTGGAATTAACTTAGCTTTAAAGCTCCCTCTATTCACTTTTGGACTTTTGTCATTGCTGTGAACTTGTCAGTGACCTCTGATGGTTCGTCGCTTTCTCAATTGTATTCATGATTTCGTAGTTACTTTCGACGTCGAAATTTGATTGCGCCTTTTACACGACCTTGACGGTCGGTATCACTTCAGTCCGTAAAATGCTTTGCCAATTTCGGCCAATTTGTTATTTCTACGTGACATTATCTGTTGGACCATGTACAGGTATTAAATGGTACCACTTTAAAGGCAAAAAAATTTTAATTGGAGTATATTTTCTAACCTCAGAATTTGATACCCTGGGAATATTTTGTTTCAATATTGAGGAGTCTAAGTCGAACTTCTTTCCTCTTTTTCAATAACAATTCAATGTATATATATATGATGCTTGCATTGAGAATTTAAAATAGGGTTGCTCAGTAGCCTTTAGGCTCCATTTGAAGCACAAAATCACTGTCGCTCGTTCAAGCTTCGATATAACAAACACAAATTCTTTGGAAAAAATATAATAAATCATCACAGAAAACTTTCATCACGAAGGTTTCTCCAGTATAACGGTACATAAATCGATCACATATTTTCATATCATATCATACTTACAAAGCCCTTAACATAGCTTTGTTGTTATTTCGATAGTGGCTGCATAAATTTATTGGGGACCACTGGTTTAGCAAGTATTTTTTCTACGAACTACACGTGGTAGGTTCTAAAATAAGCTTACTGGTGACAAAATATAACCAAGGCTGGTGAGTTTCCTCATTCAAATACTCGGCATTGCTCTTCGTTCCACTATGTGCCCGGCTTTAGGTATTTCACCCCTCAGTTTTATAATATCTTGTTATGAATGGTTTTTTCCAACATGTGAACACATTTTTAAGACACCTTTTGGCTCAAAATTTAATATTTTGCAAAAATGGAAAGAAATTTTGTAAATATTGAATAAAATAAACAAATTTTTCATTCTTCACTAACTCGTTTCAAAATATTTTCGAAAGCATTTTTTTTTTTATTTTTGTAATAAAGTTAAAGTATGTGGATAATACTTTTGTATTTTTAAAAAATTTCATGAAAAATTTTTTTTTTAACAAAATTGCTTTACTTTTATTATTTTACATACATGTATTTTTGACTAATTTTGTGTCACTTAAAAACTAGAAAACACATTAAAGTAGATGTTTGTTGTTTTATTTTATCTACAATATACTTTTGTTTTTGATACAATGTTGATTTCAAAGAAATGCCTTTATTTATTAATATTAGTATGCTTAATACAAACATTTCGGGAGCTAGTTAATATTGATTATTAATTATTTTAATATTTAAATGTAGGGAATTAAAATGATTTAACAATAATTAACTAATATTTTAATTATAATGTGATTAAGTACAATGTTTAACAAAAAACATGATTTATCTGGTTCTTAGGCTATGGGCTGAAATGTAGTCCTGAGCGGAAGTAGGGAGAAAGTCATTAATTATCGCCAAATTCTTTACTAGGAAAACCTTTAAAATTTATATTAAAAATTAATTAACAAAAAATTTACATTGCTTTGGATATAATTTATTGGAAATTAATTGGTTGTATTGCTAAAGCGTGCTATTTTGAGTTAGTGTGCTTTTAGTAGGCGACATTATAGAGAATTGTAGACATTAAGAGCAGGAAAAATTTTTTTTGTAAAATTGATAGGTACTAGGTTAGGGGGGCAAAGTAGATATGGCAAGAAGTTAGCGTTCGAATTAATGAAATTAAGTCCACCTTAATAGCAATAGCACATTATTTTTAAATATTTTTTCTTTTACCTAAACAATGCTTTTTTCTTAAATAAAATATTTTTCAAAATTTTTTTTGAATTCTTTTTCAAAAGTTTTTGTCGAAATTTACGATTTCGATAAAAAAAAACAAATTGCGACACATTTAATTGCAAGAATAATTCATAAAATGTATAATAGTTGACATAATGTGTTTTTAAATAAAAAGCTGTATTTTGAAATTAGTGTTATCTTTTTATTTAAATTAATTTTAAACGTTTTTACAGAAAATATCAAGTTTATGAAAGAAATAGTTATACATTTTGCTTTGCTTTGCTTTAGTTTAAATTACTTTTTAATTTTTCTATAGAAATTTTCGTGTTTATTAAAAAAATATTTATATATTTTGATTTGAATTGGGGAAGTATGCTATATATAATAAAAATTATAATAGTTAGTATAAAGCATGGTTAAACTAAGTTGTGTTTTTAGAGCTTTAAGCTTTAAGCTTAAAGCAAAATTATTCTTTATTTTTACTTTAAATTGTAGGAAAAAATTATAATATTTCATATAAAGCATTTTTAAATAAAAAATAGTTTTTAGAGCTTTAAGCTTAAGCGGTGTTATTTTTAAAGCCGTCTTATTATTTTCTAAACAAGATGAGTTTAGTGTGTCTGTAATTCGAGCAATTTTTATTAAATACCAATGCAAAGAAATAGGCGACTATAGGCAGTTAAAACTCCAGCTCCTCTAAAAGTTAAAAGCTCTGGTTTCACCAATTCCAGCCCATAACTTTCGAAAAACCAAATACTATAATAGATTTGAACTTAAATCCAACCCACAACATTTTTGCAGAAAATATGAGATCATACAAACTTTATCTTAAACATATTAAATTTTTTATGTAAAGCTAGTATGCAGTGTGATGGATAATTAAAGCGTTAAAACACACAAAATTTAAGTGAATACTTTCGCATTCAACCAACTCACACTCACCCTCATCATTTTGCGCAATTTCATCGAAGTGCCCATGGACTGCAGGCGATAGCGTTCCTTGGCACGTTCGCGTATCTTCTCTGGCACCACCAACAGTGTGGTGATAATGTTGCCGCTGAATAGCAGGAGGAAGAAGCCGCACATCACCGACACCTAAATTGCAACAAAAAAAAAAAAAGAACGAAGAACGAAGAGAAAAACGAAATGCAACAAAAGAAATGGTTGAGTCAGCAAAATTAAATAATGCAGAAAACGGTGAGTGCTCGATAAAAGGCGGAAAGTCAACAAAGATTAAGCACACACGCACACACATTCATGCATACCCGCAGAGCAGGATCGGCGCATGCGAATTAGCTGAAATGTATTAATCAATTAGCCAGCAAATCAGGCACAATCAATCAATGCATTAAGCCCAGCACACAATCAAGCTGTTACACAGATACACACGTGCAGACACTTTCGAGTTGCACCGCAAGTGTGGATGTGCCTGCAGCAAAGCGCCCGCTGCTGCCTACTGTCACTCAAGTACCCACTCAATAAATCACACAGGCAACCAACCAGGCAGGCAAGCAACATGCAAACAACAAGAACAACAACAATATTAAAAACAACAAATTAAATGTGCTTGATAAGCACTGACTTGAGAGGATGTAGGGATGGATGGAGGGAGCGTATACGCTTGCGGCAAGCAGTCGCGTTTCAAGCATACTTACATGCCACGGTGCTCCTGGTGGATACGTTGTCAACTTGTACAACGTCCATGCGTTGTATGCTTGGAATGTATAGCCGCCGAATAGAAATGGTAGCAAGAAGCTCAGGCCACGCCACATCCACGAGTGGAAACCCTCAATGGTGATATCCATGTTGTGACGTTCGCCGAGCGCCTTCAGTCGATAGAGCAAACCCTTTTGGTAGCCAAATTGCAGATACTGCACAATGTCTGTATGTGGAGAAAGCAAAAGAAATTGTGAGCTTGTTGTTGGTACATATGTATAATAAATAGGTAATTGCAATGCAAATAAATCAGCAATTTGTAAGTCAGTCAGTGTGTTTGCTCTGAGGATAGACGAGCCTAATACAAATGATACTGTTGACATAATAATAAAATAATAAGGACGTCAGCGTCGCGGCTACTTACTGATATAGACGTTGAAGTACATGAATTGTGTGCGGAATAACTGCCAGTGCTCGCCCTGCGGCCACACAAGCAATACACCTGCAGCTGCGGTTGAGATGAAATGATGCGCTCGCCACCAGCCCTTGATGCGCGATCCATTCACTTTGAGTATCGATTCACGTATGGTGAGGGTGCAGTAGTACCAGACTAGTAGGAAAATGTAAGCCAGTTCGAGTGCCCTGTGGGTGACAGCCAGTAAATGTTTAATATTTGTAATATTAATGCTATAGTAGTAGATTTTGAGGGTTCCACCAAAACTTTAGTTGAAAAATATTAATTAAAAAGCGATAATTGAGGAATTTGTTGCCGAGAAGTTACGAATTACAAATTCGGTTTACAAAAAGATTTTACTAGCAAAAAAGGTCAATATGCCTTTGAATAATTTTTTTGGAGTTTTTTTTATTAGGTGTGCGCCTTCGCTAAATGGTGCCTAAATCTAAGGCAACATGTTATAAATACTGTTGCATTGCTATTTCGCAAAAACTCTGTTTATGAGTTCAAGAATAGAAGAAAAATCGATTTAACTTACGCACAATTATTTAAAAAAAAGAGCAGAAATCTTACATACTGGGGTACAGATGGTGCCTCAAAGTTAAATGAATTGTTCAACTTCCTAAAGGAGAGCCAGCTGATGTCTGCTTTACCGTTTTTAAGATTTGTTTGACACAACACAACACAACACAACACACATACAAAAATTAATTTTGCGATGTTCATCGATTTCTCCGAATTATATTGTCCTATAATGTCGAGAAATGATAGCTTAAGCTAAAAATTAAAGGGCCTTCTGGTGTATATAATTTCTAGCAGCCTTCCAGGGTACCGCATTAACTCTAATAGAATAATAAATAGAAGAGACCAAAAATAATGTTGTTGTTGTTGTAGCGCCTGAAAATCCGGTTACGTAGACCCGATTGTTGTGACAACGGAGATAGAAATAATCTTCAGGGCTTGCATTTCATAGCCGAGTCCAACAAATTGCTCAAATGTAATAATAAAATGATTGTTTTGAGCACCTAAGAGTTGCCCGTGGCAGCGTTATGGAAAATACAATGTGTGTAGATGTAACTATGTACGTCTATGCGAATGTTCGAGAGATCACTGAAGCAAAAATCTGGTTATTTTGGTGAATAAAAAGAGCTTTCATATTAAAAAAAGTTCCTGAGTTTTTTAAAAATGTATTAATTTTTCCATTATCAAATATATATCCATTTTCGAGTTACTAAAAAATTTTCACCAAATCTTTTTTTATTCTTAACTAGTAACAAAAAGTTAATCTTTAACAACAATTTTTGTACATCTCAACTGCAATTGCCCAACCTTTTTGGACACAATAATGGCATTACAAACGTGATAATTGAGTTTTCATGTAATATTTGAGCAAATGACTTACTACGACTCATCGGAAAGTCAATTAAAATCTTGATTCTTTAAAAAAAATCTTTTTTTGTAATATCATTTTTTAAGCACTAACAAAAAAGGTTTTCCGTAAAAGTAAAGGCATTTACGCTATCAAAACAACTTATTGCCACTTGATTTGGGGCGAAAAAATAATAATAATAGTAAATTAACAGAAAGAAAAGCAAATCATAAACAATTCGACGAATTTCTTGGGCAAACAAATATTTGGAGTGACATTCGAATGCAATTAGAAAACAATTTGCGGAACTTAATCAGAGCAAAGAAATAATTTCTACGAAAATTATTACGTTTCCGTGTTAAAATGCCGAAATAAATGATTGGGAAGTATGAAGGAAGGCGGGAGACTCACGACGCAACGCGGAGAGAAGTACGAAACAAATAGCGCCATTAAAAAGGGCAAGCGCTAAAGTTCAAGCATGAAAGCTAATGAAAAGGACAAACATAAGGCGATGGCAAACGTAGTGGCAGCCAAAGGTTGAGGTGAGCAGGGAAATTAAAAGAAAAACATCGCATTTCGCATTTCCCGCCAGTCAACGATGCTGTAAAGTACAGCTACCACCACGTTTACATCAACACAGCCACCAGCACAGTAACTCACCTGTAGTTGAATATCAAATTGAGAAATGCCATTAACAGTCCAATTACGTTGAGTATTAATTTAAACTTTTCATAGTCATCTTTATAGCGAACTTTGTCGTTTCTGTTCAAAATTGATACGTTGACATTTCCAAGAATGATCTGCAAGAAAAATATAAAAATATTTGCATTTTTCAATTTCTCACTGAAATTAATAAAATTAATGGAGTAGGGAGATGCAAAATGGCTTGATAATGCAGTAAATATGTAATGAGAAATTACAAGCCAATAAGGAAAAAAATCAAAAATAAAAAAACTGCAAAAAGAAAGGAAGGTAAAAGATAAAGATAAAAAGAGCAGTTTGACCTCAAATGTGTAAGCATCACGTCAATGAAAAGTGAGAAAATTGATAGCAGAGCTGGAAAAAATAATATTTTCCTCAAAAGCGAAACTCCGCCGCCTCGCCAAGCCCTCGCCAAGCGCTCTTTCAAGCTCGCATATCGAACGCTATGCGAAAGCAAAAGGATTCCAATGTAAATAAATAGCGAAAATTTGCATTTCAAATTGCTCGTTGACACCAGCTAAACAATCAATACCCCCAATAGCTTCGTTATCTGTGGGAGCGTGTCTCAAAAGCCAAATGCTGCTGGGTCATAAATAAGCCGTAAACGAAACGTAAACAAATAGCTGAACGCGGTAACGAATACGGAGTTAAAAGGTTGTATTTGTATAAAGGTGCTGGGGAGATAATGAATACTAATAATTGTTGTTTTAGCTAGTATCATAAATAGCTCTGAAAGGCCAATGTAAGTCTGTTTGAGGCCTGCTTGAGGCGGTACTAAACTTAAAAGAGGGCTCAGTTTAGTTGTAGTTGCTGTCCAATGAGCTTGACATAAGGCACGAAGTCTATAATCAGATAAAACAAAGAAAAAAACTTCAGAAATGCAGATTTTCGCAATTGTTGGACAATGTCGGTAAGAATAGGGTTTTATATTACGACACTTCAGCTGGTAAATTTTTTGGATTACACATCCTGTTGGTGTTGTCATTGTTTTAATAGCATAAACCAATCCTTGGCGGAATACATAAATTCGACTGAAACCAAACTTCGTTATGTCATCTTTGATCAGATGCTCACAGCTTCGTCTTACAGGCGTCTTTTAACGTCATTTAAAGTATACTAGTGCCAATATAGTGGCCGATAGACAACCGTTTACTAATATATACATTACGAATAACTATCGGATACTAATCAGAAGCAATTGAGTTACCAGTCGCCATTTTCTGTTTATTATCTATTACTACCGTGTCTTATTATATTACACAGACTTGTCAAAATCAGGCAACTACTCAAGATCTGTAGCCTACAGTGTTTTGCGATTTTTACAGCTTTAATATATTGAATATCTTTAAGGAAACTATGTATAATTTATTTTTTATTTATTTACTAACGTTTTTAATTGAATAATTTACCTCCAAAAAATTCGCTGTTCTTTAAATATTTCAGGAATTCTTCAAATAATATTTACCTTCATAAATTTTTTGTTGTGAAATATTTTTTAAGGATTTACATTGTTTATTGATAATCAGCACAAGAATCTAGTAAAATCACAACGTACGTAAAAATTAATTCAATTTTAATAAACATAACGATTTTAGATTTCGCTGAAGTTCCTCGTTTTCTATTTCCTTGTGTTTCATTTTATGATTTATATTAAAAATTTTAGCAATGCTGCCAAATACATTGAAGAGTGCTTCCCAAAAATGTAGACTCAGGGTAGTTATCTACGTTTTCAAGTATACTGGATTTAATAGCCTTCCGTAAAGTAAAATCCTATTATAGTATCCAGCGCAATCCAGCTGCCAACTATAATCCAGTAGCCTTACAGAATTGGGCTGTTAGATAATGTGTCAGCCGGATCTGTCATTTACTATGACCAAATACATGACAATCATTAGCTCCTAAGATTTTCCAAAAAGAAAGAGAGCAGACAGGAATGGTTTTCTAAAAGTCATTGTAATGCTTACATTACATTTCATTTTCGAAATATTATAAAAAGAGCTCGACAACACACATAACACAGCAGCACACATAATTAGCCGACAGGACAAATTTCGACAATAGTTAGAAGGCTGACTCAAGAGACTCCATTTAAATACGATCATTAGATAGGATAAACTTTCATATATATGGACGGAAATTTAATTGTACACAGGGACTGCCAGTAGGGACTCAACGCATTTTATTTGATAAGGATCTTGGTGGTAGAGGCAAAAGAAGTAAAATGGGACTTGGTTAACTTCACAATTTGGAATTTTCACACTTTGGTAGCCTTGGCCAAAATCTCCTGAAATCGCAAAAAGTGCTAAGTGCTAATAGAATCAGGAATGAAGCCATGCTAAACGATACATAGTATATATAATATATTTATGTACATATATTATAATATTTTCAATTAATGAATGAAAGTTCGAAACTTACCTTTAGATATAGTCCCGATTTGGTGGGTAATGACTGCTCCATTTCGTGTATCTGCGCTTTACGCTTCAATGTGTTTTTATTCAATTCCTCCACTTTTTCCTTCTCTTCCGGCGTTTGAGCTGTTTTGCATCTAGTTGGTAAACGAAAAGCAAAACAACAGAACGGAAATATGAATTAAATGTTTTATTTTTTTTTTGAGCAGGAAATCACAAATAAATATTATAACTTTTTTTTAGCGAAATAAAAACAAAAAGCGACGGAAATGAAACGGAAAGGGTTAATTAAAGAATGCAGATAATTTATGTAGATAACTTTGCGTTGGCAATAATTTTTTATTGCAATGGAGCGCGTAATTACAAATATATATGTAATCATAAATTGCAATAAAATTGTAATGTTGTTAACCCTTTGATAAGCAATGGCGAATTTAGACTCACATGTTTTATTAACTTTAAAAAAATTTCTACTTTGAGTTTTTGTAATTTTCTCGGCATTATTTAGGAATAGAATACTCTGGAACTTTACATGAGAACAACTTGTCAAAACATTTTTTTTAGTTCTCGAATTTTATTGATCCAGCTATATTTAGGATAAAAGTCCATTTACATGTGGAGATAAAACAATAAAAAGCAGCCGCATATCCGCTAAGAGCTCAGCGCACAATGCAAAGTGCACGGAAATTTTTATTGGAATCATTTGATAAAGCTAAGATATCGCTTATGGTAAGAAGACAAAAAAAAAAGAAATTTATTGGCTTAGAGCGCTCGGAGTCGATTGACGTCGGCACCTGGCAATTAACTGTAATTAAATGCAATTTTGTCCTATTTGCGAAAAAACAGGCAAAAAAAAAAACATTAAAGGAGCGAAAGCAAAATAAGCTGGGTTATTTATAATAAATTAATATTTAAACAAATACAATATAAAGTAGAAAACAGCGCTCTGATCGCCAAAAATCAAAGTAAAGGGTGATCAACGTATACTTTTTGTTATTTACATATTCTCTTGCCAGAAGTACGTCAAAGCACATCTCTCTGGGAATTGATGCCTATAGATTTACGCCTGGGAAATAGGATGAAAAAAATTTTGTTTTCATTAGGTAAAACTCGCATGTTATCTCCGAACAGCGAATACATCTGCATCAGTAGAGTGGCATCATCGTTTCACAATTTTTTTCAAAATGCTCAGCAGTTTCAAAATATGTCCGAAACGTACTTTTTTCTTTATAATTTTTGTTAGTATAAAAGAAACTGTGGATCACCCTGTACTTACTTTGGAGCACGAGTTCAGCGTAACCGCTATTCTTACGCAATCAAATTTTTAGTTGCTTATGAAAATCAAGATAAGTTACCGGTAGTCTACCCGTATTTGCCTCATATAATCCACATTTTGTTTCTAGTTTCTAGTTTAGCATGCGATATTCATGCATTCATTGCGTGTTGCTCGTAAACAAATTTTGTCTTAAAATTCAGCGATTAACTGTTGACAAATCTATGTGTGTACATGCATTTAGTTATTAGTCAGTTTTAATATACACAAATGCATACAAATCATGGCTTTGTTAAATTTAAAATATAAAACCAAATATAAATACATGTATATAACCAAATCGCATTAGTGATAAGCTTTGGTGACAAAGAGTTTAACGGTGATTTTCAGCTCCAATTGATGATTGATTAATTTACTTTGAACTTTGTACTATCAGACGATGACTAAACATTTCGATTTACGACAATTGTGTATTCATAAACAATGTCGGGAATTCTATAACCTAGTTTATTGTACTAAACAGCTGATAATTTTCATTGCGTCATTGAGTAATCAGAGATCTCTTTGAAAGCAACTGAAATCACGTAATTTAATTACTAGTTAGCACTAGTTCAATATCATTTTTGTACCAATTTAACGTTGATATGGACCAGTTCAGTACTGAGTCAGTCACTTAAAATCACTTTATAATCACTCAACTTTATTTTTAATAAATTCTGACTTTAAGTATTAAACCATTCTAATTTTCCATTGCTTGTAAATTAAAATAAATGTTTCCTTATATAATTTCGTTTCATTGCTTTTAATTTGTAACTTTTTACTACTTCTCATATCTCAGTATTTATTAATTTTATTTATTACTTCAGCCGATTTCATTGCGCTTATTTTCAGAATTTTCATTATATTAATTTTCTTCCAATATTTTGTTTAAGTATTAATAATATTTATTTAATACAAATATAAAAAACAGATGATTTTATTAAAATTTGCTTTATTTTATTAAACTTCATTATTGCAATTTTTTATTTATTTATTAAATTAAATTTATTCTTCCTTTACCCTTTGACATTTACACTTTTTTATTTTTTAATTTTTCTTAATACATTACATTTAGTTTTCAATAATATTCAATAATAATTTTTCATAATTTCATTATAAATTACTTTACTCTTTTTTTTAAGTACTATAAATATTTTTGTATTTAATTTAATCTGCATTACATTTAATTTTTTTAATATAACACTGTTTTATTTTATTATTTATTATTTATTATTTCTGCAATTTTTTATTCATTTAATTTGCCTTTTCGAAGCATTTTAATTGCCATTACTTTTAATCAATTTATATTTCTTTTGTTTTATTTTTGTTTTTGTTACGTTATTTTGTTACTGCTTTTATTTGTATTTTTTCGGCCTAAACATAAATAAAGAATACAGAATTGGAGGTCAAACATCCATATGCAACACCCTTTGCAAAAAGCAACGTGCAAAACCACTATGAATGTGTACAAAATATGAGAATAAATGGATAATTGCGCAAATTGCATATTATTTTTATTTTTGTATACTTAGTGCTTGTTTTGATTGCACAGCACCAGCGGCCAATCGCAACTGATAAAACACGCTCTCACCGCAACTATGCTTCTATTGTTTTAAATCACCTTTAATTCGAATTTATTCAGCCGGCCGGTGCGACAACAACAAAAACAATAGCAACAACAATAGCAAAAACAATAGCAATACACTTGGAGCGGTCATTGAGCGTAATCTGCTTTACAAGCGTAGCTTAGTGAATAAAGTATATTTAAGCAATTGCTCACAAGTTTGCCTTTACTAAGAGCAAGTAAAATGCGAGCCGCTGCAATTTAGGAGGTGTTTTTAAAATTCACAACTTATATTTATTGCTCGACTTAATGACCCACCTTGAGGTTTTGGGGACGGCTTGACTGCCTGCCGGTGCATGCAGTACGTGTAAGAGCTATTAAAATCGCAAATTGCAATGCGAAATCGCGAAAAGAAAACGCTCAGCTCAGCTCAGCCTATATCATACATATATGTACATATGTACTTTATAGTATTAGTTACAAGTAAAAATATGCACATATGTACTACTACGTTACTTATACAGTCCATATGTATGTATATATTTCTAGGTATATGAATATGCATTTCGTTAATACTGAATTCATTCGCAATCAATTAAATTACTTTACGTTTACCTTTGCACTACAGTTCTCAACATTTATTTCAAATTTTATGATTCTCACTTCAAAATTTATTCTAGATAAATATTTGCCTTTCAGATAAGAATGTGAAATTTATTTTGATTATTTTTCCAAAAGAATCTGAAAGACCGGAATGTTTGTTTGTTTGTTAAAATAAATACTTAGCAACAAATATAGAGCGTGTTGCTCGAGTGTTTTAGGCTAAGAGCATAGTGGAGTGTAAAAAGAAGTAGTTGTAAGAGCAAAGCGAGGAAGAAACGACGAAATCACACTCATAATATTGTTATTGCTGTTGTTATTGTTAGTTCTAAAATCATTATTGACACCACTTCCACTCTCCGCGTAGAAATATCTGTCCGATGGGAATGTTTTCTGAGTTTACTTTCCAGTGTAAATTAGTCAAAATTGCCATTCCAACAATTGAAGGAAGACGCCACTAGACATTTTAATAGACATAACGGAATTTCAGAGTACCGTTATACTAAGCCTGGTGTGCTTATTGGTCGAACGAGAGCGTACGAATGAGTTGGCTGTGAAGTGCTCAACCAGAAATTTTTGTTTTCGATAAAATCTTTTCATGTGTCATCATCAATGCCGGAAAGCCTTTGGCCTAAAAGGGAATGGGTGTATTTGAAAATGTTTAATCTTAATTGATATATTGTTGTTGTAGTAGCATAAAACATTTCCAAACCAGTTTTGGGGACTGCAGCTGACGTGAAAGTACTTGGTCGCATATAAATTTGTACCCCTTCCAATTATGTGGCCGTACTTAAAATTTGCTTAAATTTTGGAACATTTTATGATTTATTTCCGATTTTGGATGAAATAGTACACAAAGTACTTTATATAGATTCTAAAAGTGTTTCAAAGTGAAATAACATTTGAACCTGAACCTCGGGTACTAGGGTTTCTCTGCCTTACAAAAAAACATTCGGGTTAAGTAGTTGCAGTATTATAGAAAAATATGCAGCTATCGTCAAACCTAGGTGGGTAATCCCAAACCTAAACACTTTCGAACAAAGAAAATTTAAAAATTTCATTATCTTCAATTACCGTTAAACGACTCATATTATTCATTAAGAATACGTTATTTGGTATGAAAGCTTAAGATCGTTACTCTTGACTGCAAACCCCATTTTGCACCAAAAACAGAGCACGAGCGCTCAATTCGACTCAAATAGACTCGTAGCAAAAGCAATTATGCAATTAAATTCCACTTTACTAGTGCGCTGGGTGACGCAAAACAAAAACAAGTACTCATAAAAAATACTAATAAAGCACAAACAAACATACATAGGAAGAAACGAAAGACCAAACTGATAGCGCTTGATTTATAAACAATGTTCACGCTCAGCGCTCGAAGCTTTATTTAGTTACCTTGTTAGTTAGTTATATATGTACGTACATATGTACGTATGCATATATGTACGTATACATATATGTAAGTATGTATGTTATTCTATTTTGGGAAAAATCACGCGACATTGCAATTCTTCTTCCATCTGTGCCGTTTTGCTTGCCATAAATTTGTATGCAATGCATAGCAATGCAAAGCAAAACAAAGCAAAAATCCAAATGCAAATCAAAGAAAACAAAACAAAAACTTTGAACGCGGCTTCAGAGACACTATGGCTTGCAAAGTAAGTACTTTATGTGTGCATGCATGTGTTATGTTATCTGTGTACCGCAAGAGCACATGCCACTAATAAAAATAGCAGCTGATTATTTGAAAAGAAAAACTGCAAAAAGCAAAAGCAAAAGCAAAACACAAATGCATGCCTCACCCCGCTAAACAACGCTAACGGCTGAGTCATGTTGAAGGTTGAAAGAGGCCTGACTGACTTGCTTTTATAGTTTAGCAAATTGTTTGCTTACTTTAAATTGCACTTGCTGTTGTTGCTGTTGGATTAGCGTACATTATGAGATTTGTGCACTGTTCTTAGTTGTTATTGTTTTGGAAAATTTAATTTCCATGCAAATTTGGTTGCACAAATTTCTATAGCTTTATTTGTTTATTCAATAATATTTTGAGTGCATACGCGCGTACTTTAAAGTAATTTTTCTTTCATATATAAGTACATACTAAATTTAGAAGTGTGCGTGTAGGTGAATATATCTGCCATTAATTTGAATGCTTACTTACCACTTTCGGTGGCAGCTCAAATATGGAATATTAAAAAAAAAACAAAAGTCAGAAATAAAGCGGTGCAGGTGGCAGGAAATGTGGATGCAGTATAAAATTCCATTTTAAGAAACTAGTTAATTTTGGCTAGGTCATGAAAAAAGTCAAGAGAGCAAGTAATTTGTTTATATGAGTCGAAAAGCTGCCGTAAACTTCTTCTACATCTTTTTGTTTCATTCAATAGCCGCAAGCCTTGTTAAGAGAGCTTGTGTTTATAAGTTTGTTGAGCCCTCAAACGAATAAAACAATAAAACAAGGTTGGTTACAAAAAACAAGAAGTTCGAACTGTTAACATTTTTCGTGTTTATTCGATTCTTCTCCTTTCCGATACAAACCAAAGCTTATCTGTTGATTTTTAAACTGCGTTTTGTTTGCACTTTATCTAGCTGCACAAAATAGGTCTACCGTTCACTAACGACATTCAAGTCGACAACCAACTTTAATCCGTGGACTTATCGCCCATCAAGCATTGTTACCACATCAATTTGGAGAGGTTAAAACGGCAACAACGACAAGCAATAATAATCGCCAATTTAACATACACAATTTGAGACTCAGCAGCAAGAATTCAAGTAAAGCTTACAAGCTGGTTTGAGAAAATTGACCTTGAATTTGATATCAAAAGGCATTAAAGTGCATTTCCGGTTGGAACGCAGAAAAATAGCAATTAAGTCAGGTTTAAATAGCCTACTCAACATATCATTCAATTGGAGTTAATATCTCACCTTTTCGCTCAAAGGACGCTCAAAGGACGCTCAAAAGACGCTTCATCAAAGTCGAAGGCAACCTAGAAAGTTCTCTGCTTCTTTCTTGTAAACATTTTCTTTTTTAAATACCGTTTGAGTTCATGCCATAAACTTCAAATTATTTTTTAGTATGCAGCTGTGGCGACAGCTTCCGACCAAATTTAAACATTATTCCGCTAAAAATTACATTTTACTTGCTTTTATTGCGTCAAAAGCGTGTGAAACTATGAATTTGTTAAGAATGTTCTTGTTGTTGCTCTGCAGTCGCTGAAGTAGATTCCCAACTGCCGGAACAACACATTAATCATGCGTCAATTAGTATTTACTACTTAAAAAATTTTGTGCTCATTATCCCTTCATCAGCATTCAAGACAAGGTCACATCACATTTGATTATGGCAATTACCAACAACAAGTTCAAAGTGTAATTTGATTAACATTTAATTATGTATATGGCATTTTGATTTTATTTTGTGCAAAAAATATTCGATGACACAACAAAGCGGGTATTAAGGGGTATGCAGGTGGGGTCTAAGCAAATAAAAATACCTATTAGAGGTTAACGATAAGATTGTGTGGGAAAGCAAAAAATTTTTTGCTTAATTTTCAGCTTGAAGGCAAGCACTATGATATACACGCGCATATATGTATGCGGTTACAAACAAAGTTTGAACATTGGCTGGCAAAGCGATAAATGCAAAAACACGGCCTGTCCAAGCAAAAAACGCGAAACGTGCGCCAAAACGCAGAAGGTACAAGTTCAATGACAAAAAAAAAAAAAAAAAAAAAAATCAAAAATCCGGTAAGCGTTTGGACAACGCTAACAAATTTATTGCTCGCATCTTATGCAACAATCAGTTGTGGTAAAGCGCAGCGACAAGTTCACCCATATTTATTTAGCAATTCGATTGCGATTGGCCTGTGAACAGTACAATAAACAAATAAATACCACGTTTAAATGCTTAAACGATGTAGAGTACAACGAAACGTCTAGGTATATTTATATAATATTATAATAGCGTGTAAGCGAACAAACTCAGGTGCTAAGCGCTTATCAGTAGCCAAGCGTTTGTGCTGGTAGCGATAAAAAATACGGTAGAGCGGTCCGCATGCCAGCGTCAATGAACAGTTAAACATTTAGCATGCGCATATGTGTTGTGGAGGAAATGTGGAAATGTTTCGACGTCAAACCAGTTTGGCCTATCAAAAGGGCACGTTCACATCGAAGCATTTATGCGTATTTTGTACAAGCACTTTACCCTAGTCAGGCCTTGGACTTTGTAGTTTCTTTTCTTTTTTGTGATAAAATATAAGCATGTCTATAGTCGCTTACTTATGTACGTATGCATGTACATACATATATTTGTAATGCGTCTATAAGATGCTGATTTACAGTGCGTAAAGCAGTACCGAAAATTTCCTCACTTTTTAATTATTTTATTTTATTTTGTTTTTTGTGTTATTTGGTGTCTACAGCACTAGTCGCAATGTCACGTTTAGGGTGAATGGTCTTCAACGTAGTGCTGGTAGTGCTGTTACTTAGCAATAAGCACTTTAATACAGTGTTGTTGTTAGTGATTTTGGATAACTGACAGTTTGGCTGCCTTGACGAGCGTATTGACTTAATTCTTCACGTTTTTCTTGTGTTGCATGCTGTTTGCATGCCATTGAATTGCAAAACAAATCACAAATAATTAATATTAACGATGTTTAAATATGTATGCTTGTACACTGTACATTTTAAAAGTGCGATTAATAATTAATTTTTGTATTATAAAAGAATAAAAATAAAAATAAATAAATAAAAAAGGTTTATATACATTTTTTTAAGTGACTTACTGCTTTAGAGAAGCGCTAATTTGATTCATTCGATAACGCTGATGCTTTATTTCGTTGAAACATTTCTGCTGATGACTATGGAGTTGTTCCAGCAATTCAATATAACGGCGATTGCAATCCTACGAAGAATTTGGACAAATATTTATTATTATTTGGTTAAAGTTAACGCGTATTTTGATAAGAAAATATAAAAGCAACAAGTTACACAGTAAGAAGTACACTTATACATATATAGTACCTATATTTGCACTGCATAAGAAATAATAGTTTTGATGTTTTTAATTTTAATAGAAGTTTATTCCATATAGAGTTATTTATACAAATATATATAAATATGTAATTATATTTTTATAATTTTAATAATTTATCAATTATAATTATATTTATATATATTTATTATATATAAAAAAATAAAAACGTGATTTCTTTTATTTTTGTATATTTGTTTGTAAATTTACCGTTAATTACATATGTTCTCTACTTCTGTTTCTTGTTTTTTTGCTTTTTTTTGGTTCTGATTGGGAATAATTTGTACTAACATAGTACTATATTGTTTTTTTGTTTTTGCTAAATAAATGCATACATATGTATGTAATTATTGTATATACCGCGATTTTCGTAAAAATATAAAATAATCAAGCGGACGTGATAATTTTCTTAAATTATACATTCGCAAAAAATACGCATAATAGTCAGACCGGAAGCTTATCGAAAGGTCAAATTAAATCAATTACTAGATAAAAAAAACCTTTAATAAATATTTTTTTGCAACTTCCGTAAAAAAGACGAGGTTTGTGAAGGTTGCTGAAATGCGCTATAATTTTTGCCAATACAACTTTGGGCCATAAGTTATTGCCTTTGCTTATATTGCTAAAAGTTTGGCAGTATTGCATGATAAATCTTTCTATGTATATATATACATACAATACTATGTAGAGAAAAAGTTATTGAAGCTGTTATTTAAATAATGCATAACGGAGTTACCAAAAAGCAGTCGTTGGTAAATGACGCACAGTGTTATCTTTATAATTTCAGTGAGCATTTTTCATAATTTATATTTTATGCAACGTGTTTGTGTGTATGCACACAAAACTGTTGTACCGGTTATTTTATTTCACTTTATCGAAATTTCGTTACAATGCAACAACAAAATACAATTACTATTAATTTATATGTTTTCGTATTGGTATTGTGAAGCCAGAACTGTAGTCCAGCTTTTTCGATATGCAACAGTTGCCTACTTTTACTTTTACACCAACATTTTAGGGAAAACATTTCTTTAGCTTACCTCAAGTTCATTGTACTCTTTGGCGAGTTCGTCCCACTCGTTTCGCAATGTGTCTATATTCATTTTGTCCTTGTGCGCTAGTACGCTCCTTGCATGTACATATATATATTTATTAACTCACCACGAAGGAAGCAGTGTGACTTCTTGACTGGCGCAAAATCGAAAACAGCATAAAAGGAAATTTGAATAACTCCTTGGCACAACGCAAGAGTAGGAGTGGATTTGTTGCGCAGCTAACACTTTGTTTACAAGCTGCAATTTTGCAGGCAAGTAAACGGAAATCAGCTGGTTGAGTTTGAGGTTATGTGCGCATGTAACAGCTGCCAACCACTAAAGCAGTGGGAACTGTCCCTGGTTACTTTACCGTCCGCAGTTTTTATAAATTTTGTTGAACTGTCTGGCAGAACCGAGAAATGAAAAACAATAAAATGAAACACCAATGCTAGCAAGGTAGGCTACAAGGGCTTGAAGAACCGGTTAAATAACATTACAACGAATAAATACGAAAGCGCACATTTAGCGGGAGGAGTAACGTATACACACGTTTAATGAAAATTAAATACCGCGCATTATTTATTTGTCCCAAAGGATGTATGTTTAGGCGTAGCATATGCTCGTGTGACCACGCAACTACGCGATTATATGACGTAGGTACACGACAACGTCAATAGGCGGTACACATTTCGATTGTCATTTCTATGTTTTATTGTCTCTGCTCGTGGGCGACCGCACAGCTATTCCACATACAGTTTCAGAAACTTACGTATGAAAGAAAATTGAACTTGTTGTTTTGTCACGGCAAACTACAGAATTGATATTTCCAGCTATGCGCTGCTTCTTTAACCGCTCGCTATGAGCTCTTCTAAACAATTGATATTTTTAACAAAATTTAATTGTGCGATTGCTTTGTTTTCTTGTTCACTTTTGCTTGGACAACAAGCGCATGGAGCACGCTCACGGAGCGCACGTCTCTTCATATACTCACGCCACAATTTCGCTCAACAAATCATACGTTTGTTGATTAGATAAATTGCTTAGCATATAGCTGTGTGATATTGTTCAAACTTTTATAATACAAAAGCTTCAGCAAATATAAACCGCGCTGTTGCAAATCCAAGCCACGCCAGCAGCCACGCACAGCCAGCCAGTCAATTTGTTAATGATTCATGCTAGCTTTCCATTGCATTTATTGACTTATATTCACTTTTCACAAACGCACTAACATTAAATTATGAATTTATGGACACGGTTTCCTAATAAGATTTTTAATTCCTTTTTAATAAATCGATTTCCGTTGGAATTTACCTTCACAAATTTCCTCACGCCGGCGATTTCTGTGCATTCCTTTTTTTTATATCTCTTTATTATTCATATTCGTTTACTCTTTGTTGGCAGCTGTTGCTATTTCAGTCGCTTGTGTGGCTGTCAGCCTGACATTCGTAAGTGGTGTGTTTGGTGGTGAATAAGAGTGTGGCGGCTCACCAGCGTGTTGGAATAATTTAAAACGCTGTACATGTGGAAATGCTTGAATGGAAATGTAAAATTTGTAATTTTACGGAACCGGAGCCATTTAATCATTGAAATAATGGGAATTTTAAATAAAGCATTTTTGAAATCGCTATATTCATATAATAGCTATATATCTAATAGTAACTATTTTACTTATAAAATTAAAAATAATATAATATTTTAATATAAGCTCTTTGTGAGAAATGAGTTCATATTAAGTCCTAATCAAAAACGAATTTTTTTCTAATAGCCGGTTGTTGTTGTAGTAGCGTCAATACAACTTCCCGAAATAATAGTAAATAAAAGTAAATAAAATAAATAAGTAAATAGTGCCGCAGAGGTGGCCGATCTTGGTAGAACAAAAATCTGGGTACGTTCCGGTTGTGTGAATGCGCCTGTGGTAGAATTACCAGAATTATGCAAACTTGCATACATACAACAAAAGAAAAAAAAAAAACTTCACCAGGCTTGCCAAAATTATCATTTTATTATAATAAAAAAATGCATACAAAACTAAATATTTAATACCGAAAAAGCTAAACTGGAATGCAGTGAATTTCGTTCTCATTTTATTCCTTGCGTCGCGCGCGCACTGTTAGGGCTATATACGCGGATATCCGAAAACCAACAATGAGCAAAACCAATCCAACAAAATCAAATGGCAAGTCGCTAGCCGAAAAATTTAATGTCTCCAGTATAACCTCTCCGGAGCTGGGACAAGTGGTATTCGATAAAGTGCAAGTAATTTCCCCCGGCTTTACGTCGGCCCACTGATTGATGAGTAATCCTTCATTGGCATAACGGAACCATGATAAATACGACAGCCACTTGAAGTACACCGGCACCGAGCCGGAGTTCAAGAAGAAGCCACCGAAAAGCAGAAATGGTATTATGACAGGTGGGCCAACGCTTAGCGCCATTGATGTCGACGAACAGGCGCATGAAATCAAATAACCGAATGATGTCGAAACATTGGCAACTAATGTAACAAGCGCCAGCGCTGTCAGAAAATGATCGATACCAGGACGTAAGCCAATCAGTGGATAGGCAATGGCTGTGAAGAGAAACGGAACAATCAAGAAGAGTGGCAGTTCGGCAATTGTTTTTCCAAGGAAGTAAGTGTCGCAGCGATAAAGACGACTGCGCGTCTCGCGCATGAACACAGGCAGTTCGGATGTGAAAACCTGTAACATATGATGTTGACTTGAGCGCAAAAATCAAAATTATGAAATGCACTACTTACAGTTATGGTAGCGAAAGCATTCTGAAAGGTCATATTGGTTAAAAATAGGAAAATGGCACCGTTAATGTTCATGACACCGACTTGGGTTAATTGTTGTCCCAGAAAGATCAGTCCAATAAGAACAGCGACCATCTGAAATGTATAATATGAAAGTAAAAAGTCGCGGTCAATATACTGTTATGTAAGTGAAATGCATTTGTTGCTTTGTAGTATGCTCGTACCGTCGTTTGAAATAGACGCACTTTCACTAATAACGGTTCCTTTAACACTGACAGCCATGAGCGCCAAAGTATCGCACGAAACTGCATAAACCATGAAGCTTTGTATGTAAATCCGTTCTCGTCCTCTTTGGGTAAGCCATTGGATTTTTCCAGCCTTTGAAAATTTTGCTCCATCTCGCGAGAGACCCTGCCCGGAAATGGAAGGTATTAAAAGTAAAAGAATGTGAAGTGCTTTGTAGACGTGAAATACTTACTTTCCAACTGCAAAATTATCACAAATTTTTGCTATACGCTCACGCGACTCCGCTTCCCGGCCAGGTACTACGGCCAGTACTTGTACGTAAAAGTCTGCTGGGTTGTAATTGTTTGGGCATTGAGCGCCGATGCTGGAAGGGAACGAACAAGATGAATGAAGAAAAGGAAGAGTTTGAATTGCACACTTACTATGAGAAAAAGTCTACCGCTTCGCCGGGTGTACCCAGAAAGGCAACTCTACCCTCGGCCATGAGCAATATTTTGTCGAAAAGCTCAAATAGCTCAGAAGATGGTTGATGTATTGTCAATATGATTGTTTTGCTTTTCTGCGATAGCTTCTTAAGCACTTGTACAACACTGTGTGCCATAAATGAGTCTAATCCGGAAGTAGGTTCATCACAAATCAATAGTGGTGGATCCGTTAGCGCTTCCGAAGCAAATGCCAAGCGTTTACGTTCACCACCGGATAAACCCTTCACACGACCCGGCACACCAATCAAAGTATTCTGGCATTTACCCAACGAAAGATCTTGAATAACCTGATCCACACGTTGTACCTTTTGCTTTTGCGTCGTATGCCTTGGCATGCGCACCATTGCCTGGAAGATGAGATGCTCTCGTGCAGTTAGTGAACCAATGAATAGATCATCCTGTTGAACATAAGCACAACGTGCTTGCATTTCCTTCGCATCAATGGGATGACCGTTGAGCAAGCGTGCGGTGGATGGCGATATTTGTACACCTTTCGAGGAGCGAAAAGCAAGCGCATTCAAAAGTGTAGTTTTACCAGCACCAGAGCTGCCCATAATCGCTAGCAATTCACCCGGATAAGCGACGCCCGAAACTGGAGGAAGAATTGAGTACGTTGAGTGCAAGTGTAATATGCGAATGTGATAATTAAATGCATGTACCGTTTTTTAAGAGGTGTTTGCGCGGCGCAGGAATATGACGCTCATTGCAGAAAACACCTTTAACACGATTCAGTGCTTGTTTCCAACCCGAACCGGGCTGATGCACGGCACCGAACACATCCAAATTATACCAAGAGTAAGTGAGATTATCCGTGGTGAGTGTAGGCGTTGGTGGTGAGAGTGTACCGTAATTTTTACTAAAGCCCTGATTTATGGAGGATTGCTCATAGGGCTGCTCATTGTTCTGGCAAGTAAAAAATTAAATGAATGTTAGAAGCAAATTGAAATTATGCGCTAATTTATGTTTATAGTTCGCATAAGATATGCGAAAATGTAGGTAAAATATTTAAATTATAAAACAGCATTATAATTTGTTGCGGATTTCGGTATTTTAAAACCATTAGCCGCATAAGCATAGTGAACGCGAAAATAAGCAAGTCTGGGGGGAATCTACTAGTAGGCGCGGTAAGCAATCGTAGGGCATATCTTCTGCTGAAATTCGTTGAAAGTAGTTTCCCCCATCCCCACTCCAACCTAATATATGAATAATAAAGTAAAAAACATAAATTAAAAGATCCAACTGGCGCATAAACCGCAACAGCGTCTGCTTAAAGTGTAAATTGGATTTCTCGAAGAATTCTGTAATTTGAAATACAAAAAAGGCTACACTGCTGCTAACTAAAACGTTCGTTCGGATATGCTTGCTGCTTGCTGCCTGTTGGCGGTTAAGCAAATTTATAATATGAGCACAACAGCGAAGAACTTCAAAGTGAAATGTAATAAAAAGAGAGAAAAAAAATAAAAAATAAAAATAAAAGAGAGAAGAAAATATCGAAAACTCTTGGAGTAGGCATAAAAAAAAAAATACTATTCGAGCACAAATCTTAAAAGTTCACTACAAGCGAGTTTGTGGGCTAAAACTTAGTTAAGGGGCTTAGGCTAAAGTGGCTACAAACATTAACAGATTGTTTCACAAATTAATTGGTTTGAGCATAAAGTTGTTAAGGCATAGCAAGCGCATGGTGTGTGTGTGTGTGTTTGGTGTAAGTTAAAAGTTTATGGTTGAAAAGCTTCTTAATACTTGTTTCAGCTTTAATACATTTACAAATAGATGTAACTTTATGTGTAATCCTCGCTGAAATTCTTACAAGCTCTTCAGCCTAGCTCACCGACATATTTGTGGTTTTCACCTTGAAATTGTGTCGCAAAGGAGGAATCCTAATTTTTTACTCGTCTTTTACAGACAAAGTGACAAAGACAAATTTCTTTCAGACGATAATATATATAAATAAAAAATTATTAAATACAATACTTTGGTGCTTAATTATTTTGATTCTTATGAAGAAGTGATTTTCATCATAAATTACTTTCAACTTTTTCATCAACTTTTTGCCTTAGGGCATTTCCGACGTGATTCTAGATTATGTCTGCCTCCATACACTAGTCGTTTAAAACGTATAAATCTTCTTACACTCGTTAGTCTTAGGGAAATGCCCGGCTAATATTCTTAGAGAATGGATCAGTTCGTGCATCAGGATCCCTCATGAATGGATCAGTTTGTAGTTATTATCTCTTGTCTGAAGTCTTGTTTGAAGTGAAGGAAGTTTAATATCCCGATTCGCTTATCCGGGCAGTTTAGACCGCTACTCTTAAAAACATGTAGATCAAATTTTGAATTGAATGAACCATTCCGCCACATATGTCATGTTTTTAATTCTCATTTCAGCACGTTTGATTTATCAGACTCACTTTTCAGCATTAAAATATTAAATTTATTATAACTGATTCTTGAACCTTAGCTGTTGTAATTATTGTTACTGTAGCTGAGCGATTTTAGATCTGGACGCTTGAAAAACTCTCTTGCCATTCATGACTCGGCTAATTCCGCACGTATGCGGACTGCGCCCCTTGCGTCGATTGGTCGGGAGGAGAGTTGGGTTTATTATTATTATTATTTATCATTGCAGTCCTTCCAGTTTCCAATAAGAACATCGAAATTGTGAAAATGGAAATAAATGCTCATAAATTGATCACAGTCGTGCTACAAACGGTACAGCAGTTGCCATATTATACGCAATTGTATATACATATAAATATTTTAAATGACAATAAATCATTTGATAATATCCGCTTTCCATGCTTTCACTTTTTTCACCCTCATCTCGAATGCAAGCTTGCATTTTTGTATCTATTGTCTGGCAACCTGGCAACCTTACGACTACCATTTGGAATTAAGATGGAAAATTAAAAGAAGCCAGAAAGTTAAGTGCGCGTTTAATTTCCGGTAAAATTGTGTTAAGAAATGAAATGTGTTAATTTGTGAAATGTTTATAGTTTATTTAAGTGATTGTGAATTAAAATGAACATCTTGTAAATGCATTGGAAAAAGTGCTTGGAGCAATTGATATTTGACTGCGTATAACTTAGATGCGGCAATTATAAGTGTGTAACTGCTTAGTTGTTACGGTTGTAGTAGTAATACGTGGTGTGTTCAAAATTTAACGGGAATTTTCGTAATGTTTATTCATTCGTCGACATTAATGTTGTCGCCCTCAAAATAGTCTCCACTCGATGTTATGCACTTATGCCAGCGCTTCTTCCAATCGTCGAAACACTTTTCAAACTCGATTTCCGGGATAGCCTTAAGCTCTTTCAGCGTTGCGCTTTTAATGCCATCCATACCAAGCATGACATAATCCGAAATACTTTGTTTCGTGTGAGAGCTGTCCAAATCCACCATTTTTATAACTTTTGCCAATTAAGCCCCTGCCGAAAATACTAGATTGGGTGTTTTGAAAATAACTTTTGGATATTTTGAAATTTCCTTATTTCGGTCCTCCAGTGGGCCTATATCACGCGTATCCAACTTTGAATACGTACAGACATATCATAAATAACTACTAGATGAGTACGTAGATAAATAACTCAACATTTTCAAAATTCTTATAATAGCATTTAATAATATATATAAACATAATCAAAATCAAAATAACAAAGAAACAATTCATAATAAAATTTTATGATAAACGTATTAAATATAAGCACTTCTCATTTATAGCAAAGAACAGCTGAAAACCTTTAGTTACTCAAAACTCGGTATAATCTGTGTCGCTCCTTGAAAATCCCTTTCAAAATGATTTTGTCAATTACTTTTCGTGGATTTATTCCTGGCATCCGCCTTTTTTGATATCGGTCATATATAGAAATAGGTATAGCGGTCTCTATCGCTGCCAACTTAATCAGGCAACGCGTTTGAGAGTAAAATGAAAGAGTCTCGCATCATGTCATCCTTGTCTATGCTTCTAAAACGGCGGCCCTTTGAGGTTCTCTTTATTTTTGGAAACAGGAAAAAGTCACATGAAGTCATGTCTGGCGAATATGGAGGCTGGGGCATCGTTACAGCATTGTTTTTGGCCAAGAATTCGCGAACAAGCTACGAAGTGTGAGCAGAATTGAACAAAAATGAGTAAAAGCCCTAAATTGTTTTTCCACAAATCCGGGAATTTTTTTCGGTTTGCTTCACGCATTGAACGGCGTTGAACTTGTAGGTAGTACTCCTTATTTGACCGTACCGTTTGACGTTGAGGCAAGAATTCATGTTGCACTATGCCATTAAAGTCGAAAAACATTCCCGATTTTTTTTGAACACACCTCATATGTGTTGTAATTGCAAATATTTGTGAGTGCTGCACAAGTATGTTAGAATTCTGTCATTCTTGGCGCTGCAGCTTGTGTATGTATGTATATTTGCCATCGCCAATCGCTTTTATTTCCGCATACTTTTTACAGCGGCTAATTCTCTGATATGCTAATAAGAAAACACAATTTAACTTATAACAAAGCCAAAGCTTTCGAGGTTTCTTGCTTAACATACGATTTGGTGGAGCAAGTCTACAGACGGCATTCGCAGTAGCAACCGTTAACAGCTGTTGGCATACGCTTTTGTTTAGCTTTAACTAATTGAATTTCCTTTTTATCTTGCAACAGCTTTTTATTTTGATGTGCCAATCGGTGGTGCAGATAAGTAGTGCCAGCATTCCTTCATTTGTCGGACGTTGAAAGTTTAACTGGCGAGTTCAGTCAATAATACATATTAAGCCGCTGCAAGTTGTTGGTATATAATATTTTATTTAAATTGTTTGTTTGAATGGCATTTCATTTCTCATTTAAGCTATGTAGGTGAAATGAAATAAGCCAGCATAACAGCATTATCAATCGCCAATAAGAACAATATTGTGCTGGTGTTTTCTTCGGCTTCGTCAGAGACAAGGATGTGTTTTCGTCGACTTAACGCCGTCATGTTTATTTCCTTTTTTACTTTTAACGGATATTAAATTTTCACCTGATAATTTTTCTTGCCGCATATTGCGTTTATTTTTCATCCGGCATACAAATTAATTGCTTGGGCTGCCTAAATGTGCACCCAACTTTTATACTCACCCCCCTATTTTTTTTTTTTTTTTGTGGAAGCTCACTTGTACTACTTAATATGTACTTGTTCTTTGGCATTCATGACCAGCGTCAGCTCCAGATCTTATCTAATGCATTACTTAATATACTAGCAACGTGACTCAGCACACCATCTGCCCCAGGGGAGTCTGTGCAATTGAGTAGAAAAAAAAAGACGAAAATGAAATTGCCCTCACACCTGTTTTGCTTGCTGTGGTTGCTTTGGTTGCTTTGGTTGCTTTGGTTGCTTTGGTTGCTTTGCCTGAATTATTCGGTTCTTCATATTCACATCGTTGCCGTTATGTTTAACGATGTTCCTCGCTCTTCTTTTTATGATTATTACTGCCAATTTTCATCTAAGTTTCCACAAAAGTGCAGAAGTGACCACAAGCCACCGCATAAATTGCATAACAACGTAATGGAAATCGGTGGAGTCTGTGAGTATTTGGTGTGAAATTGTAATTGTAATATTCCTTGGCGCTTTTTTATAACACATTACAAAAACAATAACAAAAATGCGTAAAGTACACAGTGTTAAGTATATATTTGTGCAGGGGAATATGGTAATTTTAAATGAAATATGTCCATAGTTTATATCATTTGTTGTGTGTCTAGTGAGTAGCTTAAGGCCAATTGTTTGTAATTATTTTTTATTTTTTGTCGCATTTTCGTTTTAACTTTTTTCGTTCTAATAAATTGTGTCCTTGCGATTTTTTGCCTTTTCGCTGTTTATTATTTGTTAACTGTAGTTTTATTTGTTGAACAAAAGTTTTTTTATTTTACTTGTTGTAGCATTATTTCATTTAGCTAGCGGTTTACTGTTACATTAGTTTTATTAGCAATTTTTTTTTGCGTTTTTTTCCCCAATTTTCAACGATTTGGTCGGTCTTTTTGTCGCTGTCTTCAAAGCTTAGCTGCTCTTATGTATGAATGCATGCTGAGCGTGCAATGTGTCAGAGCGTGGCTTTAACTGTACGTTTGCTTGACACGCCGTGTATGCCCAATTGGTCAACGAGTGGCGGCTTTTTGGTTACTTGTGGTGTGAAACCATATAAAAAGTGCACACAGTTGACAATTAGCGGTTAAATTTGTCGGAAAACTACATTGAAGTTGAGAGTTGTGCGAAAATTTTTACTCAAGCTGTATTGATGGTGGAAACTATTATGTAATGATGCATGAAAGTTGAATTTTTGTAAATTTTGCAGCATTGAGAAATCTATTTAAAATTAAACTTAACATGTTTCACTCAAAAGACTTGAAAGCAAACTCGTCTAAATACCAAATCTAAATGCTAGATAAAAGGCGGTTGGTATTTATTTTAGCCTGCTTGCTAAATCAAACACTAAGATCTCGAGATAAACTTCCATTTGTGTTTCTAAAACAGCATACAAATGTGTTAATGGTTGATCACTTATGCTCAGTTCTTTATTCAAACATACTTACATATGCATATAGAAATATTTACATACATACATACGCAATAAATACCTTCTCGGTTAATATAACACCGAATAATTAAAGCTAATAGCTTTGACAAGTGGAAACATGTGCTTTAGATGCATATTTACATATGTATATATATATATGTTGATGTGACAACATGATATATTGTTGTGTGAGGTTAGAGATAAAATTCAAGTGATAAAATTATGTAAATATAGAGGTATTTTGTAGACGTATTCACGCGAGGGATTAATGTACACTTATGCTAGATGTGCCCAAATGCATATGTAGGAGTATGTGTGTGTTTGTATTGTCGGTATACACATATATTTCTCAAAATTTGGGCTTGCTTCTATGTCCTTTATATATTCGAATAAATCTACTACAATATCACTTTTTATTTTATTTTCTCCAGCTTCGGGAGAGACAAATATTCATAATATGTTAAATCAGTAAAATAACGGAGACATCGGAATAATCGAAATCGAAAGGTATAAACTTCAGTCAAGGTTTGCAACTTCCAGAAGACTCGCTACTACAACGGCATATATATGTTTGGACTCATTAAACTATTAGCGGTCATAGCCTAGTAATAATACTTCCGGAAAATTTAGTATAGAATGTTTGGCTGATCTGAGTGCAATTGTCGATTTGGCACCACGAAAGCAAGTAACAAGCTTTAACTAATCGGTATCCCGATGAATCGGCTAATGTATATAATGCTTAGGTGTTTGATGACATTCCATGTTATTTTTTCCCTGCTCCGCGGCGATCTGTTCATTGGTAATGAAGAGCAAAATTTTATACTTCTCGACTTACTACTTGACACTATTCTTGTTACTAACCATTACTAACCACCACTAACCATTACTGTATATTAAAGCTTTCTTTTGATTGTTTCTAAAGGGTAAACTCACTAGAAAAATGTTACTGAAGCTTATCCCAGGGTACATAAGTTCAGACTTCTATTCGTTACTAAGAACTTAGCCAGGGACTTACTATAACAACATTTTGTTTATTTCGGAAAGCTATATTTAAGCAAAAACTTCACAAATCTGCCATTAGTGTCGTTCAAAGTGAAAGCGATTGTTTCAAGACCACGATGTGCTTCCTTTTCGGAAATCTGGTATTTCTTCCATTATGTTTAAAAAAAAAATCAGCAGTGGCTCATGATTTTAAAATTTCACACATAACATTTTCCCAATAAATATAGATTTTACATGCGTTCACAATACTATTATTGGAAATATTTAATATGACGCAAATATTTGGTATCTTACACGAAGCCAATCAACCAATTGCTCATCTAAGCATATCAACTTCGTGTACTTTTCGTTTCTCGTATTCGTATTCGTTTTCCGCTTGACTTAACCAATTGGCTTCAGAAGACAGTTTGAGTAAGATAATATATGAGGCGCTGTAGTTGGCAGTGCTTTTCAACGGCGCCTAAAGGTAACCGCAAAACAAATACTCGCATGAATGGAATTTTAAAATGTATACTCCATGCATAACATTATGTGCATGTGATGGGGGTACCCTGCAGGAAACTACAATTTTAGAAAAAATTCCTTTTATATATGTTTATAAATTCTTCCTATATATAATGTATGTATTAATAAAATAATGTGGCATTGCTATTTTAAAGAAATTGTGATCGAGAAATTATCAATCTTGCAAAAAGCAAATTTTCCACCATTCTCCCCTAAACTAAACTTCTAGGAACTTTTGCTTTCACATAAGAGGTTTGCTATTATTACTGAAGGTTCAAGGTGAAACAAAGCAGCCATTAGGTGTAATGATTACTTTTAACTCCTAATTTCAATTATTTTAAATTGCTGCATTAGAACTAACTACTAAGAGTAATCTTTTCTGTACTTAAAACGAAGACTTCCAATGAACTGCTATTTAATGTCAAGGCTATTGTATTCACATAGAAAACTCCGTTACACGCGCAACTGTGATGGATTTCCCTATTGGGTTGTCATAGAGATACAAGCATCTGTATATAATGATTGTTCCCTTACCGGTGAAATAAAACCACAAAACCGTTAGTTACACTTCATTGTACACATGTTTACAAAGTAACTATTATGAAATGCACTCATATTTATTTATTTATGTATGTATGCGTGTGTACGTATAAGGGTACCAATATACATATTTACTTTGCGTATGCGCGAATAAATAGAATAGATCGAAAAGTAATAAATAATTCTATTCAAACACTTCTCATCAATATCCATAGCGAAAGCAGATGCATACGCACTTGTAATATTGGGCCACCCACGTCGAAAAATACTGAATATTTCTATAAATAACATAGCAAAAGTAACTAAGATGGATTAAGTGTGGGAGGAAGCAAACATTAACACCCTGGCAGATTGTAAGAAACAAAGGTGGGGGGAATATTTCAAGGTATTTGCAAGAATTTTTATTAAAAATATTTCGTCTAAAATATGATCGGAGAACTTAATATTCGGTATATAGCGACTAGGGAAATTTATGGACCGATTTCAATGAGTTTCGGCTCCGATTTACAATTACAATTCTCTTCACGCATTTCTTTTATACAATATTACAATATAATGTAAGGTTAAAATTTACGAGATGGACGGAAGTCATATTCCGTCATATTCACCATATGCGGGTTAAAGGTATAGACCAACTCCAAATATTTTTGACACCTAATACTCTCACTGATATTATAATATTTTCCATGCCACCCGAGAAATGGGGAATTAAATTAAACGGAGCGGCGGGAGTCTTTATATTCTGTTAAGGTCTGAAATTTATGAAACAATATTAGAAGTTTTTGGTACCAAATCGGAGTAGGCTAACCAAAATGTTTTCACTTAATTTCAACAAATTGTCTCAAATATTCGGTATATGGGACTAGAAGAAAATATGAACCAACTTGGTAAATTTTTCAGAGATACTATAAGCTTGCTTTAACACTAACACAATGTTTTCTATAAACTTAGACTTGTATTAAGGGCTAAACGGTGGCTATGACCGTGATCAACAAATCATGCTAGAAAGTTGCCTTCCAGAAATTCCGTGCCAAATTGGGTCGACACTGGCTAAATAAATTAAACAACATAACATGAAATTTCATTCAAAAGTGGTCTGAGCCACGCTCATTATGAACGTTTCGAACTGATTGATAACCTAAAATATGATCTTCGTCATTTAATTTTCCGTTTCTAGTGCTGTTCAAATGAAAGTTATCGCACTATAGGTATTTTGTATGGGTGAGAGGCGTGATTATTAACCAATATTTACAGCATTATCCCCGAAAGTACTCACCTAACATACCGTGACCAACCATATGTATGTATCTCTATCAAAGTACCGATATAAAACTGCTAAGATGTGGAAAATAAAAATAGAAAGAGACTAGATAGACAAACACATATTCAAACAATCCTCAAGTGATATTCTCAGCTCCTGTAATCAATTCACGTCACACTCCTTTTGGTATATTTTTTTCGAAACTCCTATTTTTATGTAGCTGCCATAAACTATACATTTTATTTCAGCTTTTCAACTAACAGTTGCCTTGAACTACAATATTTTGTATGATAAAACATAATCATACAAAAACATACATACATCACATAACAAACATGGTAAATCTCTGAGCACGTTTCTGCTATAAAAAGCATTTTTACATAAAAACCATCAATCACTACAAATCCGTACAGTGTTGCTGGGTTGCATTGTGGGTGTGACTACTTTTACACGAGATCTCATTTTGAAACGAGGCGAGAGCGCCTACTATACCTACCTACCCATCCTTTCATGCTGCTCTTATTAATTTTTATTAAATTATGCATCAGCTTAAATATACAAAATTAATAAATTAAGACATTACATTTCACTATTTTCTAGGGACAGCCGCCGCTAAGCAAGAGTGGTAAGTAATTTTCACTTTTTATTTTAATTCTTATATTTATTTCCACGCTATTTCACTCAACAGCGTCTTTTCAGTCATTTGCTCTACTTATCTGCACTTCTTTCTACCTTGTTTTTTGTAATGCCAAATTGCGCTTGCCTTCATCAAGTCCAACACGCGACGGCATATTGGACCGTTACTATTGCTGTCTGTCGTTCCGTGTCTCTATTCGCTTTATTCCTTCATTTTTAAAATTTTTTTTTTTGCTTCTTGCTTTTTGGATCCTTTTTGATGTTTTGTTGTTTGTTTAGCCAACAACTTGTCATTTGCCATTAGAAAAGTTTGCCTACATTCATTATCTGTCTGTCTGTCTGTTTGTTTGTCTGTCTATTTGTCTGTCTGCCTGTTTGTTTGTTTGTCTGTCTATCTGCTACTGTGCCTCTGTGTCTGTCCAATTGTCGCTGCTGCCTTGGTTGGTTGGTCTCTTCAGTTGTCTTTCATTTGCCTCATCATTTATTTGTAATTCGTACATCTTTACGCCCAAGTTACAGTTACAGTTACATTTGTTTTTTGTTTGTACCTGTATGTGTGTGTTTATATGTATGCATTTACTTACATTATCCAAACTTTCGGCCGATGTGCTGGTGGGCTTGCCGCCTCTTATTAGCACCTCCTGATCCTCCTGACCCATTTTAAAGTCTCCTTTGCTGTAGTACTCTGCTTGTTCTTCTTCTCTTTTTTGTTTTTTTTTTGACGATTTTTGTTTGATTCAACTTTTTTGTTGTAACTTTTTTCACTGCAGCCTTTTATGTGCGCTTTTTTCAATTTTAATTTTTTTTAGACTTTTTTCTCCAGCTATCTGCTGTCAAGAAGTCGTAATTTGTGCTAATACAACAATGTATTGGCGTGGGCGGAACGCTGCGAAGGCGCACAAAAAAGTGTATAAATGAAGATAAGTAGTCAAAAGTAAGGAATTTTTACACTTTTCGTGGAGAACTTTGCATTTTTTCGTCCCGTTTGGTTTGCGCTGTGTATATATATGTGTGTTTGTGTGTGTGGGTGTGTGCAGGGGTTGGATATTGATGCTAAATCAATTAATGGCAATTAACCGGAAGTTTGCATTCAAAATAAACTTTTAACGGTGTTCTTTTTGTCTTTTTGTCTTTTTTTTTGTTTTTGTTTTTGTGTTTTGGAAGGTTTTAGTATTTTTTCATTACGCTTGGTAATTTTCGTCTTAAAGTGGCGTAAAAAAGTGGAATTTATACACGTTTATTCAACGCATTTCATTAATTTTCATTAATTTCGCTTTTCATTTGTATTTTGGGAATTTCACTTCCACTGGTGTGCGAGAAAATCACTTCCGCCTCTTTGCGGCTTTGCTACGACTATGACAGCGACGCTGGCGCTGCTTGAAAACGCTTCACTAGACGCAAGCGTTATGGCGATTATGAAGACTTACGTTTCGTTTTTTCACAACTCGTTTCTATTTCACTTAATTTCCTTGCGGTTTCGCTGCCTTTAATAATTTGAAGGCTTCACCACACACTTTTTTTCAACATTTCAATTATATTTCTCGCATAAACACTTAAGCCGCAGTTCATTGACGCTTATAAATAGCTATCTAAGTTCAAATATTCATCCTTCGCACCGCCACAAATAACCTCAAAACCCAGCTGTATACATGCAAACATCTGTATGTGTGTGGTGTGTCTAGTGCCTCACTTCTTTTTTTCCACAATTTGTTTTTTTTTTTAGCTTCAACAATTTACTTTTGCCACTTGCAACTACACCAGGCGGTACTGTGCACTCCCACTGACTGCATTCAACTGAGCATGCTCGTCTAGTTAACGCTACTAGGGGCCCCGCTAAAGCCAGCTAGGTGTAGCCAACGGTCTTGGAAAGATTAACTCAAATGATGCTCAGCGTTTGTTTGTTGGGAGTTGAGCGAAGGAACTATTGCGGCTTCTAATTGCGTACAAATGCTATTTGCCTAATTCATCTTGTTGTTATTATTGCTGTTGTTGTCGTTGTTGTTTTTGTGTTGTGAACGTCAGTTGAGTGATAATTGCTGACAATCCGATTGCTTTTAAACGCGTTGCGTTTGCTTTTCTTATCTGAAATTCATTGAAATGTGGCAGATAAGTATGCCCTGTAGCCAAGGCAGTATGTTTATAGTATTATCTGATATGTTAATCTGCCGCCATGTTGGTGTATTAGCTGCTAGGTAGCATCGCATATGGCTGTAAAGAAATTCGTAGAACGTTGTAGAATCAAAAAAATCATAATCCAGATAGATTAGGCACTGTGTTTTTGACCCGCTTTCCTACTTAGTAAATAAAAAAAAGTAATAAATTTCAAAATATTCAACAAATGATGCAGTCAAGACTCTATTTTCGATAGCCCGCATGTAATCATACTGCTTCATTTCTAAGATGACAACTCTTTCAGTTCTTTACATGTTTGTAGAAAAAAAAAGCTTTCTTATAAAATACACTTGTTCACCTTTAACTCTTTTTATGTTTTGCCCTAGGTGGTAAAGTTTTGGTTAAAGCAATAATTATAACAAGTTTCACAAATATGTCCTACATGTTGGTACAGAGATTTATACGCATGCTCTTTTAGATCACCTTTTATCAACAGATCAACATTTATTAAGCTCGAAATCACTTCGTAAGTGTATTAGTTAGACGCACCAATAGAGATAAACAACTAAGGGTAGGTATTTTTTGGGAAGCTGTAACATATGCTTATTGAAATTTGCTTTTATATCATATATAAAGATTCAGCAAAATTTATCTGTCCTCTGCTTAAGTCTGAAAGGGTTATTCCTATCTGTATCAATACTCTACATTATCTACTTAATTCGTTTGCTAAGAACACTCTTTCTTTATAGACAAATCTTGTTGGCGTCTAATGTGCAGTTGTAATTTTTGATTTTGAGCTTATGTTTAAGGCTGTTCTGGTCTTCCAACCGGTATTTCCGTTGAAATCATCAATATATATGTTCCTCACAATATTTGAAACTGCTGGTACTTTGCGCGCCCGGCTTAGTATTTTTTAGTTTTATTGAGTCATTGGTTTTGATTCCTGTGAATGACAAGTTCCTATATTCGAAATTCGAAATAGGAATTAATTATTATTAATATATCGAATTATTAATTAATATCGAAATATTCGAAATTTGAAGTTTCCAACATATAGTGAGCCTGAAATCAAGGAAATTGATAAAAAGAAAACTTAACGAAAGTTTTGGATGCATTCGGTTTCGAATCTGATGCGAGATTTGGATATATAATAAAAGACATTCTTAGATTTAGAATCGGCTTGAAACTTGTGTCACCTTATATGTCAAAACTTTTGGATTGTCAAAAGCTATGACAATAATATTCTAAAAAATACAGTTATTCGAAAATTTAACATAAAATCTCTTCCGAAAGGACATGGAAACCTTACTTTATTTACATTACTTTTCCACACTTTTCTTGTGCTTAGAATTCAGCTAGACTGGCAGCACCAACACAACTGTAATATTGAATAAAGGTCAATGTCCCTTAAAAATACATACAGTTAGACTGTTGTGACCTTGTGGCCAAAGGTTCCCACTTCACTTTTTAACATTTTTAAATAATATTACATTTTTCAAGATTTATGCAGAAACCGATTGACATCTGACATTTAGTCGAAATAGCACAAGGAGTACTTGGGTGTTTACGCTCCACTACATTCACACACCCATACGATATTCCTTTCTTCCGGTCATGCCTGTGCTGCATTTCAAATACAAGTCTGCAAGCGATATTATTTTAGCTTTCAATATACTTACTCGTATGAAGTTATTGTTGTTGGGCAATCGCTTGGCGTTTATATGATTTACGACCGTCGCTGTCCACTGACCATTACGGTGAATTATTGCGTCCTGCATGGGGCAGAGTTACGCCGCTCTTGATGCCGCTGTTGCCACATCGATACACAATTTATCAATCATTGGTGTTGTAGACAGAACAATAAAACGACAACAAATACCCAGAATAGTAAATACTAGTACAAGAAGTGGGTAAAAAAATTTATACAACAGCACATAGAAGTCATTTCGCTGAAATTTTCCGGAGAATTTAGCCAAAATCTAAAAATCAAGTTGGCACCCGAATTTGGTGGAGGGATATGTATTAGTATTGTGATGTTATGATGTTGACAGTGGTAAAAATTAGAGACAAAATTTCCAAATTTTTACAGTTTTGGTGAAAAAATCGAGAACTAAGAGTTTCCAATAAAAAGCAACGGAGGATTCTAAGGCTAATGAACCCGAAACTACTCGAAAACAAATTTCACCGAGTTAAAAAAATACATGTATATTTATTATATATGCCCTAAAAAGTTTTACATTTTTAGCATTAACAAAATTTCAGAAATAATTTCAAATAGTGCAACCACCTATTTAGAAAATGAAAATAAATGACTTCAAATTTAATCAAATGTTAGAATATTGTAGCGATGAAAAAAATTGGTTGTAAAAACTTGTATCCAGTTGTTATTATATTATATTTAAAATTACAAGATGGCAACCCTATTCGAAAAAGAAGGCTAACTTTTAAGGTTAAGTGTGCTACATATTAACTAAGCAACTTAAGTGTAATTCGAGGTGAATGCAAGTACTCCAGACTTAATTCTTTGCAAAGCAGAAGAATCCATTGTTGTTGTTGTTGTTGTTTTGATGGTTTCATTGAATTAGAAGTGATCGTCGATATCATCTCGTCGACGGTAGACCTAAGGTAGGGGCCGTTTCGAAAGTGTTGGGCTGAAAGGAAAGTGTTGTTAGGATTAATAGAATAGTTTTAAGAAGACATGCCAAGAGGTCTTTAATGTCATACGAGGAACTATTGCAACCTGCACAAGTTTGACATTTTGTGGTCAGGTCTGAATAAGTTGCCGAGTTACCATGTAAATTATCCCCCGGCCGAGGTGTGGGATCTCGTCAGCGTATTTTATGGTGGTTCTGCTTCAAACAAGTGGTAATTTCTACAAAAACGAAATTTTTTTCTCGGAAATCAGTCGGAAGCATAACTAAAAATTTGATAGCTGTAACGGGATGTTCGAAGGCACATAACCAGATTTTATGATATCCCTTCGCTGTCTCAACTGATGTCCGACGGAATTTGTATGTACGTTGAAGCTCCAATCCGAGGAGAATTCTTCTCGAGGCGGTCCATTACTTTCTCGTTTTCAGATGTGTCCCTCAATATTCCAATATTGTGTTCGATCATTTCAAATCTTATGCCTCGTTTATGGTTAATGAAAGACCATGACATTAAACTTCCGTTATATTTTTAAGGGCTTATTATTGGCTCACTGTACTTCGAGCCATTTTCTATTTTACTACTGTAACTTGGTTTTATTGTTGTAACTGCTACTGTGATATATGACTGTTTGCACTTTCCGCTTTCCGCTTTCCGCAACAGTGGACGCACACCCGCACACCCGCACAACACTTACACTATATTTATTCATATAAAATATATGGTCATGGCATCGAATGGGTTAATTGCCATTCATTCGCGCATTAGCACCCAATGGATGTTGATTTGAGTTTCGAAAAAATAAGGATATTGCAATTTATGAACGAGCAAATGTCGCCATATTTGTTGGACTTGCTAAATATTTTTTTCGGGTTTCTTTGTTCAATATTTGTAATCGCTCGCATGCAACAGTGTTGCCAGCTGTATAAAAACTGAAAACTGCAATATAAACACTTTTTGTGCACATTCATCATATTTGACAGTGCGATTTGACAGTTGTAAATGCAACGAGCGCAATTTTGTCGGACAACGCAAAAATTCGTTTGATTATAAAGCAAGGGAATCCAAATTCAATATGCGTTAGCTCTATTTTTAATGTTGGATATGCATGCTGTTTTCACTTGTGTTTATTACCCTGATTATTTAACAGTATTGCAAACAGTATTTCTCCATAATTAACGAACTTGAACTTCATTTTCATAATTACTCGTCATAATCACAAGCCCTTTTGGTATTGGTAAACGACCTTGGCACTTTTTTTTGTTAAATTTTAAATATTTTAAGGCTGTTATATTATTTCTTCCACAAATGTAGTGTAGTCTGACACATAGCCTATTTTTACTATGTTGCAACGTCCCACTTATTTATAATCTACCTTTAGGCTGATGAGTATGCGATTTCATATATGAAATATGGGTCACATAAATCTGCTTCAAGAAGTTCAAAACCTTCTCATATCGCGGTATCTGTGAACTTAGAGCCTAGATACTTTAGAGAACTGTAAATGGTATAGTGTTCATATATTTATTAGAATATAATCCATTATACCGTCGCAAAGCTTAGTGGGACGTTTTCGGTTTTGTTTAGTTTTTATAAAAAATTGCTTCTTACAGTTCAAGTGTCATTAAAATATCTAGAAACGTTCAACACGATATATATATATATATATAAGATAACTTGTTAAGAGTTATTATCCACTCCACATTACCCATTTATTATCCATTAAGTGGAAAACTATGAAATTTGTCGAATGTAGTATCAAGATAACGTAGATACTTTGTTGTACTACGGACGATAGTAGTGTAGTTAATTTCTTTAACTTTTCCAAAATTAATAGATCTTTACTGCAAACTTTGTGATGGTGCCCAAATTATTAGATAAGGAAGATCCACTTTTTTCGTTCCTTTGTCAAATTATTAATCATCATTAATCATATAATCGGTGATCTTGGAACAATCTGTGAAATTAAATTCATAGCCTTGATCTATAGTCTCTATCTATTCTATTTTTAGGGAGACAAAATTAAACACCGTGCACTACGACGCTTCTTTCGATTTTTCTAGGATGATGTTTCATGAATCTCTCGGAAGATTCTCCGTACCTCGAATACGACAATTTTGTTTATCAAATAGTCTGAAATAAGCCTCTGTTTGTAATTATTCTAAACAAAGTGCAGTTTTTTCTCTTTAGTCAAGACTCAAGTGAGCTCTCGGCAATTTGAAAGAAAACACACCCTTTGCGATTACTAATTCGTAAATGAGCATTAGACGACACTGAACGATATTGATTGGTGGAATTGGAAAATCTCCAAACATTATTTCACTATCCACAGGCATTCGAAGACTAATTTAGTTTCCGTTTGATAGAAAAAAAAATAAAAATAAAAATTCAGTGAGATTTTCTAATATTCAAGTGAAAGACAATACATAATAAAATAATATATTCGAAGTAATAGTGTAATATATGTTTTAACAACGGATTATACTTTAATAGTATCTAGATCTAAAACTTGAAAAACTGAATACGTTCTATTAATATTATGACCATATTTTCTATATATTTTCAAACATTTTCGGTGTCAGCCTATAACATTGGATTTTCTGCATTCTGTCCATCTTCATGATAGCAATTTCCTACTAGGCGACATATTTGTATATATCTACTATCAAACTATCAAAAATCTAAAATAATAAACTATAATATATACATTCTTACATTTCTATGCAAACATATTGACTGTAGTAAACTAAGGCTGCTGCCATAAAGACTGTTTTGAAATGAAATATAGTTAGAAATACAAACAACTCAAAAGCTAGCAGTGACTCAGCTTTATGTGGCGCACTTTAAGGGTTTCCCCAATAGAGTGTCTGAGCGTTAGTTGCTGGCAATTGAGTTGCTAAAGTGAGTAGTATATTTACTGTTTTTACGAGTATTTCCAATAGAAAGTTGCAATGCAACTGAAACGGTAGTAAAAAGTGGAGACTAAAATAAATGTATTTTTAAAAGACACACTCACACATACACACACACACACACACTCTCGTATATAACCTTTGAAATAAGTACTCCATTACTGTCAGTTGCAGTAATAAAAATTCTTGCTTACAAAATGTGTAGTTAAAATGCATAAGTAGTGTCATACTAACATACATACATACATACATACATACATTATTGCAAATGCATACATCTATACAAATATATGTTGGTATATATTTGAATATATGCGCGCGGTTGCTTTTGCTAGAACAACAATAATTTAGCAAGAATGACGAGTCTCGCCAGTGTCATTGTGCAGCTTGGTGCATTGCAGAGCAGCGCAGAGCAATTGCAGTGCAGCGCTGAATGATTGCAATGACAGTGACAGTGATGCATTAGTTATTACCTACTGGACAAGCTGAACAACAAGTCGTGACAGTGCATTGCACTTTCTGCTCGCATTTCTATGCTTGTAAATTTTAGTCTTCATTTTCGTTGCTTTGCTTTGCCTTTGCGAGTTTCACTTTATTTTTATAGTTTTTTTTCGCTTTAGTTTTTATGCTTCTCTATTTACAAAGTGCTACTATGTTCTTTGTTGTTTTGGTTTCATTTATGGTACGGTCCGATGTTGCAAATATTTGGCAGCCATCCAAATGATCCAGATTATTAATATTAAAGTATATTGTGTGTATAATTCGAATATTACTTTTCAAATAATAATAACTGGCCGCAATTTAGATGAATATTAGAGCCTTTTTCGTAGCATAGTTGACTGCTTATTTAGCTTTAAGAATCCATATTTATCGGGAAGTAGTTTCCAAATGTCCCTAAGTAATAAATTTGTATTCTAGATCTTCTAATAAGCCTTAAAACTTGAATTTTCCAAACTAAAGCTTAACAATGAGTTATTTCACAGGTGGAGCTGCTGTCGAAACATCTAAAAATCATACCTACATGGTAATTTATTGCAGCTGCAAAAAGCATATCTGTTTTATGAGAGGTCGCCGGAATAAATATGTTTCCTAGTTTGATATAACTTACAAAAGGCTTACGATATGAATTCCATAGCTGTCGGATAATTGGTTTCTGAGATATGGCATTTTGAGCTACGCAAGTTTTGGCGAAAAGCAGTGTCTTTATGAGTATTATCCGCACTAGCCGGGCGACGCTTAAACTCCGAACTCGGTGAAAGCGATATGTGCACCAAAAACGATGAGCCCAGTGGACGTTCAAAAGAGGCTGTTACGAACTAAAACATGAAGAGAAACATAAAATCGTTTTGGATGACCGTAGAGTGGCTTAGATAGAGAGAGCTGGCACTCTAAAGATCAAAAGCAGCTGACGAAGTTGGCGTTTAAATTTTGAGATATGCTTGGAATAATTTTCATTGATTGTCTAGAATGGAAAAGAATCATCAACAACAACTATTATACTGGCTTGCTGGAACTTTTGAAGGTCAGAAAAAAGTTTAGCCAAGTAGGCCAAGTTAGCCAAGAGAAGGAAATGAGAAGCTTGGATATATTCTTGAGAGTTAAGAACTTGATTTGGATCGAATTAGGCTTCCGTGGTAAACATGAGAATATTGAGAGTTTAGTCTTCTTACCATAACATAATTATCGCAATTCTTATCAGTGTTGTTCCAGTGCCATCAGAATTTGGTGGAGCCACTGCAAACTCGAAATGATTTATGGAAAAAGAATCATAGTCTTTATTAAAAACAAAACTTTTTCGGACAGTCAAATTTTTTCTGCATGCTTGAGATTTCGACGTCGTATCATCGGTGTAAGAGAAGAGAGTTTATTACATCAATAAACGTTGAATAGGTATTTGGTACTCAGCTTGTCGGATTAGGTTACGTAGATAGCGTAGTTATAGAGTTATCCGCCCTGCTCAAATTTGTTGTGGTACAAAGTAGTTGCACCTTTTTCCTAGTTGATGAATTTAATGGGATCAGGTGAATGCAAATTTTTCACCGTTTTGGAGGTCAGTTGGAAGCTTAAGAATCTGTCATTTATTGGAAAAAAAATAGTCAAAAACTTGTCAAACTTTAGGCACCACAATAAAATATTATATTAAAAAATTTTCCTTCCATCTTATTTTTGCCTTCACCAAATTCAAGTTAAAAGTATGCATTTTTCACCTTTTGCCAAATTAGTTTATAATAATTTTAAGACTCATCACACCGAATTCGCAACAAAATGAGCATAATGTATATTAAATGAGATGCGAAAATCTTCAGCAATTACCTTTTGCAGTAATTTTTGCAAAATCAACATTTATCAAGTGAAATCCATTTAACACTCGCACAAGAAGGCACACCAACTTTGAAGCGCCGCCATTTGCCGCACAACGCTTGTATGGCGCTTCATTTACACTTAGCTCATTAGCCAAGTACCTAAGGGCTTTTGAACTCCTAGAAGATTGCCAATTTCCCCGGTAATACCGGCACACAACGGCACACAATTACTCACCATTCGCGCAGAAAAAATTGAGCTGCTCACCTCAGCCACTCGCTCGGCTCAATGTGGCTCGTATGCCAGTTTGGTATGGCGTTCATTTGACTGGATTTGCGCTGCATTGTAGTTCATTTGTCATAAAATCTGTTACATGCCGGCGCGTGTGGTTCATACCACATTTCCATTCGTGGCATACTTTGAGGCGCGTGACAGCAATGTGCGCTGATTTTTCTTGAATTTGTCTATTACACTTGCACTTGGGCTCGCTAAGTTGGCGAAAAAAGCACGAAAAGCACCTTGGCACTGCCTTAAGGTGGCAGGGCGAGCCTATATGTAGGTATATATCCACATATTATATATAAAGTTTTTTTATACCAGTTTTTACTACGAGAAATGTGCGAAGTGAGTCATCTGACTCTGCACGTTCTATTGTGTTTCTTAGCATACACACACACACTTGCATACATTTGCGTGTGGGTGTGTGTGTGTGTGTGTGTGTGCACGCATTTCATGTGAGTGGTTTATGTCATTTTCATAAATTTCGAAGCACTTCAAGCTAATTTACCGCTCATTTTCAGTCGCATTGCATGCTCGTCACTGTTTTTATGTGTGTGTTTTTCTATTATTCCTTGCTTAATGCTATTTTCTTCTTCCTCTACGGTAAACGGTAAACGGTAAACTGCAAGACATTCGTCATTTTCAGCTGCGTTGAATGGGTGACTAAGTGATTGCGTCAAGGAAATAAATTTACACACAATAGGTTTAGTTAGTCTTGTGAGTGCAGTTTTCAGGTAAATTTACGTGTATAACGGTACATTATATGTTTGTGCAGACTTCATGCACTTGAATAAACCTTTTTTCGGCTGTTTTTGGACTCCTATTTTGAATTAATACACTTAAAAAAAAAACTTAAAAAATGTAAAAGCTGACAACATTGTACAAAAGTCATAATATGGTAGAGATATAAATTAAGCTTCATGTCTCTATTTTGAAAATTCGACCGATGTTGAAGATTTCAAAAATATCCTGTACTCAACAAAAATTGAGTAAAATTTGATCAATTGAAGGCATTTCGGTTGACAGTTGTGCTATATGCCTGACTTAATATTTTTAATTTTTTGTACCCAAAAATACACGGTAGATGGCGCTGTGGCACAATATTTGCTATTTTCATGAATTTTCATCGAAAATCGAAAGGAAATTGGTTTCTGAGTAATACTTTTTTATAATCTAACGGTAAAAATTATTTTAAATTGAAAAAACCATAATATTCGTAAAATGGACAGACTTCATCACCCCTCGTTTACTTCACAGAACGAAGTCAACGAATCGAACAGATTTTGCAACGAATTCTAGCGAGTTCATTTAAATGAATAAATGATAGAAATGAAGATTACCATACTTACTGCCCGTCTCTTTGTTCGGATTTCATTATGGAGTCACGAAATTTAGCGAACGCGAACGGAGTAACACGAACATAGCCTTGCTCAAATTTATTATGAAACAAAAATTGGTAGTTTGTTCTCTTTTCAGACGTTTTGCTTTTAAAATGTGACCGAAGCTGAAAAGTAAAGTATTCCAAAACATAATTTAAGGAAATACATTTAGTAATGAGTCAACTCATGAGAACGTGAATGATTGCAACCAACATTCCAATCGAGTTCAATCGAGTCTTTTAGCTTGTAGATATTTTTAGGTCATTTGTAGAGGTATTTAAAGTCTTAAGCATCATACAAACACAGCTTCCTTTTTTCTGTTAAATGAATATCGAGTGTGTTTGAACTAAAACCCATAGAAACATATATTATCAGTTTTATGTATGTTTGAATTTCACTGAATTAAAGCTAAAACTTAGGTAACACTTACCACATACACACGCACATATATTTAAATGTTTTATTTGAGCTGAGGGCGACCACAAACATATGTATGGTGTTTGCCCCATTCCGTTACGTGCAGTCTATGTAGTTGCCGTTACACTGGCGCGCCGAATACACATATGGCATGTTGGTAAAGGCAACATACACGTCATAAACTCACATCAAATCGCGTGGGAGCTGTAAAAAGAATAAAATATAAACTTTCGCTAAGAAACACTTGAGCCAACTCATATTTATGGCAGCTAAGCTTGACTGTCGTTGCGCCGTGCTATTATATGCAAGCTAAATGTGCAAACACACACACAGACACACACACACACACACATATTTGTACATATATACGCACACATCCACAGCTATATAATCGCCATGCGCTCCACTTCCGGTGCCATGAAACGTGCTTTTGTACGCTGATCCATGCGCCTACATACATACATACATACATACACACTGGCCGGCCGACAATGTGTGCATTTGCACGCAATCGTTTTCTGTGCGATGGCGCGAGGGTGCGAGGGGCGATGGCTGTATGTATGGTGTATATGGTTTGAGGTAGAAAAACGTTTCACTAACTTACTGCTGGGCTTTGTATTGTTGGCTGGTCGGTGGACTAACTTGGTTATTTTTACTGTTGCATAGTTTTGGGCGCGCAAATATGCAACTAACGACAAACACATATGCATACATTTATATATATATATATACACATACATATATGTATGCATATGAGGTAATCGCTCGGTAGGCATTTGAAATTTTATGACCAAAAGTTCGTTATTGTTTTTCTTCTATTACTTATCCTGTCGCTCCGCTTTGTACGCCATCTCATCCTGTTCCTCCGTCATAGTCACAGTGTCGTTCTAACTTTTGTTTGCGTAACTTGGTTTCAGTCCAGGGTGGCGGTCGTGTAAAGTTAGCGGTACTTTTGGTTCGATCGAAGAGCTTGCTGTGCATACACACATATATATATATATATACATATATATATATATATATCTACATATGTAGCAAAAGTCCGCCTCAGTATGCGGCAGCGTAATTTATGCCACACGAGCTGTTGAGCTCCACAGACTTGTTTGTGTGTGTGGTATGCACACACACACACACACATACGCTTGCGTGCGCTTTTCTTACTTCGCATTGCCTCACATATTGTTACAATGTAATTTTTTTCCCCTGCGTCGTTAATGTTGCGGTTGTTTTAGTTGTTGTTGTTGCCATTGTTATTGTAATGTACGACTTTGCGGAAATTTTATCATCTCTTTCGCATATAATTTTTCCTTTTAAACGCTTTGCTGTGGCGCAAAAAGTTTCACGCGTGCTTGCCTACACACATGCTCACGCACACACACACACACATACACACACGCACGCACACATGCCTGTAAATGTGTGTAAGTGCATAGCTTTTCTTGCCTCCTCCTAAACTGGAAAGCTATCTTGCCTTTGTCGTACTCACCTGAAATTGGATTAAGGAGTTTTGCGGTTGAAGTTAGAAGTCTACACAATACATTTGGCCCGCTGACTTTCTTGGTGAGCATTTCTATGTAAATATATACATATGTATGTGCCAATGCATGTATATGTGTATGTGTATATTTTCATTAGATTGCTTGAATATTTGATTGTAAATTTAATGTAATTGATTTTAATTAGAAAGTGCGAATATTTCTAACCTAATTGTGAGTATTTCCAATTTACCTGAGAAACGAAATTTCCATTGGAGTATTTCGTGTGAAATATTTGCTAACGATTTAGTTCGCAATTTGGCTGATTAGTTTATAATTAATTGAATTTTCAACCAAAACGCATTTCTTCCGAATGTGGCTTTCCTAAAAATTTCAGCAAGGAATGAGCATTTTCTTAAAAGTGTTGCCATAGTGATTCAAAAGTGTTAAGAATTATTTTCATAATTAAAGTGTTATAATAAATTAAGGTTGGTAAATTGCATTTAAATCTTGAACCGGTAATCGTCTTATTATGTTCCTTATGTGATAACAGAGGCTCTCAATACCCATTATAAATCGAATTAAGGGGTTAGGTCACTGTAGAGCCCTAAAAAAGAACTAATTTTGACAGTTAATCCTTTAAGTAGGGAAAAAATAATAGAGCTTCTCTATTTCAGGTTTTATTAAACATGTATTTGAGCACAAAAACTTTTTTATTTTCACAAAATATGACAAAATTTGTATATTAACAATTTGTTGCAAAATGGCGGCTACTGGGCCGATTTTCGGAATCTGTTGACGGTGATTCAAGGAACTCATTCCATCTGAAATAAAATAAAAGCGGGATTTTAATCTACACTTTCAACTAATGTACATATGCATTTAGCTTTACATATAATCTTCGCAAACTAACGGACTTGAAAAAAAATTAAAATTTTTTACAGAAAAATTGGCAGTAAAAATTTCATAGCAAAATTGCAATAATAATAAAAAAAATTGTATCCGTTCACTTTATAATATTACTGTGAAGGTACAGTTAAAATTTTAAATCCGATAGTCTCCGAATACCTTCGTCACCGGATTCGGAAAATGCAGCTTCCAGAAAAAGTTTTACTCGCTGAGCTAACTTACCCGAATGTTTCAACACTACTGCGGATTGAACAGAGAAAATATTTTTTTTACCGTTCTTTCAATTGAATAGAGTTTTTAGTACCCTCAATTGTACTTTAGTTCAAAAAAAAGTTAAATTTTTTCAAAATCTTAGACTTACATAACCCCTTAAAGGATTTTGATTGTTGCATTGGTTATAAAGCGCGCCACTCATTGCAAAGGACCTGGTATCTCTGCAAGTAGAATGTCAAGTAGAGTCCGCCAAAGTGTTATTTACTAATGAAGACCAAGCAGATGACAAAACCTAAACACTAAAAATGTGGTATATCAATCTCTCGATATGAGAAAATCCCCAAAAGAATATTGTATTTCATTTTCGATGTATTTCGAGGTCACTCTAAGATTGTGCCATGCTTAAAAATTTTTGATTTTTCGGTTATCAAGGAGAGGAATATTTCGATTTGAGTACTAGTTCTAAAACCCGAAGCTTTAAATACATAAATTTATACAAAGCAGAGTTATTTTATAAGCACTTGTAAACTTAGTATACCTGTCTTCTACTTTCGCAACTCCACTTAGCAGCCACCCCGTTTATATGCACTTGTTAAAGGTGCAGCGAAGTGTTGCATTCGAAGAAATCTTGGTGTGCCAAAATACTCATTCAACCACTCGCCGACTAGGTAGGAACCGAGAAACTCGACTCTTGTTAGCTGAAGTCATTCCACCAGGCCCGAGTGGCTTGCAATATGCTGCTCATATGGAGATTTCAATGTGTATGCTTTTAGGGAGGTGTATACATGTAAATTTCTTACTTACTACACAATATATATAACACTTAAAAAAAAAGTAAAATAAAAAAAAATAGTTTCAAGTAACTCCGCTAAAAGTGTCTCTTTGAGAGTACAAAATACAAAAGTTTTTCTTTCACCTACAAGCTGGGCAAATTTAGTGTTCTATTGTAGTCTTTTTTTATTCGTTATTGCCCGAGCGTAGCTGCTCTCGAGCACTTGCACTCAAGTGAAGCGAAGTTGTGGAGTAGCAAGCGACCAAACATCAAAAAGAAAACCTCACACAAGACTCGAAAGTGGAAAGTAATGGCACAAAATATATACAAGTATATATACCGTTGCATAAAGGAGTAATGTTGTGGCCATAATTGTTGTTGTCAATGCAATGCAACTTTGTGCTAAAGCAAAGCGCTGGGTGCGACAATGAGTGCAACAAAGGCAAAAAGAAAACAGCAACACTTTGGCATTTGTGGACAAAGAAAGTTAAGTAACCCAGCGGCTCTTAGTTTTTCGAGTACATATACATACATGGCCGCACACCTGGTCATTGCAAACATCTGAGCACTTTCGTTCATACGAGTACATAGATACTTATATAGGGACAACCGCAACAACATTAGCTGTGAAATGTTTTAAAATCTTCGACAAAGTGTCGCAAGCCATTTGTAATGCTACTGCTACGCTCTTTTCTACTCAGCTGCTTAATGGTAATCCTGCTATTGTTTGTTTGTCTCAAAAAGTTTTTAAATTTTATTCATTTGAAAAGGAAGTCATACACTGTGATTATTTATTTCCGGCGATAAAGTTACGCTCATGTTTTGTCATGCTTTCCACGGTGCATAAGAAATTCGAATGCAACGGAGAATGAGAAAGTGGAGTCTGAGTGGACTGGCGAGGTGTCAGCTGAAACGAAACGCAACTTCAATTCAATATAACTGGAACCCTGTATACATTGATACATGAATTTCAGCTTGGAATGTAAGCTCATGGAACTCTGAGTGAAGCTTCTTCTTCGAAGAGTGGAGAAAATGGAGAAAATTTAATGTATTGATCGGTGATCGATAAGAACCTTCACTATACTCGTACATAGGAATTTTAGTTCGATTCGCGTCAAAAGCTCTTGCGCTCATCATTAACTTATTCCAGTAGGTTTTGTCTAATTGTGAATTATAGGGTTTTGTTAATGAAAATTACGAATACCAGAGAACGTTAGGGAGCTTTATTCGGCGACGTCTTTAGGCTGTTAGAAAACCAAATTTAAACTTATACGCATTTAAATGTCTTTGAGAAGGTATTCACGCTATCGTTAATGAGGTCCGACTTCACCCACTTAAATACATATATACACAAGGAGGACGTGAAAAATCTAAGTTTTAAATTTAGCAGATTACAGGGTTAGTTCAATTTATCTCATATTAGATTATGTTATATTACTTTCCGTCATATAATATATTTATGTTGTAATTTAATGTTGTTATTTTAAGTAATGTTATGCTGTGTTATGTTACTGTTCAGTTAAGTTATGTTACGTTAAGTTATATAAATAAATAAGTATTTTGTTTTACAAAGACCTTCTATGTTAAAATAAGACTTTAACGCACTGATGCATATTTTTGCATGGCTTTTGAGAGTCCTGGTGACCCCTTGAAGTACTTGCCTTTTTGTCGGAGCAACTATTGTGGAATTCTGCACTATCGATGGTAACATATCAGCTCCAACAATATGAACTATCTACAAGATCGAAGTAGACTAGTACTTCTGTTAAGTTGTAACCACTATTTTCAAGCTTTTTTCAACCAATTATTGTATGTCGTTAGCGGCGGTCAAGTACGATCCGCCCATTTTTCAAGCGATGATGGTATTAATTGTTTATTATCGCAATATCTTAGTTCAATTGCTCGAATATCTAAAGAGTTTTTGACACTATTTTGTATTCGGAAAGTGTTTGCCAATTTAGCTGTGCTGCAGTTTATGTTATGTTATAAGGTGATAGCTTATGCTATGTTATGTTAAATTTACGTGAATATTCTTTATGTAATGATTTTATCGGATTTGTGATTGTTGTGTTCTATGGTGTATCCTTCCATATCGACATATTATATCTGAGGTGCATTATTATTTATTTTGGCGATTTGGGTCAAAAAATATTTTTAACCGAAACAACACTTCAAGTTCATCTTCTAAAGCATAGTGGTGATAGAATACCTACCATTAATATTTCCCTAGTACTTTATGGCGTGGACTTCAAATCACCACTGCGTATACGTAACTACCTAATATGGTGACTGCATACATCTCAGTTCTACAAATTCTGCTTATTGAAAATGAAATTATACATTACTAAGTGCATTAGGTTGGTGGTAAATTTATTTAATTTCGACTTTGCATACGCCAACATTATTTACTCGAAAAATCACATTAGACCTGAAGCACGGCGCGGCCAAGGGGCAAGTTCAGCGCCTAAGCGCTCGACCGCTGTGCGAGAATAATGCTGCAAATGTGCGCTGGCATGCCTAGGCAATCACACACACACTTATATATATATATATATATATATGTATGTATGTATATATATATGTATATATATATATATATATAACTTACATAATATATACTAACCAGCGCACATACAAATAAATTCACTTGCTTCTAACCCTGCATGTATATATGTATGTGTTTATATGTTTGTGTACGAGCTGGTGTACACATACTTACATACATTTTCTAGTACTCTAGTCTCGCTTTAATTACGATTTTATTGCATTTCCGCTGCCAGTTCTTATGAGCGGATGTGACTGCTCGACTACCGGTCGGACTAATGGTCTACGCGGCTGCAATTCTCTTCTAGTCGCTTGGCCACTGCCACTCATTGCAGACTGAGCGTGTGTTACCAAGCGTGTGTGCGTATGCGAACAGCGGAAAAGATGCATGCACATTCATGTGTTATACTTCCATATATATGCACGAGTACATACATATAAAGGCTTTTATGAGTCCACTGTGAGATTTAATGCTTTTGCGGCGCACAAGTGGTCATGCGTTGGCCTTGAGCCCAAATTATCAGCCAGCGTCTTCATAATTTTCTACCGTCCGTCCTATTTGTTATCATCAGCATTGTTAGTCAAATTGACAAATATACATACAAACACAATTTCAACCTGCCACAGCGCAAATTATTTTATTGTTGTAGCATCGTTGAAAGCTCGCAAGGTATTTTAATTAATTTTATGAAATTATATTCTGCTCTTGTGTGCATTTGTATTCGCAGAGGCGTTGTGGTTTTAGCGCGTGACTACAGCTTGATGGTTGCTGGGTTCAAGGCCAATGTGCAGCGAAGTCATTAAAGAAAACAGTCGATGAACTCATACTGGAGCTGTGCACCTTCGGTACAAATGAACACTGTAGCTGCAGAGCAGGTTTATTATTTGATTGAACCTACTATAACCTAACTATATGTTCTACAATTGTATTGTAGAAAGCAAGGATTTCAGTGTGAAAATGCCTGTTATTGGGGGTGTGGAAGATAATGGGGCCTCATCCAACTAGGAGAGGAAATGGCTAGTGGAAGAGCTCTTTACTAGATAGGAAGCCCGGTTATTCTTCGTACTCCTAGAAAGCTTCTGTTTGACAAAAATCTATTATGCTTAATTAATTAATCTCATACTGTTTGAGCTTACCGTTGAAAAATTGTAGCAGAAGCTTGGCCAAGCGCCTGCCCGACACCGCTGGCACCATACTGTTTATTATTTATTTATCATACTCGTGTATACAATATAAATACGTGAATGTTTGATTTAAAGAGCGTAGGTCATTTTGGTTGCTTGTGGGAAAGCACTTGATGTAATTCATTTCGTTGTTTTGCAGAAAATGTTAAGCTTGCAATCATGTGTGAGTGTGAGTATTTTGAGAATTTATTAAAAATGATTTCAAATGAAATTAAAGCTGAAATTTTTGTAGAAAATCAAGTATGACAAATTTAAATCGTAAATAGTCTAGGAGGTGATATCTTCGGGAAGGCGGAGCAAAATTTATAACTGTGCGCAGGAAAGTAGTTTTGGTCCCTGTGAGTTAGTCTTAGTTGGTCTTCACTTTCCCAACAAGTCATCAATACCAGATTTAGGTTATAAGTAAATCGAGCTTATTAGTACTGAGAAAACAACGCAAGTCGAATCGGCAACTTAGAGGCAAATATCATTTAATAAACTAATTTGTTTTTACCTGATATTTAGCTATGGATTCGTTGGGAAATGCTCATCTCAAAACATACTTTTAAAAATGTTTTCTTCTGGCTGGTTTAAGTCTTTTCATAATCGACTTATGGGAAGATTCACTCAAATAGCACTCAGATCTACTAAATTCTGAAGTTATAATAACTTATTTATCAGTTATAATGGTGGGGCAATGCTGTAAGAGTTATATATGGCCCTGAATATTCATTTGCCTCAACCTAGTAACGTAACCATATTGAACTCTGTTATGACTTTTTGTGTATTAAAAATATATATAATAGTGCCTGCTGCAGATATTGAAGCCTACAACCTTCAGCATTAGGAATTTCGTTTTTTGGTGGTAAGTAAGGAACATTATGGTGTTGGTGGCCCCATTAAGCGTCTCATGAATGGACTACAGGAAAGTCGAGGAGAATAACAAGATCTGCTTTTAGCTGCTTGGCTATAGACAGGTAAGCGGAACATTTTTAGACGACTATCTCGTAAAGCGTAAAGTAAAATATAAAGAAGAATAAAGAAAGTTGATATTTTAGAAGTAGAAAATATTGAGAAAAACCGACACTTATACCCACAAGTTCAAAAAAGGGACTAGAAATTGGGGTTTAGAATTTCTCAATGACATATATTAAATTTATAATATATACTAGAAACAACTTGAAAGATTAAAAATATTTTGTCGACCACTATGTGTGATTCAGTGCAACCGTGAGGTCGCTTTCCGGTACTGTTTGATGCTGTCTAAGTGGACTGTCTATGAAGGACTTTCTGCATCGTTTCGGGGCCGTCGATGAAACGTGCATCCTGTCGAGGTAGTGGACATCACTCGGCAAACCTGCTTCGAGGAAAGCGCAGACAGTCCGATTGGTAGGAGAGGTGATCACCACCGTTTTCCGGGATTCACAAGGTGTGATATACAACAAATAGCGGGAGAAGGGCAAAACGGGCACAGGGCTCTACTATGGGGCGATTATTGGGGCGATTCGATGCCGAATTGTAGAAAGACCGCCCCATTTTGCGTAGGAAAATTGGTCGAATTAGGTTACTAACTGCCGCTCCATTCTCAGTATTCTCTAGATTTGGCTCGGTTCGACTTCTTTTTGCTTCCAAACTTGAAAATGTTAACACCGCCACGAAGGTAAGAACGAATTCGTTATTGCTGTTTGAAAAAAGTATACAGAGTAAAACTTTTATTATGAAACGAAATTTCGAAGGAAATTAATACTTCAACATCGATACAAATGCAAGAATTCGTTGAAATGAAAAAAAAAAAAATTAATAAAGACTGCTGGAAAGTAAGAACTCACAACGGACATAACCTAGACTTCTTTCGGGTGCATCAATGGCTGATCGCTCAGTTTTATAATTTTATTTGGCAAATTGATTTTTTTTTAAAGCATTTCACTTAATAACTGCCCGCCAGCAGTCGATCCATGCAAAGTCATGAAGTATTTTCCAACAACCGAAATGTATTTCGTTGACAAATTGCCGCTTACCCACACTGTGCCGCGGCGGAAAAACAATGTAATTACAAATTTAATGAAATATGAATAAAAGTAATGCATATAGTGCTGAGGGGTTTTTGCTCAATAGCTTTAAATTGCAAAATATTCTCATGGCTATTTGGAGTTATTCCAGCAGCTGTTGTTGCTTTGGTTGGTTTGGTTGGTTTGGTTGGCCTTCTCAGTGAGTGTCGCCGCGGCTGTTGCCACGCTTGTTGACGCTGCTGATTTTTCCGGGTGTCGTGGCGGCGCATCAGCTGCATCAACATGGTTGCGCAGAAAATGCAATACAATTTAATTTCAATAAATTCAATAAATGCAAAAGCTCTGCTGACAAGCACACAACAACTACAAATTGACACGCATAGCAGCAGCAGCAACAAATGCTACAACAACAACGAAAACGACGACAGCGGCGCTTATGAAGCACATTGGCAGCAAAGAGAAAGGGAGCTGCAAGTGGTGACTGTCCACAAAGACAAAAGACAGTCAAATGGCTGAAACTTTGTGCCGAAAGTAGTAAGTATGTGTTGTATGTGTGTTTGTATGTGTGCACACATGTACATATAGGGATTTAAATAAATTGGCGTTGCACAGAAACAAGCAACAATGACAATAATAACTTGCCACACCATTAATTACAACAATTATCATCGATACAGCAACAACTTTTGCACATTATCTGCACACATGTGAATTCTCATGCCCTCAACACACACACACACACACACACACATATATATATATATATATATATATATATATATAAACAACGACTTTAATATGTAGTAAAAGCAACAAAAGCGTGGCGAGAAAATGATAAAATTAAAATGAAATAATAATGCAATAAAAACAACATAATTTGCAATTGCTTGTAAAAAGTACAACAACCATGAAAATACACAATTACAACAACAGCAATGCACCTTATGTGTCTTGTCGTGAAATTACCGAAAGACAGGAATACAAGGAACTGAAAAATATGCAAATTACTTAAACAGAATAGCGTTCGCTTTGCATTGTCAACAAATTTTCATGCGTTAACGGCATTGAGGCCAGCACAACGCTACATACATATACCATCTATACATAATATTATATTTATATAATAAAATAGTTGTTTTTCGTTTGCTTTAAAATGGAGTGAATAACAAAACAAAAAAAAAAAAATTAAGAATTTTCTCTTAAAAATTTTTAATGGGTGCTTTTAAGAGGTATAGACCTCTCATTTAAATATAGAACAGAAAAATATAACCGATGAAATGATCAATATTTTTTAGCAGAACGAACCAACCTTATATTCATGTAGAATTATTCTAGCAGCTTCGTTTTCTAGTTCGTAAATCAATATACAGAATATCTATCTTTATCGAAGCTAATCTAACTATCGAAAATAATTTTCGTCCACATTAAATGGATGTATCAATCTGAATAAGTTAGAAGAAACTTTAAGGTGCATAAGATTTTGGAAAATTGGCTTATTAAAAATTGGAAACGATGACGTAAGAAAGCGGATATATAAACTGATATCTGATATAACTGATAAACTGATATCTTCACAATAATCAGAAAAATATTTTTGATAAAAATTGCATTTTATTGTGTCTCATCTATTGATTTGATATATGAAAAAAGCTATTAGTATTATATTAGTTTCGGTTAAATTTGGTATTTTTTTCTTATCCTTACTTTCTTCGGTAAGTAGCAACTTCATTCCAAACAATTTTTCTAATAAAGTTTCCATGAACAATTTCGGAGAAATTTTCTTTGGTGTCTGAATTTTAGAATATAGTTTTTCCCGTTTAAAATTTTTTGCATACGGCAACTCTATTTTAAAAATGCTTGGAAGGCTTCTTAAGGGAATGCAGATCTTAGTTCTTGGACTGGTATGAATATTTTTGGTCACCTGGTAAGCTCTTACACTTCGCACGATCAGGGTTTGATCGCAGTTACCTCCAGCACCAAAAACTTCTTACCTGAATCATTTACATTTCGGCAGGGAATATTGAAGCTCTGGCAATATTTCCGCATTACAGTGCTTCTCATAACCTCCATCAGCCTTCCGAAGTACTGAATTTTAGGATCCTTCATTTGTTACATAATTTTTTTGTATTTAAATTTGACTTTTTTGGAGGAATATTTCTTTAGCCACTTATTAAAGAATATAGATTGAGTATCATCATTTTAAAGCTTATCCACCTTTTAGTCGTGACAATTTAGAACATACTTAAATATGAAAGCGTTCCTCTTGTGCGCTCTCAAAAGTGTGTCACGCATCGCTTATTTTTAGGCGACACATAGCTATTAAGCGCGAATCCGCCTGTTTCGCATACAATACCACCGTCACCATCCCACTTTGACCCACAATTGCACTGGCAGTGAGCCGTGTCCTCTCACATTGCCGCCAACATCATCTGTCGTCCCTTCAGACTCGGCGCTAGTGCTGGTACTTGACAGTATGTAGTTGTGTTTTATCCACTCACTTGGTCCATTGTCCTCACGTGCGTTCATGGCGCGCGCATATGCTCGGCCACGTGTGTTCAGCTCGGTTTTCGTCTGCTGTCACTGCACGAAAAGACTCGGCAAGACGCATTCACGGCACATTTTTACAGAGTTTTTTGCTTCCTACAGTTCAAAATACTACACACATTACTTGTACACACAGTTAAGAGGTATGAATATGGAATTCGGGTATTTGTGGGTGGAAGATTGTGAGATGGGGTACCAGTTAGGCGCGAATATGGCCTGTGGAAAAAATAGTACTATAAATATCAGAAGTTTTTATTGAAAATATTTCACTGACCCATTGATGTCCTTCTGATGGGGAACATCGGGAAAGTAAGGTGGCACCCCTGATCGAAAAAGTCAACAAGCAAAGAAAAATATTAAATATTAAATATGAAAAATATAAACATCTCTTGAACAAGAATTACCTCCTCACAACTCAACCCGACCTTTCTTCAATGGAAAAACGCTATCACTCTTTATCAGCTCATTTTCGTTTTCATTAGTCGTTATTAAAACTAATCTACTAGAGATTGCAAGCAATCGCTCTTCAATTCACTGACAGTTTTCTCGGATGTTAAATATTTAGAAATGGGTGTAGAAGACCGTCGTCTTTTCTAATCTGTTACGGAGCCTTGATTAGCCTCAAAGTATGCTCTCTGGGATTACGAGGCCTTCTCTCATTTATATCTTACTAAATCGTTTCTCAACTAATAAACAAAAACAAGAAAAAAAATAAGTTGTCTCTGGAATTTCTTGCAGGGCTGCATTAACATAGTGTACATATTATATAACGGTATGTGTGTTTGCCTGCGTGAGTGTGTGACGTTAAGTTGGCAACGCATGCCAGTCACGAATCGCGCACCAATTTATTTTTTTCTTCTACTTAGTTTTATCGCGCTTTCTATACGCTGAAGTGCATACAAACATATACATATGTACTTATATGTATAATATCTACCTACATATGTATTTGCAAGCGAAGATATTATTCTGTTTATTTTTCGTGCGTTGTTTTCCCTCACGACAACTGCAATGACATTTTAATCTAGTTTAGTCGTCATTTTGGTTGGCCTTGTGGCTTACACACACACACACACACACACACACAGGCAGTTTTACTTCGTCCTGTGCTTGTGTTGGTTTTAATATAATAATATGTACATAATACGTTTAAAAAATGGCGGAAAGCAATTTGGAAAAGATTAGAAGAATGCACGAAGCGAATTATATGAAAATGTTGGAAAAAACTAAAACTTTTCAATTTCCCTAACATTATCAAGCTCTCCATTGCCATTTCCATTGTGCATAAGTTGATTTGAAATTTCACATTTCATGAATTCTGATTGGCGGTTTGGTAAATTGAATTCAATTTATGCACATTTTCTTATTGTTATGTATATATTTATAAGTATGTACGCTTGTAAGTTTCCTAGTAACGGCGCAAGAAAGTATGCAAAATTGAGGAAATCATTTATTTATTGTGTCGGTGTGTGTTCGAAGAAACGCCAACCCAAGTCCGAAAGTAGTAGGCTGCCAGCCCAATACTGACATGGTCTATTCTATTACTCAGCAAATTTTTTTTTTATCACTAGCAAACTTTGTTCTGATTGGGTAAGTGTTTTGCCAGATTTTATAACTTAGAGATAAGTGCACGAGCGTCACGTTATCGAATTCTTATTATGACAAAATTTTTCTTTTTTTGGTCTGTAGAATATGTGTATGAATACTTAAGTAGTACTTATTTGTGTTTATGGCGAGAACGTTTAGATTTTTTCTACTTTTATTTACTTGTTGTTCAGCCAAAGATTGTCTGTCTTAGGAAATGCAATGATATCAGAAAAATGCATAATCATTTCGAAAAATATCTGCTTATATATAAAATATGCACGTATATTGGATCAGTTGAGCTGAATATTACGCACTACATGGGCTGAAAGGTCTTTGAACGGACCGGCAGATCGCGCCACAAACAAAAAAAAAATCCTATCTTTTATATATTATAAGGAATAATCGGCTTATTTACCGTCACAATAAACAATTCGTGCGTCAACGAAAATATCGAAGGAAAACTATGCAACTCTGATTCAAAAATAGGCGAAATAGGTCCGTACCTTCTTCTAATACGACTATTGTTTAACACGGTCAATATTATACATATATGGTCTGATATCAAAAATGGTTGATAACTGTCAAAATTATTTTAACAAAATTAAACGAGAATATTTCATAGCATAATTAGGTAATATTGGTCCTTACCTTCCCCAAATATGCAGAATTTTATAATTTCTCTTAATTTCATTCGAAAATTTTTTAGCATACTTTTAAGAGCAATCCAAAAAGAAATAAGTAAGTGAAGTGTAAGTGTAAGTGAATGTACCACTTACATGCATTTTTCTCCACTTTTTGCTCTGAATTTTTCTAAAACCCACAATTGTACCAAGTTCTTTAATATAATTTCACTTGAGAAATTCAAGTCACGTACACGGCCATTACAATTGTACTAAGAAGCCCAGGACTGTACAAGCCCACATCTGTAACACGAGGAGTAGGAGTAGTTAATTAGTACAAAGTTGGTTGGAAATTAGTCCACGAGCTTTAACAAAAAATTTAAGCCTTTAAAAATGCAATTTGCAATCATATCTTGCACTTGCAGAAACTTACAGTTACAACTACTACTATCTCTCTTCAATTTAGCAGATATTGCTTCCAATGAATCCATACTAATCTTGCAGGAAAATATCGGCTTTAAAAATTTAAGAGCCATGTCCCCGTGCCCTATTTCGCATTTTCGTTGGATGTATCTTTATTTTTCAACAAAATCTCCACATTTGACCTCCCCTGAAGTGCAAATCAGTAATATGTTCTATGAACGTTCGCCGTTCCGAAATCGGGCGCTATACCCACTATGTTCGAAACAGTAACGCAGAATGAATTAAAAAGAGCAAAATGCGCTCTAATAAGGGCGGCCTCTTGATTGATGTTGTTTTCAGAAAATGGACCAACAAATTTTAATGGACCAAATTAATAAACATTTTTAAATAAAATGCCGCCATTTTATAGTACTATAATTAAGCTTGAGAATTTTTATCAAGGAGTACCACTATGAAAAACTAAGTGGATGTTAAAAAAGAGGATGTAGCTCCTTTCCTTAGTATCTTTAGCCTTCGCAGGTAATTTAGAATATTCTTATTGATTCCAGAATGGAATACAAGTTTTGCGGGGTGATAGTATCACTACACCAAGTCTTGTCCGATTTTATTTCGGTTATATACCTTGGCACGTCATAATTTAGGTTAAATCGGACCAGAACTAAAAAATATCCATTGGTTCTAATTTTCCTCGCCACGTTTTGTTTGAAAACTCGAGGGTACGTTCTAAGGAGTTCACTTTTATTCATATTTTCATAATATGCGATTTTAAAAAATCGGTCCTAGCCAGGTTCTATCAAATTAGGTCTTCATGAATTTATTTTGAATTTTTATTTCGAAATTTTCTCTCAGAATTTAACTGTGAATAAAATATATGACTGAAGTCATGTATCTTTTAAAAGAATTTAAAGGCCAGTTGGTTGAACATCGCTTTCCCATATTTCGCTTAACTTTTGCATAATTTGCCTTGCTGCTGTGGCAGTTGACCCTGCCTCGACCTAACCTCACTATATTATAATGCCGGGCACATTTTGAGTGGTTGGCCTGCTAATGTAATTGGATGCATTTGGAATGCATTAGCGGCAGTAAATATAACAAAAGGATAAAAGGGCAGACAATGCACACACACACACACACACGTACACACACACGTATATAGTATTCGCCACATATTCCCGTATATTTAGCAAAAGCGACGTGCTTAAAACCACAAACACATCGAAAAGGCAAGCAGCCACAGCTGAATTTGCACACATTTGCATGTGTACACACAAATACACACATCAATTGGTGAGTGTGTATGTGTGTGTGTGTGTGTGCACAGCAGTACTGGCGACATTTGTGGTTTGCAAAGCACGCGTCTGCACACACATGCTCACATAAATCGCTTCAAACAGATTAAATAAGTGTTTGTATGTGTGTGCATCTGTGTGGTGCAGGCCGCACGAAAAAAGGTCATCTGCTGTGCGCTTTGCAAGACACAAAAGGATGCACAAAAGGTCGCATTAAATGGCGATGTGACTTAGAGACGCGGGGAGCCGCTGCAGGGCCAGTATGACACAGTTAAGCTTCAAAGCGGCATAAGGCTTAGAAAGCGCGTTTAACGGTATAACGGTATAACGGTAATAATGGCGTATACATTTAACGCGCATGCAGGCGCCACTAACGGTACGTACCGTCGCTGTGGGTAAGCGTGAAATGCAGCTTTATGTTCGGTGGTCAGTCGCTGGTCGTTCACATTATTTTGGGGTGGAATTTCACACTTCTACTTTGTGCATTCATGGTCGAGTTACCTGCATTGTATTGCTTTGTGTTATTTTCCTTTTAGCTCACACCGGTTGGCGCGCTTTGGCTGCGGTCAAAGCCGCTTTTCTTCTTGTTTTTTTGCTCGTTCTCGATCTCGTTGTTTTATGCTCCATTATTCTGCCCTTTGCTATTTACGCTTTCCCTCCAGCATTTGTGGTCAATGTGGCTTTCATTGTTTTACTTTTACTCATATTCTCGCCTTTGTTGTTGTAGTTGCACTCTGTGCTTGTGCTTCCATTCAGGGTGTATTTCTGTTGCAAAACAACTTGTCGCTTAATATAATTAACTCGGCTTTAAAGTTTTAAACAGTGTATTGTGGCAATAACTGGGTGTATGGACTTCTTTTCTGGCTTGGCCAAAATTTAAAACAAGAATTGATTTATTAACTCTATTTTTGATCAGCTAAATTCTTTAAAAATTGCTAATCGATTACAAATATGGGACATTTAAAATCGTTGACTACATTTTGGCGCAGATTGAAATATAGGCCATGTAAGAAAGATCTCTTTCTATAGCAGCTTTCTGGAGCAGTTCTTGCAGGCAACGCGGAATCTGAATCTAAATCTAGATTAAGAGGATTTTATATTCGAGAAAAGAAACAGAATATAAAACATTGCCTACATTTTGGGGCAGGTTAGAATATTTGCTATGAAAGAAAGAAAGCTTTGCACTCAAAATCTAACAGCAAGAGTTGAGTATAATACTAATAATAAAATAATAACAATAAATAAAAATAAAAATAAAAATAATATAAATAAAACTACTATTGTAGGGTTTCTATATTCATGCGCCTTAAAGTAGACACCACAAGGAACAAAAATAATAAATTTAGCACAGTGTTTAGTGAAATTAATATAAATTCTGAAAAATATATAAAAATGGACAAACATTTTGAATTCAAAACAAATATACATAAAAAATTCTTATATTCGATTTTGATTTCTTTATTTTTGGCATTCTTTTTTCTGCTTGACTTCACTCATTGCTAGAGGTGACTGAATTGACCTAGTTTTCTTTTATGCATATGCCAATTCTTTGTTCCGGTGACGTTGCTTCGCTATTGTCACTTTTCATTATCGTGAATAAAATTGTTTACCTTTACATCAATGGATGGTTAAAAGAAAATAATGAAAGATTGAACAAAAGTTACAAATAGATCAAAGTCGTCAAAGGTTAAACGGTGGGAAGTATGATTATGTATTCTTCGTCAAATATAAACTCAGCTTGAACTATTAAATCTCGCTGTTTTATAACAAAGCAAAGAAAGTTTAATACAATAATCTAGAAAATATTTTGAAAATCCTTTTTAAGACGTATTCTGAAAAAGCTTTGCCACCTATCAAAATAAATTAATGTTGAAAATTTAAAAAAAAATTGTGCCAAAGAAAGAGCGTTTAAGAAAGTGTTCCGACTAGAATTTTGGAAACCTTTAATTTTTAACTATTTTGGATTAAGCTTGCCACTTAAAAAGAAAAGTAAAACTGATAAAATAATATAACTGATAGTAATATTACAAAATGCGCGCGAATTGAACGGTGTCTAGGTATCCTTCTGGAAAGCATTCAGAAAGTCTTAAAAAAAAATTTTTTGGAATAGGGTTGCCAGATATTGCAAAAAATAAACCTGGGCAATATATAATCAAGTGTATGACAAACAACTGACGTTTAAGAAAGCCTTCCGAAAAGTATTTTAAAGGTTTTTAATTTTAAACCTAAAAAAAAAAAAATTAAAGCGAATCAAAGTATTACAAAATATGTGACAAACATAACCTGTTCGGAAATTATTCAATTTAGACATATTTTTTGGAATAGTTTTGTCACCTATTAGAAAAGGTAAAACCAAAAGCAATTATAAAAGGCGTTTAAAAAAACTTCCATTAAAACAGAATTATGTTGTTCCCAATTGATTTTCAACACGGCAACGCTATTTCTAAAGCTGGTAAACTAGTTCATTGCTGATTCATTTTCGTCCCATTCATTGGGACAATAAACATCTTCTATGAGCAATATAAAAAAATCATAGATTTAGTACTTTATATTCAAGTAATAAAAAGAAGAAGAAACAAGGAACAAAAAAAAATATACCACCCTCCCTTTTCATATAAATAAACTTGTGGAAGTAACATAATCTAAATTTTAGGTATCACACAAACATATGATTATTACCATAAATGAAATAAAATTAGTGTTAGCTCGCATCCATTGTCTGCCGAAGCACCACTAATTTCCCTCACTCACACTTTCTAAAGAGTCTTAATTGCTCGCAGCTGGTGCCCGTGCTGTTGCAAGTAACATATTAGGCTCACCCTAATCTCCTTTATCTGTACAATAAAGCTGATTAGTGTTATTACAAAGATACCGGTGTGTTTGTATCCGTGTGTAGAAGCAAATTTGACGCCCGGTAGCTGGTGCTTTTTCTATCAGTTCCATTGAAAATTCACTCACGTACGCAAATACAAAGTGGCCACCAAAACCGGAGTGTTGTACAATGCATTCATGAGTTCATTCGTAAATTCGAAGCTTAGCGACTATAACACTTCAACACCAAGCTTGGTCTAGCGCGAATACTGTTAATGGAAGTTCCAGGAGTAAGGGGATTTACTTATAAAAGCATATGTTTGTTGTTCCATTGAAAAATTTCTTTAACCTGCCAAGAATCTCGCATATTTCAGAAATGATTACTATTAGCTCGAAAGGATAAATCCAGAACTGACACCAAAAAAAAAAGAAGTAAGCTTAAGAGCACGTTCGGATTCAGGAAAAAACGTAAGATTGCTAGTTTACGAATACCTTTGAGGATAAAAGACGCTCTACCATAACGCTGGTTATTGAAGGGTAAAGCTATTATTCTTTGATTTAATTACAGATAGACTAGATTTTTCAAGTCTCATGCAGAGAGCAAATTTTTTGTTTTGTTGTCCTTTTCTGTCCCAGTAAATGTCTGTTACATTTTACATATACATCAAGTTCAATATAAAAAAAGCATTCCGAAATTAATGTGGCGTAATTTGAGATGAGTTAGGATAGCTCCCTTGAATTTTCGATGTTACCAGAGATGACTTTCGTTTTAATTAAGACCTTCAGAATACGGTTAAAATTCTCAGTAACACTCAAATAGCCCTAATCGAGCCCATCATAACTGCATCCGTTCCAAAATAAAAGTGTCTTTCTTTGTCTTTTGTGTTGAGTTCTAATTTGTTGCTTTTCTAATCTTAAAAAAAAAAGGCTGGCATGATTTTTGAGGAGTTTAAAGCCAACATCTATTATATGATTTCATGGATCCAGACATTGCTAGAAATAAGGCATAGTGTTCCACACTTTAGCTTTCTAAATAGCGCAGTTTTGTTCTGTCTAGAGCAGGCATTGCGAAGGGGGTCTTAACGATCTGGGCGACTTTTCTATAAAAAATTTAATAAATGGCTGTGTTGGACTTCATTTACGATGCTCATTATGAAAATATAATGCAATTCTTTAATAATATAACGTACCGGCCAAAGCACTGCTGTTCCGTAAGCATTGTATAATAGGTGCCCGAATACACTTCGGCCATCACTTACCTTCCACAGGTATGTTAGGTGTTTCGGTGAATCTTTCATCTTTCAAAATACTGGATTTCTTTCAGAAACCTCAAATAAAATAATTCATCGAATATGTACATATGTAGATCGATTATGGGCGGTACGTTGATAGAATTCCGTGCAGTTGTAGGTCGTGACTGGAACATGGTTGATTCGAAGTACTGATAAACATATTTTTTGGGTATGTTTTGACCGCGATACAAATTCACGACCCACCGATTCCCCTTCGCTCACTTACTCCACTCGGCTACAGGAATGTACACACTAGTTGGTACTCTACAACTATCTTAAAACTTCTGTCTTGACCACTAGTAGCGCATAGCTTTAAACCTAGCAAATGCGCTACATTCGAAATTAAAGTGAATTTGGGTTTTTTAAACACTTCCCCTAACTTGGCTATGCAAACTTGTGCATAGTTAGTTCAGTTATTATGTTGTTGCTGTTGTTATAGCAACCATTTTGCCACTCATTAGTGTCGCACTGCCAACGCGCATTTGTGGCATGCTCGCAATTCAGAAACTAGTTGCATTTGAAGCTTTCAAATTCACTTGCAATCATTTCCGGTTTTGCCGCAAGTTTTAATGTTGCAACGCTGCGCCCAACAAGCAACAAACAAGCCAACTAACAGCGGCGCGAACAACAATACACGAAGCGCATTGGACAATCGCACCGACATATGACCGATGTAGCGCGAGCGGCAGAAAGGGAGTTTGCAATTGTGAAAGTAGACTTTTGTGTTGGACCAAACGTAGGGAAATGCTCAAAAACTCCAAACTTTTGCAAGCAGCTTGACAGTTGCACGCGTTCACGGCGAGCCGTTTCAGAGTTGGCGTCGCCGTTGTTGCTGCCATTCGAGGCGCTTGGTTAGATTGGCCGCGAAGTTGTGCTGCTTACATTTTTGTACTCCTTAAATATATTTGGTGCAGTTGTATTGAAGTGTCTGAAGGGGAAGAAGTAGAAGAAGTAGAAGATGTCGGAACGCCGTTGGCACGAGTCCTGCTTATGAAGGCTCAACGGCTTCTGGCGTACTAACCATAAACACTTGTTTCTGTCATGTCGGCATGAAAAGCGGAAGCCGTCCTTTATTTTTCGCATACTGTGACAGCGGTAAGAAGAAAGAGTCAGTAATAGGCAGCCAAGCTGGGTTGTAGTGAAAATCTAGTCATATTTTTGATGTGTAGTGCCAGTTTTGGCGCTCGCCTTTTGCTGTTGTAGCCCCTTTTTGATTTTGTCTGCATTTCACACGCCTCACACATACATATGTTATATATTCGTATGTACTATATATATATATATATATATTTAAACGTAGACTTAGAGTTAGACTTTGAAATCTTAACTGATATTTTCTCTTTCAACTAAGCGATTTTGTTAAGGGTTTAGTTACATATCGATTTACTGTTAAACACTGTTACATTTCGCTGTTAATCAGTTTATAAAGTTGCTCTGCAACGGGATCCCTTACGTTTGCAGAATCACAGATCTCTGCAGCTTGAACACTAAAGCAGGTCGCGCCATTTTCATGTTTCACCTACAATGTAACATACATTGCAAAGCAAAGAGCGCTTACTATGTGTGTCAGCATATAAAGTATCTGATTACTATGATTCTTCGTAGCTGCCTTTGTGCCACAATTCGCTTGTCATCGCCGTCAAGTAGCAGCGCATGTGGCAAGAAACTTGACGTGTAACATAACTGGAAACATGCCATCAGCAGACATGTTTATATATAACGGAAAAAACGAGCGGAATAAAAAGTATGAGTACAGTTTATAAAATAATGCGCGAAAGCGTCGAAAAGCTGCAGAAAATGACAGCTGCAACAGGCTAGATGTCTACATATCATGTGAGTTGCATCATTTAAATGCATTTTAAATAAAGGGTGCCCTTTTAAATTCACATAACATTTATTTCAATTGAAAAATATAAATATTTATTTTGTACAGTTTCGCTTTTCCTAATAGTGGCAACACCTTCTAAAATTTTCTACAATATATTAAAGGCCTGCTGACTTTCCCGATCGATTCGTTAAACACCTTATATTTGGCGCCATCTTTCAATATTATCAGCTTTACCTTTTTGACATGTGGCAACTCTGTTCCGGACTACCTCTAATTGCAAGCCTTCTCAACACTTTCCAGAGGACTTTCTTTACTTCCTTACGTTTGATAGTGATTTTGTAACATTTTAAAAAATTTTAAATTTTTCGTTAGGTGGCAACTCCATCCCAACTACTACTCTACTAAATACATTTGAATAAATTTTTTACTATTATGCTCAGTTTTAATTTCGTCGATCGATAAGGAATATATGTATATACACATATATGCTTATATACAAGACCGTGTGCATATGTATTTAAATGAGAGCAATTGAAGCGTCTATACTTCTTTCTCCGGAGCGCAAGTAGCTAAGACACGAAGTCAACCAAAGACGGTTGCTTTAATGTTTGAGCGAATTTTATTTAATACCGTTACTCCATTTAAGCGTTCTACTATCATTTCACAAAAATATTAAATACTTTTCTCTCAACTCGCCCTTTCAAGCATTTTATTAAAAAACTTTGCTTTTTATGTGCTGCTGTTGGCTTTTACTCCTGTTGTACTCTCGCAACATGTTGCTACAGAGCATATTAGTTTTGTTCACCTAACGGTTGTTTGTAAAATCTAGAACTAAAGGATTTAGATATAGACATATATATGTAAATATAAATGATCTTGATGAATGGACGAGTTGAAATCCGGGTGAGTGTCTGTCCGTCCGTCCGTCCATCCGTCCGTGCAAGCGATAATTTGAGTAAAAACTAAGATATTCTGTAATTTCTGTAGATATTCTAAGATTTTCTGTGTGTGTCTGTGTCTGGCTGTGTTCATTGTCCTCGTAAGATGGTTGGTATTGCAGATGGGCGTAATTGGACATCTGCCACGCCCACAAAATGCCATTAATCGAAAACAGATAATATGCTATAACTAAGCAGAAAATTAAGATATAAACGTGTTATTTCGTACAGAGGATCCTAGTAGGTTGGGGCATCTGTGGAAGAAAATTTTTTGAAAAATGGGTATGGCCCCGCTCCCCAAAATCGGTTCAACATATATATCTCGGAAACCCGTCAAACTATATTAATCAGACCCGACTAAGCTTTTCTAGCATGTCCGGCTGAGAAAATGAGTGAACTCGGTTAATAACCATGCCCATCTCCCATATACAAATTATGTTGAAAACTACTAAAAGTGCGATAACTCGCTTAAGGAAGACGTTAGAAACATTAAATCTTGCAGAGAATATGATACGGAAGGGTTGCATAGGAATCCGTATAAAGTTTTGGTGACGGGTGTGGCACCGCCCACATTTAGTAGAAATCCCATATCTCAAGATCCTTAACCCACTTAACCTAATATTTGCATTTTTATGTTACCGTGTGAAACTGGACAATATCGGATAAAAACCACGCCTACTTCTCATATGACATAATTTTAAGTTTCATCTGATACTTTCATTTTAAAGTAGATAAATCGGGCATTAATTAAGTTATTGGAAGAAGGCTTTTCACGAATAGTACGTTCAAGATATGCCACCTCATGCGCAAAAGAAATTGAAATCAGCATATAATTTTTCAAGCCACCAGATACCCAATATTAGGATCTCATTGCCTCTATCTGACTTTTTATCGAAAATATGGGGGAATCTGTAAGATATTGTAATGAAATTGGAGAATTATCTTTCCATAATATTAGTGTGCTGTAGCATCGAAAATGGTGAAAATCGGGTAAATACCACCCCTAGCCTCCATATACCTAATAGATGGATTTTCAAAGTTCCGGTAGACTTTATACTATATATTTCGGTCAATATGTTAAGTGAACGTGTAATATTGGATATACCATAGTTTACAGCCAAACATGTGTGAATCGGTGAATGAACGAATCGGTGAACGAATTATCCCAGCTCCCATATACTAAATATAATGATTTTCGCTATTCTAACAGACTTTATGCCGAATATGTCTGTCACTGTATGAGTTGCCTTCAGAAAATTACGTGAAAACATGTTTCCTAATATACTTGAATAATGAAAAGAGTTAATGTGATCTGTGCAGATCTTCTTCTATCCCAAAAATGCCCGATATAAGAATTCCCGACTTTCCATCTCACTTTAAACCATTTATGTTGGTCAATATGTGTGTCATTTTAATGAAATTAAGTGGATATGTTTTCTTAAACACAATGTGATTTCGCGCTAAATATGAAAGAAATCGGTCTAGACCATGATTTAAGCCCTAAAATAATTATTTCCTTTTCTCTTGACTTGACTTGACTTTTTCCTCATATATCTAATATATTCATTAAACCACTTTGGTTGATTTTATATCGCATATATCGCTTTTGAGTTAATTTGATAGATTTTAATATAAATATCTCTGACACGAACCAAAATATAGCAACAAAAGTACATGAGTCTATGACCTGTAATATAAGTTAATAAGATATCAAATATGATTGCAATCCATTGACAATTTCGTCGAATAATGAATGTTGAATTCCTTCGCAACATTTTTAATATAAAGTTGTGCCAGCTCCTGAGAACGTTTCCCCGCCTCTGATCCTTGCACATCGCGAGAGTATAAAATGTTCGGTTACGCCCGAACTTAGCGCTTTCTTACATGCTTGTTGTTATTGCTGTTGCTTGTTGCTTCAGGCTGCCACTACAATAACTTAGGCGCAACAGTCGCCCAGCAATAACTACACTTGGCTGCCATCCGCTACACTGCAGCAGCTGTCATTCCCCTTTTCTTTGGGGCTGGCTCCGGCCTCACTTGTGGCGGCTTTTGTTGTTGTTACTTGAAAAGTTTCTTGAGTTGGTGTGGAAAAAAGCACGTCATTAGCAGACATGGTGTGGCTTTGTGCACTAAATTTAGACTGACTTACATCACTCGACGGTAGGGGTCTTTTATTAGTCTGCAGCCTGGTTGTTTTCTAGGTTGTAACAATGGTCTAGCTTCATATGGTGGCGGCAAAAAGAATTTCCTAATGATTTTCAAACGCCGCCGTTTGCGAAAGGTATTTTAATAATGCAAAATGCAAATTTTTTCTTAACCGTTATTTAAGGGTGACAACTTGGCCTAGAAAATCTAATGCATCATCACTGACGGAATATTCCAGTCAACTCAAAAATGTAGAACACCTCGAGACAATTATCGTATTACTTCGGCAGGACGTTCTAAGTAAAAATATTGAAATTCGTCTATTTCCGGGACCTGCCTACTTACAGCTTAATACCTTTTGTGTATAATTTGCGGCTTTGTGTAGGTTTTCTTCCTGCATGAAATTATTTCGTATATCCAAAAATTGGGAGAAAACATTGGGACCAAGTTAGTAACAGGGTTCGGCAAATATTTATGCCACTTTGAGATGTTAGTTATTCATCGAAAGTCCTAGTTGACAAACTTTTTAAACTTTCACGTTGATTTTTAGTATCATTTGGAGACGAAATCGGGGACAAACAGCCCTCTTTTAAAATGAGGGAAGTGCTGATTCAACAAGACTCAACAACGTCTCCCCAATCAATGGAACCGATGGCAAAATTTAATGAAATAGGCTTCGCATTACTTCAACATCTACCATGTTCTCCGGTTATGGTCCCTAAACTTTGTGATCAGACCTCGATCGAATGCGCGCCAAAATGAAATTTAAGGGTACTTTTTAAGTCTGTATTTCGAATTAATGGCGTCAATGAATACAAATACACTGCTGGCTGGCAGGTTACCAGTTTCTTTAAGCAGCTACGTGAGATAAATTGCAACTGTACTATGAGGTATTTATCTTCATCGCCTACCGAGTCGAGACACATGCATGGGACTATAGAATTTGCCTTGGATCAAACCCGTTCCAAAAATCCAACTCCACTGTAGGACTTTCACTATATATACATATCATATATTATTTGTATTTCGGACCACACCTGAGGCACTCGCACATACATACTCATCCCCTATGAGGTTATTGAGCTTTATAAATGCTATTAAGGAAACTAACACCTGTGTGTAGCTTCACGCTCATAAACCTTCACACATTTCCATGTAACTACATAAATCATTTAATTTGATCAAGGTGTCGACATGACGCATGATGAACCCATGGTGTAAATGAGCCGTCAATTCAGCGAAGCAAAGTGCCACACACACACACATACGCACACACAGACGCACACAGGTAACCTTCTTGGTTGGGAAGAGGGAAGTGCGGGTAATTCACGCAGTGTAATGTGCCCATCAAAGGAAGCGCTTCAGATATGCCCTACAACAATAACAATACAGCTCATATAAATATATCCTTTTATTATTATTATTATAGTAACAATGAAAAAGTGAAAGAAAGAAAAATTAGGTAATAAACCACTGTAGAACATAAAGGAAAGGAAAGTGAAATGGATTTACTTGACGAGTTAATGATGCATGCTGATTGGCGGCCCGACTTTTCGTAATGATATAATATTCGTTAAGCAAAAATCATAAGTTGGCCTTCGCATGGCTTTGTCATTGTTGCCATTGATTAGAATAAATGCACCACTCGCCGCCATTCACCGTTATGTTTTCATTTCCCGCAGTGAAGGGTTGATAGAAATGTTGTTTGCTTTCCAGTTGTTGTGCGGCAATGTACCGTTATTCGAAATAATGAATTGAGCAGTGAAGGATTTTAAATGTGTTGGTGTATTCTGATTGCTTAAGCTACAAAATAAGTTGAATGTATTAACCTTTTAATTACTGGCACCAATTGTTTCTTTTTTAAAGCATCATATTTCGTTGGATTTCCCTTCATGGAGCTCATCGTTCAATCGCATTGTAAATTTGTACAAACCCATGGATAATGTTGGCATACGTCAACGGTTTTACAACCTTATAAGTTACAACTCAATCTAAATCACTAAATCACTAAATTGCTGAAGTTGTTTTTTTTTTTGGACTAGCATAACTTTTTTTTTGTGGAATAGGTGAATTATTCTCATTGTCGAAGCGTTAGATATGGTTGTTTCAGCCCATTGTTGACTTATGCTCCATATTCTTGGTGTTTTTTCTGTCTGTCGGTTTTTGTAGATTTTCGCATTCACTTTGCCTTCTCAATCTATCTCTTTTACTCTCTCTCTCCCTCTGTATATCTCTTTCACTTTTTCTCTCTCTCTCTCTCTCTCTCTATCTATATGTCGTTCACTCTCTCTTTCTCTTTCTTTAATTTCACGCTCTCTCTCTCTTTTTTTTATATTTCACTCTGTCTCCCGCTCTCTTTCTCCTTCTTAACATGAAACGGTGTATATCATAAAACTTGAAACGTTTTTTAAACTATAATCGATAAATCCGATAAAGTCCAATATCAGTAAGCTAATTTAATTTTTATAGTGTGACCTTCGACAGAGATGACTACTGATAAATTAGTTAACTTGAGTTAAAAAGGAGAATCGCCAAAAATTACTCCTCTGTCGATTCGAAGGGTCTTTGGATTCGGGAATATTGGTGGGGAGATCTGAATATTTCTGAATTTTTGCTGAATTCTATTGGGGCGATGATTTATTAATAGATATAAAGTTGCGAATCGACTGCTTTCATATCGCAGGTCTTGAGTAACATTAGCCTCGCCATTGCTTTTACATTCACCTGTTTTGATAAACAAAAAATAAATGAAGTATAGTATGTGTCAAAGAGTGCGCTTCACTCTTCGCGCAAATAGCCCAAATATGAATTGACTTATTTGACTCTTGACTTACTCAGCATGCACAATAATGTGCGTCGGGTTTAAATTTTGTAAAATTTAGTAAAATTTCGTTCTTCTTTGCTTTTTTCCATTGAGTTTATGCTAAGAGCTTCGTCTTTGAACCTTGCGGAGTCATGTAGTCGTACGCTGGTAGTCTATGAAATTCCGGCACACATAATAACGGTAAACGATGCGCCAGCAGTAGATGCAGGGTTGTATTTCAGAAAGAGAATTTTTCATTTCGCACACGAAACCCTGCTTAATGCCTTTTTCTATGTATTTATGAGTTATGCACGCCTATGTTTGTATGTATGTCTAGGACGTCTGGTGGCTGTGAATTTTATTTTTACACCAAAGAGCAATGGAATTTTAATTAAATGCACACAAAGTAAGGAAAAGCGAAAACACTGAAGGGAAAACGCGCCAAAAGCAAATTAGCTAATTTTATTAAGTGTTAATGGGTTTGGATGCTTAAGAAAAACTTAATCAAATAAAAGTTGCGAGCGTGACTACTCTCACGAGTTTCACGAGTGGAAGCGAAAAAAGTGTGATTACCTTTTTCTTCGGTAGTTAGAAAGTGAAAAGAACAACACGGACAAACCAAGTGATTTTTCACGCAGCCTATTGACAGCGTGTGCCTTTTCCAACAGGTGGCAACGCAGCTTTCCTGGCGCCGACTCACTTTTTTCTAGCTTTTCACGCTGCTTCCGCAGGCAGCAGGTGCCGTTATTTGTGCAACGTAGCGTAGCGTAGCTCAAGTTTTCTTGAGCCGCTGAGTAATTGACGAAATCCCGGATATATGATAACCAGCCGGCCGCGTCGGCAAGTGCGCCACTGAACGCATCCAGGTACATATATACAAAGGGGATACTGTACAAATGTGAAATGTGTTTGGCGGAAAGTCACTCGAGCCGAAAGTGTCGAAAACACCTCAAAGTTAATGTCACTGCACGTCACATTGGGAGAGTGAGAGCGCGAGCGCGCGTGAGAGATTGAGAAAATATGTTTTAAAAAAATATCGTCGCTGTCATTTTTGCTTTGTGCCAGCAGCAGGTGGCTCGCAAAGTTCATAAAACAAGCGCTGCAAGAAAAAACGGCACAACTTGCTGTTGTTGTGTTTGTTTGTCCAAAGTTTGCGACATTAAATGCCGTGGTCCCACGGGGCGTATGCGGAACTCATTTGCATGCTATGCACACGCAATTTATTGAGCGACACGGTATGGCTTGCTGCTCTTTGTTGTTGTTGTTGTTGTTTTATGTTATTGCTGTATATTGTAATGTTAATATTTCCTTTGGTGCACAGCAAGCTTTTAGAATTATTAAATAAAAATTGAAATATATACGTCAACTTAGAAGAAAGTGAGGTAGTGAGTTGCAGTCGCGCATACTTAGGCAGCGATTAATGAAGCTATGAAATGTTGAGGTGTGCCCATATATACATACATACTTGTATATGTACAAGGGTGCTGTTGCAAGCGCCAGCTGCAGGAGTTAGCAGTGCTTAGATCATGTCACCAGCTGGTTTCCATACCGTTATAAATGTGCCCAATTTAAATAAATTCAGTATTACAAAAATATTAAAATAAAAATCTTTTGAAATTATGAAAGTCAAATTATTTATAAGCAAAAAAAAAAATTAAAAAAAGGAATTAAAAAGGAAGGAAGGAAGGAAAGGAAAAGGAAGGAAAAAAGGAAAAGGAACGGAAGGAAAGGAAAATTATTTATAAGCAAAAAAAAAAATAATTAAAAAAAGGAATTTAAATGACGTTAAATAAATAATATAATATTGGCTGCTATTCCAAGTAAAATATTTCGAAAGAATTTTCAGGTTAATTAACATTTTTAATTCGATGTCTTCTAACTTTCAGACTAGATTCAAATCTTTCACATTTGCTTTCATTATTTTACGAAATGCTATTGAAAATTCTAATATTCTGACATGTTTTGAAATTTCATTAAGGTGGCAGCCTTATTTACGCAATACATGTATATATTATGGAACCTTACGTGGTCGAGTGCATCCATTTTTAGTAAAACATATTTTGTTTGATGGTATTTGGAATATATAGGTGAACCAGCCTAGTGATACTTCCATCCGATTTTAATCATTTTTCTAACAAAGGCACATTATTAGGGATTGACCGAATTTTAGGATCGATATTTTTTTACCGACATTTTTTTACTGAAATTTTGGACCGATATTTAGGTACTAACTATGTCTAGATAATCGGCATCTGGGGGCTTGAAAAATTATGGTCCAACTTTGACCATCTTTAGATGAGAGAAGGTATGTTTGTGCAAAGTTTTACAACTACAGCTATTTGTACACTTATATATATAACATGGAAAGTCTTTTTTATTTTTATTTTTTTTTTTTTTGCCCACTCGCAGCTTGTGCTCTCCAAAAGGAAATTTTTAATTAAATTACCGCACAAAAGAATATGGTGGTGGTCGGAAAAATTGAATTAATCAGGAAATGCGCGAGGACGATGTGCAAAATTAACAGCGAGCAGCCGCACACGCACACGCACACCCACACAATGCACACACTCCCCGAATGGCGTTGACAATGAAATTGAAATTGATGAAATGAGCGCTTGTGCGTGTGGGTGTGTGCGCTTGTGGGGGACGGATAGTAAAGCGTGTCGAGCGAAATGCACCGCAAAAATGTTGTCACATCACTTAACTGCTTAATTTGTGCGCATTTGCATAAGCATACACACACACACACACACATACATATATATACATATATATATATATACATATGCACCGTCAGCTGTGCAAGCACGCCTACACACAGCTACACACACTTACGCACATTTAAGCAATTTCACACATAATTACATGCAACGCGCGGGGGCAACGCGAGTGGGCGCATTGTTCATTATCGGTTACTTGAAATATTCCCACACATTCACTTTCGCATTCACATGACTGGTTAATGTAATTTATATATATGCGTAAATATATATAATATATTGATGGGTTTGCAGCTTTGTTGCTCTTGTTGGTTTGTGTTAATAGGATCGCGTTAGTGCTCATCAGCGAATAACAATGAAGTGCAACAAAAACTGTATTAATATTATAGCGTTCATTTATCATTCACACAAACACACACATATTCACATGCATACCTAGGCATAAAAAAGTCATAATGAGAAGATATCATGGAGGTTGAATGCGGTTCGAACCGTATTTCTGTATCAAGTTTACCATTTGCTTTTGATTATAGTTTCATAGTTTTTATTGATGCTTGAGTTTGCGAGCTTACATGGCAAGTTGGCGCGGATTTGATTGCATATTGTTTCGTACTAATTTTTGGATGAAATCGCTCCGGAAGTTTGTCAAACGTTGAATTGCAAACAAAAGTGACCAGTGCTAGGTTTCTTAGTTCAATTTAGGAACTGATACACAAGTAGATCTAAAAAAAATATATATATTAAACTTATTATCTACCATAATTACTCGCCGCACTTGAAATTATCAAGTCTTTCTGAAATACTCGATTTACTATGTGCCTTATCTAGTTTTCGGTTTTACAAATTACCTTTATGTGAACGAAACCATCCCGCTCTTGTGTCATATATTGCGATACGAAGGTGCAATAATTAAAATTTAAACTGACAGGCAACCAGATTTATGGCAATATAAAGGGGGAAAAAATGGAAAAAAGTATGTGACGTCGTCAGGTCGCGCCATAAACAAAAAGTCTCTATCCTTTTTTGTTTTTAGTGTGCTTACCTTAACTGGAATACTGTCAAAGTTTCATCCAGAAAGGCGAAAGAAAACATTGTAAAAAGTCGTCAAAGTGGTTGGGTGATCGTCAAATGAAATTCAGTGAGCCAGTTACCATCATTGCTATCGCATAGTAACCCATACACCATATCATTCACGAATTCTTACCAACAAAAAACCTTTGCTCGCGGTTGGTGTTACGTTTTTACATCGCCTCTCATTTATCATATAAAACGATCGGTATGCACTGGCCTACCATCCACAGTATTTGCCAAATTTAGCACGCCCAACCATTTCCTCTTTTGCAGACTCAAAAAGTGACTTGCTGGAAAATGATTTCACTCAAATTAGCAAGCCAAAAAGGCATCGAAGCTTCAGCTATTATATCGGTATTGAAATGTTGAAGGACCGCAACAATAAATGCATTTTATTTTAATATTTTTGTTGGAGTCCGAGCTACCTGTTATGAAGGCAAATAATAAGCGGAGTATTTTAAGCTGAAAGTAGCAGCAATTTTTAAACTTAGCTGAGTGCAAGTTATTGTAATGCTGTACATCCACTGTGGTTAAAATTTTGTAAATATTTTGTGAGGCATGAATTTTTACATAAAAGTGAGGGCTTTCCATTATTCACTTTCTAGTATGATCGATTTAACATATGCGAGAGCCTAATAAAAAATTTACAAAATTATAAATATGAAATGTGGCGCTGTCAGTGGTTCGGCTAAGGTACAATCCTCACTCGCGTGTTCACTCACTTTCTCACTACTTACTTCAATTTGAAAACAACAACAAGCAATGATCAATGTTCAAAAAACAGCTTAAGCGAGCACAATGAGGCGATGCTTTCACACACCAATATAATTGGAGCGTACTTTCACTCACTTTTGCGATGCCTTGCAACAACAAAGCTACTCAGTTGCCCTGCTCGTTCTTTTCACAGCTTCTTTTCGCTTAATTTTTCGCACTTTTTCACATTATCTGCTGCATTTTCCCACGCTGGCACTTCTTCATTTATTATCGCTCGTTTACTCAATTTTAATTAATTTTCTCCGATGTACTGACAAACTATAGGAAAAGGATAAATCAAGTGAAAACGAAGACAAAGAAGAAACAAATAAAAATAAATTGAAAAGGAGAAACACAAAATAAGCAGATTAAATGAAGATCACAAGTAGGGAAGCTAAAGGGATAAAGCGAAATTCAGTGGCAACTAAATTAAAAGTAAACATGCGACATGCGACATGAAGGCAATAAACGCCGGCCTCCTCGCTTGTGCGCCTGTAAATATGCTCGCATTTAGTGCACTAATGCGGCAATAAGCGCACTCACGAAGCGCCATGGAGCCACATTAAACATTTGTTGTTGCATTTGTTGTTGCACTCATTATTATATTATACATTGTTGTTATTATTGTTGCAGGGTTGCATTTAGCTGGCTTAAATGTTGCAAGAATGCTGCTGGTGTTGCCGCCAAATTAGTGGTTGTGTGCGTGCGGCAGCGTCAAGTTGAAAGTTTCGCTTTTGCTGGCAAAACTTTAATCTGCAACAACCGATTGCAACACTGGTGGAGCGTGATGTAAGTGACAGCGCTGACTAACGCTTGGCATGGCGTTTGTTAGTGCTGTGCATTACAATGCGTACTTAATTGGTTGTTGTTTCGCCGCCACTGGCAAATAAGTCCAAATACTTGCTGCTGCCACATCAAAAGCTTACTTGCGCTTGTTGCTTGCATTGTTGCAACATTCTTCCGGCCGCCTTACTCATCGTTGAATTTCATATGCTTTTTAACTATGCATTGTTGATGTTGTTGCTGCTGTTGTTGTTGTTGTTGTTAATATCTTTCTCGATATACTAAGCAGCAATGAAGTTTAGTTGGCCTTTGGAAACTGCAAAGTCGTGCTTGGTTTCGTTCATCTTGTAAATTTCCCCGTTACGCATATGCGCCATCTTCCTGATTTCCCTCTCGCTCCACTCTTATGCAACTAGTTGGATGACCAAATCGTAGCTTTCTTCTTATAATTAAAAGTTTGACCCATTTGAGTTCAAGCAAATGTGCGGTTTGTATTCGAAGTTTTCCTGGTAATGTTAATTGCTTTCCTTTGTTACAGTTATTGCTTTTGTGGCTTTGGAGAATCGTTGGATTTTCCTAGTTTGCGGTCAGAGAGAGAAAATCTAATTAGTTTCTCAAAGTCGTATTTCTCTAATCGAAACGCCTAATACTTTTGAAAAAAAAAACCCGAAAATTTTTCTTTTGAAAATTTCAATTTGTTGAATAAGGCACTCTACTGCTGGTAGAGCTCGAGGAGGCCTCATCAGCTTTAGCTAAGCAGTGCGAAGACTTACGAACGTTAATATCCAACTGAGCTGTTGTAGCTGATTTATCAGCATAGACCATTATTGTCGTGAATTATTCCTTAGAAATAGCATTTTTTTTTTTACCGAGGAGGCCTATTGGCCCATTGGACCCATTTCTCAACATGATTCAGTTTTAAAATTTTCCCCCGCGTTGTATGGCTTGTTACACCATCCTGCTGGAATCATTTAGTACTTAGTCGATTGATATTGGATGACCTCTCGCGGTGATAGTTTGCCCCATCTTTAGTTTTAAAAAGTTTGGACCAATGACTTGTGTAGGTCTTGTGCGCGGAAAACCTCAACAGAATTCTTCGCACTCAACATATGAAAGTTTTGATTATTTATGGAGTCGGTAGGCCAGTAAAGTGCCACACCGATGTATAGGATTTTACAGCAAAAATATGCATTGTGCCTCTCCCGAACTTAATTCGAGTTGTGGACACAAATTTTCAACATTTTGAAAGAATGCTTCAAAGTAAGTCCTTGCTTAGCAATTTGCTTGGCTATACTGAACATAAAAGCCAAACATATGAGTTTGTTTTAACAACTACTTTGACAGCTATCCCCTAAAAACTGTTTACCTCTAAAAAATGAGCCTATATTTAAGTAATAGTGGGGTAATTAAAACACGGACTGAATATATGAAAATGTAATAGATAATAAATGATAATAGACTTTGCCGGATTCTCGCATAGCTCTCATTTGATTTTGTCACATTCTCCATCGAATAAACCACATAGCCTTGGTGCATTGGATGACTTCAGTGTTGTGACTCTTATATTAAGAATAGGCTATGGTACTATACATTTTTGTTGTAATCCACGAATATCGATTTAACGAAAAACTGTATTTGGCGGGGCTAAGTTTTCTAAATATGCTAAGATGTACTCTAGCAACAAAATTTGTTACTTTCCAGCTGGTTGTTTTGGTGAATGAGAAAACCTATTTGTTTTTACAAAGATGTGTATGTTACATCGTTATGGTCAGTTAAATTGAACTTTCGTCTAAAATCACTAGTTTCTGAATTCCGGAATGATGGTGCGGTGGAAATATGTCTTCTTACAAATTAGGTAAGGTAGATTAAATTCAAATTCGCCGAATATTAGAGTTCCTACCAAAAATTGCTTATATCGGCCCATGCCATTCGTTCATTGAGTTAATTTAATCTCTTAAATATTGATCAGTATATGCTTTGTTTTTAATTATATAAAATTGAAAGCAATTTTTTCTTTTTAATTTTTAACAGCATTGTTATGTAGCACGGCAGCTGCTACTATGTGTTGTGTGGCATTTGGCTGCATAGTTGTTGTTTCGAAATTAACGTAGCTGCTTAGCGGCTAACTCTCGACCATTTGGTAAACAAACAAATTACAACAAAAACAATTTGAAACCTGTTTGCCGCTGACCGCCGTTCCCGCTTCTCTATGTTGATTGGAATCGAAAAACGAAATTAGGTTAGTCGAACTGTAAAATAAGTAACCCAATGTTCAAACGGTGATACACGTTTCTTATTCATATTAGTCGCTGCTGCTTACATATTATATTTCAAGATGGTTACTAATTTAACTATGACAAATTAAGTGACAGAATTTATTACCAAATAACTTCAGCTTCATAGAAGTGTATTCTAGTCAATTCTGGAAAAGTTTTACAATACCAACTCATTAATATTTTCAATAAGTGAAATGTAGAGTCTTTGCTGATTTTTTGTACTCAAATTTTTATATTTCAATCGATCTTATTGGTTGTTGTTGTAATTACAGAAACATTCTCCGAATAATTTTAAGCAATGCCGCAGATTTGTCAGTCCTTGACCGCATAAAATGTCGGATCGTTCTATAGTTATATAGATATGTTATATAGATCCGACCATTGTCGTTAGGCTTTGAAACACCTCAAATGTTCTGATCGAAACCATTACGTCATTTTAATTATTTTCTTAAAATTAATATTTCGAAGCTTCTTAATTTTTTCCTGTGTTTCGACGATAAGAGGTCTACCAATCTACCATTTAAATCAACAATTTTTACCAGAAAAAAATGCCTCGAATCCTCCAAATTCTGCTAGAATATTAAAATTTCTCTCTCTAGCACAATGTTGTAGCCAATCAGCACGGGATTACATGTTCTAAATATACAATTTGTTTAGGATTTTTAAGTTAAATTTATGGGAGAGTGTTTTTTGAAGTATTAAGGTTCTATCTCATCTCCCGATAAGTTTCTTGTTTGAGACAGTTGCAAGTTTTTGCAAAAGTTTTGTAACGTTTTAAAAAGTATAAGAAAATATATTTCCATCCGCTTGTTCAACGAATTCGGCGTTTATTCCTTAGAAGAGTCTTTTTGGAACTGCTCTACAAGAATCTGTGCTAAGATTTTCTTCTTGTAGAATTCGACGATGAGTTAAGCTGTTTCTCTTATCAATGGTGACGGTTCTTTTGTGAAACTTTTTGTGACAGAAGTTCCATCGAAGATTTACCGACAGTGAGCGTAATTTCAAAATGATGCGAGACAGCGATTTCGTTTAATAATAATTTGTAAAATATACTTTCGAAAAATTTTGTACAGAGCAAATTCTTTTGAAGTTTACCTCAGCCCAGCTTAACTAAGTCAGGAGCTATCAGAACTATAGAGGGATCATGGACGGACGGTGGATGGATGGACGGTGTACAGACAAACTTCGAGAAAGATGTGGGGTTATACATTTCTAAATGATCGCAATGATAAACAAAAAAACATCGATCACCACCCATCCTGTCAATTTAATGGAAAACTTGAGTAAAAACTTAGATATATTGTGTAAGTAGAAAAAATATAGATGCTGCAGTGCCGTCCAATATAATTAAAAGAATATCGGTAGCAATCAAATAGGTCTTGTACCTCTATAAAATAAGGAACACCCCGTTATTAAATTTACTCGCTATCAAAAACATAGCATTCTTTATATTTAAAGCAGATTGGAGTTTATTTACTGACCAGTTCCTACCAAAATTGTATATTATTATTTCTTATTTAAAATATACCACTTGTATGTAGTCTGATGTTCAAGGAATGGAGCACATTTTATTAAATTTTTTCACTTATAACTGAGGACGTACATTTCGTTGAGCATTACGTCGTTTATTCGCATAACGTTTGCGTACAATCACTCTGTGGCGCTGCTTTTGACGACTTTGTCGTCTTCGTCTTTTTGCTGATGAACGTCTGCGCTTTTGCCGACGTCGAGGGGCATTGCGTCGTCGTAAGCGATTCGTTTGTTGGTTTCGCGCTAGGTTAATGTAGTTTGCCGCGTTATAATCGACATTCCGACCAATTGAGTTCACAGGTAACGAATCGTAATCAAAATCTAGTGATCTAGGTGCACTACTAACAGTACCAGGTACCTCACTTCCTGTAGATGTGCCTACGGCTGTTTGACCTGTATCAGCTCCTGTTCCTGTTCCTGCTTCTGTGGAACCATCTGTGGAGCCATCTGTGGAGCCATCTGTGGAGCCATCCGTAGAACCATCGGTGGATATTGTATCAGGCGGTACTATTGACGTAATTGTGCTTGTAAAGGGTGCGCATGTAGTGCTGCTGACTTGCCCCTTTAATATGGCAAATGGGTCGATCAAATTATAGTACTGAGGTGCTGTAAATATTATGGTTAACCCGTCGCAATTGTTTCAAAAAATCAAGTTGTAAAATAAAATTGCACTAACCAACAAATTCCAGTTTGATAGCTGCGATCAGCAGCAGTGCTGGCAGCAAATGTAACTTGGCGATCTTCATCTAATATTCCAGTTGCCGTTATTTACCTCGTACACTAAGAAAACTAAATTGAACTGTCTTTGCTCCCTGTTGCCTGACGCTTTTATATGCGCTTTTGCAAAAATTATAAATAAAAAAACAAAGAGTAAAAACTAAGAGCCAAAACTACAAAATTTGCTAGTTGTAATTTCTCTATAATGAAGAAAGAGTTAAAAACAGCGTATTATATTTACAGACTTTCATGCATAGAAGCATTTTAATCAATTGCTTAATTAATGCAAGGGCATAAACTTGTTCTTTATTCGCGAAAATTTGCAAAGAAGACGAGAAAATTTGCGAAATAAAGAAAATGATAAATAGGTAAACCGCAAACAGATTTATAACCGCTCAAAAAAAAAAAGAAAAAAGTTATCCACATTTGTTGACCGAAGAACATCAGAATTCATGCCAGCCATTAAGCCGAATACCATTGAAGAATTTCAAGCATTTATGCTTTATATACGGCGTTCGCACAGTTTCATGCTAATTGTTGTTGCAGCTGGAGATTATTGTAATTTGTTTTCGAATTCGCGGAACACAAAATATTGTAAACATTTGTGCACCAAAGACTCGGCAAAAGAATATATGAAAAGCAAAATTCGCACAAAATTCTAACTTCCACTACATATGTCTAAGCATATGGAGACAATTAGAGACATTTCTCCCACCTACTTTGAGACACGATGTCGCGCTTTACTTTAAACGAAGCTTATTGTCGAAGGCTTCTGATAAAGAACACTAATGGGCCTAACACATTTGCACATGTTTTGGCTAGAAATTTATAGTTCTAGTTTAGTTTAAATAGAGTTATGTTAATTTACTATACGTATTAGCGCAGATATGGTTCCATTATTTATCAAAAACTCATTGTTTGTAAAGTTTTAAAAATTAAAAATTTTGAATTTGAAGGAAGTAGGAAGTAGGAAACACCGTTTTTTCAGCTATTAACCAAAGTTCTAAGACACGACATATAAAATGAAATTATCCAAGGAGCTGAGTCTAATTTGAGTTTTACTTTTTTTCCTTTTTTCCTCTCTTTAAAAGAGGAAAAAAATTAAGGCCGCGGTATGCTTGTATATAAAGGAAATCCAAGTGATCGGACTGACGTCAGGATAATCTAAAACCAGATCCCGATGCATAAACCCAGCTAAGCAGGAATTAGAAAACTTAAAGTTGCAAAAATTATTGAATTCAAAAAGGCAATGTACTAGAAATGACCTGCGACGTCAGCAAAGTATTCTTCTGGCATGCAGTGCTATTAGAAAATACCAAGCAGGTTTACAGCGGCTGAACAACTTGAAAGTGGCACCCCGAAGCTTGATAACTATAAACACTGCAAGTATTAACTCCATGCAGAACCAAATTGCTTCTCGTCATTTGTAATGCTCGATTTAAGAACTTTTTTCTAATGTCTGCCAAGAGTAACCAGGAAAAAGGATATTAAACCTGAATATTGTATATATATATATATCACGACTGTATAGTTCCATGCACAGAAAACCAAGCTTTTGGGTAACTAAGTGTACCATGCGCAGTTAGACTACCAATTTCTGTTTGATTCAATATTAGTATTATTTATTTGATTCAATATAGTATTATAAGAGACTTCTTCAAAAACTCAAAAAAGACCTTTGTAATAAAAGCTAAGATTTGTATTTGTAAAGCAAAGTTAAAAAAACGCGTAGAAAACTAAATCAGGTCAACTTTGGAACGCGCGAATGACCAGAAGTGCATAGCGTCGAGCTCACCGCAGAAGATACAGGCATGCTCTTGCTTATACTTCCGTATTAACAAACACTCTCGGTGTTTCATCCCTTATTAAAATTCTTTCTATCTATTCTATATATACATATCTATCTTATTATTTGTGGACTTTGAATCTCCTTTGATATGATGTTGCCGATGAGTTTTCTCTAGGTTAGAGTGCGAACGAAGACTTCGTAGTTTTAGTAAATTTTGTCTACTAAACTGAACACATTATTGCAACAGTTGGAATGATGACTTACTACGTAAGCCTGAAATTATAATTTGTATAGAGTTGGAGCTAACAAATTCGGAGATTTCTCAGCTCATACAAAATTGACAAATGAAATTAATTTCGAAAGCACTTTTTAGTAATTTCTTAATTAAATACAGTCATATATATAGGCGAATATAACATATATATATATATACGCGAATTTCATCCAATCGTTACATGAACAAAGCTTAGTATTAATCTCAACTTCAGCGGACATAATTCTTAAAAGTTTCCGAAAATATTTGCATTTATTTTTATTTACAAAAATTGAGGGCCATAAATATTCTTTCATTATACTCCTGTACTTTACGATATCTAACAATTAAATTTCAGCATATTTACTTGAGAGCGACAAAATTTATTATTCATACGCCTCTTGACTTTCATTTCCTTCTTAACGCCGTTAAACGATTACAAATTCGCCATTATCAGCATTTACCACCACCACCACCAGCTGCCAGTTACGATTCCTCCCCTGATGCGCCAAATAGCTGTTTTAATTAATTACCCTCATCTCCTATGAGATGACATCAGAAACACCTGATGATATGCCGTATTAGGTGTGTGGGTAGGGAAGAACATGTGTTGAATGTGAATGTCGACATGGCTGTTGGTGGCCTTCTTACTACTTACTTCCGAGGCATTCGAACAATTAGGGCGGAATTATTAATCATCAAAACAAGGTCATGAGCCTAAGAAACACGTGCGACTAAAGGGTGGGAGCATATAAAATTATATAGGAGTATTGTGCGAGTAGCAGAGTGAAATAGACGAAAAGTAGGTCACATGTGGGAGATAAAAGTTTGAAAGTATGAAAATATATTGCTTAAAATTTCTCTTGGAGAATAGGTCTTTTATTCGGTGGCTTAAAAATCTCAGAGCAAAGTAAGTAACCATGGTTCAAGGATCATGGACAGTTAGTTATTATTAACTGCAGCATTTACTTTACTGATATTTATGCCTCTTTTCAGTCTTATCAAAGAAATTTTTGTTAGCGATCCTTAATACCTTCAAAAACAAGGTTAGTCAATCCTTACCTCATTCTTCTCCAGTCCGCAAACTAAACCTTTAGTCCGCCAGCCTACTTTTAAAATTAGAAAAACCGTTTCGAACTCTAATTGAATATTTACGACCATTTCGATTTTGATTTCGATTTGAACACCTTTCTTTAACGCTTGTTTTGTAATGTTCAAATTGTTGCCGTTGACTGGCTTTAATAATTAGATAGAACATCAGACTATGACCCATATTGTATATAAGTTCATTAGTTACGAAAAAAGGCACGAAAACTAACTCATCGTCTCACATTTAAATTAAAGGAGATATTGATACTAAAGGTTTACAAATTAAAAAAAAAAAAACAAAATACAGTAGATGGCACAGGAGTCAATTTACGGTAAAAATTCATAATTACGACCATATTCCCTACATATGCTTGAAATATTCATATTCAAAAAACCAAAAAAAAAAATGAAATCGAGCACATTTGAGGTGCCTATATATATTTAAAGACTATATAGACTTAAAGACCGATCGATTTGCATCATAAGTTCTTTATTTTCAGAACTTATATATTTTTTGTTTAGGTTAAGTATAGCCTGACTAAAAATTAGTCAATTCCTCAAGGCGCTGTATTCCACATATTTTTAAGAAAATAAAGAATTTCTGTATAAATGTTTTACAAAGTTGTTTGAAATGTAGGTCCCATATTTCAAGTGCCAATAATGAATAATGAAATATATAATAATGAAATGTAATAAATTTCGGACGTTTTTATTTCCCGTATACAATAATAGTTGCCTTCGTTCCGCCAGGCTTAAAGGGGAGCGAATCGAACATATTATCCCAGCTGTTAAACAGGTTTTCTTTTTATTTTCTTTTTCTATTCAAAATTATGGCAGAGAATTGGTGAATCGATGACGGTTATTATTTTTCTATTCTATATGCACTTCAAATAATAGGCTTACATATTTTCACAAGAAGATTGTATTTTAACGACTAGAGCATGCAATAGTGGAAGACAAAGTATATGGGGCCTCTTTGGAATCAAATTAATCAAATTTGTTATTTTTCCGTTATTTTATTTATTTTGAGGACACTTACGGCAGAGAATGTTATTGAACAACATAAAATGTCTGCCCTTCGGATTTCTTGGATCCCTTATGTGGTGGTGAGAATGAGTTTCATTTGCTTTTAGAGTGGTGTAGTTTGTTGGGTTTCCTCGTAATGTGGGGAAAATGTTCCCAGTTCCATTAAGGAGTGATATAATTTTATATTCGAAGTTATGTTTCTTCGTTGTTCCCTCTATTCATTAACATTCTCTGCTTGGGGTCTTTAGAATATCGCTGTTAAATTGTATATAGCAAAAAAATATAGTATATATATAATGAAAAATAAATATCATTTTCAGAAGATTGATTTTACAAAATTTTAGCCATTTATTTACCCGTCAATAGTTCGCTTTGGAGACTCCAAAATTTTGTAGAAATTTGTGGATATAGATCCACATGTCCACAAGCAATAGAATCTTGGTTTGCTTTATGTCAATTCAAAATTGTGCTTTACCTGTGTTTACCTAAGCTGTGTGCATTATGTAATAGATACAACGCTATGTAAATAAGCAAAGCGAATCCAGGAGATGTAGATGAGCTGACATAAGTACTATAATAGGAGTGCGTATGTCATCGAGCCAAAGTAAATACATAAGTAAACACATGAATAGCAAACGAAAGTCTTTAAGTAGATGCCTTCGGAGAGTGGCTGTGTATTTACATTGATTTAAGGATGTACACGATTATGTCGCTTTCCTCACTTACGTACATAAAATCTTAACATATTCAGAAAATGGGTTTGCAGTAATATTTATAAAGAGTTGATCTTAGCTGTATTCAAAAAAAAAAATACAAAAAAAATTTCGATTGGTTCGGTGCATTAAAAAATTTTTTAAAATTTTATTTCTGAATAAATATTCATTCTTCTGTTTTAAAGTTTTCTCGGACTAGACACAGATATTTTCTAAATACATACATCTTTATTGCCATTTAAATCACAGCTTATAGTCGCTGCTTCGAAGACAATGTCAAACTGGTTATTATTGTATATATATTATTATTTATATGAATATTATACAGTTTAACCTCCTCTCGTTAATTGGCTGATGTCATACGCTTCTAACCGTCAGTGGGAAGGATTTCCTGTTCTTATTTATAGGTTATTCATATTCATATTCATTATTATACTTCAGTATAAAACCCTTTGGGATCGTTATTGGTCTGATTTGAAATATTGAGAGGATTTACATGTCCGAAAACCTTAAGTTATTGTTGTTAGTTAGTCCAGTTAGTTAGTTAATATTTAATTTATTAATTTGGTTCAATATCTTTCTAGATCTATCTATCTATCTAGTTGCATTCTTGTCACGCCCGGCTTGAAATTTGTTTATACTCCAAATAATTTTGAGGAAATATGAACTTTTGTTAACTTTGCTTAGAGATTACAACTTGGGAAAAGCTCAGCGTGTACTTTTGAAATAAAAGATAAAAACGATTGATGAAATTAGACTTTACTGCCTCGATTACTGACCGATAATGCCTTTCGTGCTTGTCTTAGACCTAAGATTTCCAAGCTTGGTCAAAATTTCTTTCGCCTTTTGATTCCGTCGTATTTTTAATCCACTTCAAGGTGTTCGAAAATCCTTTGAACTTTTAAAGATATTGGAATAATTTCGTACTCTTTCTGTAAAAAAAGTTCATAACTTCATACCTTATTAGAGGTCGCATAATCTAAAGCGTTTTCGGTTATATACATCAGCATTGTTAACCTTGGTATTCCATATGCGCTGGATACTATTTTGAGTTAATTAAAAATATGAAGTCTCGCTTGAAAAATCACTCATTCTGAAAGTAATATTACATATATACAATTTGGCCCATTATCCCGTTTATATTTGAATTGATGAGAATTTATTTATGAGAATCAAAGAGAACATGGTGATATTGTGAAAGCAGAGCCGTATAATGCCATACTACAGAATATTTTACCAGCTTTATTGTACCCTAATTGTTATAATCAACAAGCATTATATTACCTATAGTACCTCCCATAACTTACTGGCTGCAGCTCGTGAAGCGTTCAGTCAAACCATTTTATTCAAAAGAAGTGAAATAAAATTAGTAGTTCGCAGCTCAGATTTCGCTACAATGGAAATTAGTTTGGGTTAAGGCTTAAGAGTACAATAACCAGTAACCAAGTGTTTCGTAAGAAATGAGAGAGAATCATTTTATTTAGAATCATTTGGCTGATGGAGTTTGTAGTAAATAAAATATTTATTTTCTCTCTCATTGTCAATGTTTCGGCAATAAAAATAATATACTTTCAGAGTAAATTTTTTGTAGATTCCGGAAATAGCATTTTTAATAATAAATGCAACTGAAATTACTTACTTCTCATATTAGCATATATAAGTTTTCCAGGCAATAAATAAGCAGCTCAAACACCCACTTTGATGTACACAAAAAAAAAAAACAAATATCCTTTCACTCATATTCATTAAAGTTTGCGAACAAACAAACTTATTCACACAGCTTCATGTTATACCCTCCGCGCCTGCGCTTCCAAGTTAAATGTCTCTTCAGCGCAAGTAAGTGAATTCATTTTATTTACTATGCAAACATATAATACATGAGATATATCAACGCATGCATATGTATGTGTGTGTAAGTATGCATTATTAACTTTCACTTGCTTACTTGAAGCTTTTGTTTATTTTTCGGAGCACGTGTCGTATGAGTAATGCTCCTGTTGTAGCGCAAACTTTTCCACCTTGATTTAATAATATTTGCAGAAGCCTACTGCTTACACAAATTTATGTGTGTAATGCGACGCTGTATATACATATAAATATATATATATATATATATATATATGTGTGTGTCGTCTTAAGTTATGTAAACACGCCGAAAGCATTGTAAATCAACGTTATCTATTAACAAATGCGCCCGCTCGCTGGCTCCCTCGTCAGTTGTTACAATCATTTGTCAAGAGTGAGTGATTTGTTTGGCCTTTTGTTTATATCACGCGTTTTTGTTTTCATCCTTCATTGGGAAAATTCATGCTTCATACGCTTACCTTTTTTATGCAGGTGAAATTAATGAAATAAGTCTTGTTTTTGACAAAATGCGCTTAAAACATTTACTTTTCCGCTTAGTGACACCTGATGTTGCGCGCTTTCCCTTTCCCTCTTCCCATTTAAATAAAGCATTTTGCATTTTTCGCCCCACCTTCCATTCAAATTGATTTCTATACTAAATTTGCTATTTAGTTCATGTTTCAATTTCGGCGCAGCAGCTGTGGAAACTTCCTTAATTCCGGCAAGTTTCTTGGTGTAAACAAAATATCTACCAAAGCTGCCTCATTCTCTCGCCCAATGCATATATGCGATTGCCTTGATATTGATATTTGCTTTTTTCGCCTATTCGATTTGCCTTCAAGTTTTTGTTTTTTATAGAACGTTTTTCTGCATTTGCAAACTCATTGAAAAATATTGTGAACATTTTAATAAAGTCGCTGTGTAACGCAAACACCTACAGTCGCTCAGCAGCTGTTGCAAGAGAATTGAGAGAATGGCATGAACGCCTCTGCTTCGCGTTCTTAAATTTCATATATAATTTCTGAAATTTATTTTATAGTTGAATGCATCTACACAAAGTACTGCTTTGAGAAGTGGCGAAAGACAACCAAGTTGCCAACCAGTTTTGAGTTGATCAGATAAATATGTGAGAGTAGGTATTTTAAAAAACAAGTGAAAACTATTGCTGTTAATACTGTGTATTAGGTTTGCTACGAAAAATTTTATACTTAAGTCTTATTTCTCCTGAGAAAATGAGTAAAACGTCTCGAAAATGCTTAAATGTGAGAAATGTAAGCGAAATGCTTGAAATCTCATATCTGGAATGTCATAAAAAAACGTGGGGATAAACGCATGCCGGAGATTTTTTTTCTGGATCCACATATAAGCTCACCATATATCAACCTTACTATTTAATTTGAGGCCTCAGTTTGTCATCTAAATTTCTACAAATTTTAAAAATGTGGTGGTAGGTAGCTAGGTAGGTGGTTTTTAATTGATTTTCCATATTTACCCAGCGTGGCAATAATTGAAGATATATAACGTCTTCAACGATATTAACGCATTTATGAGACACTTACTTGCATTAAGACTATTAGAAATGAGCGCCCACTTACAGAGAATTTGAATAAAATATACGCGGAAGCTGGTGTGCTCAGTAGATTCTACCATAGTTTTAAAATTTTCCAAGAAATCTATATAATTTGGCATATCCCTATCTATAAGCTCAGATTTTGAACAAAGACCTTGTCGTGTTGTTAAGAATAGAAAAATATAAGATAGAGCTAAATTCTGTTTTGTTTTTAAACATATCATATTCCATTCTATTAAGTTGTGAAATATATCTTTAGAGATGTTAAATACTGAAGGTTTTTTTTATAGCCACATTTATTCTATACCATAGAAGCATCTTTTTTGATATTTCTATAGCCGACGTGACCCTACTTTGATAGCACAGGATTTACTCTCTCCAGCAGATACTCACCGAAAACCCGTTTCGTTCACTATATGAGCATTATTCATAATACAATTGAGGAGCTTAGTCCAGCACTTTCCTCATTGTGTTTGTGGAATCATTTACTAAACGGTCGAACTCGTTAATCTCGCTAAACTATATCGTGCACGATTTATGCTTATGGTGGTAAATTACGAATTCGTCCATTGTTGTTTATTACCTTCGTATATTGCGTCGATGTGCGTAAGCTTTGATTGTCTTTCCATTCGAAAAATAGTTTGCCTTATTCTAACTCAGCAGAAAGGAACTTCTTACTTTATATTGAGGTACTAGAGTATTAACGTGTTGCATCATGTAACTGTTATTTTGTATTTGTGCTTTATGGAATTTTTTCAAGCTCCAATGTTGTATTTAAAGACGCTATAGAAAGACACCATATAAGGGTTATGAGTTGAAAGCATCATTAAAAACAACACTGTCTCGAACTTATTGTCTATTATTATATGGAATAGTTAGCTACCCGTATGCACGTGCTCCATCAAGCCACTTTGCAAATTATCTTCTTCATCGCTTGACACGAATTCCGTTAAAAAGTTTGATGAAAGTTGACGGCACTGTACTCCATCCTAGCGCTCCTGCAAGCGTCCCACAAGCATTGCATAGCCCACATCGCCGTGCCGCCTTTTACTTCGCTGCGAAACTTTCGTATTGAAATCGATTTGAGGAAAGTTTTCATCAATGCACTTTCACAGCTTTTGCGCAATTTCTGTCGTAGCCGCAAAAGTGCACAAAAGTGCACAAAATGCATATAAATGACATTTACCAATAAATCAAATGAGGTTGGCGGTTGACGGTTGGCGGTTGGCGGTCATGGCGCAAGGTTTCTCCACATTTCTTTTCGTTGTCGAAATTGCAATTTATAGCTCTGATGGATAAAATAGGGTCATGGGGTAGTGTTGACCGTCGCCCCTGCATCGTTGATTGAAAATCTGAGATTGCTCATCTTTCCATATGAATTTTCGGCATTCCATGCATATTTCAATGCGCGACTTTGGTGGCAAAGTGTGCTCTGTTCCCATTAGAAGGATATATTGAAAACGTGCTGCGCTTTTCGATCGATAACAGTAAAAGTGTTGACAAGCGTGGTGAAATTGTTGAAAATAACACTTTTGTGGAGTGAAACATATGATATATATATAATGGTTGCTGAGCATTTAACAGTAATATTGCAATTTTTATTTTAGAAGTCTGATTTTTGTTGTCAATCAGGAGAAAAACTATGTATATTTACTAAAGTAAAGCTTTCGTATACGGAGATGTCCTACGTTATTAAATAAATATCAAGTCTCCTCTACAAATATACCATATCATAGTTTTAACCACTGCTTCCTATGTGAGGCATCAATTTCACAGAAAGTGGATTCTCTTGTGGACGAAAATCAAAGCCCTCTTCGAATGCGGTATATCCCTTTAAGAAAATTTCTAAGAATTGCCAAACAATGTGGCAATTCTAATTGAATTAATGCCTATATGTAAGTAATATATGTGTAATTGTATAGTCAGTCCTCCTCAAGCACCATCTTGATTTAGTGCGACACTGCATTCAGCTCAGCATTGAAATGCTGCTGTATTTCACAACAAATATTTTACTTAATATTTGCATAGAAATGCAGGCACGATTCACCTTAAATGACAGCTCGTATTATTTCCGATATTGATGCCATTTTGATGGACATTCTCGGTAAGCAGATACGCTCCGTTAGGTTATATGTGATATGCTGCATTTGTGGTGACATTGTAAATGGGCTGTGACATTTTATAAAACCCAAAAATATTCGACAAATATACATTTTGATTCTGCATTGGCGCATATAAATTCACATTGTCATTGCGAATCAAAGTGGAGACAATGTGTGGGATTATTATTTGAGAATTGCATTTGCTTTTCTGGAACGTATTCAACAACTGTCATGCATAACTGTGAATAAATCATGCATTTTCGTATTCAAAGATTTCAGATTTTGTATTTTTTTGGTTACTTGTAAAATTTTTTAAATATCAATATGATATCTCAACTAAATAAAAGTAAATTTATACCAATTATTTTGCTCTGTGTCTGATGAAATATAAATTCCGGAAGAGGCGTTTCCTTTTTGTGCAATGAAAGCTATATTTTCGTAACGAAGTTTGCCTATAAGGAGCTCGCAAAATAACAGTATTCTATTTTTTGTATGTTTGCATATGTATGTATCATAAATAATTATGTTATATAAAATTTCGTATATAGTGTTAATGTTCTTGCCAGCATTTAAAATAAAATTTATTGCGATTTTCTTCCAGAGATTGTTTCGCGCACACTTCCGGTGCAGATGAGTTCTTAACTCTCCTTACTATTTGTAATTTTTATTTAATTTTTTGTTAATATTTAAGCCCTCAAAGGCTTGAATTTGTATTTAAGTTAAATGGAGTCCAACTTTTCGAAAAAGTTACAAAACTAATTTTCCAAAGTCTTATTCTTCTAATTAGAAGGTAATTAAGGACTTAAATAATTATTATTTATTCGGTTAGGTTTCCATAACTTGCGCCTTATGTATACCCTTTGTACTGCTGGTGGCTGCTGGTATTGTAATCGCCTATAAGCGAGTGGCAAACGAATGCTCACTTAAAGAGCAAATTGCAGAGCATGCAAATACAAAAGTTGGACAATTTTTGGAATTTAGGTGCATTGCGCTTATGGAAAATCGATTTCTACTGTACTGGGTAATTTTTCTTGAACATCTTTTGAACACACAAAAAATTACCGAAGTAGTAAAAATTTTTAGTCTTTATTAATTATTTATCTTTTATTTAATTATTTCGCACATAAAATCATTTCCCAACTTACTGTTAATTACTTTTAGTATAACTTTATTTGTTAAAGTTTGGATTATTTTAGAGACATTTTAAATGATCACAAATATCTTGTATTAAGAAAGTCAGCAACAACAAGATGGGCATTATTCTCAGTTTGTATCTGGGCGTAAGTGATATTGGAGTGCAAAATAAATATTTTCCTTATAACTTATTTAATTCTCGTCTGGGTTTTCCAGTATACTATAGTAAAAAAAAAAAAAAAACTCAGAAGACTGAGCAAAGCAGGTCTGCAATTTTAGTCATAGTATGTGGCAACCTGGCGCCGAAAAAGAATTTAATTTACATTCTATCCAACACTAAGAATACCCTGTACCGTTGTTTTTTAAAGATATCGTTTCCTTTCGAAACCAAAAGTTTCATAGCTTTATTCTCTCTTGAGGCAGATTTTTACTCACGAGTTTTCTAAGTAGATAAAGAGGTTCATATTCCCAAGATGTCTATTGTCATAGTCTGCTCAATATAGTACTTTTACTCCTCTTACAATAACTTATAACTAAGCAATTGCTATCAATCTTGCTTGCTATGCCGACATACAAGACCATTTTCATTTACCCCATATCTCGATATTTTAAATTATGATTTCGATGCTTTGCTTGTCGATTAAACCCAAATGCAATTTCCATTCCCAACTTTTGTTGGCAAAGCATATTGATTTAAGTTTTCAGCCCTCATTTGTCCAGTTTGTTTAGCCTGTACTTTTCCGGTAACTTTATTCTAGTTTCGATACTATTGCCATTTGCATATAAAACAAGTAATTATTTATTTGGAAATTCGTTGTTGTTATTGTTTATATTTGCCAATGAATTGGTGCAAGCACCTATAGGCACGTGCGCAAATGCATTTTAGTACAGAAAACATACATATGAGTGCAATGAAACATACTAACAAGCCTACGTCCACGGAAGCAATCACATATACCGTACCTGCTAACTCTATGCGAACAAAAATAATTTTTTCATTAGAGATTTGGACTCATTTCGAAAAGAGCACCCAAATTTTGCAATCGAATATAGATTTCACTATGTAGAAAAAGCTTTCGTAATTATTTGAAACAGTTGGTCGACGATTTTCAAATAAAGCACCTATGTTTATAACACCTAAATAATGTTTTTGATTTTTGAAAGTATTTGAAAATAGGTCAGTCTCATAAGAAAAAGTCATAAAAATATTTCAACACTGGACTGCACATTTCAACTGGAAATGCCGAAATTATCTTTGCAGAAATGAAAGATTTACAGAGGTATATACGGGGCGCTTCAAGTACCCGTGAGGCTGTACCTTTGGTTCTCTAAAACTGTCGGGACAATTGCACGATCTCCTTCTTCGGTTGTTTTCTGCTTATTATCTCTTCGAGATGGGCATTGTGTCAGTGCAAAGTGTTGCCACCCGGAGCGTTCCAATATTATGAGCAGGCACTGTAGACCAAAGCCATTGAAAATAATAGCATTGAATAGTTTTTGGCAAAAAAGCCAACAGCATCAGTCGGTTTTGCTATTCTCGCATGCATTCGTTGTTCACTTTATTATTCATTCATATAATTAATTTTGCTGTTGTTTGTTGTTTGTTGGTTGTTCGTTTTTCCTGTTCTCTCCATATTTATACGCTTTTGCTGTTGTGTTGTATTATTGTAGCATACGCTGAAATTAATTTAAATCAGCATGTGTGTCGCACGAAGGTGAAAGTAATTTGCACGCAGCTTAATTTAGCAAAACACAATGGTATCCTCCCACACACCAACGGACGTCCATGGAATAACGCGTTATATTCAAATTGAAACGGGGGTTTTGCATAAAACATTAATTTTTGAATGAAAATTCAAACCGCTGCGAGTCATTTATTAATCCTCTTGGCTCACAGTAAGGTATCCATTGCAGATTGATGCAGAATTCATTATATGGATTCGGAAAACCATGTTTTTCCGCTTTCGTCATTCAACAGAACTCTTATTTTTGCAAGTAGAGGGGTTGAACAACTGAAACGCAATAGTATGTAGACAGTGTTGTTAAGTGACTAAAACGAAATTCTAACCGAGTTGAGTGTTCTTTTGTAGAAAAAAGCATTCTCAAGTATACTTTCTTATAATATCAGAATATTTAGTATACAAAAACTCTAAAATAGTTCATGAACCCATAATTTCATGGGAATATAATTCCATTTCCGCTTACGTTAACACAATTTAAACTCACACGATTTTAAATAGCTGGAGGTGAAGAATATGATCTTGTGGAGCGCTATGGTTCCATATTAAATTGAGCCTCCTCGACTTAAGAGGATATGCCTGTAACACCCGATTCGTTATCGGAGGGGGTTGCAGATCCAGCTAAAGCAAAGCTTGACTTCGCGCCACTATAAAGATATGAACCTGACCTGAGTGAACTTGACTGATTTTGTTGGAATCTAAAACGTGGTTGCCGCTAATAACAAATACACTGAGCCCCAAAACTATCTCCCGATGGGTTTGATAAATGTGAAATATACTTCTAATGGCTTAAACGGACACGGTACTCAATTAAGAAAGAATATCTGGCCATTGTTCCGAACTTAAGTTTCAGGCATTGGTTTGATGGAGTGGAGGCAAATGGAACCTTTCCCTACACCCAGCGAATTGCTTCTTAGTGCTTATTTGGATTTTAAGCTTTCAAAGCTTAACAAGCATGCTGTTTGTACAAACGTGCTTCATCACCTACTCTTACTTCATTACTACCTGAATCTCAAGCAGTTCATTGCTAATTCACGAGCGTGGAAGTTCGAACTGAAGAAGAAAGAAAATGAAAAATTGAAAACTGAGCTAAAGCGCACAAAGCAAGAGATAAGGGATTTTCTGAAATTAAAATGTGCATATGTAGTATTCATTGGTGGAAGTAGCGCTCCATATTTGTAGTTATAGTAAAGTAATGTAATAAAACTGAAACACACAAACTGAAACTTGAGAAACATTTGATTTCACGGCCATCCAAGAAATATTATATATATGGTGGTGCCTTAAGAAATTTGAGATTTGCAAAATTGTTGTTGTAGCCTTATGAAGTATTCTCAGAATTGTTTTAGAAAATACGACGACAGTTCTTGGTTAGATATAGAACTGGCTCCATATTCCGACTCAGGTAACCCAACTGTCACAAGAGAAAGAGACTTGTCGATAACTATAGCTTTCTTATCAAAAAACGGGAGTTCGGAATAGTACTTTTACATTCAGAAATATTTTAAATATATTAAAAGATAACCTCTGTATATGACTAGAGCGCAATTCTGTAGCAACACGATAATTTGTGCTCACGCCACGAACGGATGGAACCCACGATAAACTCGAGAGTCTGAAAGTTCAGTCTCTGCGGCGAAACGTCTGGAAAAGGCACAGAAAAGCAACAGCACGCAGAGGATTGAACATGCTTGCCGCTTTTTCTTTTCGATAAATATCGAGATATCATCTCCGAATCTAAAACATGGAACTGGAAAGTTATGGTTAAAGTGTCTTAATCTTGATGATTGATGGTGATCTTAGTACCAAGATTTTACATCTAATTTTTTACATCTGCATCATTAATGCAGAGAAAGCTAATTCATCAAATTCGATCCATCAAATTTACTCTCTCTCTCTCTCAGTTCTCTTAATTCACTTGCGGCAACTAGGTTGATGTGAGCAATAGTGCCACATATGTCCCTCGCGGCATATATTCAGTGGAGCCATAGTTAAATGTAGGCGGGTTGGAGAGAGTAATGAGCAGCAGACGTGGAAAAACGAGAGTACTGAGAAAGTCCAACGAAGGTTAGAGAAGAGAAGAGCGAAATTGTTGTCAAATAATGAAAACGTGGCAGAGAAAAGCCAGTATATTGTACTACTGGTATATAGGAAGAGTGCGAGAACATTCTTTCACCACTGTGATGATCCACAGAAGGTCTTATAACCGTAAAGAATTCATAAAAAATAAAGATTACTTGGTGACTGACATTTAGTCAGAAGCAGTTTTCTTAGCTTCGGAAGGCAATCCGCTGAACGAGTCAATCATTGAAATAAAACAAAACATTCATTTGGGGTCTCCAAAACTAGACTGGTACGCCACTGGCAACTCTTTCGAAACAGCTTAGACGTTTAAAGGCCCAACGAAGAAGATGCAAAAGGAAATGTGGAATGGAAATGTTCCAAAAATATTCTAGGAAGTATTTATTTAATATTCTTTTAAATTCTGATCAATGCTTTCGCACCTAGAGATTTATTTTAGCTGCAACTCAATATGTTTGGTAGTAAAGCAAAGATGTACAAAGCAATTCAAGCGTATGCTTAAGCTACTTAGCAGTAATGGGTTGAAGCTAGTCGATTATTTTTTTTTGCGAAATTTGCAAGTAAAAACCGAACGAATTCAACTAAAAATTCATTAGCTGATAAAACTGCTATATATATATTTTTTTTTTTGTATATATATGTACATCTAGAGGTGTGTGTGTATGTGAGTGCCGTTGCAAATTAAATTCTTTAGCTGTAAAGGAATCTAATTGGACAATTCAGCAGTGGCAGCAGAGTTGCTTTGCCCAAATAGCTGTAATCACAGGTGTATACAGGCATTCACACATTCACAGTTATGTGGTTAGCTCAAGCACGTGCACACACATGCGCATGGGTCTCAATGTACATGTGTTTGTAGCGGTGTGTGCGTTTGGCAATTCAATTCAATTTCGTATTAAAAGCAGGTATTTGTGAAATGCGAGCAACCAATGTACTGCACTTACGCTTTTGCAGCTGCAGCAGACGGAATTCGGTAGCATTTTTTTTCTGCCACATCATCAAGCTACATATGTACATTCATAGCTGAGTGTGTGTATATGTATATATATTATATATATATATTGCTTTTGTATGAAGTTGTATAATACTCGCTACGTGTTGCTTAAACTTTTACCAAATTCAGGCTTTTGTTTTTCTTTGCTTGCGGCAAGTCCGCTTTCATTTTTTCATTCGCATAAGCTGAGTAATTGAAAATTTGTGCGCTCTACGCCATTTAAGTATGTACATATGCACAAAAATAAATAAAATTGAGTACGTTCCATAATGAATATACTCAAGTGAATACATTAAAATTTTTATTCCATACCCAAAGCAGTGCAGATATTCGAAAAAAGGATCAGGAGAAAATTATGGAATACTTAGATATAACTCACATGTATATATATGTATATGTGCCAATACAGTTTTTTATGTACTTTGTTTCACATTCTTGAACAGCAACGATTATTAAGACCAATTCATTGAGTTTTAGTGTTAAAATCGTAGTGTCTAAAGAAAATCTTTCGACCTTCGACCTCGATCTGTTGACCATTTGAGGACATTTCGTTTTTACAACGGTTTATTTTATTCACTTTTGCGTTGTTATTACATTAGTTTTAATGCTAAGTAAATATTTAAAAGGAGATTAAAAAAAAAGTAAACCTAATTTAAGCAGTTCTTAAAATGTTCTTTGACATATGGCTCTTCTAATATTTTCATTTCTTTGATTTTGCGAAATTTGCTCTTTTACAATAGGCCTAAGTTCACACACAGCTACTTTTGACTTTGTTATGGCAAGTCGAAGCTTGTCGAAAAAATTCCTCAGTTCACTTTGAGGTAAATGCTTAAATAGCAACTAAGGAAGGGCTAAGTTCGGGTGTAACCGAACATGTTATACTCTCGCAATATGCAAGGATAAGAGGCGGGGAAATGTTTTCAGGTGCTGGCACAACTTTATATTAAAAAATGTTGCGGCAGACTTCAACATTCATTTTTCGACGAAATTGTCAATGGATTGCAATCATATTTGGTATCTTATTAACTTATATTACAGGTCATAGACTCATGTACTTTCATTGCTGTATTTTGCTTCGTGTCAGAGATATTTATATTAAAATCTATCAAATTAACTCAAAAGTGTTATGTGCGATATAAACTCAACCAAAGTGGCCTAATTGAAAATATTGGATACATGAGGAAAAAGTAAACCAGAGAAAAGGACATAATTACATTAGGAATAAGGGTAATTTCACTTAATTTCATGAAAATATCACCCATATTGACCAACATAAACGGTTTAAAGTGAGATGGAAAGTCGGGAATTCTTATATCGGGCATTTTTGGTATAGAGGAAGATCTGCACTAATCACATTAACTCTTTTCATTATTCAAGTATATTAGGGAACATGTTTTCACGTAATTTTCTGAAGGCAACTCATACAGTGACAGACATATTCGACATAAAGTCTGCTAGAATAGCGAAAATCATTATATGTAGTATATGGGAAGTGGGATAATTCGTTCACCGGTTTCACACATTTTCGGCAGTAAACAATGGTATATCCGATATTACACCTTCACTTAATTTTACTAAGATATCTTACATATTGAATATATGTACCGAACATACCGAAATATATGGTATAAAGTCTACCGGAAGGTTGAAAATCTTTATATTAGGTATTTGGGAGCTAAGAGAAATATTTATCCGATTTTCCCCATTTTTGACATCACATTTAAGATCACATTATTATCAGGGAAAGATGTTCTTCCAATTTCGTTATGATATCTCACATATTTACTGATATTTCGCTATAAAGTCAGCCATAGGCACTCAGGCTCTTATATTGGGTACCTGGGGTATTTTTACGCATGAGATGGGACATCTTGAAAGCGCTATTTGTACAAAGTTTCACCCCAATATCTTTATTGGTAATTGATTTATCTACTTTAAAGCGAAAGAATTACACGAAATTTAAAATTGTATTATATGAGAAGTAGGCGTGTTTGTTAGCCGATTTCGTCCATTTTCACAGCGTGATATAGGAATGCAAATACAATGTCATGTATCAAATTTGGTTGAAATTGTTTATGCTGTTCCTGAGATATAGGATTTCACCTGGCAGTGGGCGGTGGCACACCCACTGTCCAATTTTTACACCGATTCCTTTGAACCTTTAAGAACAAGCTTGGTAGTGAAACGTAATGGTTCTGAAGTATTTCTTCAGCAATTTTGCACATTTTTAGCAATTTTCAACATTAACTTTGTATGGGAGGTGGGCGTGGTTATTGTCCGATTTCACTCATCTTCGTAGTGTATGAGGAGGTGGTAAGAAGACCTGCTCTGAGTAAATTTAGTCGAATATAGTGAATATAATACCAAACATGAGTACAATCAGCTGACAATTCTTATTTCATATCAATTCACATATGTTTTATCGAAGATTCGATGCCATTCCACAACACGCGTTAGCTCCATTTTCGTGAAAATTCAAACGAAAGCAAAACAAAACGAAATTCTTTGCGCGAATTCGCATTTCTATTATTTCTCTAACTCAGCGAAGACACTCTGCGCAACTGGTTATTTAACACTTAAGTGGCAAGAACTAATTTTCACAGAATAAATTTGCACACATATGCTTACATATATATATGCGCACATGTATGCATGTATGCATGTAGATGAACTCGTAGTGAAAGCGAAGTTTGCTCATAATAAATACATGAGCATAAGTCGTCTTTGTACACATTGCAATTGAAAATAAGAGCAAAGCCATTTATAAACATTTAGACCATTTACTGCTTTTGCATAAACATGCAACTGTATGCGTGTATGTATTTATGTGTGTGTGTGAGTGTGTGTTTATATTTGTAGTTGAGAGCATATGCCAGCGCAAGACAATGTTAAATTAAATCTTAATTCCATAATCCACTCGAAAGTATGAACATTAAAACAACAACAGTATTTTGTAGTTGGCACACATACATATATATTATACATATATACATATATGCAGCATATGTATACAATATATACACCGACTGACACTTAAGTGTAACTGTTTGGTTTTATGCGAATTTCGCACAATTTAAGTGTATCACATTTGTGTTTGTTTGCTTGCTCATGTGTGCGGTTGTGTACGTGTGTGTGTGTGTGTGCTTGTTGCTTTTTGTGGCACCACATTTTTGTGTTGCCACTTTAACACTCTCATCCAGCATATAAATTATGATACTTGTCGGCGGCAGCGCTTGAAATGCTTGCTTGCTTTCCTACACACACACACACACACACACACACACACACAAACACATGGACAAATGCACACAATATACAATGCATGCATATAAACTCGATTGTATAAGGAAGCATGGAAGTATGGAAGTATGGCTGTTTGCTCGCCTGACTGCTTGATTGTTTTGTGCGGTTGGCGATACTGCCGCAGTGTAGTGGCAGCCGAGTGGCACTGCTGGTAATGAAATCAACATTTCACTCAAGACGTGCGCGCAGCAGTTAAAACTACAAAGGCTCCGTGCACCAACTATCTGCCATTTCAATTTTGTCAAAACACACTTAAATGCGCATGCGTGTGTGAGTTGAGCAAATTGCATGTGTATGCCTTAGTGCAGCACTCAGCTATTCCAAATGTGGCAAGAGTACCATTCTAAGCCTGAGTTTTACTGCCAACTGCATATATAACAATATACGTAATTGATATATACACATATATATATATAAACAAATGTGTGTGAATAAATGTGAGTGTATTTGCCACAACCGAAATTTAGGCATCCACACCAAGCCAGCGTGTATAATTTGTGGCTTGTGGTTGTGGCTCATATTTTCAACAATGAAAATCCCCAACAACAACAAACTGTAACATCGCAGGATTAGAGTCAGTTGACAGATACTTATGCATGCACACACACACACACACACACACACACACACACACACACACACAATGTCGACATATGCAAGTGCCTTATTTTCTATGCCACTATGACTTTGTATGTTGCCAAGACATGCTTCGGCTCACACGTGCGCGCTCACAAGTGTATGCTATGCCAAAGAGAAGGTAGCTTTTGTACAACAATACTGATTAATCGTCTTATGAGGAAATTCAATTTGGTGTTTCAAAATAATTTAACAAAATTCATTGCGCAAATTCATTTTATATTTTATTAGGAAATTGAATTGAGAACCAAAAGTTGGTAGTGGGTCTCTTATAAGTACTCATAAGGAGTAATAATACTCTTTGTAGTTAAAAATGTGTTCAAGTAGAAAAAAACCTATGTTTACATTACAACAAATTTCGATTTAGGTTAATTTGAATTGCTTTGACTGAAACGATTGAATATTGGAAATCCTAAGCCAATTATAGGTCTTGAGAGGGCGCTGAAATTAATTAGGAGTAAAGACGAACTAGAGAAGCCCATGATCACTAGAGACAGTAATCACAGACAGTAAAATCTTTTTACCGATCATTGTCGATCATAATGAAGTGCCTAGCAATTACTCTCTACTAAACAAAACGACTAGTTATTCAACTCACTTATTCACCAGGTTGTTCTATTTTTTCATGTAGGCTCTATGTATCCCATAAAATTCAGTGCGCTCCTTTCTGTCGTTTTTATATATTGGTATATTGGTCCATAATTTTCCTTGAAAACCCCTTTACCTTTTGAATAATGATTTCGTGACGCCAGTTTGGTTGATAAATTGCTGCGAGTATTATAAAACAGCTTTCGAAATATGGAGAAGCTGAGACATAGGTGCACCAAAGAATACTCAAAAATTTTTACTTCCACTTTTAACTAATTTCGCCGTCAAAATTTGCCATTTTTTCCGTACCTCTGAATATACGAAAAATAACACACTCACACGCCTACAAAAAACATAAACTTAAATACCCGAAACTATCACGCAGTCACACCACCCTGAAATCTCTGCCATTCCGGCGGAATAGTTGAAAGCAAACTAATGTTTTTGCAGCGTATTTCCGTGTGCATGTATGTGTTTGTGAGTGCGAGAGAACACTTTCAAAAAATAGCAAACCGTTGCCGAGAGGTTATTAGGTCATAACATGCACACGCACACCCATTCGCCAAATACGCCACGCGTGGTGCTTTTCAGCATATTCACTACCACATTGGCGGACCAACACTGCGTATGAGTGATATTTTGCAATGCAGCAATGCATAAACAAGTGCATCACGTATACGCCATGGCACTGCGAACCGCTAGGAGTTTGCCAACAAATAAATTTGTTTTTTTTTTCTTGTTTTTTTTTTTTGTTTTTTTTTGGTGTTTGTTTTTTCTTTTTTTATATTTTCGTGTGAAATTGAATAACAATGCATGAATTTAAATCTGGTTGTTGGGAAATTAAGTTTTTATGCGCAGCACAGCAGCTGGTGTTGTGGCATGACATTTTGTGTACTAAATGCATTTAAATAAAAGTAAATTGCAATCTTGTTGCGATTTTTCATTTTGTTAGTATTAGATTATTCTCAAATCGTTGTTTGTGTTTTCCTTATATTTCAGTGCTGTAGTGTGTGTATTTGTGTTGAAAGGTGAAAGGTGAAAGCATTAGTTCGTATGACGCCAGACGCCAGCTTTAGGAAACAAAACTCAAAAACATGGAAAGCCACTAAATAAAGCTTATCGTCATGCATTTGTAAAATTTTTTGCAAACATATCTACAAAATGAAATAAGCATACGCATGTTGAGTTCACAACTGCTGGCATTATTTGTTTTCTCATTAAGAACTGTCGTTTTCACTTGTACACTTGCTAATATAATATTTTGCTTAAAACTGCAACTACTTTGCGGTTAACTACCAAACTAATACAGTTGCTTATCCTTTAAGCCACTCCTTTTCACTGCAAATGAATTTGAATGCATACATTCACTAAGCTACATACATACTAACGGTATATTCAAATGTATATAGTTACTTCCTTATGAGTACGTATCACATTTGCATATAAAAAAAAAAAAATAAAATAAAAATAAACAGTTGCTCTGTTGCTCATGCACATGCTCTCATTAAATTCACTACGCAGCCGCAATTCTATATTTTCCACTCGCACCTCAAACAATAATTCAAACAAAAAAATTTTATGTGGAACTGTACACATATGCATATAAGAATGTAGGTACACTCCTCTTCTTAACCACACTGAGTTTTTAATGATTACATCTAATACAAGCAAGCAGCCACAGTGTGTGTGTGTGTGTGCGGCTAGGTTGTAAAGTATGTGCCACTGTGTTGACATCTCTTTGTGGTTTTGTGGTGCAAACACATTGCATCTGTTGTTGTTGTTGTTCTTATGCAGCAGACATGCAAGCAAGAAAAAACAAGCTTATGAAGTTTCTAATTTAAAAAGTTCTTACGTTAATGTTATGCAAGCAAATAAAGTCATTTTTCTTTTTTATTTCTTTCCAGAAATACAAAAGAATAATATTAATAATAATTTAAATTTAAGTATTCGTTAAGGTGGCAGGTGGTTTAAATATCGGACTAAAATTTAATTATTTTCTTCAATTTCAAAGGAATTTTACGCTACACTTTTGTGCCTTACACTTTATTCATATAAATTCTCCGGAGAAAGTCGAAGGTTAATTTAAATTGTAAAATATCTGGTTGCAAAAAATATATAAAATTTTTTTTTATTAAATTCTACAAAACGTTTTGAGTCGCTTACATCTTGCTGCCTCTCTAAAATAGTAAAACAAAAATTTTTTATTTCATTTTTTAAAAGGTGGCAACCACTTAAAAATATTTGCCATAGCTCTTATTAAATTGTCACCAAATATATTTAATGCAATTTTGTTAATAGAAGGTAAATTATTAAAAAGGATATAAGCCATATATTTATACATATTGTAACATATGGCAACTGCCAAAAGAAGCATTTTTTTTTTCAAATTAAAATCGCAATATATTTTTAATTTTTTTTATTTTGCTGCTTATGTAAAATATCTAACTCAAAAAACTCTTTTACTTTTTATTTTCTGAATAGGTGGCAACCTTGTGTGACATTTTTGCTATTAGTGTTCGTTAAATAAATTTCTTTTGTTTTGAATTTCTTTAATCCCGCTGTCCTTCTAAAATATTTAACTTAAAAAATTCTTAAATTTTTTTTAAAAAGTGGCAACATTTCAACAAAGATACTACGCAAAAAAATCATTAAACATTTTAAACAGTTGGCAACTGCTTACTAATTTCATTTCTTATCTGTATATTATTGTAGCTGCTGGTACGAAACAAACTGAGAAATGCCATGGTGCTCCCTTAAAGAAACTTCAATAAATTTTCTAGCATTTCCTGCCAAGCTGGGACAACTTTGTCCTACATTATTATCGATTATTACAGATAATCAATTATTAATTGGTACACATCACCTTGAGCATGCTCATAAGCATGGTACAACACAGCATTGAACCACAATTGCGATAGATAGAATTGTACATATCAATTATGAAGGAAGTATATAAGTGTCACATACAAAAGCTATGTACTAAAATAACAGATATTCGGGCAAATAAATGTGTAGACCTATTGTCGTATGTGAGTGTGATTCTCATTAGCCAGATATGGATAAAGCCAATGACATTAACAAAACAGCATCATCAATTGATTGCCGTTATCCAGAGGCTGGTGGTTGTTTATTCACAAAGGCCTAATAACAGAAATGAAATATGTATATGAGCAACTGCTTAACTAAGGCACAACTGCATTTCAGTGTCCTGTGAATTACGTAAATTTAGGATGTAAATTGAATATGATGAATCAAGTATCGGATCTTATTGCGTTTAAAAATTTTAATAGTGAAAAACCCTTAAATAAAAAAATTTTATAATATAATATAAATAAATAAAATAATAATAGAAAAAACATTTTTGAATAGAGTTTCTTTTATTTCTTCAGCTTGTTTGACAGATAAAATGATATTTACCAAAATTTATTTTATATAAAGCCCAAAAAAAATAAACCTACCTAGTTCCGTACTTCTTCAAATACCATGGCTTAATATTACTTGGCTTCAATATTAGAAGAGTAAGGGGTTAAAAAATAAATTCCAGTAATGCTTCCTATTATATAAGAATCGCTAAAACAGCGCATATATCGATATTTTTAAGGATATACTGAAAAGAAAATCGAATCGAAATCGCCATTATTTTCCTTCTTTTGATTTTTAAAGAAAAGTATATAAAATCCTAACGACGGTTTCCAATTCGAAAATCGGAAAATGCGGGATTTGAAGTATATCGATATAGTCGCCAGCTAGCTAGTCTTCTCTAAAAAAAATTGGATCGTACATATCTTCTCAAACTAAACTAAGTCACACAATGATTAGAATAAATATAAATGGCATATGCCCAGAGCAATATACTGAGTTGAGAATTGTTCCTAAGAAATAGCCACCAGTTTATATGCAAGAAATATCGAAGTCATGGAAATTAAAGTTGTTATCGATAACTCGGTGGAAGAATAAATGCTTAGTAATTTGATGAAATTAACAATAAATATAAATTAACAGCTGTTAATACAAAATCCCAAATTTAGCTCAAGTCCACAGATATTATTTTCTTGCATGTTATTTTATGCGCTCTACTACTAATTGAAACCTTTTAAAGTATTATTTGAAGCGGAAAACGATACTAAAATACACAAAAGTCCAAGAATTATGCTTAAAAATTGCCATTTTGTACCGTTGATTTCGTGGAGTAACTCACTTTTAATTTTTATTTCCACCTAAAATGCACGCTAGATGGCGCTGTGACACAGTTTTGCAATTTTATGCGGCCTTTCATCAAAAACTAGCATTTTTTAGAAATTTTTTTAAACATTGAGACTGCTTACTGTGTTCTTGAAGAAATTTCGAAGGCAAAACCCTTCCTCGTGATCATATTATTATACTAATATTTCAAATTAAATATGAGCCACCACAATATTGTTCCACTGTGTGATTTTACTACCAGATAGTTCAATTCGGTAAATGAAAACAATTCATACTTTGTAAATCAGGCATTTAATTACTGCCGTATGCCGTTTGCTATGTATTCCCTTCGCATCAAATTTTGAAATTAACATATGAGTAACTATATTTACACTAACCATAATTAATGTTTAAGTGAAACCGAATGTGCTAATGTGTGTGTTCATGGAGAAATGCATTCTGTTACAGCTGGAGCAAATCAGTGCCGATTATCCACATGAATTAACCATAAAATTACCGATAATGATGTCAGTTTGAAATTGCAGCAAATAGGCTCCATTGAGAATATGCAGAAGGAAGTCTGTACAATAATAAATTAAGTACAGCTATTTGAAGTAGTTGTGATATTTCAGCAAACAAACTGATTGACTGGAAATTAAATGTCGCATACTGTTGGTGTAAATATGTGGAAATTGTTCATTGTGCACTTAAATTAAATATTCATAGGCTTCTTTGCAAATGCAGATATGTGGTTTGCTGTAGTCTTACCACTACACATATGCATAATAGACTCGTTGTATTAGTCTATCGAAATTTTGTAGACTTCAGAAAATATGAAATATTTTAATTAAGCGCGTGCGAAATAAAATAGAATAATATCTAGGAATTATCGTCATGACAATCGATTATTACAATCTGGCGATAGTTTTATCGTTTGCTTGGAAACTATCGATTATTGACAGAAGCTGTAATTTCATTACTTCTCTAATTTTTCTTGCAGTACGCTTTCATTACCACTAAATTGTTTATGTCACATGGAGTTCAATTAGTTGTTGAAAAATTATTCTGTTGTAAATGAGGCGGTAACGCCAATGAAGAAATTAAAGGCTAAGAAAATATCGATAAATATTTTAAACTTTACATAACTGGCTGTTGCCAGTTGGAGCGAAGAGAACTAACCAGATTGCAAAGATTACACCATATCTGAACTCTTGTATACATATTTCGATCAACTCTGTAAAAAACTCTAAAAATCAACTCTGTAGTATGCTCTTAGAAGGGTGCTACATCCCACCTATTCAAAAGCATACCTGCAAACAAAGTTCCAGTGTCAAATTACCTACCAACACAGCCAAATTAAATAAATAAGAGCAATATTTACTTACAACAGATTCCAAAATAAAAAAAAAATAATAATTTTTGCGATCATAAATCCAAAAATACAATAAGCAAACATATACAAACAAAGATAATAATGTATCATACATATATATATGTACATTTCAAGTTACAAATTGATGATTTTGTGATTAAATAAGTGAGCGCTGAAATGAAATAATTTATTTGACGGTGAAATGAACCATGCAGCCGCAGGCCACAAGCCACAACATAATGAGTAGACTGCAGAATTGGCACGCCCAATGAGCACCTGAGAATTTTTTATATGAGTAGATATGGATGTATGTGTGCGAACATTTATTTAATGGCGCATTTATGTGAAGAAGTATGTGCACTAATATACATGAAAAAAATCTGGATGAATATAAACAAATGATTAACGCTGTATTTACCTAAAAACAGTTATTTTCGATTGAAAATTCAAATTGCGGACAATTTTTTTGAGTCGGAGATTTTAACCAATATTACTATTATCAGCATTATAAACGCTGATTTTCAATTATTTACGTGACAATTTAAGTAATATTATAAAATTGTCGTTGTTTAAAAGCTGTGGTATCTGAAAGAGTGTAAAAAACTTTTTAACTTAATTTGAGTTCATATATAATTGTTAAACAGTATTTAAAAACCAATGTGAATTGTATACACCTCGAGTTCAGGTTTGAAACAGGATTCACAAACAATACTAATTTATATATTTTCTATGTAAAAAGAAAAATATTTCAAAAACTTAACAAAAAATTTCGAAATTTTTCGGAAGACATTCGGTAACAGTTTTTTTTGAAACTCTTTGAAACAGGGTGCACAAATAATACTAAATTAAGAATTTTCAGGCTTCAAAAACCACTTAAAAGATTTTCGTAAAAAATTTAGAACAATTTCGGAACACGCTCAGTAACTTAGACTAACGGAGAGGAACTTTTGAATTATTTTATAATCATTATTGCACAATTTTTTCTACAATATTTTGCTTGTTCACTCAAACTTATTTTTTTAGAGCACGACTATATTTGCTTCTTCTTTCTAAGAAGCTAAACTTTCTTTGGTGGATTCGTAACGTCCTCACAAATCTCCATTGCTCCCGATTTAACTTAAACTCTACGCTGCGATAACTTTCTTCACAACAAAGATGAAATGCAAATTATTAGAATTTCATTCATTTTTTATTTCATAGTGCAAAAAAAAAAAATAAATTTTAAATATTTCTTACTAGTTTTCTGCCTTTTTTGTAGTTGTTATTTACTAAACATCCGCATTAGTAGTAATAAACTAATACTGCATACACATAACGGTAGAAAATGTTGCGTGTGTTTATTATACACTAAAGCCGTTATTTTATGCGTAACAAACACCAAAAGCCTATTACTACAAAAACAAGACTTACTTGCTTACTAAAACAACAACAACAGCAAATAAGTAAATATGTATATACTCGTAGTAAGTAAGTATATAAAACCGTCCAAGTGTTGTCATTTCTCTTAAGCGCAAGCTTGTAGCTCCCCTAGTAACAGCTACTATCCTAAGTGTAGTGTGGTTAGTGCGATAGTGCGAAAGTGAAAGCTTGCTGGAATTAGTTTCTCATGTTTACGGCAACTTTATTACTCATACGTCACGTTGCCTAAAAGCTTTGGCGGCACAGATATTTAAGCGAACGTGCGTGGAAGTAGCGCCAAAGTATGTTTGTGTGCATGTTCGAACGCTCTCGTTTCGGATGCATTTATTGCAGTGTTTCGGCTATTTTTATTTTATAATATTTTTGTCGTTTGTTTTTCAGCATTTTATAGCTGCCGCTTTGCGTGTTGCTTTGCAGCTTTTAAAAGCGGAATTTTGTGCTTGTCAGCTTAACGGCAATTACTTGGATGCCGTCTCTAAATACGAGCAATTAATTTACAGTTGTGCTGTAAATGTTTTGTTGGCGTTTGATTGCCCTTTTTGCACAAAATCGCATGAAATGCAGAGCTTTCCGAAAATATATTGCACTAAAATCACGCTAGTTGCACATGGAGTATTTCAAATGCCAATGCTGTTTTACACGCTATATTTACAATATAAATACTAAGTACACAGCAAAGCCGATCGCGCTACAGATCTTCTATGAAAAGCGTATTCACTTATTTTTTTTCAAAAAACTTATCTAAACTGAAACGCCATTTGGATTTGAAAACCTCCCCTTCCTTATGTGATAGTTGTCACACAAATATATTGGTGTATTTTCATATTAAATATATATACTCCTTACTATATGCTATAGCAATACATTTTCACAATTTTGTGCGAAACGTCACGTACAGGCATACGGCTTTACACCCTCCTACAGCGCCGACCTGGACCTCTTATCAGGCGTGCATTATGAGATATTGAAGTGCCTGCGCTGACGCCGCTGTGCGCCCACTTAATGCATATGATGCTCTCATTGCGCTCATTTACACGCGCTCTCCTTTCGAAGGACAATTCGAGCAGCCTTTCTGACCAATTTCGCGATACTTGTCGGCACAATCTGTCTTTCGCATTCGCTTTCACTCGACTTTCGCGCAGTATTACATCTCAGCAGAATGGTTGATAGAAAACATTATTTCGAATTTTGAAAATGTAAATTTTGAAATACAATGCGAATGTCCAAGATTGGACTATCTAATGGCACATTATCATTCTAAGATACTCTAAAAATGTTATGTGGTCGAGACATACGGCTTCCTTATATGGAAGGAGAGTGATAACCTTAAAAATGATCAATTAGCTTATGTTCTCCGTGGTATAAAGCTATATCAACCATCGATTATGGTAAAAAATTATGGTATGGTAATCACCTGGCACTCAATCCGGATATAGTTACAAGCTGCGGGGATTATACCACCTACTTTGCAGGCCGAATACTAAATTTATCATTGCAACTAAGAAAACGGAGGAACAAACCTAAGCAACGAACCTGAGGAAGGTACCAAATTATAGGAGGCTCATGTATAAGTTGACAGCTGAAATATAGAACAATATATATAAAATATAATGCCATAAGTAGTGGAAATTGGTGTATATGGGTTCTAAAGAGAGTAAGGATAAACATAGCGTAAGCTATATTGGATGTATTCGGTCCATACTTTTACCAAGCCCCATATAACGCATTTGAAGATTCTCATCACGCCAATTCCCTTGGGTACATTGTTATAAAAATGATTGAAATCGTTTCGAAACTTCGCTGTATTTAGTAAAAATTGGCGACATTACTCCTTCTATAGTAAAATCTACCAAGAGTATCCAAAAAAAAAACACCGAGAGATCAAATATCCGAGAGTATTTTTTAATTTTCGGTTAAACGGAAACTTAGCTTAGCTTTAAATAAGAAGTAATTTCTAGTTTTTCACCTTTTTTTATATTCTCGCAACATGCTGCTATATTATATAGTTTTGTTCACCTAACGGTTGTTTGTAACACCTGTAACAACATATATAAATGATTTGGATGAAAAGACGAGCTTAAATCCGAGTGACTGTCTGTCCGTCCGTCCGTCCGTGCAAGCGATAACTTCAGTAATTGTTAAGATATTTTGATGAAACTTGGTACACTTATTATCCGTCGCCGTAGGACAGTTGGTATTGCAGATGGGCATAATTGAACATATGCCACGCCCACAAAATGCCATTAATCGAATACAGATAAAGTGCTATAACGGAACAGAAAATTAAGATATAAACATGTTATTTGGTTCGAAGGATTCTAGTAAGGTGGGGCCTCTGTGGTAGATAATTTTTTGAAAAGTGCGTTCATGCGTAAAAAAGGTTGAAATCGGATTATAACTTTTCAAGCCACCAGATACCCAATATTAGGATCTCAGTGCCTATGGCTGACTTTTTATCGAAAATATCGGTGAATTCTTAAGATATTGCACTGATAATGTAAGGATAGTGTGGGATTATCTTTCCACGATAGTAGTGTGTTCTGTTATCAGAAAAGTCGAAAATCGGGTATGCACTTATACTAGCCCCCATATATTTTACATAAGGATTTTCAACCTCTGCGTAGACTTTAAACCCCGTACTTCGGCCGGTATATAAGATATCTTTATATCTATAAAATCTATAAAATTATTATTATAGATTTATTATTTATTATAATCTATAAAATTAGGTGAGCATGTAATAGTGGATATACCATAGTTTGATGCCAAAAATGTGTGGAATCTGTCAACGCATATCCCGTTTCCCATATACCTCATTTAATGATTTTCGCCATTCGTTAGACGCCATTGACCCTTTTGTTTACATTTGGTGGGGTCGATAATCTTTTGTTTATATTTTGCGAGGTCAACAACCTTTCCAGAGGTCAATGGCTGATGTGCGCAGAGAGCAATAAATCATGAACCACCTCAGCAACCGTTGACCAAAAACAACAGAGTCAGTGTGTAATAGCAACAGTAACTCAACTCAAGCATTGTAAACAATTAAATATGGCAATGTTACAACAACTTATAATTTTTCAGTTATAATTTAGTAGCAATTGTTATTAATAAATTTAAAACTCACATACTAAACGTCATTCGATACTTTAATATATGAGGACATATGAAAACTGTATTCATGCCGTATTATCCCTTGCCAAATGTCTCCTCGAACTCAAGCATTTACACAAACAAATGTTGCCAAAATGTGGTATATCAGAGCTGTAAAAGGAAAGTCATTAATCTGTCAACTTGGGCACCACAAATATACTAAAAATCTGTTAGCTTCTTGTTTGTAGACAAACACACATACATATATGTGTTTAATGAGTAAAGTAATGAGTGAAGAGTGTTATTTTATGAGTGTAGAACAGCTTTAATTTCACGCAAACCACAAAATGATAAATCTTCGCCAATATTTGCCACAATCTCTCCGCAGAGATGACCTTATTTCTTCAATTCACCTCATGTCATTGCGTTAAATCGCATGGCAAACACATGCTTGGCAGCTACTTTGACAGCCATATCTCTAAAGAATTCGATAGCTCACAAAAAAAAAAGCAGTTAGAAAATTACATTTTTAAATTATTTTTAATTATAGACGAAATGCGAATCAAGTATTTCTCTGCCACATATTTATTAGTAGTAAACTTGCTATGCTGGGGTTTCATTATGTCAAATGCAATGATAATTCAGTTAAATTGACATTAACGAAACTCTATTGTAGGCATCTTTCCAGTACCGCGGGAACAATTATTCAGATATCAATTAGCTGTCGATTTCAACTGTGCTGAAAACTTTTCACTGCTTCGTTACAAATAAAGTAAAAAATAAATAAATAAAAATAAATAAATAAAGTAAAATGACAAATGTTTTCCAAAGTTTGACTATGATTGTCATTAAATTTGACATCAAGAAAATTGGACTTTGGTGAAAGCTTCAAAAGAATATATTAGCACAATTAGCAAAAATAATTTCAAGATATTTTTCGTATACATACAGATCAGTGAGCACAAAAAAGTGGCAATTTTGTAAAAAAAATCAAACATGGAGATTGTGTGTGTACTTCTGCATTTTTTGTCAAACATGCCGATCAAGCCAAGAGAATTGTGGGATGATATTTGACAACACCGGAGGGTCCAGGAGCCGTTTAGAAATTGGCTTAGTTCATAACTAATATAAACATCTTGGAAGTGTGAAAGTGTGTTGTCTTTTAAAAGCGAATTAATTTCCCGAGATATATTAATATTCCTTGTGATATAGCAACATTTATTCCACAATGCATTAACCCAGTCTGGAAGTTAGAAATGGAGTAGAATGTAAAAAAAGGGTCAGTAGGACTACTAGCCTCTGCTGAGCAATAATATAATTACTTCGGGAAGTTATCAATATATCTTGTGGTATCCAAGTTGAATGAAAGCTTCCAAACCTCAGAGACCAGCAGCACAAATTTGGGCAACCAAATGTAATTGTAGAGCATACACAAGGACAAAATTATATTGGCACCTAAAATTTCGGCAACTTGCAAAAATTTGCAACTCATACACACACACACACACACACACAAATATGTTAATATGTGTAAATTGGTACACGGGCAACTTTAAAGCGCAACATTGGCAACGAAGCGTGCTTAGATTTGTTCAATTTGCAACGCTTCATCTCAGCATCGCAGCTATGCCAATAGGCTTATTTGCAGCGCACTGATGCACGAAGCCAACTACACACTAATATGCCTCCACAAAGGCCCGTGCGAGTGGCCGTGTTTGTGCGAAAATGAATAAACTTTTTTCTATGCGTGCGGATAAGGCCGCATAGCCGGCAGTTGGCATTTAAAACGAGGTGGCCGGCCGTTTCCAGGCAGCCTGTGGCTTCGCCCGCGCATACAGGCACACATACACACGCATGTACACAGAAATATAGATCCATATGAGATTGTATGTGTGTATAGGTGTTGCAACGTCGCTTGGTGACGGCGCTTGTGGTCGATGGTTTGTAATTAATTGCAAAAAATTGCAGCTTTACTTTGCCCACGCAGCACCAACAGCACCAACAGCAGCAACAGTGCCACCAACAAGGGCGCAAGCAGCAATAACGGTGGAAAAACTGGGCGTTTGCGGCAAGCGTGCAGCGCTGAAGTGTGAATATTTGCTGCCACAACGCCTGCGCCGAAAGGCTTAAACAATTTCATGCACACGCGTGCATACATACTGAGGTGCGCTGTAAGAGCACACATACATACGCTGTTCAAACAACTACGAAATTACCTTTTTTTTTCCTGTTGCAACACGTATTCATTGACGTATTGCATGCTGCGCGGCGTCACGGCATGCTTCTCAATTGAGGTGGCGCAACATCCTTTCATGCGGTTAAACGCACATCCGAGGTTACTCGCTTTTGACTGTTGCTATTGCTTGGTGGACAGAAAAGTTTTGAATGCATTACACCAGTGTATATGCAGGTGGACACCTATATATTACGTAAGTGTGTATGTGCATGTACTCTGGTAGTGAAAGCGCTTGTAAAATGATCAGGCGCCTGCAACAGTGACTCGTTTTGGTACAAAAGGTCTGCGATTATGGGCAATTAATAGTAAGGATTGTTACTGCCGTCGCAATGTTCAGTCTTTTGAAGGATTTAGGTCCTTTCATGGTAAACCTGTAGCATACGAAAATACTAAAAATGAAATTAGGCAAGTACCATCACTACTACTACACAATGATGCCAAAAGGACGTGTGATCTCGTGGAGCCAAGCAAATGCATGTTCTGCGGCTTTTCGGACAACTTTAGCAAATATAAGTCCAAACTAGTCTCATGCCGCCACGAATTTTTAGGCAGCTGCTACCAAACTCTAAACCTTTTGTTTTTTTTTAAGTCAGGTGGCAATGCAACATCAGCATGCTGGTTAGAGTGGATGAGAGAATTGCTTTGGATAAATTTTCCCGAGGCAAGAGACCAAAGACAATAGAACAGAGTGGTACTTGGCAATAAACACAATTGGAAAAGGATATTTTAGATAATATGCAATTTTATTTCGGAACGGCAGCACTGTATCGTACATCATTCGCGCCACAAACCGCCGACCAGCCAAGCGGCCAGCAAATGGCTTCACGCTGCAAACGGTGAAACATCCACTGTTGCCATAGCTGGCATTGCCGAAGCCTTCGAAGACTCGCATTTCAATGCAGCAGTAAGCAATGGCGCGGCAATCATCAAACGCGGCAGCAACGCAATGCAACACAATAACGGCCATTAATGCAGCGAATCAATGTTAACAGCGCACAGTTAAGGCCAACAGCAGCAATGCAAACCAATTCATGGGCGAAAGGTATTGCGGGCGAGTGGACGGCGCATGCGTACTGTGACAACTTTCGGTGCGAGCGTGTTTCACGTCGCTACAATTACCTCAAATTAAATGTTATATCTGCAGCATGGTGTGGTGTAACCAACAGCACAAAACAGAACAGAACAGAACAGAGCAATCAACCAATATGCTGACCGCGTTGCCAACGCAATGCGCTGCGCTGTAATGCAATGCTTCCTGGCACATTGGCGCCTAATGACGAACACATTACATAACACTCGCATTGCATGACGACCCCGCTGCTCGAGTATGCGTGAAATGCGGCAACTGACTGACTAACTGACGGACTGACGGACTGATGGACTGACGGAATGTCGCTGTGGCTGCGGCTGTGGCAGCGGAGCGGGATTTCGCAAACAATTTCAATGAAAGCACTCGCAAAGTATTTGTTCGAGCGTGCGAAATTAAAAGCAACCAAGCAACCAAGCAGCCAACCAAACGACTAACAAATGGCTGGCGAGCGGCGAGCGGCGATCAGCGCGCGCGCAAATGGCAAATGGCGAATGGCGAATGGCGCATAGTAATCGCACGAAATTTTTCAGATGTTGCACATCGACATAATGGCGTTGCAAGTAGTTGCTTATGGCAATCGGCGTCGTGTCATTGCGTGCGCGATGAAGCGCGCCGAACGGTAAGCGGTAATGAACGTCAACGTACATACCGTGGCTGTATTTGGCTTTTACGCGCCAGAAATTGGAGATTTATCGTGACCGTCACGAGTTTGCACAGCGCGCAAACCCAAAATGGCGTTCAGCGAAATTCAGCATACCATCACGTGATCATTATGTGTGTACGTATTTATGTATTTATGTGTGTATGTGTATGTGTGTGTGTTGATGCAGTGTGCTATGTGGGTGCGTGCATTGGCTAGCTTTTGTGCGGAACACTTTCTCGATTATATTGGAGCTACACCGATTGGCTTTCTATGTGCGGCAAATACGCAACATAGCTGAATTAGATGAGTATACCAAAGCTCGCTTTCCGCAAAGTAGTTTGTATGTGTCCATACTCCATCAAACGCACACACACACAGAATCATATGCAGCAGGTGAGCGCGCTGCTGCTTTAATTAAATTTTGGTGCATCCCCATGATGGGAAGCCAAGCTAGGATAGCCGATAAACAATCAAATTCAATACGGTGGCTCTAAAACTTCGCCATTTCGTTGAAATTGAATTAGAAAACATGTTTGCTTGTTAGTGAAGTGAAGCGGTTTTCTCCAACATCTGTTCGTGGAAGCTCTGCGAAATTTGTTTTTTATTTCTATTCGACATTAAAGACGTGGATTGAGTTTCTTCAAAGAAATTCTCACTTGCGATACTTGAAAGAGGCTTTTTATGCATTAATGAAAGAATGCGGAGGCCCTTTATTTAAGAAGCATGGAATTTCTTTTCGAACGAACTGGACACAAAGCGTGCAAAATACTCCTTAAACTTTATCGATTTAGCGATTCTATAAAAAAACTATTTGAGTGCTCCTAGAACATGGCAACCTTCTTCCAAAATGGTTGAAATTAATCGTTATCTCTCCTCAACTCCTGTTATTTCCGCCCGTTAAGCTTTAGCACTTCTTAATATTTTTGGATTACTATGTACCAACAGACATTATAGACTTAACTGGGTCGCTCTTCTAACTAGGTGGCAGCATTAGAGTCTTCATATGAGAATTCCATATAAATTTGTTCCTGCTTAGTGCTTGTCTAAGAATTCTCAGGCTCTCAAATTTTTTGAATTTGGTAAGGGTGGCAACTCTGTTCCAACAACAAACTCTAAAAAACTTTAAGAGTTTTTGACACACAATTCCATAGCTAATTTTTTTATAATTGCTTATTTTTAAATCGTTTATACTTTAAGTCAGGTGGCAACTACAAAAATAATATTTAGTTATATCCCTACTTTAACATCAATCCGCAGAAAGCTTCTACGGCTTTTTATTCTGAGCAATTTTGCACAATCACAATTTTTTTACCTTTTAATAAGGTGGCAACTTTAAAGGAATAATAATATTACAATGTTTTGTGGCAACTCCATTTCAATAACTCCTTCTACGTCTTTTGATTCACACAAATTTCGACCAAATATTTATTTTAAATTTTTTTCGCACTTTTTATCAGATGGCAATTCCAAAAAAAAAACTTTTTTGTAATAAAGCCATTCTAAAATATTAATTTAAAATTCGTTAATAAAATATATTTGGCCGCAATTAACAAAGTTTTTATTTAGTTTTTAACAAACTCTTAAATGGACTTATTAATATGACCATCCGGACCGTATGAAATAAAAAGCGCAAAACTATTTAGTAACGCAAAAAGACAAACTTTGTTTGCATAACACATATTGAACTAATTAAAATTTCACAGACTCAAAATTACTTTACCAAAATCTAAACCCGTTTTGGTGGTGAAAAACTCTTTGTTGCCAAATCTCTGCGAGCAAATTAAAGTGGATACACCTTCATAAATAACTCGGGGCAGTCATGAGCAGCTGCAAGCCTGCACACGGCAATATATGTGTGTATATGGAATTATGAATATGTGTATGCCAGAAAGAGCGTATGTAAATTGAACTCAGCATAGTTGGTTACGCCTTAAATTTTGAGTTGGTCCTTCAAGTAACACAACAAAATTTTCAATTAAAACCGAAAATAGGAAAAACTAATCGCCGCTGTGCTGAGCATTAAGAAAATTAACGAAAGTTACGCCGAAAAGGGTGCAGCAGGTGCACATTGCGAAGCAGGGTTCTTGGGTGGACTTTGAGCCTATTTTTATTTTGGGTGTAAATTTTTAATTTCAATTTATTATGTCAGGCGTTGTTGCTGATAACTAAAAATATTAAACGAAATGTTTTAAGTGGTTTCACAAGTCGGTGTTGTTGTTGTTATTTGCTGTCGTTGATGTGCGTGTGCGCAGCGGTAGTACTTGCATGCGCTACATTCTTCCTGCTGTTGGGTTCCCACGCGTTTGCAACAGTATGTAATAAAATGAAATAAAGTAAGTAAAGTATAATAAAACAGTATATATAAAATAGTTTACAAAATGAAAAAACAAAAAAATGAAATAATGAAACAAATAAACCAGCTAGTAGGATTTATCGCTTAGACAAAACAAATAAATATGATTTATATTTCTCAGAAGTGGAAATATAAATATATACTCTCCTGGTGGTAAAATTGTTCAGCTATTAGAATTTTCAAAAAAAAAAATAAGAAAATTTGTGTGCAAGTAGTTGGTGATATTTTATTGTTATTTTATGCAATATACAATAGAATAGTTGGCAATACTTTTAAAAAATATATTGTTATTGCGCAGTTTTAGAATTCCTCTTTCATAATACCAATAACTACTATTTGATTCTATTTTATCAATATGTTTGAACTACATTTTCCAAACAGGTGGCAACCTTTTTCAAGGACATTGCTCTCCGAAATCTGAACGAATTCTGTGCAACATATTAGCATCTTTCATATTTATTTTAACATTTTAATTGAACAAACTATTTTATAATTATATTATAATTCTCAAAAATATTCCATACCTTAACTACTTTAAACCTTTTTGGTACTACTACTTAACGCACTTTTTATTATCTTACTTCTTTTTAAGTTTTCACAGAGTTGGCAACCTTTTGAGCTTAAACAATTCCAATATTACATGGAACAATTAAAGTAAAAAAATTAAATCTGTTCACACTGTATAGCAAGTAAGTAACATAATTTGGCTGAAATTCATTTGCTCTACACAATTCTATTACGATTCCTTAAGTTCATTCTTTAAGTGTTCAAAAATTTCTATCTGGGTTATTAATGATGTAGCTGCAAATAAGAAAAGTAGTTCAAAGAATCTGAATACTATGATTATGAAGTCAACTGTAGTTGCAAATTTTGCAGCTTTCCCTTCGCCCGCCAAAGTTGCCTGCTCAAACAAGTGTCTTATTTTCGCATCGTAAATAATATTTCTCACACTTAATCTCAAGCACAACTACAGAATAAGACAACAACCACTACAACAATGAAGATTTATTTGTGAGAAATTCGAGCGTAAGTAACATGTGAGGATTTCCACAAAAGTTGCTCATACGCCAAGGCATACCAAGTATAGTGTGCATAGGTAAAGAAAAGCATAAAATAATATGTATGCATATTTAGGCATCTCAATCGAACTAGCATACTCTAATTTGACGTAAGAGTTTACAGTGGCGAGGGATTCACGTACTTCATCAGGTATACTTGTGTGAAACACCGTGATGTATTTAATATGACTTTGTACGGTACACTCAACAAATTTAAAAATATCAAAGAAATATTCGAGGAAAAAAACTCGAATTTTAAGTTTTTCTATGTCTTGCTACATAAAATTTTCGTCTTCACTACTAATTAGTGGTGTCCTTTGTCAAATTTGGAAGCTATCATACTTCATGTGTTCTCTGTTCTTAGTTGTTCTTCACTCGCACTTCATAAATGAGATTTTTGGAAATTTAAAACGAATCACACACGTGCTTGCGGGTTTGCAGATGTCTGTTTCTTTTTTCTTTTTTTTTTGTTTTGTTTTGTGTTTTGTGTCTCATTAGGAATGTATTCACATGCTCTCTTGAAAGTTATATTATGTGGACAATTTTTTAGTTCTCATATTCATTTCATTGCATACACCCTGTACACAGCTCACTACTTCCCTTATTATAGTTGCTGTTGCTGGTGTTATGCTAAAGTTAAATACTCATTGAACTTGATTATCTAAATAGTTTATGCAATGCATTGGATAAAAATAATGCTAAGAGTATTTCGACCAAACTAAATTAAATGTTAAACAGCTGCCACTTGCCGAAGTGACATAAGCACTCAAAATGTTTAGGGTTTTATTACCTGAAGTGTCAGAGTCGCATTTCGCGTACAAAAATTGTGACAAGTACGCTGAATATGCTGGCAAACGATGTGGACTGAGAGACTCTGCACACATTTTGGCAGATATGAATTTGCAAAAAGACTGTATTTTGGTATCATTTGCCTTTGCTGACAGCTGAAACTGACATTTTAAGAGCGCCGAAACTTAGAAGCACACATTTTAATGAGCGTCCGTGTATTTGCGATACTTTCTGGATAGATTTTACAGCTATGTTGATGTTCAGATTAAAATGAAGAATGAAGTGAAAATATATAAATTAGAGCAAGTAAATAATTAAGTCTTACTTTAATATTTCATGGGTATAAATTTAAATGATTTTAGTCATAGCTGATAATGATGAAATGTTTACCGTTACGTTTTTCTATTGAAGTACTACTAACTCATAAAAGAGTGGGGAAACTGGAAAATAGCTCCTTTTAAATAGTCCAAAATTTAGCATTACAGCAAATGCTGCGGTGAGTTTATATCAGCATATTTTCCTTCCAGTAATGATACATGCCAACACTGCCATTATTTTTTGTAAAAGTGTACGAAATTAATAACCTAATTATTAAGAGATTTCTCCTGTCGAATACAGATTAATAAATATTGAAGAAGTTATACATTAACACAGCTTAAAGACCTGAGTCTCCTATATTATGTCATGTAATCTCCTAGCTCTTCGAAAAGCCTTCAAACATCAACCTTACTTAGCTAAATTCTCAAAAAAAGCTTAAGCTCAGTGCTTTTTGTCTTAGCATAGTATTTGATATTTTTCTAATTTTTTTTCTTTCCAAACCTCTACCCGCTTGCCATAAGTTTCTTTAGCACATTCGTTGTTGTCGGTATATATTTTTCTTCCTGTGATTGCAAATGCTTGGTACTCAGATATAATTTTCCCTACTCATGTTGTCGCTAACCAGTTGTAAGTTCGGGCATGGCAAATATTTAATGTGACAAGAAATATTTGCATAATTTACTAATAGTTCTATCAATCATACATGAATTTCATTTTTGTTTAGTATGTATGTATGTTTACTTTTTTCTTCCATCCCTCTAAAAAAAAAATCTATTTTCGGTACATTTTTGCACCTATGAGCTATCCATCCATCCAAGTCCATCTCAATATCTCACAAGGTAAACATTGATTTCATTCCTCAACTAGTTTATACTCTTACATTATTTAATTTATATCTACAGTTGCCCATATATGAGTATATGATCTGTTACATATGTATTCTAGCAAGTTAGTCAATACACTTCACACTTTACACTGCAAAATAGCAGCAGCAGCATCTTCTGCCCTGCCACTGTATCGAGCGTCTTGATTTCTTGTGTATGCGTGTATTTCGCTGAGAATTGTGTGTGCTTCCGTGTACACAATGCATATATGTGTGTGTGCGTGTACATGTGCGCATACTTAAGTATATGTTTAAATATTGGTAACAGATACAACCGCAAAGTATGCGTACCGCAACGAATCGTATTGTGTTTAACATGCAATTAATTGAAATTACGTATACGCCGTGTGGTGTTGAGCCGAAGGCACAGGCGGATAATACATGACGTGTAGAAAGTAAATATTAAAGTGTTCGCTAGCGTTTAAATTGCTGATTGCTGTTGGTGAGCACGCATAAATAACGCTAAGTAAATAGACATCGTCATCGAGTTGTTCGAACAGCTGATAAAAAAGAAATTTAAGTGTATTCAGTGCACATTGTAAATAAGTCAAATAAGTTTCTTATGCAGTACCATGTATACTTTAGAGACTTAAAGCCTGAAATTAGTTATCAAGGTCACACTTTGTGATTCAAACAGAAAAACCCTTCGTTGGACCTCTGTGTCCAATAACCGTTACCAGCTCTCTCTTCTTCTTTCTTCAGCCGGAAGCATTATTGGTCCACATTTCTTCGAAATCGAAGACTGCTTTGTCGCCAGATTCATTCAATTTTATGTCTTTCACTTCAATATATATTAAACTTCATATATATTATATTTATATGGACATGCCATATGAGTGTATTCTCATACTTTCAGTAAGTGCGAAACCCTTTAATGGCAACATATACTACTAAATCTCCCGCAGCATTGTAAATATATCAATAACGGTTTTTTGCTTAATAAACTCCCCATGTTAGTCAGTCAAAGACTGCAAAACAACAAACCCAACTGCACACAACAACCACATCAACATGCATAACGGTACAAATAATGGCTGATGACTCTATCAACTGCCTTCCGAGTTTCGGAGTAATTCTACACACACAGTTCTACGCCATAGTCAAACACATACAGTGGCACAAATACAGCCGGGACTTAGCTCAGCTGTGGATTTCACTGAGTGGAACCATTCAGAAAGAATAACGACCATCATTTGTTGTGAAATGATGTATAATTTAATACCCGCAAAGTCAAGTCCCCAATGGCGTACCGAAAATGGCAAAAGACACGCACACATACATGTACATTCGTCTATATAACATTAAAAACAAGGTATGAGAGAATATGTGTGCATGAAAAACAAAAAATACGGTTAACAATGACACACACACACACATACACACTTACATACTCAAGTGCTGCAGTTTAATGAAGAGTAACAAAGCCAACTAAATGGCCACGAAGTTTGATTGTTTTTCTTTCCTGTCAGCTGTATTTATAGGGTGGTGTAAACTTTGTTAGTTCACTAAACTTCTCACTGGATTTTTGGTAATAAAGAGTAATAAATTTAAAAAATTTATGAAATATACACTGAATTAAATGTGTTTAGGGAGATATAGTAATTTGCCGCGGAATTGTAATTCGCATTGAGGACAAACGAAGTGTTTTCAAAGATCTATTATTCATTGTTTTTCCTTAAAGTAGCTCAGAGTCCTAGCAAAATTATTGGATCTGAAGAAAAAAATAAAAATAAAGCTGAAACCATTCGTGTAGTATTTCGCTCTCTAGATCTGGTAAGATGTCATTTTTATTTTGTTTCAGACAGCACGAGTTCCTGGAATCACCGTCGCTATTAGAGGCCCTTTTGAAAAAGGTGATTATTAAGGCTGCCTGAGTAAATGTTAATATGAAATATTATTTGTAGACCCAAAGCCTATGATAACGCGTTGAAGAGAGAAATTCGCTTCTCTTTTCATTATTCGTAAAATAAATGATCGAATTTAGACCAGTTTTGTAGGATCTTGACTGGCCTAAACCCTTTGAAAAAAACATACAACGCAGAATTTTTGAAATGTCAATGACTTCAAGAGAGATGGTTGCTTTTAGCTGGCAGCAGAGGAAGAGGAAAGTCTCTGTTGCATTGCAGAGGTCAAGGACATGGCTCATTGAGTAATCATCCGAAGTATCTTTATAGCGTTATTAAAGTAAAATATATTATTTGAAAAGTAAGACATGTTACCACGACATATTTGTCGTTTTTACTAACCATGGTTGCATTTTGGTAAAATATATGAAATATTAGGCATCAAAGATACATTGGTACTCTTCTCCATACAATGGAAGTTTAGTTTTACTAATTTAATTTTTTCCTTATTTTGCGAAAAAAAAATTTATTACGAAAAAATATTAAGTTGGCAACCCTATTCTCCTTATGCGATAAATCTCGTCCAAGAACATTGTACCTTTAAATAAAAAAGTGGTAGCACTATTTTATCAAAGTGGTAACTCTTTCATTGTTATGAGTTAAGGTTTGTTAGGATTATTTGAGAGTACTGCTTAATTTTTCAGGCAGGGTTTCCTGCTAGAAATAAGTGCTTGAGGTAAATTGTTGGCTGTGCCGATCCGAAAATGATATTGTTCCATGTTTCGTACCAAACAATATTTGTATCACCTCCAAATCATCATCATCCAAAGCTCGTCTGTGATGGTTGTGACGAAGCTTATTGTGATACTATTGAATCGAATATGATCATATAACCGAACAGTCAGATATGAGATCGAAAAATAAGTATCAAATATTACCGCTAAAAAGTAGGGTTCCACTTACCAGTATTTTAAAGGTTTTTTAATTAAACAACAACAGTAAAAAAATGCACATATCCGTTTGCGAGCTTTTTGTGCCTCTTTCGGTTTTCTGGTTTTTCTTCAACTCGAAATTTCATGCATTTACATTGTCTCTCTCACTCTATGAGCTGAGCTCTTTTGTGCAAGTGCTTGCAGTTGTGTGCTATCAAAACGGGAATAATTCAATTTCTTTTTATGACTCTATGGATCCATTGATATTTTCCGTTTTCATTTTATTTCATTAATTGCACTTGTGTGTGTGTGTGTGTGTGTTGGCACTTTTTCTGTGCTTCCACAAAGCTTTTTTTTGCTCACCAGCACCGACTTACAGCCACACACACGCGTATATATGTATGTACATTCATGCTCTATAAACTCAACCCGTTTTTTTTTTTATTCCCGTTCAAGCACTCGTATGTGTGAGTTCGTTCCATTGTCTGTGTGTGCGTTGGAGTTAGTGTCCACTTCGCTGCTTTTATTCGTTTTCGTGTGGTGCAAATTGTGCATATGTAATGTGTGCATAGTGGTTTGTTGAGATTTCGCGAATGTAATGGAGCTGACTGGCGCGGCAAAAAGCGGGTAAAGAATGCAACACCAAAACAATGCCCAATGAAAAGAAAATGAATGCATAACATTGGTCACCACGAAATGAATTATTTAAGCGATCACACAAAGGAATTGCTGATCACTTGTACCATCAAATATTCTGTATACAATTGTAGCTATATATAATATAAAGTAATGAATTTGTACACGCAATTGCTTCACATATACACCTCTGTGGTTTAATAATATTACTAGGAGTATGTTGGCATAATCTGGCAAAAATAGCCGTAAATGGTTTAATGTTATCATTATCCAATGTCCTGGCCTGGGAAGGGGCAGAACTTCCGTTGCCCTTTTGTGGTTTACTTTTGGGACATGTGGGCTTAATGAGCACTGTATCAACTGGAGCATTCAACAAGGATTGCTAACTCTAGTTATAGGGGTCCTGATCGGCCACCTTCTGAGGCCAGCCTGCAAGGAACCTGTGAGACTATTAGCTCTAAACTAGATACTCGAACATTTCCACTCATTTGGTGTGAGCGTCTCGGGATTATTAGACAAACGGATTGACCTAAAAGTTTCAAACCAACATCAAAAACTGATACATTTTTTCGGTGGTCACCAAGGAGTTTTTTATATGTAACTAAAATACCGCTAACATATATTACAGCAAATGTCCATGGACAAAAGTAGATTTTAAACAGCTAAGGAAACGCCACGAAATAGATAAACCTCAACGGATAGTTGAAAATATTTCTTAAGAGTAGTTGCCACCTCCAAAATTTTATTAAAAAAAATATTGTTTTTTCAAAATTAATATTAAAATATATGTATCGAACTCAACAGATTTAAGAAATATTAGTGTCGAATATATTTTGAAGAAGACTTCCAAACTGTTAGGTATTTATGAAATCTTTGATGTACATACAAATATGCCGATATTATTCAGTAAAAATTGAAAGTATGGAAATTAAATGAGAAGTCATAGAATTTGACAGAAAAGGTTACATAGAGAAGTTGTTATAAAAATAACCATAACAAATATTGTTGTTGTTTACATCGGTATTACCAACGCATTGTATTGTTCAAAATTTGTTTTAAAAATTATTGTGAAAAATTGCCAATATTCTTTATAATCCTTTCCTTATTTACGACACCCAAGGTAGTTACTCTTTGTGGCGTCTGAAGTTGAACAATTTTTTTCTTCTAGGTTATGAAAATTCATATAATTGGGAATGCGCTTTTTTCAAAAGAAAAATATAATAATCATAATAATTATTCGCTCAGTCTGGCAACTTTGATGGGAGCATATAAAGCAACTTTTATGCCTCAGGTTTCGTTAGATGCTTTAAGTTTAACATGCTTAAGTGTGGCTACGTTTCAGTCACAATATTTTGCTCTGCCAAGACACTCAGAGGCAGGGCTTGTAGGCTTTTGTGTAATAAAACATGCTGAGCCCTACATTGAACGCTCAATCTAATGTAAGCTTCAGTATGGGATTTTGAATTAGTTGGAATGCTGTTGTTGTTGTTGTTGCTCTATAGTAGAGAGATGCCTGAATATATGCACATTCAGCACAATTTTTTTCATGAAAGCAATTTTCACTTGATTGACAGTATTTTAGTCACGACATTTTAATTAATGCACTAAATACGATTGATAACATTTCGACTAATTGGACAACGAAAGAAATTGCATTTTTTCTACCCCAATATCGATACTTTCATATTTTGTAAAAAAAATTTACCATTTTATTCTCTCCATTTGCCTACATCCAGGTGTTGATATCAAAAAAAAAAGTGCAAGCTATTACTTTCAAGCCGGCATGTGGTGGCTCAGCAGTGCTTAAAGCGCGCAATTTTGTTGCATGTCCAGTGACGACCACACAGTCAGAATTTTGCTCTACATATGAGTATTTATAATGAATATGTATGCAAGTAATTACACATACATATACGAAGATGGTACTGTGTGCGTGTGTGAGACAGTTGCCGCAGGACTATCCAACACTTGCAATTGCAGGCCATAAAATAATAAGGTGAAACATGACCAGTTTCCAGTGAATGCATAAAGAAGAAGTGCAGCTCAGAGCAAGAGAAAATGGAGAGTGTAAAGAAATGAAACGAAAACACTACGAGAGTGTAGTCGAACTGTAGCTGTATGTGTTTGTTTGTCTAATAGAAAGTTGATTTAGGAGCAAAAAGCAGTTTGTCACTACAGCTGGCAGTATTTACTTTTCCATTTCGCACACATACATATGGTCGGCTTGTACAAACAGACTGAGGTCAAGCAATAAAAAGCGATGTGGTGAAAAATTGCAAAAAAATTTAAAATGGAGATAAGTGACATACATGGAAGATACTATAATTGCAAAGTTTATCGTTTCCAGGATGTACGTTCACTTTCTCATTTTTTCAGTAAGCCTTCCTTCTTATTTAATAAAACGCTTAAGCGCACTTAAGCTGCGCAGCCAATGTAAGCTCAATGTAGAGGCCAATGAATGTAAATGCCTTGTGCTTATAACGGTATTGCACGACATGACTTGCCGAGCAATCAATATATTTTCAAGTGTCAATTGTGCAATTTGTCCTGATGAAAAATATCTGGGTGATCGATTACATACACTATATAGAGTCATCACTTGACATTATCTACTTACATCCATATCATCCAATACATATGAGTTTCATTGTCGAAAAGAACACTCGCCTAACAAAGCGAGTAAAGGTTGGCGATCAAAAACTGTAAGCAACTTCAACTGTGAGAGCAACGCATTTGCAATGAGTGCTGACAAGAAAAGAGAGGAAAAGAGTGTAAAAGAGAAAAGTTTGTTAGTTGTGCTCTGAGAACAACGAGAACTCTAAGAGAGTTAGCGACAGCTTTGGAGCGCTGAGTGGAGGAGCCCTTTTTAGAATGCATTTATACTCAATGAAAATTAGCAGGAGGGATATTAAGCAGCTGATATTTAAAAAAAAATAAAAATAAAAAATGAGAATGACAAATGGTTTAGTTACAAGAAGAACTTTTTTTAACATTCCTGGGTGCCAATAATCTAATCTAACTAATAATAACTAAATTGCTAGAACCTTTGCCGATCTGCATTTTGGAAGCGAAGAGATCTTTTATCTACTATGTCACACTATAGTCAGCTGACAACCGCAATCAACCGTCATAATTAATCAAGCAGATGACGCTTAAAATCACTTGAGGATTAACACCCTAGTACACATAAAGTGAAAACGTAAAAACCCGAAGCCCAACTGCATTACAAAAAACCTAAGGTAATAAAGCCTTGCTCTATAGTTGAAACATAGAAGGATTTTGTCAAATGCGAATGTTCATGGAGGTGCGATGGAACAATACAACACCAAAAAAAAAAAAAAAAAAACAAAAACAAAAAAGTCAAGAGCTCTAACAAATAACAAACATGGGGCCGGTAAACAAGTTGAGCAGATAATTTGAAGTTTAAAAAGGGTCCGAATGAAAAAGAAAATCGATCAAATACGCTTTGACAAGGGTTCGAATATTTCAAATGCACACATCTCGTTGCGCGGTCGCTGCTCCGCTATGGGAGTAAGAGCGCTGGCAGTGCGCACACAAATTGCTTTGTAAGTTGGCCACTCGTTGAATTGTTCTTTTGTCGACGTGCGGTGACAAAATGGCTTACTAATCTCATTTGTTAATGACACTCATGTGACGTTTATGCGAAAGTGTACAAACAACACACATATTGACATCTAACGAACGCAGCAGGAAGCAATAAACGAATGAGAGAGCGGATTGCGAGCTGAAGGGGGACATTTAAAAGTTTCCAAGGTGCTGTGAAACTCTTGATTAAAGTGAGTGACAAACAAAGGCATCTGAAATATAATGGGATAATTTTTATTCGAAAAGTTTTTCAATTGATACAATTCTGAATTGCGTTGTTAGACGCGTTATTGGAAAATTGATTTATGTTCACAAAAGGGCTTACTTTAATGTTTGTTTTCCTAAGAGCTTATCTTGCATACCGTCTTATCTGGTTTCTGGGAGTCAGTTTAAAAGGAGTCTCTTTTTAACAATGAGTAGCGTAATGCTAGATCTATTCCTCCACTCCAAAGAAAATCTGTTGTACGTATGGTGTGTTCCAAGCCCTGATTATTCCGAATGGCATTCCCGGCGTCCTCAACGGGTTGATTCGTCTGCTTTTTCATTATTTTCCACACGTCCGAAATCACTGGACCAAATGATGGCAACTAAGTTCCTCTTTAAAAATCGGTTGATGGCATCTCTACACGATCTTACGCAGGGAGATTTCGGGTTAATCGAAGTTATGTGCCGCACTGCCTTTCGTTTGCTTAGTTTCTCTACAGAAGTCCACGGGGACCTGAGGTTGAAACAGTTTCGTTGATTTTCAAAATATTCACCACAATTGTCGAAGTGCTTTATCGAGTTCGTCTAGCAACGAAAATTATTGACCTCACAGTCTGCTTTTTGTGGCTGCCAAAACAGAATTTTGCGTCGGATGGTTATGGAAGTGGCCTAATTTCAAATAGAATTTTTTAGAACCAAAAATTTAGGTTCAAATAGAACCATTTAGTTGTGAAATATAATCGAGCACGAATAAAACTAGCAACATTTTAACCTTCAGCATGCTTCATGCTTTCTTACCGGGTACATACCCAAAAGGGTGGCACACAAATCGATTTCCAATTAAATATTGTTTCATTTTAATAAATAAATATTGTCGTTTGAGGTTATGCCACTCCAATCAAGCACTCATCACTCAGTAAAAACATATGCATACAAAAACGGCTATGCGTGTATGTATTTATGTATTGTTACAACGACGGTATCTAAATAGCAAATGGTAAAATAAATACAAATTTCTGCTTGCAATTCAGTTCAATACCGCAATATAATTCGCAGGAGCCACGAAAAAATACAGCGAAAAGCGTGAATATTTGTTGATAGCGTACGAAAAAAAAAAAAAAACATTATTTTTTACATACAATAACAAAACGTAAAAAAGAAACGATGTGATGCGCGGAAAAAAAAAATTGTGTCGCTGGTAATTCATTGCATTACATTACTAGAAATACATTTCAATTTTGCTCAAGGGAAATAGCATTCGCACGAATCAATTTATGGTATCCGCAGAATGTTGTTGTAGACCGCAAAGTGACAACAGCAACACAGTGACACGACAACAAAGAGGAAGCAACAACAGCAGTGGCAGCAATACAGGTGTATTGACAGGGGGAAGGACTGACAGATAGACGAATGCGTAACTGTCACACGAAGCTAGCTATCGACGCACTCGTACAAACAAACAGTTACACCTGCAACATGCTGCTGGTTGGCTGAGATTTATACCCAGCGGTGAAGAGGACCACTGCTAGGTCATCTACTTAAGTGGTGTTTTACGGTGGTCTCAGTTTTGTTTAGGAAAATTGTGGTAACATCTCCAGAAATCCACTTTTAAAAAAAGGTTGAGTAGTGTGACGTCCAGAAAAGCAGCAGACTTGGTCAAGTGATTCTTATTAAAATCAAAACAGTAAATTCGAACTATTTACAGAAACTCAAGAATTGTTTATCCGACTCTTTTTCCAGCACAATGGGCCCTAGATCGTCATTAACTCACCTTATTAACATTGGTTTTCAACTGATCAACTATAACTGGCTTTTCAGCATGAGGTAATCCAACGTCGTCATATTACATGTCGTAGGGAGAAATTGTTAGGAAAACTTCTGAATATAAACGGTCGGACCAATAATGCATTCGACAGTAACCAGTTCAGATTAGTAACCACACAACACCGTTTTAGTTGCTAGCGACTCAAAATGTGAGAATTTTACTTCCCTATTCCTTTTCATAGTTGTCAAACATCTTTGCCTACTTTGACAGCTGTCAAAACAAATCTTATCCACCGAAACCTTACAAAGTTGCAGAGTTCCCCCTCTGACATTTAAAGAAAGCCCATAATCCCCCGACTGTTATAAAAATGGCAATAAAAGTATCGTAAAATTTTTAAATGTTATTGCCAAATTACCTGAACTATTCACATAATCCATCTTAATGACTTGAATGCAGTAATCTTCTGCATTTTCTGCAATTACTGCAGTAATTGTGGTTAAAAGTCGAAGAAATAATGACCAATCTCTCTAACAAGTTAATTAAATATGAACTTTTAACACTTAGTTCAAAAATTACTCGTACCCAATCTCACTTTCCACTCTTGCTAAGGGTAGTCAGTCGAAATCAATCTTTCAGTGAGACCACATCCATTTTACTACTGGGTATTTAACGACCTATAACCTGAGCTGTGCGGTAATGAAAAAAGCAATGTATTGGCGGCAATAATTTTAAATTTCTGCTTGTTTACAATCATATTTTATTTGCCTAGCAGCTTAAGCGCACGTGGATATTACAGAAGGATTGAGATGTGAAACCATTGAGACACTCTGCTCAGATAGCTGCCTACTGTAGGTAAACCGTTATGTACACATATTGAACGCAGAAGTGTGTACTACGCATGAACTTTTCAAGAGTCAAGTTGCTAGCGAAATGTCACCACAGACACCAGCCGCGTTTATAATTCACCCCCTGCAGGTACATTGGTTTTCCTTGTACCGGTAACACATTCGTTTTTGAACTTCCTATATTCTACGCCGGCGGCTGTCCTTAAGTACATCTGTAATTGCAAAGCTTTATATTATTCTAGGGGTAGCCTTGGGTTATTGTCTGCAGATTCTTGTCTTTTTGAGCCGGAACATTCCCAGTCGCTGGAAAATTGGAGGAAATGAGCAATTGGTAGATGCGACTCTTTTATTTGGGATAGACGTATACTCCGATACATACATATACGTAAACATGTGAGAGCGGTTTGAAAAAAATGTCGACTGATTTGCCTGTAGCGACGGCAGAGGTATGAGCTGGTACGTTGTCAACGTGGCTGAGCAATTCCCTCCTCTTCAAAAGCGGTAGTTTCTTCAGCAGTCCGCGTCGGAATGGCGCAATTATTTGGCATAGTGAAGCCCTGTGACCCTTTCTACAGGTAGGTGTAGATCTCTCCTTGTGAATAGCCGAGAACGGTGGCCATTACTTTTCCGGCTGATGGGATTGTCTTCTACAGAGCAGGTTCGCCAGACGAAGTCAACTGTTTTGACTGTTCCTCGGTCTCTGGTATGCACCAGTGGATCGACGACGGTCACGAAACGGCGTTGACACCTTTTCGGATTGCGCGAACAGCGACAAACACCGTTATCAAGTCACGACTATGATCTCACAGTTGTGCATGTTATCCAGAGTGAGAAAACTTTTTTTGCAACAAAAACAACAATGTTTTCAGTTGATACGAGAATCGACTCAGGTCATTAGGTGGACCTTTGAATCCGGGACAATTTGTGACAACAGCCAGAACGTTGACAATTCGCACTAATAAAGCAGTGCGATGACTTGCCCTAAACATAACCGAAACTACTGCATTTGCCGCTATTTTTGGCAGCCAAATTTGTCTGACCTTTGAACTCTGAGGTGAAAAAACTGATGCTTAGAACTTTTTTTCTACACCGAAAATGTCAAAGAACGAGAAAAACCATTTTTAAAAGGACATTGTGTGGCAGGCACGGGTAACAGTGGGTGTGTGCAAATTCTGTGCTCAAGGCGCGCTCGACCGTGAATTATCCGTTGATTGACTTAACGATGTAGTGATGAACAATTTAGCGAACTTTGAAGTAACAATGCTAATTGTTAATGAATGTATTGCAAATTTTTGGGGAAAAGTTAATAGAGTTCAAAGTTCAAAGCGCTGAGGCACAATCTGTTATGAGCACTTCCAGTTCAAAGCACAAAATAGCACATGAGACTTTAGACCTCCTGTTCCACTACGATCTAAAATGAGATGTTTAGATCTGTAGAGTCTTCAGTTAAATATATGAAAAGATCGTACACACAATTAAGATATAGAAAAAGTATACTTTCTGAAAATATTTCAACACCGGGTTGGCCAAGAAAAATGTGAAAAAATTAACCTTCATGGCGAATGTTCTAGTAAATGACTGAACAGGAACAATCAAATTTTAAAACTGTTCTGATAAATGTAGCAATGAATGCATGGAGAAATCAAAATGCTACCAATTCGAGTTCCGCTCGAGCTTCGAAATTTCTTTTCATTTACAATTTCCTTTCGCGAAGCATTGGCTTTGGCTCGGCACCAAGTATATTTTTGCTTCGAAAAAGATATATGAAGCCGACCAGTCTAGCAGGCGACTGAGAAATGGTAGAATTTTATGTTTTCGGGAAACATTAAGAAAAACCTCAATAATAGGAGGCAAATTCCTTTAAAATAACAGAATACTGAAAACAACACAGTGAGTAATATCGAGAGATTACCACAACAGAAAGGATTCAGAAAAGTCGACTAATTATTTATCTCATTTCAGAAAAAAAAATTGTCGTGTAGCGGATTGGAACTGTATAAGAACAATATTTTTTAATAACTAACAAATGGAAACGCTACTTTCGACATCTTCGAGAAAAAAGTCCCACTAAATATATATGTACTACGAATAACCTCCTAAGATGGGGCCGTGAATCTTAAGTCAATTAGGGAATGTTTGCTGAAAATTAGCACACAAACTTGGAGGCAGACGTAATCACGCTGAAAATAATTCAACAACGAATGTGTTTTTGTTTGCTTGTGAATTTATTTTTTGGTGTTTCCTATCCCTTTCATACAGATGAACTTCGAACATATTTTAAAGTAAGTAAATTTTTATACTCTTGCAACGTGTTGGTACAGAGTATACTAATTTTGTGCCACTAACGGTTGTTAATAACACCTAAAACTAATCGAGGCAGATGTAGAATTATATATATATGAAAATGAGCAGAATGGCGAGACAAGTTACATCGCTCCTATAATAACACCCTAAAGTATACGTTTACCTATAAAGGAAGTAACGGAAATGTTACGTGAAACGCGCTTTAGAAATGTAACTTGCTTTCCCGCTAACCACGGAACCACACAAAGCATTTAGTATGTGGGGTGAAAGCTTTGAGCCTTTTTTTAAATTTTTTTCTGAATGTTTTTTATGTTTTTTTTGGAGTGCTTTTTGGCTTCAAGCCAATCAGAAAAAATTAAGACATGTTACCAGCAATATACAAAAAACGGAATGTTGCACGTTTAAACATGAATACAGTTACTTCAAACACTTCTGTTCGCTGTACTCAAAAGAAAAAAGCAGCTACATACATTTATCCCTACTCAACGGACTCACCGACATGCCCAGCCAAATGGTCGGGGAGCGCAGCCGAGCAGCCGAGCAGCCAATGTTTCCACTATTCAAACATTTTGTCCGTTTCGCTGAGAAAGGCAGCAGGTGTTGCCGCTAATAGCGCGCCATTGTGACGCGAAGCGGCAAAACCGCTGAGCTTACACTTTTCGGAGGCCAGAGCCAGTTAATTCACATGGGCTACCTGCTGCAACAACAACAGCAACAACAACATAGCGCATATTAAATTGAAATTCGTACAAGTTGCAAGTAGTAATCACACTACATTGAAGCTGAAGCATATGTATAGGCGCTGACCCGTTGCTGTGCCATTGCCGTGCACCCGGTTGCCTTGTGGGGCGCTTCAGCAGGCCGCAACAGAAGTTGTTCAACAACGGCTGTGCTCGCCGCGAGATGCCCACCAAATATGGTCAGAGTTTAAGAATAACCCCTGCACTCGCATTTTCTGTGTCTGTGTGCGTGTGCGTGTGCGTGTGCGTACGTGGTTTTCACATTTACAAGGCGTTAAAATGATTTTCCGTTAAATGAAATAACTTTTGCGTACGCACACACACATGCGTACACGCAGAAGTAGCCTCCTAAATGTATATGTGCGCGTTTGTGAGCGTTATGTTCTCGCTTTTCTGTGCGAAGGGAAACGTATATCTCGAGGCCCCTGGGCAAACAGCTGCTGCCTTCAACCTTATCAAAACATAGGGCAACATTTGCCGCGTTTGTTGCAAGACTCTCACACATCACATCTCACATCTCCCATCTACATATGGCGTTCGTATGTGCCTACTTGATTTATGGCAGTTGAATAGCGTGTTTGCTTGAGAAGAAAAAAGCGCACAAACTCTCTCTCGCGCACACACACACACACACGCACATACAGAATGGGATTTGAAAAGCGCTCGCATGCATATGGATTTCTGATTATGTTGGTTCAGCATTAATGATGGACTGCCGCGGTGCTTTAGGTGCCCAACCACTTGTCTGTACGTACAAGTACACTGATGTGCAAAATTGTAACCCTTACAAGGCGTCCAATTACTTATTTCAAGAAGCGTCAATTTCTCGGTAATTTCACGTTCAAAAATCGAGATATCTATACTCGTAAGCTTAATTATCAAATTTCAGAAATGAAAAATCCGGAAGCATATTGTTTTCGCAATAATTTTTGGTAACGAGAAAGATGGCTCGAAAATGTAGCATACCTTTCGGCGACTCACTTTAGAATTGGTTCAATTATCTGTAGAGATGGGAAATGGGGAATTGAAAACTGATGCCGCAACTGAAGGCAAACAGTCTTGCCTTACAACTGAGCTTCAACTAAGTAAGGCAAAAAGTTCTCAAATCACATCCACTCTAACACAACCAACACAACACAATATCAAACTAAGGCGACAACATCAAAAACCTTTGAAGTACTACATAATAACTTCGAAGGAACCAGAATTAAGCGCAATCAATGAATGTAACCTCAAACTTGAATGTCATTCAATTAATCAGAGTACTATAATCCAAGATCTCTCAAAGGTTTGATTACATATTAGTTTACTTGAAGACCAAATTTATATTATGATGTCCTTGATATTATGGCTTTGGTTGGCTGCTATGTTAGTTATGAGAATTTCGGGTGTTCTTTATAAGAAATATTGCAAACTCTATATAAACTGCTTATCTCTCAAAGGCAAATGGGAACAACTGAACACTTTGAAATAAAGTAAACAATTGCTTTAGAATTTTTTTTTTAAAGTTACGTTCTATCTTAACCCAACCTAGCTGAGAAAATCGAAATTTCTAAATATACCGAAAGAAGATTGTATTTAGGAAGTAAACCTACCTCGCTTCAATATTCGACTCACCACTCATTACCGTAGAATATAAAATAAAAAAATGTTTGAAGAAATACGGTATTTCCTCGAGCCAATTAACACGCGAAGTGTCTGCGGACGAAAGAGGGAAATCTTTGCTGACTCATTAAAATCGAATGGGACGAAAATCGGCACAGTCAACAAGTTTTCACATTGAGTTCGTAATGACGATGGAAATGTTATCACTGAAATTGCACGCGCCATCGAATGACGTCAGCAGGGTTGCATAGTTCGCAGCTATTTTGAGCGCGAGAGGAAAAGTCGAAAGTATAGTTTTAGCATACTTTTAGGGTACTTACAGAAAAAATTCTCACAACGGCATCGGCAACGGCAACGACAATTGAACGAATTCAAATTGTGGAATTCAAGAAATAAAATGAATGAAAATAGAACTGCGAAAGCGAACACACACACACACAAATAATGAAGAAATAAGGAAAGAGAAGAAATGCGCTTAAAGCGTCAAAGCAACTCGTTAAAAGCGATGGCGATAATGAGATAAAAAATCACTAACAAAGTGTGCAAAACTACAAAACAAAAAAAAAAAAACCGAAATAAAAAAGCAACTAAGCACCAAAAGGAATTGACTCAAGGAAGTGAAGCGTATGGCGAGCAATCGCGAAAGAAAATCGCGAAATTGTGAAGAGTTGCGGCAAAAATATAGCCAATATGGCTACTAGCTCAGTAAACAGTTTAATTAAATTTTAACTCACCCCACCAGCTTGTGACGCGCATTGTGCATACACGCCTGACCGCCTGAAAGTATGCAACGTGCTTGTCTTTACTGTCGCCAGAGTATCTCTACCCTATCGCTGGAACCTCTCCTGTTTGTGGGTTTGTATTCCTGTTTATTTGCGACAGGTTGGGAGTTAAATGATAGTCGCCAAGGACTAGAAGAAATTGAAACTTTGTATAACAAAAGGAAATAATCTTATTAAAAATATGCGCGACAACAGGAAATCGGGAGAGGGAAAGTTCGAAATTCGAAAAATGAATCGATAATCATGATATTAAGCAGCGGCGGGGACAAAAAATAAAATAAAAAAAAATGATGTCGTCAAAAATGTGTAGGACAGCAAAGGAAACTATGCAGCCAGCCTCCAGGGCCACATTGCGACAGCTGCGCGGTTGCACAACAAAAAAGACCAGAAATAGTGTTTGTTGTAATTGAGTAGTGTATTTGCATGCAAATTGCGCTGTTGCATGGCAGAAAATGCGAGAGAAAAATTCGAAGAAGAAATATGACAATCAAAATTGTTGAAAATATAGAAGGAGCTATCTTTGAGCTTAGAAGAGGATTATCGAAGATTATCGAAGAAGAAGGATTGAGAAGTCGAACGTTAATTGAGTGGAGGGTGGTGGAAAAGGATTGCAGTAAAAAGTTTAGTAAATATTTGGAATTTTTTATTGTAATTTAGAGCAAATGAAAGTAATTGAAATATTATAAGTCTTGACTACTCAATTTTAAAAATAATACCGTATTATTAATATGAACAAACATTTAATGCATAAAAATAATTTAGCGAAAGTTCTTTGAACTGTGGAACCAAATAGGGATTGTTGACAGATGCCTTTTTGGAAGTTCTTGTATAATTTTTGATGATTCTATTCTTTTATTTCTATTATAAAGTAACGTTGTTATAGGCTCGATATATTCGATATATATATATATAGCTGTAAGCACTGTATATGGAGGCCAGAATAGTTGTGGACTGATTTCGACCATTTTCAAATAAGAGTTGCGACCTTTCAGGTGCATTGTAAGAGCTTTGATTTGTTTTCAGATCTTCACTGATCCTTGAGTTAATATAGTAAAGTAAAGTAATCGACTGAAATTCAAAATGGCGTGGTTGTCGACCGATTCCATTTATTTGAACAGAGATCATACGGATGCAATGCAGACGTTTTGAACAAAATCTGGTGCCAAACGGTCGAATAGTTTATATCATATCAAATTTGTACCAGTAATATTGGTTCTATAACTTTGTGTTTCTGGCGTGGTTCGATAATATTTCTAAGAGAGACCAGTACATATATTTATTGACAACTCAAAGCAAAAGTGTTAGCTTAATTTAAATAATCGAATAATTCAATAATAAAGTTTTTGAGCTCTAATCCTCAAGTACTTGTTTATTGGTAGTAAAAGACTCAAAACCTATAAACAAGATATTGAATCTGTCCCACATCCAACAATGTCGGAATTGAGGATGACATTTTCAAGCAAATTAGGTACTAGTATTCACTATAATTTCATGACTTTAACAAACGAAACAAGAAAACAACGTACGCGCTATTTCAAACTTGATAAGCAGAGTTGCTTTTATCGTGCTTAAAAAGGCCGAAAGAACACATATTTCCAAAATCTAGAAATGGAATGAAAAAAAATTAAAAATCAACTGAATTCAAAGAAAACTACTGACTACTGTCTTAACTACCACCAAAAAGTATAAAATACTTATTCAGTTTAAGTTTTGCGCGGAGCGAGTGAAATGCACATCTCAGCGCCGCTGTCGAAAGCGTCAATTACACTTTGCGATTTACCTTTTCCATCTTTAATTACATGAGCATGTAGATTTCAATAGCTCAGCTCTCTCTTGCTTTACGTCTTTTCTTATGCTCCGTAATCTGCTTTTGGCGTACAAATCCGATTCCATTCATCCGCACTTCGATTAGTAAAATGCGAACTAACGGCAAACTCCTTTGGCACTAATACTCACGAACTACTAATTGTTGAGTTCCTTTTGTGACTGTGTGTGTGTGTGTGTGTAATAATTTAAATTAAATTGTAATGCACTTAATTGGTATCAACAATCCGCTCAATTGTGTGCAGTTCTTGGCAGTCGGGTGGAAATGTTGCTGCCACATAGTAATTACGACAAGAATGAACTCTTAGTGATTCCGCAATTTCCGCTGAATTTTACACGATTTCATTCCTTGAATATAATGATCAGCAGCATTGATTGATTTGTGATAACTAGAGTGCGACACATAAATCCCTTTTCCTTTTCGTTAATTTTTATTGAATTTTTAAACAGATGGTAACCATCTTAGGTCACTTAGTTGTGATACCTATGTTGTAGGAATACATCTATCTTGTTAATGCTATTGAAATAAAATGTTTAAACTGGTGGCGACCTTCCCGGAAAATATTTTCAACCAATTTCCATACCACAGTCTTTTTAAATCTCTTCCTAACCTTTCTTAAATCCCCCATTTTAGTAGCGATGTTGTCTTTCTTGATCTTGTCAATTCTTCTGACTTTAGGAAAGTGTCAATATGCTAAACCATCCAGGAATCGCATCGAAATAGAAAAAGTTTAATTTAATTACGGCCACACTGCCCTTTAGGCCATAGCGTGGATACGAAACCATGAAAAAGCAAGCATAAAGCACTTTTCTCGTGTCTAACTACGAACTGGTGAGGCCTCAAATCCTACTTGGTCTGGTAAAAGTGGTCTTATGGTTTCCTGCCTCTGATTCTAAAAGTTCTGCACGGCCACAAACTATTGGGCCTATTAGCCATTTGGTCTAAAGTGCTAACAGACTCTATGGCTATACAAAACAAGGAATTTATATCTGAGCACATACGCTATTGACTCGGGGGCAAGTTCGAACTACTGGCTTTTAGGAAAACCTTTGCAAAATATTTGTCAAAAATTTATGAGTAACACCACATCCAATAATAACTATTATATATGGATATTAATAAAACATTAAGGGGGTATGTTACCCTACATATGGCTCGATATATTCGATATAAAGTCAACTGTAAGCATGGAGATTTTCATATACGATATTTGGAGGCCAGAGAAATTGTGGTTCGATTTCGACCATTTTCCATTTTTTCCAGATCTTCAGGATTTAACTACTGTAAAGTAAAATATGATCTTGATATTCAAAATGGCTTCATATAGAAAGAAGGTGTGGTTGTCGACCGATTCCGTTTATTTGAACAGATATCATGAGGATGCACTGCAAACGTTTTGAACAAAATTTGGTGCCAAACGGTCGAATAGTTTGTAATAGCATTGAAATGATATGAAGCGAAAAGTGTTGAAATTTCAAAGAGTAGGCTGAACAATTTCCGCTATTTGTAGGTCAAATCAATATGAAAGGGGCCAACACATTCTTAACAGCACAAAATCACAGTTTGAGTACAAATTAGTAATATGTTTGTTGTTGGACTTACATTTGAACCATATCGAATAAATTTGAGAGTTAATTTCGCTAGAATTTTAATTAAATTTGGTGCCATACACAATATTACTTCCAGCTCTAGTGTCCAGCTTTATTAATGACCACCCAAATTGTTTGCAAATGGACAGTGATGGCGACAGGCGACGAAAACATGGCTAATTGGACATTAGTGGATTTAGTATAGCGGGGTGTTATTATGCACTCGAGTATCTAATGTGTCAGTATGTAGAATATTTATAGGCATTAGTATGGCATGTGTACGTACTTGTGCCCCCATCATGCTCCCCGTAATTGTAGTTGATTTTCTTGCTGGGCCGTCTAATTCATATGGGCTGCCAACGTGAATTGGCATATGCGTATTTAATTATTCAATTGGCGTATTCGTACGACTAATTCATAGTGGCAGGGCCAAGTGGAAGAGCCACCCACATGCCAGCATAGCCACAGGGCCAGCTTAAGCAAGCTTGCGAGGAAACATTTAGCCACTTAAGTAATTTGGCATTCAATGTATGAATCGGATATGTAGTGGTGGCGCAATAATTTGGGATAAAATTGCTGGGACAACATGTGAATGCTTAAGGATGCAAAAGTCATGATGTCGCAGTACACGCTTGTACGCAGTTAAGCGTGTGAGTTGGTCACTTGATAATTCGGTCATTTGGAAATAGTTTGTAAAACTATGTAAAACCATAATATGGCGCTGAGAGGTTAAGGGCCGCGTTTATGGCATTTGCCAATAAAAATTTACTTCTTCTGTGACTTTGAGAGCTCTGGCAACTTCGTTAATGACAAAATAGGTTTATTTGGATTTGAGGGTTAAGTTCGAAACGCGGCTATTAGGTGAGGATCTGAGATTATTAAAAAATATATATAAATTTGAACTTTCTTACACACAATTGAAGGTGCGAAAATGTTGTTGCAATTCTAGGATTAGGAGGATTCGGAGGTTTAAGAGGGTTTACATAAAATACTTCGAGGGATATTTCTGTAGTGCATAGACTTTCAGAAAGAATAGGTCAAAACGAGTTTTAGAGAGTGCTAATAGGTTAAATACTTCACGGGTTTATTCTTTACGGCAAATATTATGCTGACATACGTATTTGATGCACCGCCCAGCTCTTCAAATACTTGTGAGACGAAATATTTCGAGTGGAATATCAGAGATCTGACGCCAGTGCTGTAAGCTTTAAACCAACAAATGTGGCATTACATAGCTGATTTGCCACGCACAAGACACACTCAATTGTTTTTAATTACACACACTTGCTGATTCATAAATTAGCTACCGTTATAGTTTTTTGTTTTATTGTCCACATTCCGTGCCACTTGTGTGTTATTTTTCCACACTGACGCCCACAATAATTTGCCACTTATTTATGGCTAATTACTTCAGCACAAATTAGTCACAAATTGGCAGCTGACTTGTCACTTATCGATTGTTTGACAACCTAAAATAGTAAAAACAAAGTTGGAAATAAATGAATATGCGAAGAAGAGAAGCGTAAACAAGGCGACAAGGCTGTCACTGAGTGCCAAAAGGCACGCAACGAAAGCTTGGATGCTACGAGGGGGAAAATCCATACAAATAAATGTGCACAAATGTTGTGTAACAACAAAAGCAATACGGAAAACAAAAATATTCACCAAACAGTTTTCTGTTGATGTTGATGCCACTTCCGAAGGGTCGCTAGGCATATTGGTCTGAAAGCACTTAAGCCAGCAAGATTTTAATAACACAGCGTGTGGCTTCGACGCCTGAAATTGCGCAAAAGATTTTCCAAAATTTGCTTAACGGTTATGCAAATATATTTTTCTCGAATGCTCTTACACACTTCTATTCTCTGCTTGAGCACGCACTTTGCTTTTGACTACCTCTGACTTTCACACTTGAAAAAGTCAACCTTCTGTGCCGATTGAATGCGTTCGATTTGTACTTCAATAAATGGAGGCCGACATTTTTGAAGCCCACGCATTTAAATATATATATATATATATATATATAATACATATATATACATATATGCATTAAGGTTCTACTTCTGGTTACTAACTGCTGTTCGGATGCCAAGCCTATGGTTGCCGTTCAATGCAAATGGTCATGAAGGAAATTCACAGCCTTCAAGTGGGTTCACTTTACTTTGCCATACTTTTGCCCATGAATGTATTATTTATTTACTTATATAACGCTTTCGTTGCCTTATTAGCTTCTCCATGCTCCATGTGCCTTTGTTCACCATCCAATCTATTAGTTGTGTCAATAAGCATTTACCCAATTTTACACTTTAACGCTTTGTATTCTGCTCGCCTGCCTATTTAAGCTGAAAATATTGGCACATTTGACATTTTACACTCTCCCTCTGCCTGCATGCGCCTGTTGTTAACTTTTTTTCCTCAACATGTTGGTAACTTACAATTTCTAAGCGTTTAAAGGCTGCAGATTGGCTGCTTGCCACAAAAATGCCCACAAAATCGAGGGCAGGAAGTGCGGAGTCAAGTAGCCAAATGTATGTGGAAGAAAGAGAATGGTGTGGGTATTTTAAGCCACTGGCTAAGCAGCGTAAAAATTTCAGCTAGCGAGTAAAATTAGTATTAGTAGTAATGAGAAAGTAATATATATAGAAAGTAATTTCCCTTAAATCCACTCATCTCTCTTTTAAGTATTATTGTAGGCTTAGATTATTGTTGAAAATCCGGCCAATTTTCGTATAACAGTCTAAAGTTCAAATTATATGGAACAATACTCAAATCTTTTATTAAAGTAAACAAGATCTTCGAAGTTTGAGGTTTCGTTGAACGCACACCGGCAACATTGTTGATGAAGACATTTCACCAGACTTTTTGCTTGATCTTTTCTAGAGTGTTTTTGGCGTCTAACTGCTTCATTCTCTCTGATTATTTATGAAGCTAGTGAGATAAATTAGATGGGAAGCCCCTAAAACCACTTTAATAGCTGTAAAAATCTAATCGTTATTCTTCCCAGGGCTTCGGCCAACGAACTCGAGACTCTAAGCATTTGGCGCTGCATTATTTCTCTCGAAGCTCTTTCCACGCACGATCTTTTTTTAACTGATATTTTTGCACAATTTGATGACCGCTGTTCAGTTTTGGCTTGGCATCTGCTAAATTGCGCTTTCGCTAATCAACAGACCAATTTTTTGAGTAGTTTAGAGATTTACATACGGAGTTAGTTCATTATTAGTATTACTAGCAATTCCTCCAACTAAAGACTTTGGTTTTAGTGTGCGCTGAAGATAGTTGATTTTAAAATTTGTTTACTCACATTGGTAATTTTCCATTTATTACTGTATTGAACTGGTCGTATAAAGTGTTTTTTTTTTTACTTTTTTACTGAAGAATTTTTGAACCAATGGCTTTTAGTTATGATTACATGATGCATATATACATATATATATGTTTTGAAATAATTGGATTAGAAAATCGGCTAGAATGCTGTCTGGTTGAAGCACTTCTTAACTATCTACCTGCACAACTTCAATGACACCATGGTTATTGTGCTAAGAAAACTATTTCCCCAATATTTCCCCAATATTTGTCAAATTTATACTTTTCCAGTTACCGCGCTTTAGCTATCGCCGACCCTTGAGATATATCTCGAAGATTTCCATTATCATATCATATTTTAATATCATTCTTCTGGCTTTTTCAACCTTTGGAGAAGCATATTTGAGTTGATGTTAATAAGAAAAATTTTGTTTTCAAGGTTATAATGTGATTATTAGAATTTTTTGTTGAGAAGGCTACAATACTCCAGAAACTCCCTTTGTGAAAAAACTTTGGATATTAGTGATGTGCGGCGGTTCTCCAAAATTGGGATTTACTTAATTATAAACCAAGTCCAGCTTAAATATTAATTGTATATAAATTTCTCAAAGTTTAAAGAATATTTTACGAAAACGATGTACTGCGAAATATAGATGGACCACCAAGAAACTAATGTCAGGATGTGCTTTGCCTGTGATAAAATATATGTAGTGAGTAAATAAAAGCTCTAAGAAGTACTTAAAAACAAAAAGCTCACCACAAAGAGCAGAATGAACAGAAATGAACAGAGAATTCATATTAGGCAGCTATAGAGAAACTATAGAGGCGACTATACCCCACTCCAAAAGGCAGAGTTTCAATAATCTTCTGTCTTCCGTCTGTCAATCTTCTATTGCTCTAATTGGAACAAAGTGGTTTTAGTGGACACATCGTAGCGAAAACTAATTAAAATCCTTCTCTGAACCTGCTAAAGCTGCACAATCGCACAACAGGCGTTTTAACCTTGCACTTGCGTTAGCTTAACTTCTTCACATCTCCTTAAATGTGATCATAATGTAATTTGTAAGTGTAGTCAACGCTTTCACCAATCACCATTTCTAGCCACATTTTTCAAGTAGCTCATTTCGTTTGTTTTTCGCTTATTATATTTCCGGTCGGCGTACCGTTATTTTTATTATTATTATTTTTATTGCCTGTGTGCCGTGCATGTGCATTTCCACTACTTGAATGTGTAGAGTCGCCACTAGGCTGCTTCCTACGGTGAATTGTTAGTTTGGCTTTTGGTTTTCTTTTTCGTTTTCGTTTTCGTTTGCTGTGCAATAGATTTTCTCGCTTCGCTTGCGACCAGACCAACCAACCGACCGACCTTTATTATTATTACTACATCCTCAGTCTGTTTCCACGTTTATTTTTGCATTTTCTTGCGTACGCGTGCAACTCTATTTGTATTTGTGTTTGTATTTGTATTTCCAGTTGGTTCCACTATTTGTTTGATGCTAATTTTATTTATTTTCCGTCCATTTCGTCCGTTCCGCCCAGTCAGCTGGTTTCACTTTCACTCACTCCTCACTCCTCGCTCCAAACATTTACGCAGCCATTTATTTGCTTATTTGCTTCTTTTTTGTCGATGTTGTTGTTGTTGTTGTTGTTGGCTGTCGTTTCGTTATTGCTTTAATGTGTGAAAGACATTTTTATTAATTTTACTTCGTCGGCGATTAGTGTGATTAGTTTTTCTTTTTCTTTTTGTTTATTTCTCCTTGTATAAGTGTGTTTCCGCTTTGAGTTTGTAACGGCAATTTTGTTATGGTTTTTGCGGTTTTCGTAAAGAAGTAAATTGCCGTGACTTTGAGTTATTGTTTATTGTGTTTTCTCTCTAATTAATCTATTTTTTTTTTTTTTGGTAAATATATTGGATATCTGCATATCCTTAATAACTTCGGCACCTTCGCCTTCGTGTTGGCCATTTCCCGTCATTTATTGTGTTTACATCGCGCTCGTAATTATTATTCTCTATTATTTGTTTAGAGGCAATTGTACCGCCTTAATAAAAGTACCGGAAATTAGAGATATAATTCTTCGCCAGGAAATATTAAACGAAAAATATGGCATCACTTCATCTTATATGCAAGACATTGAAAGTTTTTAAGTTAAATTTACTTTGTTTGTATTCATAACTAATTACTTAACAGCTTATGCCCAATATAATAAGAAGGCAAAAAGCACTAAGATATGATATTTTTATTGTTCAAAAGCTCTCCTATTTGAGGTTATGTTTGTAAGCTTTATTCAAATGAGTACACATCATTAATTATTCATCATTATGTACTCTTTTAGTGAGGCTATCACTTCGAATTATTCCATAAAAAATATGTCACCATATCGTCCTCTTCTAGGTTCTTGCATAGTTGCTCGTAGAATGACCCTTTTATGTTAGTTTTAATAAAAATGAAACTATGGTTATATCATATCAATTCGGCTCATCGCTCTTAGTCCACTCCGGAGTGAAAGGATGAGGCATGCCCTATATATGAGCGACCATAGCGCATTACATTCCTCATAATTTAATAACCCTATTCTCCTCTGTACTTTCGTGGAAAGAGTGGGGTTGTCCTTTCTCTAACATTAAATTTGTAAATGTAGCCACTTTTCGTAACTGTTATGAAAAGAACTACTCTATTTCTATTCTGGTCTTCCAGACAATATTCCTGAAATGGCACAAATTTGGGGATTGTATTTTGATGTGAAATATTGAAAATATCGAAATATATAGACTGATGCCATAAATTGAAGAAAATAATATAATGACAACCGAGTGGACTTTTACTTCATGCCGCTTTGTAATGAGGATTATTGGGATAGGCAGAAGTTTGATCTAATGAGACTTAAAGTCAGCAATAATGTGGGATCACTGGGGCACTGTGGGATCCCAACTGCTTGGACTTTTAAGTTAATATTACTGAATATTAAATTTAAATATCTTGTATTATTCTTTTACGAGAATTATTAAGCCAATAAGAATTAAAGGAAAAAACGAACCTACTTCCAATAAAAAACTACACCAACATCTTGATCTTGCCAACCTAACCTAAAAACGCATTTCCAAAATCTGTAAACTCACTTCCCTGCCTATTATCCTCATGCTCCATTACTTCCTTTCTCCAACGCAATCCAAGTTTACACCAAACTTTTCCGCATTGTTTATTTTTATTTTTAGCCAGAAATAACTTATTTCTTTGACACTAATCAAAATGGAAATTGCAACTTGTTGTTGTGATACTCGGGTATTTGTCGCAGTGCGAATTGCGAATGCAATTTGGGTTGAAATTGTTTTATGTTGATATTGTCATTGTTTTTGCAACGTTGTCACGCTCAAATACATTTGCATTTTTGCGTAGTCAATGAGAGTATACGAAGAGCGGGCGTCAATTTTAAACAACAACAGAAACGAACAAAAAAAGAGAAAACGAAAAACCAAATACAATATACATTATAAAATAAAAATAAAGTGAGTGAGTGAGAAAACTTTATCAACTTCGAGTATTGAATCCACAAAAGAGGCTGGCGGAAAGCGCTGCAGCAGCGAATCCACTAAATTGAAGGAACTTTGGCATAAAATTGCGTGTGTATATATCTCCATGAGAGTTGTAAATAAAGATAAGAGCTATTTCAATTGAAATGCAATAGAAGTGTCAAGCAAAGGGAGCAACTCTTGTTAAAAGGGTGCATTCTTTTTTCTCTCAGTGTATCCGTAATGAGGTGCGGAATGGATATACCGTTGAGATTTTTAGCTAGTGTAGTGGAGTAAGGCAATTCAAAGTTCGGGTCGAATAGTATTTTCGGAATTTAATATACATATATTTTATCAGTATCGCTCCATTGCTTTTGGATGGTAGGGAGCCAGGGATATAGATAAGACTTAATATTTTACTCCGTTCTGAAACATTCCGGCTTTCAGAGTGAAGTCCCAACCCATTTATGGTGACGTTTTTAAAATAAGTTTCTCATACAGGTCTCATAGATCCGATATCCCTTACTTAAAAAATCACCTGAATCAAATTTTTTCAAAAATGAGAAAGCAAATCAAATTGTCCTGATAAATTATTACATTTAATTTACAAAATAATAAAAGAGGAAAAATCATTATTATATTTGGAATTTATCGGGCTATGTCACAGGCCAATTTTGGATAGCGATTTTGCCCCGTTATGTTCCTTAACTGTTAATAATCTTCGAGAATCTCCCTAACTTTTCAATTTAAAACGATCCTCCTCTCTGAGATAGAGCTATAAAACTTCTTAAAAAAGCACATTTTCAATTTGGCGGGCTATTTACACCACTTTTTTTACTATTTTATTATGGTCAGACCAAATTGACCACTTTTTAATATGATATTGATGCCTTTATTTAGTTGGATACAATAACTTCTAAAGTCGAAAATGACAGTAATTTAACGAGTAGTTGTAACCATTCATGCTTAGATTTTAATTGTTGATAAATTGTATATGATATGTATATGTATGAAATGTATATATATTATATAATTCTATTATAATTGTAAGATAAGTAATCCTAAAGTGGATAATGGTAGACCCTTACTCCTTTAATATTTGGAAATTCATTAGGTAGCCACTATCATATTTATTTTGATTAGTAAAGCATAAGTCTATACCAGGTGTGTAAATCTGTACAAGCCTTACACCACTTCTTGTTCTCGGGTATAAAAACTGTTGTGTGTAATCAATACTGATGCTCATGTGATGCACACTCGTTTATATTCTGTTTTTATCTTCCATTGTATTGTTGTCGATATTCTAGCTGTAACTGTGCGGCATGCCACACTTGCGTTGTGCTGCATGCAATCTGTGAAAATTGCGAGTAATTTAACAAAATCTCTTGCAACACGTGCCACAGAAATACAAAACTGAGAGTGTTAGGGGCTAAGGAGTTGCTGCAACACTTTTAGCATCCTTCGATGAATTGCTTGCGAAGATTTGTTGTGCGTGTGTGAGATGTATGTAAAGATATAAATATTATTTCACGAAATTTTTACAAAACTCTAACTTTTACTTTGTATTCAAATAGGAAAAATTTGAAATTTTCGCTATTTTTTTTTTTTAAGGGAATTAACAGTGGAATTGAGAATCTTCGAAATTTTATTTATTAAGAAAAATATTTTGAAATTTTTGCCCACAAACCTACAATTTCAATATGAGTGTTTTGTTAATTCTATATATTTCGATTAGCCTTTTCTCCAACACATAGCGCATGGAGTGAATTCAACTAGCTAAATTACCCCCTTAAGGTAAATACTGCAATTAGGTAGCATCTCAGATAATGTGTTTAATATATTTCAGTTATACAATATAATTTGAATGCACATATTTATTTATAACGGTACTTATTTATATAATAATTTTCGTGATACTCTTTACAGGCACATAATTGTATTGACAAAACCAATTCAAATGGAATAATTACAATAATAATAACATGAATACCCTTGGATTGTGTGCAATTTCCACTGCACTACTTCATAAATACTTAAGTATCCGAGTTTCGAAAGTGTTGCTTTAAATTTAATTGTGTACTTATCGAATATGAGTATTCGCTTGTGTGAAAACTACTGGTGCATGCCACTAAGTAGACAAACTTATTAACCCCAACACTTAAGATGATTAGGAAATGTTGACATTAGTTAAACAGTTATCGGGTTGAGAGTGCCTTGTACGTTAATATAAAACCGATAACTTGTGGAAATATAACTGTAAAATGTGTATATGTAAACGAATATGTACATGCTTAATTTTAAAGTGATGCGCAAAAATATATGCGTTACATAATGATTTATATGATGATAAGCACAGAATAAATACATGCCAGAGTATTTGTGTTAATAATAATGTATTAATTGTATAGCAATTGAAACACGAAAATAACAAATACAATATCACACTATAGCCAAATGTCAAACTAGTACGAAAAATACTAGTTTTTAAGTGACCAGTTTAGTACCAATTAAAAAACGAGTCTTTGATAGGGTATATTACTTTAGCTATTTGATGTTATTAAGCAAACAAAAAGTTATATATTTTATTAAATTTGTTTAAAATATTATATTTATTTTTTTAAAATATAAATTTTTAAAAAATATGTTCGACTGATTAGTTGGGCTTGCCGTTAATACTAGTTACAAACTAGTTTAAAACTAGCACATTTCACTTCAGTGCATATATGCTTACATATCCATATATGTAACTAAATGTCGTTGCCAAAATTTTGTTGTCTTTCACTTTCTCCGCTACTACTTAATTATATGCAAATTCAGCTTTAGTAAATTCAACTAGTTATAAGGTATTTATGTACATATACAATATATCAATACGAAAACCACATCTGATAAATTAAAATTATTGTTTTATGCTTTTTGGTTGAACAACAAATATGCAGTATTACCACAGGCAATTGACAAAAATTAGCCATCAATTATGCAGAGACATGTGTAAAGCCCTGAGGATGTAATCACAATTATAATATACTTCTGAAACAAAATGTCAACAAAATATGAAATCCCTTCGCAAAGAAAACTCATAAATTCCTTACTAATTGCTATACGTTTCCACTGCTCAATCAATATTGCTTAGTATAGTTATGTGAGTAAGTAAGGCTTTGTTGGTAAAATGCAAATTAATTCGGAATCAATTTCAAGTGATGTTGCACGCAAGCCACTGTAATTAAGTGCTGCCAACTGTGAAAGCTAAATGCTGCTCAATCCGCCTGCTTTAGTTTCATTTTACATATATTTTGTGAATATATTTTCACAAAATTCAACACAAGTATATTCGCACAGTGGTCGGTATATAGTATTACTCGAGGTTAACGGCTTAAGTTCTTCCGCTGACAGCTGACGTCTTGTCTTATTTGACAGATTGGCCGAAAATTTTCGATGTAAGTAATTACGTCGGCACACACGCTATTTAAACGCTGCAAGACGTAATTAACGTGTTCTTTCTGCAATTAGGCTGAAATACTTATATGAAAGTGTACACTGCGCATAGTTTAGAGTGATAAGAGATAGTTTTCACTTAACAAAGCAAAGTAGTTACAATTTTTTCACAGCTAAATGTGCTTTTATTCGAGATCACTTATAATAATATCAACCAGTAGTATTAGCGACAGCATTAGCAATATCAATATCAATATCGACATCGGTATCTATATCAGTATCAATATCAATATCAATATCAATATCAGCATCAATATAAAAATGAATATCAATATCAATATCAATGATCTCAGCACGACTATGATCAATTTTGGGTTTTAATTTTTGTCAGTGTACCTATTTTCCCAAAAAAAGCTGGAATAGAAACTCGAAAAACTTTCGCTCGCGTCCAGGAAGCACGCTAAGCTCTGCGGTGGTTAAGAATTGGACTTATAAAAAGTTGCTGTTCACCAAAATCGCATCCGATTCGTTTTGCGGACAGCTGAAACAACAGAACAATAATATAGGAACATTTCTCCTGAAAAATATTTTTTGTGAAAGCGCAAAGGAATTTTACTGTAAAAGCTTAAGGGAAACCACAAACCAAAGGTTTTACGCTTAAATAGAAGGGAATGCGACTGTCGATTGTGGCGGCTACAACAGTCGCTTTGTTGCTTGTATTGGGCAATATATTGCCACCAGCGGGCGCAGCAAAGCGACAAAAGCGATGTAAGTGACAAAATTGTAGATATCGAATTGCGAGAATCGTGTATTTATATAATGGAATATTTTTGTTGAGTTTTTTTTTTTTTGTCTTTATTTTAATTCGCTATGACAGTGCAACTTTCGAGACCACAACAACACAAGCATACTTACAGCAGCGATACCGAGGCACATGCACGTAATGCGGATACTCTTGACGCCCACGAAGCGGCTGCCTCCGCTAGTGACCAAGCGTCTGGCGATAGTGGACGCGGTTTCATGGCAAAGTGGATGATGTTCAAAAGCATGTTGCAACCAACACAGCCTCCGCCAGCCAACAATATTATCATTGTGACTGAACCCACATACAACACAATAACAACACCCACCACAACAACCACAACTACGCCGATATCCACTTATACAACACCCACAACACCCACAACGCCAACAACATCAACGACGACGAATTCGACGCGCGGCCAATTCACACACATTGTCTACGCACGACAGGATAATGGTGCGCACGAAGGTGGTGCGAAGTTGGCGACACCCGCCGATGCACCGGTAGCGCCCACAATGACTAGTGCACCGCAATTGACTGCCAATGCAGGCAAACCTTTGTTTATGAGCACAAAATCGGGTATGACTAATCAAATTCCAATGATAGGACAATTCCCACGTCCAGCACGGCAACGGATGCGCAACAATCGTGGTCAGCTGAAACAAAATGTACGCAGACGGCGCATACAAACACAACAACATATTGCAAAAGTGCCGGTCAATAATTACAACAAAAGACAACGTTTACAGGCGCAAGGCGCTGCCGGTAAGCCATTGCAGCAGCAGCAGCAGCCCAAACGTCGAAAGGTTGTTCGAATTCCTAATCAAATTCGTAAAGTGCATAGAAAGGGTAGTGCCGGCGATAGTGTGCTCATCGTCAACAAAGTGGATCAGGTTGGTGTTGGTGTTGGCGCTGGCAATAAGTTTGACACGAACTCACGTCTGCAGCAATTCATGAATAACCTCCGGCATCCGCAGACGCCGTTTGTCCCTAATCATCACTGATTACTTTACTAGCGCATTTGTCGCTGGCCATTGTCTACACCTACCCTCACCGCTATTGATGCTGTTGTTGTTTGTGATTGATATTTCTCAGTTGAGCGACGGTGTTAAGTGAGTTAAGTTAGCAATAATGGGAGAGCATATTGGCAATGGCATTCGGCGTTCGAAATGTCACGCGCAGCAACACTGTGTGTTTTCGAACTAAAATCAAATTATATGCTTATTTGAACGTATTACAACATTATAGCAACAAATGGACTATCTGACATATTTTCCACGAATTCATGCGAGCCTTTGAATATCTAACAATAATAATAATACTCATATGCACACCTCTTGTGGCGCTCAGAAAATATGTAGCCTTTTAATTTATTCCGCGAAGCAAAGTTATTTCTCGTTTTTGGATAATTGGCAGAATAGATCAAAATCTCTTTTGTTACTTAGACCTTTCTACTAAGTCTAAGTACTAGTCTAAGCTAGATTGTTGTGTAATAAAAATAGATATTCTTGGAATTTGTGTAAATATTCATACTTTTTTACTAGTGAAAATAAAGCCAAAATAGAAGTTGGGTTACTCTTCACTCGGGTGGTAGGCGGTGTTAAAAGCCAATTCAACAGTTTTGCTTATAACATGATTTGTTTCATACATCTCACTTTTTCCTAGACGTATCTGTTCTACAGTTAAACAGTTGGGTAAGCTCGTTGTGTCGGGAGTATCAACCGTCTGTCTTCATGATTGAATAGTTTGCTTACCAGGTTTCAGTTAATTACATCGGTTATAAAAACCAAATTCAGCCATTTGTGAGAGTCAACAAAAACAAACAGAATGTCCGTTCATTTTATATGACAGTGGTCCAGTTTGGATTATTTGGAATACCACACTACTTTTAGTGTTAAGGAGCAAAGCCCAGGTAGTTCTACAAATAAATTCTTACAACCAGATATTGTTGAAAGAATTCATCTTGTATTTTTGTTGTTCTGACAAATATATTTATATATAGGTAACACAATGCACAAATTGTAAATGTACTCATCAAACCTTATAATTTCCGATACCATGCCACAATTCTGTCTTTATGGTTGTCAAAAAATTCTTTTCTTATTTTCTTATTACGTAATAATATCATAATTTAACTTCGTGAGGCGGCCCCTTAAATACTTATGTTAACTATAGATGTCTGTCGATTGGTAAAGTTATCGTGATATGTGCCTTTTACATTAAGTCAAATTGAATGACGATCGAAGTCAAACCAATGAGAAATTCATTTCATATTCAGAGCAATTTAATTTAACACTTTTTGAGCCCTTTTGACAACCTAATGTCAAATTATTGCTTTTCAATCAAGTTGGTATATATTGTAACCGTTATCGGCGAATTGACGACTTAACCTGTTGTTATTTGGATTGTTTTGTTAGATGCAGTGGAAATACTTGTCATCGAAATCTCATGATTGTCAATTCAATGTCACTAAATTTGATGTTATAGAAACCGGCATATGTAGTACATAAGGTTTGGGAGATATACCAACCCTGTGATATTTTATGGTCCGAATATTTGATTTCATGTGATCAAAATAAAACTATATGGGATGACAAATTCGGGTTTTCAAAATATTTCAATCCAATGTCATTGATCTGGAAGATTTTTGATTTTTAAAAATTTAAATAAAATAAAATTTAATAAAATTGTTTTTTTTTTTTTGAGATCACTCTGAATTAAGGTGGATGGTAAATTTGATCTTTAAAAGAAAATTGTTCTCGTGGATTGTCTTTAGTAACTTGCTGACAGCTTCCTCATGCCTAATATTTCATCCAAGATATGACCAAGATATCTCGCGTGCCTTCATTCGGCGGTCTGTCAACACCAGATTGTATACCTTTGTCAAATTATCCTTATATACTACTAGTCAGATTCGGCTGACCACTACAACCCTCATACAACTCAATGCTTGATCTTACTTGCACTCTTCAACCAGTGAGCGAGACTTCCACTATTCATTGCTTTTAGAATTTTATTTTAGAAAATATTAAATATCTTTAAATAGTAAGCAATTTAAACAGTTCCATCACCGTTTCATGCAACATTATTCTTTCGCAAAATATGCTGAAGTAACTCCACTAGTTCCGCCTTGCAATATTTTATCAGTTTCCGCTGCATAAAGTGCAAGTACTTTTAACTACCGTTTTACCGGCTGCCAAACTTCTGACTTTCTTATAGTTATGTATGGGCGTGTGTATGTATGTCTGCATGTTTATGACCAACTGCTGCAGCCACTCATTCTAATTTGGAGCCAGCAACGGCATGCGGGGTCACACGCTCCACGCTCCACGCTCCAGGCTCGACGTTCGCCAGCACACGCTCCCACCCATTTGAGTGAAATAAATTTTTGACTGCCTTTTCATTTACATTTTGGCATTTCAATTGAAATTTATTTGCATATTCATAAAATCATTCGGCGATCCAGCCAAACGCCTGCAACTTGGCAAAGTTTGATGAAGTGAAGTGTGTGAAGAAGGAGAAGAAGAATCGAGAAAATGAAAACAACAACAGCAGTTCAGCATAAACTTTGTTGCGATTTTGGTTTGCTGCATGCAACTTCTTCTTTATGGCAGCAGATTTCGTAAGGAGCAGGAAAACGGCAGAGTTGTATAAACAATTGTTGCGGGAGTGCCAATGCAACAGTGCAGGTGTTCGAGCTGCCAGAAGCTCCTATTCCAACTCCTACAACGCAAATGTGCCTCCGATACAAGCGAAAGCTAAATGTGTCCATATATGTGTAGGTGTTTCAAACTCATATATATAAATGTGCACAAAGTTAAAGATTGGGCAGAAAGTTGCATTCTCACAAAACGATATTGTCGTAAAACTCTTTTAGAAGTGAGATTGTGGCAGGTGAAATACTATGGAGCCAACTAAATTTTTATGTGTGGCGGGTGTGGGTTATAAAGTAGATTTAACTTCCGACAAAGGAGGGCGTAAACTTCGAAACTGAGTATTTTTCTTTAATATAGTTTTTGGCTACAAACAATGCTATTTTAATCAATTTGTTGTTGGTGGTTTAGGTGAATTTTTGCTTCGAATACATACTTAGTAGAGGATGTCCAAAATACCAAAATGTCTACAATGTTGTATTCGAACATGTTTGGAAAAAATTAGGCATAAAATTAGGCTGCGTATTAAGGCTGATCCCGAAGAACTGCAAATATATTTCTACTTCTTCTTCATCTTTCAAAAAAGGACGAAAATTAGAATACAGCAATATTTTTAGTCCGATTATAGCCCAAGATTACCCTTTGAATAGTTACCGGTTAAAACTCCTACAATTAGGAAAATATGGACTGTGCTGATGGCAAGTATATCACTCCATCTCTTGCGATTTATATCGTGCTTGAGAGGCCTTGTGACCGCGCAGCTACTCACGGTTGACCACCGCTAGCCAAGCTTAAGACCCATTTATCCAGTAGTAGACAACAAGGACACAACGGAACTCTAACTCATTCTTTGCCCGATTAAAGTCAGGCAAGAATACTATTCCTTGTAAGCTCTTCAGTTTTACAGCATACTGCGATTCCACAATATATTATCGGGAAGTAGCTGGAGGCAATTGATAATTGATCAGTGAAGTTCAAGTATCACTGTCTTACTATTAGTCTGGATACTCACTTTTAAGAAGAAGGCAACACTGCGGAGCAATAGATCTCTTGCTACGGTAATGACCTTATTCTTCAATTAAAAAGGGGTTATTTCCGATAATAATATGCGGAGAAGAGAGGTCTCAAAGATATAAAAGTTATTTTCTGATCCCAAAATTGCTTAGGCTTTGTTCTTTATTATCCGCAACGAGGCAAGCCCACTCTTGACCTAACTATCGAGGAGGCATTAGAACTTTCCACCCATCTCATGCATAAATATCGAGTAAAGCATTTGCATAATTTTGCGCTACCGAGCAATATTTTATTGATCTCTCAGAAATTACAGAAACTGAATACGTCTAAAGTTATTGGCGAAAGCCGAAAACGGATTCACATTGTTTTGATATTTGTGATTTTTTGGCTTCAACTGTCTACGTTTTGGTTGCTCAACATCGTATGGAGAGACACTAGTCTGCATTAAAGCTTGCACTTCAGGCGGCAGATAGACTGGAACCAACTGATTACTTGGGCTGAGTATGAAATTTTGTGGATGCGCTTGATTTTCGGGTTTACTGCCACGTTGTTCATATACCTGCATAGACTCCGGGAAAGGTATTGATTGATAAAACATTTGACGGCGAGCTGCCGGTGCGGGTGTTGTTGTGGTGGTTGTGGTTGTAGCAGTCACTGTGTTATTCAAACTATTCTGATTGATATTTGTAATATTGTTGGGTGCATTGACAATTATGTAGGGAATATTAGCATAACCACTACCTCCACCGCCACCGCCTAGTAGCGTTTTCAAAAAGAAGCCTTTAAACATGCGCGAACTATCACCCGCTTGTGCTGGTTTAAGAACAATCAATGCTTCGGTTGATTTCGTATCCAACTCAGGATTTGGTTCTTCTTCAGGTTCAGCTGCCGTACCAGTCACGGTATCCATACCGGTACCGGTGCCGGTGCCACTAACGTCATCGTCCGCTGTGCCAGTAACCGTTCCGGTATCCACTTGCCGCAATAAGGGTGTCTCGTGTTTAAGGCTGCGACGTTGCTGGTAACTGCGATGCTCTGTATAAGCAATTTTCATTAATACATTTCATAACTTAAATAATCATAAAATTTTACCAAAACTTCGTCCATCCGCCACAAAAATACTGAAGATCAGTGTAATATAAAAAAGTGTTTGTTTCTTGGAAGAAATCATTATGTATCGGTATCAATTTTTGTTGAACGATTCGGTGCAACTGTAGTGCTGTCTTCAGTCTTCAGACTTTTATATACTTGTGACATTGTGAACATTGATCCAAATTAATAATTGCGTAAAATATTATACCAAAGTTAGTTTTCCCTATAACCAATAAATAAAGAGCTTCCTTAATCGCTATAATTAGTCACTTCTTATCGCATCATGTTTACGATCTTATCTAAATCGCAGTCATTAGAGCACTCCAACTAGCTTACGTGCTTTCACTTAAGGTCGATGTAAAGTTAATGAATGAATGCAAGAAATATATTTTGTTAGTAAATAATATTTTTTGCTGTAAATTATTGCTTAGTGTAAATTAAATATGTTTTTGGGTGGAACATATCAAATATATGTACGAGATTGTTAGATAGACCAGTGAAAGTTACCAGCCTCATTCATTTACATTTGATATTCGAAAAAATGCTCTATTTCCAGCAAAATATGATATTAATGGCATCAGAAAAAAAAATAAAATTAGCAAAAATAAATAAATCGGTAAAAATAACGCTAGGGTTTGGATATAGGGTTGCAGCTAAACCCATTTCACATTCGCTTAAAGGTGCTAGATATCATAACCTCAAAAGATAATTAGCGAGGGAGAGTAAACGTTTACGAGGAATACACCACAGAAACATTTTTTTGAAGGTGGTATAATGTTGAGTTTTCCTATTCAACGCGATGGGTATTATTTTCACTCCTGCCTTGGAGACTAACTCAATTATTCCTAATTTTATTATGGTGAAGGCCAGTGCTCTAAGTAACTGTTGATCACTTTAAACCATGATCTTGATGAAACCAGATATGGGTCTGTCATAGTTGTTTATTTAGACATGGTGGTGGTCTTTGAGAAATCGCAGATGGATTGGAATTTAGAAGCCTTCTTTCACCAAAGACCTGTGTCTCTGCAGACAATCTGAGAGATCAATAACTGATTATTCAAGAGTAGTAGTTTTATAGTAAGCAGCGTAGATCCCACAGTTCCCATAGGTTCATAATTATGGAAGTTCTTCAATGAAAACTTTCGACAACATTCGTACTCGAATGAGCTTTCTCGACGGGTCACTCCTAGAACTAAATCTCTAGTTAACATATTAACATTTTAACTAAACACTGAACGCTAGCTCAAAGAACTCTGAACACTCGCCGAGACTTATGCTACCACAAGAACAATGACCATGGATTCAAGGCTCGGATTTTAAAGGAGCTTCTGAAGTTTATTGTGAGTTTAATTGGAGCACTGTTCGCTCAGAGTCAGAGAGCCTTAACTCTCTGAAATAAGATTATTATTAATCCATGGTTTAATAAAATTTTAATAACTTCTTAGCCACACTACTGCAATGTGTCCACTAAAGCAACATCAAAAAGTGTTGCAAATTTAATTTTTAAACAACTGAATTGAATTCTTCTGCGAAGCAAGGGACATATATTTTTTTTTTAATTTCAAAGAGCTATGCAAACAAATAGTTTAACAAAGAAAAATGAGGCGACTAAGTACATGCCTCTCAACTCTTGGTCTCGCCCATGTAATTGAAGTGCGCATAATTACCACTTTTCATTACGCCGCTATAATTTTTCATTTAACCCCCTACATTTATTTATTTCGCGCTCATATTTTTTAATCTGCCTCCCGAAACCAAAAGCAAGCAGCTTGAAACAAATGAAACACAAAATTTCAGAAAGGGGTGAACAACGGAGCTGGAGTGAGGCAGAGAAAACAAGAGAGAGAGAGAGAGAGAGAGAGAGAGAGAGAGAGTGCAGCATCTTAAAGCTGCTCATACAGTCACAATAGAGACAGCAATGACCCAAATTCGCGACTTCCCGGCAGTCGATGAAGGTGAAGTGGGTCGAATTTGTGTGTATTTTTTGCCTTCGAGCAAAGATAAATGTACTCGTCTACAAAGAGTTAAAGACCGACGTAGAGGTGGCATTAAAGTTGATAAGCACCTGTCTGCGCTGACAGCAAAGGTTTGAGGGACATTCAAAAGAGCGAAAGTAGCAAAAACATAAACCGAGCAAAAGAGTAAATGAATTCATTGGTCCCATACGAATTTCAAAGTGTATATTTATGAGTTTTGTACATAACTATGCGCATTTAGGCGAACATAACGGTTGGGGCTACCATACCGTTAAAAGCGCACACCTGACTTATTAATCCTCTAAGCTGAGCTACTTGACTTTTAGCAGTTTGAAGTTGAAGTTTTAGTGTCTGCAGTGGGTGCTTGGCGCTTTTGGGCTTGATTTCGTAACCGTTAGTCATAGACATACATATTTACAGTTGCAATATTGCGCTGTTAATGCGCCATTATATAAAATATTTTTCATACTAATTACGGTGGTGCGCAACATTCCAGCGTCCACTCCAACGATAAAGCGCTCCCTCACTCATGCTTGCCTAATGCCCCGCAATGTACCCTCTAAAGCCCATCTCCAGCGCCAAAGCCATAACCGCATATTTTTGCAATTATTCTCCATCCGCCGCCACTCACTTTCGTTGTTTTAAGTCCCGCATTTTCGCCATTCGCATTGCTTTTATCTACATTTTATCTCAGATATCTATTTACTTTTAGGTTGAGGCGGTTTTTGTATATGGCAGTTGAGTAATCACCTGCGGCCATCTCAGTTGCAAACATTTTGTTTGCTTTCCGCGAATTTGACTTGTGCAAATAAATGAACTTTGCATAAATTTTCGCTTCAAATGCGGTTGGAGAAGATTTTTATTAACGCTTGTGTCGATACCAGGGGGTCTTATATGACACTGTGGCATGTTTAAAGGCAGTGTTTTAACTCCCTAAAGAGTTAAGTTAGAAGTCTGATATTCTTAATAATGCAAGTTTTCGTGAAAACTGCTGCCTTCCTGTAAGAACAACTTGACTTACCTTAACTTGTCGATGTGATCTTTTACCGCTAGGTCTGAAAAACATTTATGTAATACCAAATACATAAGGTTCTTTTATGGTTGGAGTGGTAGAAGCTTGTTATGGGCATCTGTAATAAGAATTTGGAAATAATAAGACAGTATAGTTTACTCTCAGTTATATTATAATATAAGTTTCAGTGGGCAAATTGTGGTTAGTACTAGGGGGAATTCCTACATCCCCTAAAATCCGTCTGTCAAACACGAAGAATTGTTCAAGTTTCAAGTAATTGAAAAAAAAGTCAGGAAACTTTTGATTCAGAACTTGTTACCCCAGTGATCCGAGAATATAGTATACATTCAGCTTTTCTGAGATAAGCAATTTTTGCATAAAATTTTTCTTCTAGGAAATAGTCAATATTACATGTTGATGTCTTAATTCTGAAATAACCTTTAACAAGACAGTCGGAACGGTAACAGAGCTCGGTAATCAGCTAACGGTATTATCAGGAGACGAATTTGTTCTCGTTGGAACTGCCAAGATCTAGTGAAAAGTTGTCCAAAACGTTTTTGCTGGAGCTGTAGCTCCAGGTGTGCTGTAGCATTAGTTAAAATTTCATAGATATTACCTTCCAGCCGCCTATCACCTGTAACCTAAGGGTTAATAATGTTTAAACCTGCTTTAGTTGTTCCATACTACACAACCTCATTTGCTGCTCATTGCAGCCGTCGCTGCCGACTTCATATTTATAATTTGTATAATATTCATAATTCTATTGAGTTGTTTTCCCCCACTACGCAGCGTGTACTTAGCGCTGCGCTTCAGGCGCTTCATCCAACGTCTTACGTATTTCCTTTCATTCTTTTGTTTTCGTTGAACTACTTTGCCTACATTTTCGCTGCCCCACCGCCAGCGTTTTATTATTATTTTCCTTTCAAGATAACGTCTGAACATGACAATAATTGACGCTTAACCACAATACAAAGGATTCGCGAGCAGACCGCATTGATGCTGCCGGTTCGCGTCGAGTGGCAGCACTGCCGTAATGTAAGCTTCAAGCAACTCGCATGTAGAGAGCGTAAAGAAATATATGAAAGTGCGGCTGCTATCATAATGACAGCTTTATTGTACTCAGAGCTATAAGTTCTTTCAACGCGCTTTGAAGAATTAAAAACGCTTAGACACGTGGTTTTGATATCTAGTTAGTTAGTAGTTAATAATTGGTATTTATTTCCATCATCTCTCTATTCGCCTCTAGTTTAGTTATATTATTTAGAAGTCAGCTTTGTGCTCTGTCTGGAAATTTACAATAGAATTGCAGTCAAGTAATTCATATTGTTAATGATTTTGGTATTTTATAAGGAAATCACTTTCAACCTTTTAGTTAGTTGTTACGTCGCCTCTGGCTTAAGACTAATTTGCATAAAGAAAGGCACATATTTTGTTTACCCAGCTTATCTTAGTGAAATTGTAAGATGTACAGATATATTCATTATTTCTTTATCTATGTAGCTTTCCGAGTTCTCCTAGTGATTGTTTGACTTTATAAGAAATTTAGTGTGAGTAATATGCTGGCATCTTTAAAATTTTGATTTTGACTGCGGAGTGATATACGATTTAAAGAAAAAAAGAAAAAACAAAGTGTTTTATAGAACTTTAGGTTTTGTTTCGAACTTTATTTGAAACTAATCTAGTAAGACTAAGAAGAGCTAAGTTTAGGCATTACATACCATAGCACTTTGCTGAGATTAGAGGGTCTGAAATATTTCCAGGGGTTAGAACATTTATTATAAAGCTTCGTATGAACGAAAGATCTAATTTAATGTCAACCAAATTAACTAAAATTTGTAAAGCATATATATCATATTAGTGCTGGTAAACCGATGGACCAATACTACTTACTTTTGGGAGCGTATCACATTATGTTAAACGATATACTCTCTTCTGATTTTATTGATATATGTTGCAACTGATTTTATTACTCCCATTAGAATCCAAGTGTATAGTTGCTAAGCGGAGATGAGTGCCGATTTCCTCAATTTTGGCACCAATAATTTTGACAAAGTGAATGAGAATGTTACAAATCAAAGTAGTTTAAAATCGGGTAGTTTGCGAAATAAGAAATGAATGGCAGCCCCTACCGTGCCATTCCTATAGTTGAATTTGCCGGTATTGACGAAATTCGTCGGCAGTCAGCGGACCATCAATATTGTCGAACACAACCGTTATATGGTTGATCGGTATGCTTATGACCAGATTTCGCACATTGCCACACTGTGGTGTGAAATTTTGGAATTATGGAAATTGTGTCTGGTAGGCATAGTTTAATGAAAATATAGATGTGTTAGATTAGAGAGCAGAACGAGGGTCACTTTTCCATGAATTTTATACCGTCTATGTCTCACCTTACTGTGACCAGCTAGGTAAAATAAGAGCTTCATAACTTAATTACTTTAGGTTTTTTCGAATGACGTCATTTTTTGGGTGTGGAAGTGCTCATATCCTCTCTCCATATTTATTACATTACATTACATTACATTACATTATTAGAAAAATGTAGCGACAGTTTAGAAATACTTTGAAAGGCCCTATGGAGCCTCGTTTGCTAATTTGACTTCTATTTAAATCGGTTTTGGAAAATTGGTTGCTTAAAGCTGGAAATAATTTTGATTTCTTACATATTTTGAGGGTTATAATGAAATAATATTAATTAATTAAAAATAATAATTAATTAATTAATTAAAAGTAAGTTAATAAAAACAAATCTTTTATTATTTTAAATAACTAGTTTATTTTAATTATTTATTTATCATTATGTGCATTTTCATAATTTTTGGCTAATTTAAATTTGTATTTTTCGAACTGACTTCAAATGCGTGCCTAGCTTGCCCATTCAAAGCAAACTTTTTCCGCCAGCAACTGTCAGCCAACTATTGCCGCCGCCAGCCAACGCCATATCCCCTTACTTACATACCGTATTTATGCACATACATAAATCTGTGCAGACCAAACAAATTCGCTCGTAAGCAAGAAAATTATTTTTCTCATTTACCACTGCCAATGGCCGGAAAGTAAACACACGTACACCTAACATAACATAACAGCACAGCTAGTACAAATGCTCTGAGCCGAGCGTATAGACGGCTGCAGAGATGCCAGCACCGTCGATGCTTGGTGTCTATTTGACCTGACCAATTTTGGATTCTGGTCGTGAAGATGGCGCTTGCCCTGGACAGCTTTAGATAAATACGATTTTAAGGCATACAATTTGTGTAGCGACGCTTGACTTAAATGCAGTAACGAGCAAGCGTGCTTTCAACTCGCCCCCTCCACCCCACAAATCGTTTATGCCTTACTTCAGTGCACATTTCGCAGCACACAACCAAATTGTTGCAGTACACTCTTGATGCTCGGTGGAGAGTTATTGCCGTTTACATGCACACACACACACACACACTCATACATATACATATACACATACACATAGATATACTGCCATGGTTGCTATTCATCCGTGGGGAAATTTGTTAAGTGCAATGGAGCGGAAAAGTGATCCGTTGCCATGTGAAGTGAGCAGACAGCTTGTAAAGCTTGCAGCCTCTTCAACAGCTCCTTTCGTCTTGACGCTCTTCACTTCCATTTCCTCTTTGTTTTTTGTTTTTTTTTGTTTTTTTTTACACATTTAGATTACTGATTTTAAACGTCGGCGGAGCTCGTAATTGCCGACGTCTCTGCCGTGATTGTGTGGCATAAATTGTTTATTGACTCATACATATTTGCGCATAGCAATGTGTAGGGTGTCGGGAATATCCGGAAATTTGTTTTTGTTCTTTGCGGGGTAAAATGAGCGTATCTCAATATCAACTGAGTACTAATGCCTCCTTGTTTATCTGCCACGAAAATCGCCTGTAGAGTTCGTTGTTTGCTAAATTTTCGGCTCACTTATTTAGTGCAGCCAATGGTCTGTTATGGCGGATTATAATACGGCGAAAATATTTATTCACTTGCAAGATGCAATAGTGCCCCAGAGTACGAAATATTCATGCTTTTGCACTTTCAATTAAATTAAAAAAATTTTTTTAAATTTTTTTCTTTTGGGTTTCTAATGTTCTGAAAAGGGTATGCAATTTTTCTTGGAAATATTTGTTTGCTTAACAATGTAAACACTTTTTGCCTTCTCTCGCAGAGTTTCGGTACTTTCCTCTATAATGCTGTTTTCCCTTACTCCTCTCCCTTTCTTCTCACCCTTTCCTCTCTCCCCCTTTCCCATCACTCTCCAGAGTTTTGCTAGTTTTCTGTATGTTGTTCTCTCTTACTGCGCTCTCACCATGATCTTCTGCATTATGACTTAACAATCTTTTGAGTTTTTTTTTTGTGCGTAGAACAATACAGTGGATACCGGTTTTTAAATTCAGTGAAATTTTAAGAGAAACCCACGCTGCTCTGAAATGGTAAAAAATTCAAATTTTTTTTAGGTCAAGATCTGTCTGCATTATTTCTTCATGTTCGTTGTGTCTGCAATCTATTGTCTGCAATACAAAAAATTCTTTCATTGTATTTTCATTGATTTTTCAACCAGATCAGCGCAAAATAAATTCTGCTGCAAGTTTCAATACTTTTGTAAAGACATGATATCAAAATTCTAATTTTTAGATCAAAGCAATATAAAATATAATTATATATATATATATAAAAATTAAACTTCTAAAAGACCGACATCGGCGTAACCAATTATGTGTTGGTGCTGTAAACAATATTTTTTCTTTTTAAAACTTCTCTGCTCACTTTATTTATAATACTTTTTCTTTCTTCCTGTCTTCCTTCAGATACGCATTCGTTCTCACCATTTTAAGGCAGGAAGAGAAATATTGTTGACATTTTACAAAATCGTTTTTGGAATTCGTAAAAGAACTCATGATAATGCGCTAGATTATTACAAACTTATATTTTATGATATTTTCTCGATCGTTTGAAATTTATGCTGAGCTGTTCATCGGGAAGAGTTCGGCCTTTTGCTTCGTGTACACGATCGGGAGAATCAGCCGTCTTTTCATATTCCTCCAGACGTTTGTTGGTACAAACGAATCAAGCAGCCGACTAAGCTGCAATAATTTCACCATTTCTGACATTTTCCTGCACTTTTTTTGATAACTTTCTATAAATTTTAAATAATTTAAATATATGCAAGCCTTTACATTTGCCGCTCTCAATCAATCTGAACTACCAAATTGACGCTCATATATGCTGAGTTTCGCCAACATATCAGGTAATTCTTTAGTAAACACACTTTAAATATTAAATTATGCTGACAGGCTCATCGTGCTGAAGACTGCTCAACCACAACTAAGTTCTCGCACACACCAATGCATGGCATGCAATTCTACGCTGCAGAGTGTCACTTGATAGAAATGGAGCAAAAATGTGCACAAGTAGGCGAACTGCAAAATAGGTCTACCACTACATACACGAAACCCTAATTATACATATATGACTGAAATGTATATATATATACATATATGTGGTATATAATGGAAATTTCACCAAGCCATTCGCACGGCCATACGCTTATTTCGTAAGCGCCCTCTCACCCACTCGTAGAGTTCCAATGAAGCATCCTTCATAAAGGCTGTCAATTGCCATTTTATCCCCGAAAACAAAAACATGTCGCCGCAGCAGCTTGGCGTGCAGCGCATCAACTGCAGGTGAAGCATCACAATTTGACGCCTAATTAGCTGCATAAAAACACTGAGCATATGCATGCGCACATCTGAATACACTCAGGCCCTTGCAATTATTTGCACACATATATCCTATGTACACCCATATATATGTACAATACACATATATACATATATATGTGTGTGTGTGTGTGTGTGGCTGTGTGTATGTGGTTGTTGGTAATTCAGATAATAAACCGTTGAAACTATTCACGAACTCCTGCACTAATTTCACCGTCATCGCAGCGAATTCTCTTGACTTTAATATTTTATTATATAACCAAGTTGGCGTTGTTGTTGTTGTATTAAATAAAAGCAAAAAATTAGGTCAATTATTAGTTGTGGGAAGTAGTTCTGCATTCAACGAAATTAAATAAAAACTCTCGCTGACAGCGAATGTGCCGAGGAGCAAGTGTCTGCTGCATAATATATGCGCGTTGCGCAAGTTGAGCGTGCGAAGGCAATTAAGAATTTCACTGCACGAAGCAATCAAATGCAAATGATCTATGAAAACTTAATGCATCTGCAATGGAGTAATTCATGCATTTTGCACAGTACATATTCTCATATAACACCTCCGCTGGTGCTCGATGAAATCGGAATCGGAACTGTATTAACTGGATTTAGAAATTCCACTTTGTAGGCCTTCTCGAGTTTACAAGACACGCTGCAACTCGAGCTCAAATATTTCCAAGCATTTGTTGTTTCAGATCCACTTCAATGTAGTTTGGTGAAATTTAGCAATGACTGTGACCTGATATCCTAACCACATATCCTGACACCTAAAAAGAATCTAAATAAAAGGCAGCTCCTTTGCAGCTGCTCAACAGTTTCGCTTAATGAATTTTAGGGCATCTTTAAACTCTATATTTCATCTGTAAACGCAACATTTCGGTAGATATACAAACATAATCTTTTGCGTCTAGGTTATGTTGAGAAAACGCTTTCGGGGTACGATAAATGCCTTCACAGCTTCTACATTGGCATATTGTGAGGTGTCTTCTTGAAGGTTTCGGTTTATTTCATGGATTACCCACTTCAGAGAGCCCTGTTTGAAATATGATGAAATTATTTCTGCTAGCAGTATACCGAGGTTTACTTCACCAACTTTTTTTTTTTTTCAAGAAACACTGGGTATTTTAGTGAACTCCGTTGAGATCACGCCAACCGGAAGAAATCCAATAATACATATTGCTATATTGGTTGATCGTGAAATTAAATAATGTGATGTCAGACGGTCAAATATGGTCGTTTGGTGGACTCGAGGGGATTGTGAAAGGATACCTCACTTGAGCCCTGCTCTGCAGTGAGTCCTAAACTACCGTTATTTAACATTTCGCTTGATTTAATATAAATGTCGAGTTACTTTCACCCTAGCAGCCCAGTTTATTTTAGATTGAAATATAGAGCACCTTGAGAACCATTCTGCATTTGCTGGTTGAAGACTAAACATCAAATGTGATGACTGCTACCACTAGAGACCTGTTGAGGTCCCTCTTGCGTAAGGGTAAATGTTTTTCTGTCTGCGCGCCCACTATACTACCCCAAAGTAACTTTGTGAACGACCCTATTGTAATGGTACTTCTTTGGCAAACATTTCTTTAAGCACTCTTTAAAGAGAATGAATGGTTTTGGCACAACTCATTCGATTTTTCACTATTTTACATGCTTATATGTCCGGAGACCGCATTGTTGTACACTGAGTTCCTTGTTAAAAGTCTAGCGATTGCCACTTTGGTTCACATGACGTGGCGAGACTTCGTGTTGACACGACTAGCTTCACATTATTGCCGAACACATGCTCACTTTCGCATTGAAATCTGCTCTCTATTTGCAAGGAGAAAGATTTAAAGTTCCCTAATTAGAATTCGATTACCCTTAAGTCGATGTTGTTCGAAGCATGTTTTGCGCTATTGAAATACCGTTGCAGGGAAGGTGCTGACCGCACATCAGCACCGTTAATATTTCTAATGATAGCTCGGAACAAATTGACAATGAACTCGACAACCGAATTCGAGTCGAAAGCGAAGTTGCATAAAAGATATGGCGCAAAATAATGCTAAGCAGGAGTCCTGCGGAGTCTTAGGGAGTCTTGAGAGGGGGGGAGTGCAGTTTTCACACACGCGAGTACAATTTGCGTCACATTGCATGCAAATAAGTAAACTTACATAATCTTATGTGCACTTGTATGCCACACATGTGTACGGAGGTTACGTGCAACAATTCGCTGCAACCAGTGATAATAACAAAGCTATCTCCTCTATCATTACAATCGAAAAACAATTTGATTTCGCCTCTTTTACCTCTTGTGTGTGTGTGTGTGTGTGTTTGTATGTATTTTGAGTTTGTTGTGTGCATGTTTTACACACTGCAGCTGCAGATTTTTCAAAATTTCGAAGATAAGCGCCGCAACATGAGTGCGCCAATGAGCTGGCTCACAACGAGGGCATGCACTGGAAATGCGCATTTGCTCGGGAAAGGTGTGAGTACTTGCGGAAACAACTTTAAATATGTGTATGTGGATACGTGCATGCAAAGGCAGTCGTTGGTGCAATGCACACAAATGCAAATTATTGCCAACACACACACGCACACGCACACACACGCACACACACACAAGCGCACATCTAGCGCTTACGCTTGCCATAAAAGTGTCAAATTGTAGCGTAGTGCAGTGTCGAAAATTTGTACAACAACAACAACAACAGCAACAACAACAACAACGTCTGGCTGTGATGATAGCAAAGCGTTGCAACGTGTTTCCGGCTAAATTTTCCATCGCTTCTATTGCCACACACAAACACACACACACACATACACACACACAGACAAGGTTGATGCAGCAGCTTTAGTTACACGTTCGTGGCATTATAGTCGTGCTCTCTGTTCTCCATTGTCGATTGCCGTTTTGGTGCGTGGTGGGTGGGCGCCCGTCGCCGAAGTGCCGCAGGGTCGCATGTAAAATAGTTTGGGCGGCTGGAGCGGCGACGTGTAAGTTGGAAATTCCAATTTGCCATTAAGCTTTATGAATATTTCCTCTTCCGCATTTCCATGCAGCCGTGTGTGGCGCGTTGTTTTTTTTTTGTTTTTTTTGTTTTTTTGTTTGTGCATTTGTGTGCGTTGCATAAGCAAAGGTGATAGAAATCTAGACTGTAGCTGCATGAGTAATGCGAGAAATATCTACAAATAGTTGTGTACTCAGCATTTACATATTTTTGACATAAACTACCTTTGGAAAATACTACAATACATATAATCAGTTTTTGTCGCCGTTATGAATATTTGAAGTGCTGGATTATGCATTTTTCAGATTTATGCACACAAGCGAAAGCATCACATGATATTATTGCATAAATTGAAGCGAGCGCTCTTCGACTCTCTCACATATAATGCAATTTTTGATAATTTTTGATAATTTTTGAATTGAAATTATGCTTTTTCCTAGTAGTAACACTCAGAAGTGAACGCGTTTAAAGTACTTGCCACAATATCCTCGTGACCACTATTGGAATTTGAAACCATACACATGTCTTTTCATTGCCCTCATCTATGGCGGTGCTCTTTGTTTAGATTTGATTAGAGAAACACTATTTTCGAATTATTAATGCAGGACGTACAACCTCTTAGTACTATAGGAAAATCTTTCCCTTTGAATATGGCAGCCTTTGTCATCAGTTTTGTTTACATTTCGTTGGCAGTTTTTGGTTTAAATTTTCAAAATAATATTGGGTTTTGGTTTTGATCCATTCATATCTGCCATATTTTCTACAATTAGTCATCTTCGATTCCCCACTTCTCTGCTCGCTATCTTTGGGCGCTGCTCTCTTGTCAAAAATTTTATTGTATAAGAAATTGGACCTACAGTCCGAATCCGAATTCACCGAATTTGGAACAGATAACCTATGTAGCTTATAGTAAAAGACTTTATCAGCTTAAAATCTCAATTCCAATATATCCAGCTTGTGTAGTTAAGCTTTCTTGTTTCTATATTATTAATTATATTAGATGTATTTGCAATAAAAATCGATTTATGACCTTGTTAGTTGTCTGCGAGTCTATCTAAATCGATTCGTCTTTCAACTTGAAAGATTTTAATTATCATTCAGACTTGAAGGAAAGAAATTCTGCCATAAATGAAAATATCTTGAAATTCGGATATTGTACCGTCAGCTTGTGTATGTATGTGTTTGCCATAGAAGTAATCGTCATGCGTTTGAAGGCGATTTTTGAACAGTTCTGAACCAAATGTTAACCTACTTTTCAAAAGTAGTATCTAGATAGAGACTATAATATTATAATATTTTAATTTCGCGCTTCAAGTTAAAGTTAAAGACAGTTGCTAGTTTGTTTTGAAGCTCAAGAGAAATATTTTTTATTTTTATATAAATTTATTGTACAAATAATAAAATTAAAAAAATTAATTATATGAATTTTCGACATACCTGTGTCAACGCATTGGAGTTCACCAAAATTGGTTCAGTCGTTCTAAAGTTAAAAATGGTCCAACCAAACCGACTTTCTTTTATTTATATATATTATATTTGGTTATATACAAATAACTCAATTTAATTATTCAGTTTTCTAGCTATATTTTTGTTGGCTTATAAAATACTGAGCCTAAAAAAATTTCGAAAATTTTTTTCTTTTTTTTGAATCATTTCCGATGAAGCATAAGTTTCGGCTGTTAACCCTCGATATGTTTCAGCAAAAAAGCTCACTCTGCTGGCTAGTGGAGAACACAAACCCTGTTTTTGTTGTCTAAATAATTAATTGGGAACTTTTATGAAGCAAATTTTTTTGCGGTTTTCATGAATATTAATTATTAATCAACGAATTATGTTTGACATTCCACGATCAGTCCACGCTCAGATTGTGTTTTCTGCCGATCTTACATGCTCCGACTTCGTTCGCAACCACAAAGGTAGTTAAACCTTGATACACATTTGCAAACACACATTAACTAGGTATCTGCGGCAAAGATTTGCATATTAAATCGTGCTTCTTCTTCTTCTTCTTATTCTTCGCTTGTAATAGCGCGAGTGTTAGCGCACGTTCGTTGACCTCTTTAGGCGAAACGATTAATAATGATTCGTAGCACTTGTTAGCAGAATTTTAGCAGAATCATTCATTGCTGTTGTTGTTGTGGTTGTTATTGTTGTACTACTGGGAACACCGGAATACTGAGCTAGGAACATCGGTAGAACAGCGATAAAGAATAAATAACCGCATGCTGCGTGGAAGAAACTGCAAAAAAGGCGGGATAATATATTTATTTAGGTCAATGGGATTTTGGTTATGTTTTTATAAATTTAAACATTTTATTATTCAAAGCATAAATTAAAATTTCTTTGATAGAAAAAAAAATACGCTTTGTATATTCTTCTCAGCATGTTTTATACACGTTTACTCTATTATCTATCGGTTTCTCCTTTAGAAAATAGAAAGCCATTATTAAAATATTTTTGCCAACTAATTTATGCAAAATCTATTTCAGTATGCAAATGTAGCTGTATGTATGTATGCATGCGTGTATGCGTGTGTGTGTGTGTTTCTGTGTTTGTAGGTAAAAATGTTATTTGAAAATTTCTATGCTTTGGCTTATTTGCCGCTATACACCTCGGGCTTCGATCAATTATTTCTGCATTGTTTTGAATATTCTGACCAAACAAAGTTTATAAAAGGGACCGCAGTACCCACGTAACCGTTTAGTCATTCCCGAGTGGGGTAACGCTTAATACGAAAATCTTTTTTTATTGCGAAGACGAACATGCGTAGCGAGTATTTGTTGATTTGCCTGGCGTTTGGCATCAGTCTTACGCTAACAGCCATCAGAGGTAATAAGAAATGCATTCACTTTATTTGAAACAATTTTAAATTGAGAAAAAAAAAATCGCTTACAGCTGAGAAGAGTGTCATTGTTGTGGCGCGTTCTGCCAGCACGCCGGCCGCTGCACACAAGCCGAAGCCCACAACTGCACCATTATACACGTCCTCACCACGCCCACCCATCGCTGAGGCACAAGCGACAGCCGCGCCTACTAAAGCGCCCACCATTATTTTCAACGCACCACCCCAACTGGCCTCAACGACGGCAAAGCAGCAAGTTACAGTTGAAAATGTCACCGCGCCACCAGAGCCACTACGAACACCGCCCACCGATGCCGAGCCAGCCCTTGTGCAAGTGATACCGAAACAGCCGATGCCACTACAAGTGACCGGCTTGATTACGAAGAACGGCAACATATACGAAATGGTCGACAAGAATGGCATCGGTCGTATCGGGGCACGTCAAAATTCGGACACTGATAGTGCTCCGTATGTGTGTAATTATGGCGCTGTGGTCATTTACAGTGATGTACCCTGCGAAGAGGTGACCAACGTGCATGTCGGTGGAGTGCATCACAAAGTGCTAAGTACGGCCGACAACAAGGAAGAGCAACCGGCAGGGCCGCAACAATCATCGGCCGCGGTGCAGCAAGTAGTCGCTGAAAGCACCAGTGACAACAGCAACAACAGCAACAACAACAACAATGCCGATAATATGAGCGCGAACACTGATGCCAGCGACAATGCTAAGCCCAACTCGAAGCCTAATGACGACGATGACTTTGCTGATTTCGACGAAACGGTGCCAACGGTGGTGAAGAAGCGCAGACGCGGCAACCAGACAGCCAGCAATCAACGCAAACGTAACGGCAATCGTCAGCGTCCAAATGCAGTGCGTCAGGGTGGTGGCAAACGTCGTCGCCAACAGGCCAAGCGTCAGCGACCACAACAGCAGCAACAGCAACAGCGTCGTCGTCAACAGAATAACCGTAATAGGAGTAAGCAACAGCGTAGACGCCTGCAAAACCAACAATACCAGCAACAACAGAAGAGGCGCCGCTATCAAAATGACAATGGCAATACGCAGCGACGACAGCATCAACGGCGTGGCAACAACAAAAGAAGGCAGTACATTGAATCTAGCTACGACTATTAGGGACCCGAGCTTTTGGGTGAGCGAGCGCTGTACCGAAATGAGAACAAAGACGTATAATAATAATAAATTGTAATGATGATATGTGCAGTGATGATCCGTTGGGGATTTACTGAATTACTGAAAGTTGTGATGTAAAGGATTAAACATTAAAAAAATATAAAAAAGCTTGATTTTGATATTCCATACCCACATAGTTGTTCAATGATCGATAAATATCCGGAAACATATATTATATTTATTTAAGTGTGAAAATTTGACCTTTTTTAGTGTAATGAGTTCTCCCCCATGCTAGCTCTTTGCTATTGCATAGGAAGGACTTCATACCGCCACTATTTTTCCGCTTTTTCTTTTTGGCCTAAAAATATAGTTTAAAGTTTTTGCAACAACAGAAAAATACTTACTTCAATAGGTATCCTTATGTATCATATAATATTACCATCGAGCAGTAATTGCTATATACGAGGGCGGGTCAATAAGTCCGTGACTTTTTGAATTTCCTTTTATTTTTTTTTTCTTTATTCTTAAATATTTCTTTATTTTATTTTTTATTCCAAAAGTCACGTACTTATTGACCCGCCATCTATTCTAAATAAATGACTTTAGCAACTCTTAGTTTCCCAAATATAATACTTTTGACCCTAGTTTTTGAGGTTATTAAACTTAAAAAAATACTCCTATACAATAATTTGATGAAATGAAGTTGTAGGAAAAGTTGCCCGAACGATCTAAACTTGCATACATATAGTCGTTGGAGAAAAGCGGATTTTCAAAGATTTTCAAAGTATTAACTGGTATAAAGTTCTCTTGGCGGAGCTTATAAGCGTCATACCAGCATTATAGACTTAATTTTTAAAGTCGAATTGAGTTACAAATCATGAATCTGTTAATATATCTGCCATGTCTGTGATGGTGTGTTCTCATACTTCCCCAGGCTTTGGAATTTTAAATTGAATTTACTCTTCAATGTAACAAGTGATAATTAGACACATTTTCAAAGTAGTTCCCTGTTCCTATGTGTTCTGTTAAGCGGAGTTTTCAATATACCAGCATATCTTCTATCTGCTAGTTTGAAGATTGTCTTCAAGCTCTTAAACCAAAATTATGTTTTAAATTGAAGAATAGTTATATAATAAGTTGATATGTGTTTCGAAAATTTTAAGATTTTTTTTCCAAGTGCTAAAAGTTTTGCTGCCCGAAGAAATCTCAAAACGAACTCAGATTACGCAAACGATGATTGGTTGTACGATTACGAACGCCTCGGACGGTTTGAAAACTTTGGCAGCACGGAGACTCTAAAGAGCTTTTTTGTAAGCTTTCATCGGCCATCAGTATTTCTCTATCCTTTAGAATTATAATCCAGTAATGAATATATCTAATTAGAAGATGATCTAACATAGCACAAGAGCAACACCATTTAGTGGTCAGGATGTATATCATGAAATCTATATTTATTGAAACGGTGGCTTTTCGAAAATGAGAGCAATAAACGTTCATTGACTGAAAGTCTGAAGGCATAACCTCACATATTGTCATCATTAGCAGAGACTTAATGGACCAAGTATTTCGTATGGCTTAAGTGAATAAGCTGGTTCCATTAGTTCCTTAAGAGCCGCTAAATTGGAAAAAGGGTTAAATTTCGAAATTGAGGACCTACAAGTTACCCACATGCTTAATACATAAAGTTTTCTAACTTCCAGCATTTTATTATAAACTAAATTGCAGTCTTTTCGCAACCACTTTTTAGCAAACCAAAACGTATTCTCTCTCATACTTTCGACGAAACCCCGCCGGTATGATTTTAAGCTACAGCTACAGCAAATTACTTAAATGTAAATAAAGCTCATGAGCAACACCTTTACAACGCACACACACACACACACACACATAAAACCGGAAGCTGTGATGCAAATACACGGCAAAGTATGCAAGTGGATCTAAGAAAATGACGCTGACGAAAAGATAGCGCAAATAGAGAAAGAAAAGTGCAATGGACTGCAAACACTGCTTGAAAAAATATGCAAATAAAACCGAAGAAAATGTGCACGAAAGCAAACAAAGACAATTCAGGTTCACTCTTGGCGCTTTTTGAAGTGCACTTCTACCAACCGAACTGCAGCACCTCGAATTCCCAGCACAAAATGCAAACTTTAAGTTAAGTGTCTGGCGCTTCATATAGCAAACAATGTATGTGCTTCCACATTTACATATATATATTTGTGTGTCTTTATCTGTATGTATATAATGTTTTCAAGAACATTTTCATTTATGCTTCACTGACTCTATATATATATATATGTATGTATTATATGTATATATGTAGCTGCTTTGTGTACATATGTGCACATGTCCAGACAAATAGTTGAATGAACATCTAATACAAATATTTATGTACACATGTATTTATGTCTATATGTATATGCAGATATAGACTTGCGAGACATGCTGTTAGTCCGAGCGACATGCAAACTGTGCGTCGGGTCAAATAAGTAGAGGCAACATTTTTAAGAAGACAGCAGATAGACAGTGAAGCATGCTGACAAGTGCATTTCACAAAGCTAAAGATTAGGGCAGAAATAATAATAATGTGGAACGAGTGAAGTGCGGGAATGGAGCCGGAAACGTTTTAGATTTAGTTGTGCTGATAATAAAATGGACTTGAAAGTAAGGCGCAATGACTTTGTAAACACAAATAAGTTACTAGGTGTGTAGTTAGACACAAGGAATGTTGAAGAGGGAACTAACAGTAAAGATATGGCGAAAACGAGAAGCGAGAAGGGTCGCTAAGTGTAAACTTTTTATATGAAATATTGCAATTTGAATTTTTCATTTAAAATTTGAGCTCTCAAAAAGGAAATGCAACACGAAAAACATAACCTTAATATATTACCTTACGCTTAATAATTTGCTGTAACAAGCAACGTCATATCTGAAGCTTCCGCCAGTCATTGCGTTACTGAGGACACTGCTAACAAGTTTGGGTCTTTTAGTGCCGCTGAATTTTCCAAAAAGGAAACATAACGACACGAAAGTCTAACACGACAATTTTGCTCACCTGCGCCACCGCGTCACTTACTTCACACAGTGGCGACAGTTAGTTTAGCAACGCTCTTGCCGCCACTGTTACGCTCTTTGTACTAAATAACAGCCTGGAATATTGCGCTCTCGTTGACACTTTAGTAAAATCGCTCAATTTTAACTGCGCCTGCGCCTGCGCTCGAATTGCTACTCTCACCTTGCGCATATTGGAAAGGCTCCACTGTTAGCAAATGTGGTTGCAGTCGGTGTGCGACATTCACCACTATGTATGCAACAGATTCAGCAACTGTTAAGGAAATGTTGCAATGTCAGTTTGGTGAAATTGTCCTGGCCGCAATTACAGCAGTCGTAGCGTCTGCATGCCAGCACAAGCTTTAGCAGTGTTTTAGGTGAGTGGGCATACAAGAGGCTCTCATTTGCAGGTACTTACTCGTACTCGTAGGCTTTCATATGTATTTACGCTTCTAACAGTATATCAGAAACTGTAATTACACGTCACTAATACGACGCGCCATACATGATGGTGTTGTTGGGTTTTTTTTTTTTGTTTTTAGATTATGTCAAGTGCCTCGCTGCCTGAAAGTATTTAAATTTGCTCTTCCTACGGAAAAAGCATTATTTAAGAAACTTTAATTGTAGGAGTTTTTTTTATGAACACAGAAAAGTAGTGTATCAAGGGAAAAGAAAAACATTCAAACTTTTTTATAGTTCTAGTTAATTTATGTGATAATGTTTGGAGTCTCAATGCATTGAAGAGTATAAACTCGAACTTTTTTGTTCTGAAATCATTTATCTACTTATGTAGTCGAAACTAGTGGCGAATGTCTGTCTGTTTGTCTTATCTAGACTGTAGTACCGTATCAGATTCGGAGGGAGCAGATTTATATCGGCAGACAGTTTAAAGGGTTAGGTCAGACTAGTGCCATGTGTGAGTTTATGGAAACAATTTTATACCGAAATTTGGAAATAAAATGGCCGTTACTGTGTTACTCTTCGGAATCACTTTTTTCAAGAGTTTCCCACAGGCTACGGTGGTTCAAGGAACTCGTGCTATCTGAAACAATCTAAAGAAAAAGATAATTTACATAAGACTTGGTAATAAAGTGCATACGTTTTTGGCTTTGTATCAGTTTCATGCCAAGTGGCGGACTTGTATGAAAAAATTACAAATTTGGGCGGAAAAATTAGCAATAAATGGCTAGTGGATTTCCACAGTGTATCCACAAATCTCCAGTGTATACATGCTATGGTCTCCGAGCAAAACCGGGTTTAAAGATTTACGTGCTGAAGCTGATTGACCCGAACGCTTTGACAACACAGCGTATTGGATACGGATTGGATTGGAAATTATATTTTTTTTGCTATTCTACTGGTTGCATAATGTAGTTAAAACCTTAAAGTTGACTTTAAGTAAGAAAAAAAAAATAGATTTTTCGAAAATCCTAGACCGTGAAGGAGTTGAGTAACCACTGACAGATCGTGGGTGGTAGTCCCAACATAAAAGCTCATGTATATTTATATACATGTATTTTTATTAGTGGCCGCATCTTAAGCCATTTTACTTTTTTCTTGCTTCTTTTCGAAAAATGTGGCACCAGATAGTGCATTATACTTGACCCAGCTTTACTTGTTAGTGTTCAGCTAGCAGCTGAGCTAGTTATGAACCTTGTAATAATTTCATATGATTTCTGAGGCTCAAGGTCGTAATAGAATGCATCATCCACTATATTCGTCATTGCAGATTCGTATATGAATGTCGTAGATTCTTTCTCCACTCCATAGTTTTACAAATATTTTGCGATTAATGAGTTCTCTGCTGTCATTGAAGAAGTATTTAGCGTTGGTTTATACAAAACACTTCTGGTATATTGACTTGTTTGTGTTTTTTCTTGGATTCAGTTTATTGTCCTTCCTCAGCGGTTAGCAGAGAAATTCGGTTATAAGTAAACTTGTCAATCATTTTCATACTTTAAACTTTTACTCGAGACCTTAATTACTTTATTCGGTGTATTGCGGTTTACTATAGATATATGTATCCTTTGCGACGTGCGCACAATATTAATCCGTAGTTTGGAATATCTCCGATACTCCTAGTCCAAGATAATTATGTTTTAGCGCTTTTTTCCACTACATATGTACAATATATTTTCCTCCGTTTGTTCTTTATCATAACATATGTCATCGCACCTTGTAGCAGAAACACCAACTAATGTAGACGTAGAGAAATCAAAACGCATAATTGCAAATGCATTCCAATGCCAACTTCCACCAACTCTTAACGACAACCAGCACGACTTGACGCTGTCTTTGCGCCGATCGTCAGGGCAACTGCCTGGATATAATTAAACTCAGCACTCAGCCCACCTAACGACATGTCTATTCACAGCTCTGATGTTGTTGCCTTCGTCAGTTGCCAGTCTTCAACATAGTCATCGCTGGGTTTCCCTTCGCACTTCCCTTTCCGTTAAGGAGAACCGAATAGTTACTGGGTGACTGTGTACTTATAGACATAGATATGTAATTATGTAATTTAATGCTTTCTTGAGTAGTTTAATGAAGAAAAAGGAATCACATTACAGATATATAATCATATATAATACAATAAGAAATTATCCCACATAAAAAATTTCATTAAACCAAACCTGACTTAGCTAATGTAGCTACTAAATTAACTTGACCCAACCAAAAGCTTAGCTTAGTAGCTAGGTTAGGTTGGAAATTATATAAAAGCTACAATATAGTCGAATTTTCACGGCAATAACTAGGATTCGAAGCCCTGACCTTTGAACAGAAATCACTTAAAATATATATATTATTATGTGAGGATTGATTTTGTTAATTTCATTTTTAAATTAAATGGTTTGCAAAAAAACTAGAATACTTCCTTAATTAGGCTAGGCTTTTGGGCATGACAAATTTCGCAGAACTGTACTTCTGGTGTTGCACTATATATAAATGGCTTAAAAATATCGAAAAGGGATTAAAAGAAGACTGAATATATAGTTTATAGATACATATCAAAATATATATTTGTATAACATTAAAAGCTCACTGTAGAAAAAAGCACAAAAGCTTAATTTTTAAGAATAATAAAAATCAGATAAATTCAGAATAAGAAATCAGAATAAGAAGCAGATTTCGCAATTTTGACACACACATACTTTAAACTTTTGATATCTACATACATACATATGTATGTGTATTCAAACTCATTAAGCTTCAAGTTGGATTTAAAAGCTCCGGTGATTAGTGCAAGCGCTTCCGCATAGTGCAATGCCAATATAAAACAGAAGTGTTGAATGAGTATGTTTATACTCAAGTACATGGATACATCATTTGTACGTATGTATATATTATATGAACGAAGTTGGGCAGAAAGCAAAGCCGGAAATATAAATGCGAACAAAAGAAATGGTAATATTGTGAAAAGCGAAGAATTTGGCTTTTGTTTCCGTGACTGCTTTTAATGCTCCTTCAGCGCTCATTCATGGATGCGTGAAAAAATACGAACGCTTGCTAACACAAGTATTTATATGCTATATATACATATACAGAAGTATACATGTGTGTGTGTGTGTGTGTGTGTGTGTGTGTGCGCGTGCTTGTAATAAAACGGCGAAAACAAAGAAGTAAAACATATTTTCACTGCACACACTGCTCTCCACAAGTAGCGTGAAACACTTTCATGCACACATACATCACATACATATAAATATATCTACATATATCACATACATATAAGCCATACAATGCATATAACAGCAGCCGCATGCGTCCGCCGTTATGTGTACAAATGTCGCGTATACGCCGGGTAACGCATGTGCAACAACAACAACAACAACTCATCCGGTTTATATATACACTCACGCATATGTATGTATGTATGTATGTATATGCATATAGTAAGGTTGTATCGGAGTGTAACGCATGCCTTTGTTCTGCCACACGACGGCGCTGAAGTGCTGCAAGGGAGCGCTGACGCCAGGTACAGAGGTGAAGGCAAATTGAGAAAACGCTGAACGGATTATTGGAATGTTTACGGTGTGGTTTTAATATGCCAGCGCGTTCTCCACATGCTCACATATTTAGCTCAGTCTTGTATATACATGTATATACATACGTATGCTCGAAAAGTAGTAAAACCAAGCAAGCATAAGAGAGTTGTATAGTTGAAAGAATTCACTGCAGATGTCTGTCAACAAAAAATAAAGAAAAAGCAGAACAATTTGTAATAAAAGTGGCGAAGCAAAGCTAAGACATATATTCCATACGAACAATTCAAAAATTAACGGTACAAAGTTTTGGTACCCCAAAAATTTTGGGTGTTTTTCTTTTTAATTTTTCCATGAAAATCTGTGTGAAAGATGTCATATTCTTCTTTGTATTCTTCACAAAAACAAACATGATCTGTTACTTACCTCGTGTACTTGGTTTTTATACCCATCTGTAGATTTATCACTCCTTCTATTGTCTTTTGCAAATATTCCAATATTTAAACAATATGTTACTTGAAACAATATTCAAGTGGTAGAATGGTAAAAAAATATTTGCCCCTGACCAATCCGCAGTATTGTCGAAGCATTTGGGTTACACAGCTTTAGGGTTACAAGACTTCAAATCCCCTTCTACCCCTTCTACCCCTTCCCCTACCTACTCCTATCCCCTTCTAGGTATCTAAACCTCATTTTCAAATCGGGCGACGATGGCGGTGGGAACTATAGCACGTTTCCACTTGAAATTTTAACTGTAACTTCACCATAATATCCTTATGCCAGAATAAATTGTAAAAGTTAGGTATATTTTTAGGGCTCTAGACTGTCCTTATAATTAATCATTTTACATTTTGACTCCCTTAAAGTAGAAGAATTCGAAATCTACTGAATTGAGTTCTCGCCGTCTTCTAATGTAACAGAATGTTTGTTTTAAAATTGCCGTTATCAAACATACCGAAATCGTTATATCTCGTTGAAACTTTCTACGAAAAACGAAGCCGGTTGCATTGGGAAGCACCATAAACCGTATTTTGGTAAAAAAAAATTTTTTTTAATTTTGAACAGACAGCATTCCTAACCAAAATGGTGCTAACATAAAAAAAATATTTTATTTTTATTTATAAGAAAATAATATTTCCTTTGAGCTTGTGTATTCATGCTTTATCATCCAATAGGAGGGAGTATTGTTCAGTTTAAAAACCCGAAAATACTTAATACTTTGGTCCTCTAGTAGAGTTGATTCAATATAAGTGAATCATTTCTTCAGATGTTGCTATCAAATTTATAAACGATCTGAATAAGGAATATATATTGATCTCTTTTCCGTTTTGTGAACTTTTTTCATGTCAAAAGGCTTCTTCCAAAGAGCTACTGCCGAATTTGGGAGGGACATATCGGAACAATATCGATATCTATGAGCTCAGCGAAGAGTTGTATGCCTTGGAAGACGCTTGTGAGAACTTAAATCGAAAAACACGTGTAATTTGACATACACAAATGAGAAGAGCAAAATGTCAAAACCAAAACACGTGAGACTTAACTATACAATGTGATCACTTCGCAACCCCTGCTCTGCTGCGCACATGCCTCGATCAAATATTGATCCTCACGCATCCTCAAAGGTGACTCTCATAAATTGGTCATATGCAAAGTCAGGGATAATAAAATATTAACTATTGTAAATAAACGGGTCATGGAAAGTCGATTGTTAACACAACAGCATTTTTAAATTTAATAACTATTTCTTATTTCATTTCATGCAAACACGAATGTCAAGCTTAAACTATTTTCAATGTAAATATGCGAATAATAAATATTAGCCCTGGTAGTTTCTGTTTTCACATTTCAGATAAAGCACCAAGTATTTTGAATCTCACCAAGCCGAACAAGCCGAACAATTGAATTCAAATACAAGCAAAAGCACATAGATTTCCACATATATATATTTATATAGTATATAATTTCGAACATTCTCGTTATGCCCATGTATGTATGTATGTATGTATGTGTGTGTGCATGGTTGGTTGATTTCCACCATGTTTATTGTTCTGCTTACTCCCCTTTTGTGTTGTCATTAGTATTTGCTTTTAAAATTATTTTTACACGTCTATTTTTCTTTCTTCTTGTTTGGTTACACTCTTTACTGTTTTCAAAGCTTAGCATTGTCATTGCTGTCCATTGTATATACTCGTATTTTAGCAGCTGCATGCTCCATTTCCCGTTCGCCATGACCATCTTCCACACGTTTCCTCTACCAACGCTCATTTTAAAGTTTCCTTTTCATTCACACACACACACACATACACACACACACCCGAAGACAATCACACACACACACGCACACATGCACATGTTGTGTCACTTTCGCTAATATACACGCGCCCTCTCGCTCCTTCGCTTTGTATTTTGCTCTCTTCCGGTGATGACACGTTTATTTTAATACTTTAGCTAGCGTAAATAGAAAAGTAAATAAAATAAATTCGCTGATTCAATTTTAATGGATTTTGTTTTGCAGAGAATGCTACTAAAAGTATTGTTTGCAGTTTGCTCCCTCCACACCAATGCCCATTATTAGTTTTCCTTTGGTTAATATATTCTTGTTGTTGTTAGTCGACACGCTACAGTTATTCCAAAGATATCCTTCTGGGAAATTGTGTGTTGTGGCGCGATTCATCTTCATATTTCATTTAAAATGAGGTAGATTGAGGAAAAAATGTGTATGAGTACTCCCTGGGGAATCACTAGATCATACTCTTTCGTATTTCCAATTGGGAATGTGAACCTCCAAGTTTATGGAGTATAACTGCAAATTAGTTAACAGATATTACGAATATGTTTATGATGTAAAGAAAAAAATAAATAAAAGAAATAAATTTTAGAGGTACCGAATTTCCTAGAGGGATAACTATCAAATCATCTGTCAAAATTGGTCAAATGTTTGAAATTGATTATTGGTAAACATTGACAAACTATTATTAGATCGATTGAACATTACCGTCCATGGTGAGTGCATTTTGTGGCTCTTGAGTACGCCAGGTCAATGATCTGTGCTGCGAAACTAAATACGAATTACCAGTAAAAAGGTAACTTTCGACGAGTTAATAACTAGATTAGTGGGTTAAGCTGTAAACAGGAGAGAGATTCGTCTTGAAAAGTTGTGCCAAAATTCTAATTAATTTACTGTTTGATTACTTTTTCTGTGTTTCGTTTGAATTAAGAATTCTACACCACTAAAAGAAACCCTCTATATTATTATTACCTTGAAACAAAAAAAGTGTAAAACTGGCAATTGCGAAATTTGTCGAGAAACTTTCTACATTTTTAAAAGCAAATCCGAATTTTTTTTTACTTGAGTGAGTATCAAAGTATTTTTATGGTTGGAAAATTAGACGTTGTATATATAATAGTTTGCATCAAAATTTGTTTTTGTTATGAAGGCATATAATTTACAAATTTAATTTATTTAATATTTTTTCTAAACTTTCTTGTGATAAAAATGGGAAGCTTCTGTCTTAAGCTGTCATAAGCGCGAAAATAATAAAACCAAATTGTTTACACCAAATTATCGCACTAACATTTTGGAATTAATCAGCTTTGCCACACGCTAATACCGTTTTATGCACCAAATGCGCCCATTCATTTGGCTTTTCTTTCTGTAAAAGTTTCCACAATTTTATTATTCACTCAGAGTAACCGAAGTTCTTATCATTTATTGTTTTTTCTCCCCCTCATTTGCTTAGTGATATCATAATTTCATATTAATCTGTATTCCTTATTTGTTTTCAAACATTATTTCCTTTCCTTTTCATCTAATTATTCGTTCAACTAAATCGCTGAAATTTAAATTGAATAATTTCAAAGGACTCAGTAGGACTTTTTGCTATTTTTAGCCAACTACTCTTATGTAGGCTTATACATACATATCGATATTTGGTATTATTTCAGTGTGAATATTAGATCTTAAAATACAATTTGTTTGAATTCAATTGATTATAGATCTTTCTGAACTCTATATGAAAAATAACTACTATTACGCCTATCGATTTCTTAAGTTCCCTACAAGAGTTCCAAAATTATAATATTCGATTAAACTAACTCATCTCTTACCGTAGCCATATTCCAGCAAGCGGTTCGAACAGAAGCTTATCTGTCAGTTGTCGTGTTACCCATTTGGTCGATCTAATCATGTTTCAATATTATCTCCAACGATTTTTTCCAATTTTCTTTCATTTTCACACAATTTTTTCTCTCTCTCGCTCTCTCACAGTATTGGTCCATCAGCACCATTCTTTCCACACAGCATGTATTTGTTTTCGTCTTTATCTTAGCAATTCATTATAATGGAGCCCAAAACACATCTGGTTTCTGAGAGTTTTCCATATATAATCTGTTGCTATCAAATCTTATCTCGATTCATCCATTGATCGAACTATTAGTGAATAACATCAATTTATGAATGGACTATAAGTATGCACCGTTGGTTCGCTAGGCCTGACACTATCAAAGTTTATATAGGCGAAAGAGAGTGGGAGGAAGAAAGAGCAAGAAATACAGAGCATAAAGTAAGCCACTACCAGTAGGTCGCAAATGGTTTTCCAAAGTTGAGAGAGCGAAACTTTTTCTTCCAATGATTATGTATATTAAGAACGATATGAGGGCAAGCCAACAATAAAGAAGGAGTCATAGATAAATTTTTGATAATTATAGTTAGTACAGTTTGAGTTCATTGCATTAAACCCGCTGTGAAACATTTCCGAAGCGACATCGACGGAGTTTCACTAAGGAATAAGCATGATGGCTAGAAATGAACTCTCACAGCTCTAACGCCGAAAAAATTAACTATTTCTTCAAGTAGCGATATAAGATCCTGGGATATTTTCAAAACCCGCATTGAATAAGTGTTGCACTTGGTGCGGCAGATTAACACAGATTAAAAAAAATTTATAATTGGTTAATTTATAATAGGATTTTCCACGCCATACTATGCTAATAGACATGGTGCCTCAAGCAAAGATTTGATTTACCGTTACCTTCATTTCTTTACTTTACATTTAGCTATGTGCAAAAGGAGAACCAATTCATTGAAGATGAGATAAGGCGGCTGTAAACGTCGTTAAATGAGCAGACACACTTCCAAGTAACTAAAATTGTAAACACACACACACACACATACACATATACAGCTGGGTAAGTGCTGCCAAACGTTATTCGCATGCTAGTTAAAGCTTTGGCCCTACTTTACGACTAAAGGCCATTTATTATATATTTAGAGCTTTTCTCTTTTGCTTTTGTAAAATTAACATTTTTTTTCTTGCCAGACCGCTTTTCCAGCCTCCCCTCGCCGCACATCTCTTCACAAGCCAACACAAATAAATGGGCTTGTATTTGTGTAAAATATTTTGCTGACAGATAGATGTTCCGAAAATATTTATTTATTTAAAAATGCACGCCAGCCGACCTTTGCCGGTTGCCCAAGAACGACAACACCTACACACACACGCACACACACATACACACACACACACACCTATACAACATCAGTTCGTGCAGCAGTACTGCTAAACAACTTCGGTAATTTTGCCCTTCCGCCGCCGCCACCTCCTGCATACTTGCGTTTTTCAATTGTGCGGTAGTTGCGCAATAACAACAACAAAGCAAGAAGAAGAAAAAAAAAATGATTTCATTAAGTTGCCAAAGAATTTCATTTCGCTATTTTGGTGCTCTAATGTAGCAAGCGCGCACATTTTCCACAGCGCAATGGACAATTTTCTAGCTGGCACAAAGTTCTTGTACTTTTGTGCTGCCATTTCCGCTGCTTTATCGGCTGCAAACAAAAACCAAAAAAAACCAAAAAAACCAAAAAAAAAAAAAAAAAAACAACGGCACAACTGAAATATTTTCCTTTTAGTGTAGCGCTTAGGTTCAGATTTTTCATTTCATTTCCCATAAATTTGATTAAGATTTGTTATGTTATGCATCAGCAAAAGGGCGGAAGAAAAATAAATACTGTGAAAAAATATGGAACATAATTCGAGATTAAATTGTTGAGATTTCCGCCATTCCCATTTTTTGGGGGTAAATTGTCGGGTTCTCTTTCGGCATATTTTGTTTATTATATTTTGATGAGATTTTCATGTATTTTGCATTTCTTTTGCATTTATTACAATTTTCCGTTAAACCATAAAAGTAGTATTTAATCATTTCGGAATTGACGTACTTGCAAGTTCCATAGTAATACCATATATATGCACTCAGATATTCCCCTCTGATTTGTGTTGTGTGTACACTAAATGAAGCGACCATAGTTTTTAAGGCAATATCGAACAGTTGTTGCATTCTATGAGAAGCTTTCTCAATTAATATAAGGTTAATGATGAAAATTCCTCGTTTTAATCGATTTCTACATATACTTTTACGTCATGTTGTCTTAAGATTTTAAGTGTCACTTAACTCAAATCCAATCAAGTAGAAGGGTTATTTGGCGTATACAAATTGAATGTTTTAGAAAATGTAAACGCCCAAATAGAAGTAGTGAAAGGCCTTAAAAGGTTTTTTGATGTTAAGCTAGAAACATACGTACTCTACTAGGAAGTTTTATAAATTTTAAGTTTTATATAGATTATAGATTAATCACCATTTTTATTTTGTTTCGGAGAGCCTGAGTTCCTAGATTCCTCATCGTCTGTAGAGGCCCTCTTGAAAAATGCGATTTGGAAGATTGACCCAGTAGTCGCCATTTTGTATCGAGATGTCAACATGAAACACTTTTCATAACCACAATTATGTGTTTAATAAAGTGGGAAAGAAATTCGATTACTTTTCCTTACTCTCAGAATAAATTGTCAGATGGCGCTAGACTAGCCTACCCCTTAAGAAAACACAATAATTTCAACAAATTCAGATATCACACATATGCTTTGAGAAAACGGTCTGTACTAGTTTAACTGCTTTTGTTATATTTTAAAATTTATATGCTTTTCACATATCAATAAAGTAAAGTATGATTTGGAAGAACCAAAATTATCATATTTGATATATAGGGACTGGGACCAGGTCTTTACCTATTTAATAAATTTTTAGCAACAACTAAATTATGCATAGGAAAATATGATCTGTCCCTTTCTTTAAATATACCTTATCCATTGACCTCTATTTATGTAGTACATATATAGTAAATACATGGGACTATGAAGATGTTTATTTTTGAGGCTTCGCTTGCGTTTTCAAACTATAACGAGAGCAAATAACGAAAATTATCATTTGCAAAATTTGATCGGAAAAATCGATCATCAGAAGAATGAGATGGGAAATGGATACAAAATTTCTCCTAAAAATGAATCAATCTCAGAGAGAGAGAGAGCGCGCGCTTATGACCTTATCCGTTAGAGAGTTATTTATTTTTATTTATTTTGTAATTTCAAATTTCGACCACAACTGCTAAATAGAAGGTGGGCGTGGTCAAATAATGTTCGCCCATTTTCAACTAAACGAAGACAAAATGCAAATTTTCGAAGTGCAGTTGACACTACTTTAGCGGTTTATGAGATATACACATCAAATCTGCTGGAGGGAGCAACCTTTTGCCCCTCTGCAGTGTCACCATGTAATTAAATTTTGAAGTTCAAAGAACAATTGTTTTTATTTCTAGGCATTTTAAAACTTAGTATAATATACCAACGTTTCAGCTATCTTCGATTTTGCACGCAATATCCTCTATACTCAATGTGATCACAAGAATAAGTAGCAATGTTTATATGAAATCTGATTATTTCGCTATTTCCAAGTTTCAAGTTTTGCTTGCTTTTAGTATCCTATCATCGTTTCGGCCAAGCATTTATATAGTATGATACAAATCTTATTTGCTTTCCTTTTATTGCTAACCATTTTCAACGAGTTTATCTGGCTGCGCTACTAAAACTGGCAATAACCGTAATTTATTAACCCATTAAGTGCGGCAAAGGCCTATTTTCACATGCATAATAAATAAATATGTGCATGCATGTATAAATAAATATGGCTACATATAACTCGTTGCAGTTATAGATTTGCAGTTGTGACACCAAATGCTAGTTTTAAATATTAATGGAAACTGCTGCTGCATGGGAGAAGCACAGATACCCACGAAGTGTCCTGATAATCGATAGCAGCTCCAATTAATTCGAAAAGTAATTATTAAGCGGGAGTATTTTATGCATATATGCAGAAATTCTTGTTCGAAATATTCAATTGGGCTGATAACGGTGTTGCTGGTTAGCACCTTTTGTCGAATTATTCTCGATAAAGCGTTAGGAAGGTTTTGCACTTTTGGTTGCACAAATGTCTTACAAAAATCGTTCATGAATAACTTCCATTTGTTCCGAATGTGGGCTCCGGCGAATTATTTATGTTTTGGGACCTCAAAATGATGCTCGCTTTAAAGAATTTTAAGGACAATGGGGGAGGGTATGGACCTCGATTCGATAATATAATCGAAATTTGCCAAAAGCTAACGCTAAAGCTAAGAGACGAAATTTTCAGCCCGTCTGGTAATTCTAAGGCCTCTTCCACTGTCTCGACTATTCCCTTCTTTTGAACAGAAAAAGTTCACAAGGTTAGGTCGAAAATTTTGTGTGGCATACATTTCATGCTCTATGTGAAGATTCTTAACAGCATTGGAGAAAAAATAATAAAAAGAAGTGCATATAGAAAATATATGTTTGGCGATATTTAAGTGTTTTTTGATAAGGTTCCACACTCAGGACAAACAAGGCAACGAATTTACTTGAATGTATATAATTTTCATCAAGTCATACTGACAGAGTCTTCTAAATATATCCAAAAGGGTTTGAAATGACTGATAATACACACATTTCGCACTGCCTCCCACAGATCTTACAGATTATCTCTAAGGACGATGATTTCTTTTTATCTTATCATCACTAATTCTTGGTACGAATGAAGATTTCTTATCAAAATTGAATCGTTAATCGGTCCTTCACCGATACCGATACAGACTACTTTATAGCCATTATAGTTGTTTGTATAATTAATTTCAACAAACATATCAGTTTCTATTGAAAAAAGTACAAAAAATGTACGATTAAAATAATTTAACCAATCAGCAGCACTCCTTGATTAACAAACGTACCAAAGGGTGTAGTTGCAGCAACTTGTCCTACACTGCGTATAAGTTACATGAAAATCCACTTAAGGGAAATGATGTATCGTTGCTATTAAACTGTATACATATTCACATACTTAATAATTGAGGGCAAGGACAACAATTTATTTATATATTTACAACAATGCTAACACAAGAATTGCAGGTGTGTTTGCTTAGTGGCATGCAGTTGGCTGTCCAGCAGCTGATGAATGGACAGCTGGAGGAAATGGGAGTGACCTGCTGAAAGCAAAAAATATACTTTTTGATACATTTGAACATACTACTATCACTTACTTATTTAGTTTCTGAAGCTGAAGTGGTCAAACTTTTTGTTTAAGGGTTTTATATAAATGAAAATAACTTAAATTATTCAGTTTCTTAATTTTTATACTAAAAATGAATATTACTTTCGCAATTTAGGATGGAAATCGTATCACGACGAAATCGTCTACGCCACTTTTTGGCACCTTGCCGTCTACCACCTAAAGCCCGCCTTTATAGAGTCACAGACGACACTTTGCACTGCTTTGGGAAGCCCAAGCTTAAGCCGTTTGAATTGGCAGTGCTAAGCAAAATTGAATACGAGATTTCATAAATAAAAAGGCGTGGCGCCAGCAATTTCATGCAATTGCTGCGAATGTCACCAGCCATGTCTGCGTGTTGGCCGACAAAGAACAGACACTTTGGGAAATTTACGATGCTACAGAGTAATGCATCTTCGTATGCGAGTTGAAGCTTAAAAAGAAACATTTTCCCACTCTGCCTCTCTCTCTCACTGTCTCTCTTTCCGCTGTATGACCGTTGGCGGCGGCAAACAGTCATTCGATTTGTTTGCACTTATTAGTTTGGGGCGAATTTCTAATCGCCTCCTGTGCGGACAATACCATGAGTAATGGATTGGATGAAGACGGTTCGAGCGGTTGGGAAGATTATTTGCCCAAAAGACCGACATGCCGTTGGCTGTGCTCAGCTGGCCATTTGCAGCTAACTTGTCGCAGTCATGATTAATGGCAACGGAACTGATAAATCAACTTTGCCGCCTCGATAATATAGAGGCACACATGCGTATGTGCCATACAGACATTCGTATTGAGAATTCGGCTTTTTGTAGGAGCTTAAGGAGAACGACGTTGGCTTGTAGACTAACTTATCCAAGTTATGAATGCATACACGTGTGCTTTGCAAATATTTAAAACTTTTGGAAAAAGTAGAATGGATTTTCAATTTCACACTGCTATATATATATAGATAAGTATGTTTGAAGTAAGGGTAGTAGCTTTATTGAAGCTACTCTTCTACTAAGCTCACGCAGAGAAGAATTTTTAGTGCCGAAATGTATAAAATATAGTATAAATAACAAAGATTTTCACTCTTCGTGAGCGCTTTTCAATTAGTTTCTGCAATGAAACCTAACCTCACTTCACCACAATCACAATCAATATCAGAGTAGTTCAAATTTCCCTATATCATTATATATATTCCTTCCCAAACTTTTGTAAAATTTCAAATTATATTATATTATATTAATTGACTTTGTGTGCAAAAGTATTTTACAGCGACTAAATACTTGCTTATGGTTAATGGTAAGGTATTAATGCCAATTGAGACGGTTTTAAGAGTATGAAACCGGATTCAATCTAGAGGTACCTCAGAACCATAGCAAATCTCTCTAAACTGACTGGCTCACTTTCGCTTAATTACTAATTCATTGTAATAGCATATTTTTCGGTTTTTCTCTACACTTAACCTCCACCACTCGTAAATTTCACCAGGAAGCATCTTTATATGCAACGTGCTATATAATACCATTCCCACGACGGTCGGGCCCGCGGAACGGAATCGGAATCAGAACGGAATCAGATTTTTATACGGCCAAGGGCTGCCAACACGGCAGAATTCCTCAAAATTTATTGGGGAATGCTTTTGCCGCTAAATAACAACAAAAAAGCAACAACAACATCATAGTCGTAAATGCGCCAGTCAATCGCTTTATGCATACAATGCTATTTTAATACTGTTATGCGGCTTATAATGATTGCTATTTGATTAATTTACGTCTTAATTGCGCGCTTAGCTCACAATGCTCCGTTCATCACCATGCCCACCACTAATATTCTATCAGCATATTGCCGACACTTGCGTATAATATAAGTCCATAATGTGCTAAATGCGCAGCACATTTGGTGTTAAGCTGTCGTTGGGCGGTCAGGCTGTCCCTGGCGTATGCCCAACCATTTACTGCTGGCTAATGAATTATGAATGGACACGCTTTTGTAATAACAATAATGCTAATACCCGTTTATGGGTTTATAAAAGCAACAAAAAAAAAAAAACAGTTTGAAGAAGTTAGTGAATCTTATAGAGAAAATTATGCAAAAGGCTACCGCATTTTCTAATGTATTCTTCTTTTTGCAAAAATTTTGGTTTACATTTCTCGCTTTAAATATATATTACCTCACCCCTACCTGTTGCCAATAATGTTGCTTATAAAAATTTTGAAAAACTATACAATACTGTTAAGTGGTAAATATTTTATTTAAGAATAATATGTGTAATCTCAAAAATAAATTACAAGAAAATTATAAATTATAAATTATTGTAATATAAATAGCCTAGCGTTTATATGTAAAAGTTAAAAGTAGCTTAAGTGGAATATGATAGTTTGAAGACAAAGAATATTTGATTAACTTATTTCCTCTTTTAAACATATTTTAATGGAAATTTAAACTCTAGGATTTGCAAAAAAAATGTGGCAGAAATATCCACCTTTATATACTCCATTATAACTTAATGATGAATACATCATACAACATCAGTGGGTGTAAAATAGTATAAATTGAATAGGATTTATTTTATTTTTTATAATAATGAAATGCGAACTGTCGCACCACCTCAACCATTACTACCGAAGACATATTGTACGTTTGCCAATTAGACAGAGTATATAAAACTTTATTTCTAAGCAAATACTCAAATATGTGAGGGGAAAAGGACAAAACCCATTTTAAATATTTGCCAAAGCAAAGCTCATTAGCATAAAAATAAATGGAAACTGACCTAACAGGTTCAGACGAGAAAAGGTACAGCCTGTACCATATGATTATGATGAAGGTGGAACGTCACACACACTAACAAGCGAAGCCCGCTTTACTGTTTGTGTTGTCATTTCACTTTTCACATTTAAATTTTTTTATTTACTACTTTGCATTTCATTTAACTCTACTGTCTGTCTGTTGACTGCTACAGGTACCGACCGGACTGCCATAGGTCAACCACAAATTACCCACACCTGACCACAAAACTGATGTTGGTTGTGGCGAAAGGAAGGCAACTGAGTACTCACCCTGTCTTTTATTACTCACTCAACTGCTGTTGGCGCTTATATACAAACATATGTACAGACATATATACAAATGTCTATACTCAGGTTCTTTCCACACATTTTATATTCTGTTCTTATGCAATCATTTATTTATTACATTTAACCACGCTAACTGTTGGTCATCACAACACTGACCGACACTCTTCATTTACGGTGTCGACCATCAACAAGTTCATTTCACGGTCAATTTATTTAAAATGTTTGCTTTAACCGGAAAACAATAAGCGTCCGATAGCCTACACCCATACATAAGTATAAGTAACTGTATTTATATTAAATGTATAATATACTCTCAAGCAGCTACTTATTGAGGCACCCCACGCGCTTCCTTAAGAAAGCACTTACTGTCTGCAGTCTGGAGTCACACAATTGGTTTTGCACTCCTTCACTCCTTCAGCTATACACTCAGGTACTGCTTTGAAATATATATATATATATTTTTTATATTTTAGAATGTAAAATTGTTGCCGGAGATCAAATTTGATTTTACCTGCCCACATGTGATGTATTTTGTAAGTTCTGCTAATAGAATTTGTTATACATATATACAAATATTTGTATAAACATACATTTATATATAATAAGTGTCCTGTGTGGCCTCATATAATTTGTAGTACTTTTCGCTTGATAATTCTGCGCGAAGTTTTGTACACACCATGAAATATTCGTCCAAAAATTATTTCATTTGTGTATTCAGTCATATTACATATTGGCTTAACATACATAAAAAGATATCATAAGGTTTGTTTTTAAAAAAAGATAACGTTTAAATAGAACTTGAAGAAATAAAAGAAAAATATATTAAATTTCTTTCAATTTTGTTTTTTTTTGCATGCATTCCTATGAATTTACAAATGTAAATATGTATATAAAACAGAACAGTCACTGTATCACTAGCATTAATTTTAGCATAATAGTTCGAATTGCTGTTATAATTCTGTGCAAAACTCCAACATTCCAATGCAATTTATTCGCTTTATGTTATTGCAATACCGAGTGATCCCCAGTAATTTTGTTACAGCGTGCACAGCTTACCCGAATGTTACATGTTTGCGCATACAACAATGCAGTCGTTCACGAACTCTCCTCATCACGAACATGGTCAGCAGCACTGTAGAAACTTACACGTGCACCTGAATGAACGAATGTTAACACATTTTCATTCGTGTTGGCTAACATTTTTAAATTGTTGATTAACATGGCAAAGCAGCGAATAAAATGCCGGTTTGGCGAAAATGTCTCAGCATGTTGTTGTGAAAAGGGTGCTGGGCGAATCTCAGCTGCTTACTACTTCAATGAAAAAAGTGATTGTAGTATATACATATGTATATATAATATAATTGGTATATAGTGAAATTTGTATTCAGTTAAAAAAGTATGTAATATGTACATATATGCACATATTTGTGACATTAAATTGCTTCTATCAATCGATCGTAAAGTTACAAAATACTCGACGTGCGTCTTTTCGAAAAAAAACTGAGCATTTCGTAGATTGAAAGAGGAACTCCTACATACATATACATATATATTTACTTAAAAGCTTATGTGTCCGTATATAAATATGTATGTAAATAAATGTGATGTTTTGATAAAAATTCAACATATGCATATATATTTATGCTCATAATTTTGTATGCCTTCAATTTAGCATTTATTTTTATGTAAAAATTAAAAGTAATTAATTTTGATATTCTATATTTTTTAAATATAGATATAAATAAAAATATGAATATATATATACAGATAAATTCTTATATTTGTATACTAAATTATATAGCACTATATTATAATATTTGAAATAAAAGTTGGTCTTCATTAAATTAGCGGAACCATTTATTTAAATTGTTCTTGACTATTAGCATTGCACTGCAATTTTAAAGCTTGTCAATTCGTAGATGTATATGTGTATTCAAAGGGTATATAGACATACATACATGAATGCCTTAAATTGCATTATTGCTATATGTCCTGTGAAATAATAATGAAATAAGAAACTGCGATAATCTTTCGCTTAACACTTTGTGGACCCAAATCTAATGGTATTCATACACATAACTATACAAATTTTGCACGCTATTTTACAAAATTTCATCTCATTGTGTGCACACTTTTTATTTTTGCCCTGTCATTTGTTCACAAAAGATCCGAAATGTAAAGGCAATAAATAAAAATTACACGTTTAACATTTCCTATCTTGGCTTTGGATCTCTTGTCGGGCACGGAAAAATTGCCGGCTAATAGCGTTAAAGGGTTCGCCATTTAAAAGCAAGCGCATAATATATAATATTTGCGCTAAAAGCAACGGTATTAAGATAGGCGAAAAATCCTGCGTTGTCATCCAGCATCAATTGTTATCAGTGATGGCTAACTTTTGGTGCCCTTTTAAATTTAAAAGCAGTTTAAGCTGGGCCGTTCTCTCTAATGGCTTGAAAGTATTGCATATATTGGTGGTTAGAAAGTTATTCAATTTCAAATTATTTCCTTTGAAGTAAAATAACCCGTTATTCTTTCGATTAGGCTACTCTAAAGAGAATGCGTTAGTTCAAGCGACACAAATCATTTTCTTATTTCGCTCCCTATTATGTCAAACAAGAGTGCAACACCGCTTATAATAACCGTTATGGTTATCATTTCTTTTATATTTTTGTTGTTTTCGCCCATAAAAATGTATTTGCTACTTTTAAGTTAAACATGCTTGTTTTCGATGAATTGAAGAGATAAATGATTGGAAAGAGATAAAGAATTTTCCCGAGAAACTGTTTTACAAAGGAGAGCTTTCTGCTAAAATAAAATCAGTATTGTAGATTTTCTGATGAAAACACACAAAAGTTTAAGCCCATATACTACGTATATATGTATTTTCACTCACATTGATTCTTAATAAGTAATATTTTATAATTAAATAAAAACTTTTAGTTAGTATTTTTAATATAAAAAAATCTGAATTTTTCTTCAAATGTAAAAGAGCTGTAGTAGTCCAATACAAATATGCTCTAAGATCACTCAGTCTATGAATAAGTATAGACATTGTTCCAAACACCTGTACATCTAAGTATATAAGCTTAAACTTAACGATTGTTTGTAATACTTGAAACTCGTTAAGATGGATATAGAGTTATAAATGTCGAAACGCTCGGGAGGACGAGGCGAGTTGATTTCCGGCTGACTGTATGTCCTTCGGTACGTAGTCTCTACTAGGTATAATGTAGACATCCCACAAATCTTCAAAGCTATATAAACCAATCTTGCTCAGAACTATCCTTTCTAGCACTTCTTCACACATGAAAAAAATGGATGAAATTGAATGATAACGAATGATGATAAATACATGAGAAGTCACAGCCAAGATGATACTTAAGGGCTTCATAGGAATAAGTGTAAAAATTAGACAATGTGCATGGCACCGCCCAGCTTTGGGAGAAATCCTATATTTCAGGAACTACGTGACCGATTTTAACCAGCTTTAATATAGAGCATTATCCTGACGTTCTAACGTGAAATGAAAAAGAGCAAGATCGGGTTACTAATATCTAATAATCGAAATCAAAAAAAAATTAAAGTCAAGATGGTGCAATAAATTTTCAAGGTCCATATAACGAATATGAGGACCTCTGTGTTTTTGACTGACTTTTTGCAAAAAATATCGGTCAATCTGAGAAAAACGTAATGAAATTTATAAGATCTCCTGTAATTTACCCTGCTGCCAAAAATATATAAACTCAGGTCAATACTTATCATAGCCACCATTTGTTGCTAATACAAGGATTTTCCAACTTCCGGTTCGCTTTGTACTTTGTATATGTGTCAGTATGTAATATATTTTACCAAAATTAAGCTAGCGTATAATCTTGGATATACTAGAGTTTCGTGCCGAAAATGTGTGAAATCTGTAAATCAGTTATCCCAGCCACCAAATACTATATCTAAGAATTTTCGTTATTCTAGTGGATCTAGGATTTTATGCCGAAAATATCGCTCAATGTTGGAAACATATTCTCAAGCCTACCTTACTTAGTGGTGGATGGTGTTTTTGCCAGACTTTAGAAAAGAGATCACATTAAAATTTTTCAGATTTCCGGCATGAATATGGTTGGTTAGAATAGATTGAGGAGTTTCGCGAGAAACTCAATTCACATTCTTCATAATTGCTTAACGATCCTACATAAATATGCCTTTCCGACACGTTTAGGCATCTTAATTGCTGCTCTAAATTTTGTGCGGTTCGTGCGTGCGAATTCAACTTAAACTACATTCAAGCGGTTGTCATGTATTTGCATGTAGGTGTAGGCCACTTTTCGGGTCACATCCGGCATTGGAAATACAGAATTGCCGGTTGTGCTTAAGCGGTTTCCCTTAAGTACTTAGATACTTAAATGCTTGGCTTAGTTGAATTTTACTTCCGCCACCTTAGCAAGATTGCCGTTTGGAGGTCAGTCAATACGAAAATAAAATCAACAGGGCATTAATTAATGAGTAAAGAAATCGAGTATGTAATTTGTAAAGGTTTCATACAGTCAAACTTAACATTTTATTGAAAAGTTTTGATGTTTTATAAAACTATTAATTGCAAAAGTTAATAAAAAAAAATGTGTGTATATTCTTCAGCTATTTGTAACCTGGACCGGTATACTTAAGACCTTCACATCTATCAACTGATATTCTGGGCTAAAACTAGACCTCTTTTAATATAATAAGGCTTAAGTTATACAAACTTTATTTAAGGTAGCTTACATGCAGGGAGAGTGCGACTATAGGGGGGGCGTGTGCACCGACAAAGCGGTGTTATCAATAATATCTTTACTCCGCTACTTACCCAAGAAACTTAAGAGTGAGTAGCTAACTCTTTTCAAGCACATATTAAAAGTAAAAAGTTGCTACATCGAATCCAGATATGAAATAGAGATTTCCTTTTATTATTTTATATGTATATATACATGAGATTGCGTTACTCGTAATCAGCTTATTGGAACCTTTTCTCATTAGAAAGGGATTTTAAACTTCAGCACTTTTCAAAATTGATAAGAAAACAAAACTTTCGTAGGCTTTTGTTGTAAGCAAGTTTTGGCATTTGAGTAGTCCGACAGAAAATTGCTTTTCATTGAGTTGGGTAGTTTTGCATACACACATACATACATACATACATGTGAGTTACAAAACGAGATGTACATGTGTGTACACACCTTCCAATTTAATTTTATTTCCGCTTGTAGCTATTTTAACATGTATGACGCCACATACTATAATGAAGGCAGATAATTTATATATGTGAAATCGTTTGTCGGCAATTTCCAATTTCATGTTGCCACATCTTACGCTTGTGTTTCCTTTTTAAAAGGCGCATGCTTATCTTATATACTCAGCTCTTCCGGCAAGCAAGCAAGCAACGGTTCCGATTACCTTTTACAACAAAAACTATAACAACGATAAGAAAATATTTTCGGGCCGGTTGTATTTAGTTAGTTCCATGAAACAATTGCTATATATAGAGTATAAGTATATAGTTGTGTGAGCATAAATATTGTATAAGTTTTGAAATTCTAAACTCTTGAAGGGCAGTACTCTTTAGTATTGGTCATTTGTTTTTATTAGTTTGTATATGATTTTGATGTAACGTTCCCAAGATAGTCGGAGTGATGTGGCGGGCATCATATAGATATAGATATTTATGCTTCCAAGGAGTGTGAAAACTTGACAAGCGTATAGCGACATAAAATCGCCTGATGAGCGAACATTTGATGAGCAACTCGCTGCCACTACAGAAAGGGGACCTCAAATATTACATATTTACTCCTACGAATATGTGTATATGCCTACGAGTATATAGTACAAGCATATATATACTGCACAAGCAGGCTAGGCCTACATATGGAAATTCTCCTAAAATTTTGTGAACTCTTGGAAATTCCTGAAGACAATTATTCAAGCCTCAAGCTGCCTATCAATGTGTCATTAGTATGCGAATAATATTATGCAACGTGTCTACAAGTGTGCAACAACAAATGGTGAGTGTGCTGTATGTATATACATACACATGTATGGTGTATGGTACATATGTATGTATGTATGTAAGCAAATATGCTTGGTATTTGACAAGTCCTTGATAGCGATGTTATTGACAGCTTTGCAGTTCCAGTTCCAGTTCCAGTTCCAGTTCCAATTGAAACGAATATTTTAGTTAACGGCATTCCACTTGACGTGCCATTTCGGTCGAGTGATGTTAACTTCAAATAAATGACATTAAAACAAGGCATGCCACACCCGTAAACAAATTTGGTGTATGTTGTGTAGGCATGAATGTGTGCATTCCTAGGCATTCCTAGGCATTCCTAGGCATGAGTATGTGTATGCTGATGGCCTTGATGGCAGCCACTTTGTGCCGCCAAACGGCTTGCTGGCGGTTTCGAGCTTAGCACGATGACTTCTTGTTGGCCTCTTTCATAAGCCAAATATGTAATAATTATTTCTTGTTTGATTTTTCACGCCCACAACTTAAGTTGTTGCTGCCCTGCCATTTCTTATGTCAATATGGTTGTATTAGTTATTAGTGTCAACACTAAATTTCCGGCTTGCCTTTGCTGCGCCAGCACCCTTAGCTGTCAAAGTTGATAAATGAATGAGCTGATATGGTTCAATATCGATTTGTAAGCGTTTAATAGCCAAAGCTGCCACTAATGATAACAAACTAACATACTGATTAACACCTACTTTAATACTCATTTACAGTCACTCACAAATGTACGCATACATTCCGATTGTTGCCATCGACATATTGTAGTTGTATGCTAAAGTGCCATACATACGCACACATTTATATATAGTCGCACACACATGCATTATTTATTAGCGGGTGTGTCGGTGTGCCTAAAAGCTTTTTGAACTTTGCTAAGCCGCAAGAAATGCACATTAATAGAAGTTGAGATTGCCTCTACATTTTGTATTTCCTGTTATTTGTGTGTGCTTATCATTTTATTTTATCACATTATTGCCTTTTTATTTTAAATGGTATTTGTGTGTGAAGTGATTAGAGTGTTGGCACTTATGTAAACCCCAATTTTAACATTTTAACTGCATGTGCGCGAAGTTTTGGTGGTAAAAATTAATGATATCTTGCCTACAAAGCGGGCAGTTTCTTGTAAGGTCTTCCACATTGTATGAATACGATATACGATGGAAATTTGAAAAACGACTTCAGGACGATATTAAAAAGTGATTATTCAGATTTAATGTCCGGTATATGAGCAGGCCAATATGCTCAAGTAAGTGTCTTGTGGTTCAGCTCTTTGTGAAGTGATTATGTAGAAAGCAGTGTGAGATTCTTGCCAAAGAGCATATGACTTATGGTATTTCCTTTTATAAGAAACCATTGAAAACTTTCTATCCTTATTTTTTGTGGCCTTGATATAATTTTTAAGGTTAAGGGGTTTAATTCGTGATTTTTGAATTTAAATCTAGCATTCTCTTTAGGATATCAAGACACTTTTGTCTACTAGTTTTGAGAATTTGTAAAATAAATTTAGCATTACATGAGCTATTGCGTTATTTATGTCACTCCAGTTAACATGATAATAATCGACCGATTACTTTGGTTCTACCGGTGAACTTAACTTAACAGACCCCTATCTATCTTGCTTTGGCTGGTTCACTACGTCATAGGGACTGCGCCTATCCAGCGTTTTGGGGGCAGATGGTTAACCTTTGGAAGTACTAATATTAGATTGAGCTAACGTTTGAGATGAAAATATTTTTCGGAGGAACCGAGTGATACGTGTGATATAAACCCACGGAGGAATACAAATTATTATATTTGGTGTAAGAGGACTGGAAAAAAAGCACATTTTTGATTTATTTCTGGTTCAAGAATAGAAGAGGAGAGTCAACATTTTCAAACACTAAAATAATATAAATCATTCATAAGCATGGAAATGCTAATAATCGGCATATAGGGTTAGGATTAGGAAAAATTATGAAGAATCAGGATATTTAAAATTTAACATTCCAAATTTTATTAAGCCAAATCCTACATTAAGGGATGTGTGTCAGATAAAATTAATGAGACGGACGGAATCCCCAGCACATTCGATACATAGTTCCTAGGCAATGATATAAAACCCTAGGGAATGGTATGAGAACTTAGGGAATGGTATAAAATTGTTCATTCAATATCTTAAATGTAGTTTTATTAACAAATTTTTGGGAAGAAATATTATTTACTGCTTTACATATCATGTATAAAGCTGGCCTTAGGAACGGAAATCATTATGGTATGTTTATGAAGACCAGGAGATGTTGCGGGAATTTGCACTAAACAACAATTTACTTATAGAAATATGAGCACTCCATTTTATTTAGAGAACTCAATGGACATATACACAGGCGTGATGGTAGTGCTTGAATATGGTATATATGAGGTCCAAGGGAATGTGTGAATCTATCCATTTCGAGCATATTTTGGTAGACAGTTGACAAATTTCACCACTAACGTTTCAGTTGTTTACTGAAAAGTCAAACAAGTTGATAGGATCTAAAGTGGCGTCTATGGGTTTTAGATGATTTTCGAAATTTGCGAAAAGAAACGGTGTCATACAAATGTCAAGTAGAGAATGTTGAACATATATATAACATCTTGCCTTTGAATTAATTCCCACCCTGTTATTTCAATAGTTTTCAGTGGTACCGTTATATGCCAGGTGAAAAGAATTTAAATATAATGCGAGAGCATCAAAATGCGGAAAATTACTTTACTGCACCATCCAGCTATCCGGGAAGAGTGACATATATATATATAGTCCGCTAATCGTGTTTTAAATTTGATTGTGCAACTTCGTTTTGTTTAATAAAACTTCATTCACATTCGCTGGAATTGCTGCCAGTCACCAGATCAGAGGAAAACAAATTTAACTTATATTATACATACATATATACACACATATATACATGCAACGCCAACCAGGAGGTAGTGCAATTGTGGCATGCAATGTTAAATGTTGTGCTTGTTTACTTTTACGCCACCATACGAGCACACTTGCCACACTACCACCAGCTCGACAGCGCGTAAAACTCTGTCGAAAAAATTAACTTGCAACAACAACAACAACAACAACAACAACAACAAAGAGTTATGAATACTTGAGAAAATTAAACAGTGGAGCATTTTTTGCTCAATTTAGTAGAAAATCTGAAAGTAAACCAAAGAGTGAAGTAGCAAGTGCCTGGAGTGTGCAGTGTGGAAGCGTAATAGGCTGGCGACGACAGCGGCAAAGCGACGATGGCTGACAGCTAGTGCAGCAGCGCAACGTGGCATAGGGTATAGTGCTACCACTGCTAAATAGTGTGTGGTATTAAATATAGCGGTGCTTATAAAATGCCAAGTTATTATGAAAAATTAAAAAGTTGCAACAGCGCCACCAACTCAGCAACAGTTGCCTGCTCTTTATCTTAGTTGTTTTGTTAGCTGCCACACCGTTGAATTATAGTTCGCTGACAGCGGGTGTTAATATTGTCTTTGTGGCAGCCACTAAGGCGTGTCTGCCGCCAGTTGGCGCTGGGTTGTTGCAGGCAACGGGTATTTCAGGAAAATTGTTGCATACAAAAGCCGGTTTGTCATGCGCATGTGTGTGCACACATGAACCTACAAAAAGTGGGCATAGTTCAGACGCACATGCAAAATGTGCTCCATAGGCAAAGGGGCGCATAAAAAAGAGAGCTAGCAAATGATATGACGTAGACTCAACTACTTTAATTAATTCGTGTTCTGAATGTGGCACTTTCTCTCATCAGAAATTTCTATATATACCTATATATATATATGTATATATATACATATATATATTTCTCATACCAACAAATCTTGTTACTGTTAAGTCGAACTTTTTTCTAGCAAAGAAAAGTCCTTATATGAAGCCTGCCGGGAAGATTCTCTGCATTCACCACTTTCTTGAGCAGCGCTGCTCGTGGCAGCTGGTGAACCGCTTAGCAAAGCTGACTTAATCAGGCGTTGTTTCGCAACCACTTCCACCTACTTGCCTCATATGGTCTCACTGCACATATATATATATATATATGCCTATATGCCTATACACATACAACCTGAAATTGCGAGCGCCCATGCATTTTGCATTGGCGGCAGCACAGTTGCTTGATATAGCGGTTTCATTTTAATAAGTTTACAACTTTTCGGGGCGCAATATGTGGCACACTCGATGGTATAGTGCACACACACACATTCTATAAGATATATTTTACATATGGATATGCACACTCATACATGTATCTAAGAGGGCGATATATTTGCACAAAACTTTTAGATTTTAAATCGGAAAAGCAATTTCCTTCAGGCTTTATTGAAACTTCTGATCTTGTGCAACACCCAATTTGTTAGGGAATGAAAAATATTTATTATAATACTGCGATATATTATGGACTTAGGAGCGATAATCAATTACCCATATGTACTCTATAAGTTAAGTTAAGAGTTTATTCAAAAAAAAAGCCCCTAAATGGAATCGATTGGCATTATTTATTGCCTCAAAAGAAAACCAGACGAAAGATATTTTCGCTGCTTCCAAAATACACATATACATACATACGTATCCGTTATGCCATTTATTCGATGCAATGGTGCCACTACTGAAGCAGAAATATTTCGCCACATTAATGCACCACCTTTTTACCCCACCTTTATACCTCACAAATAATTAGATCGATTTCACTCTCTCAACTCATCGCTTCTAATATTGCCTGTGTCCTGATTTGTCTGCCCGAGAGTAAAGTTTACTGCTTTTAATTTGATTGTGTTTGAAAGGACAATTTGATTCTGAAATTACAAAACTGATGTAAACAAACTTTGGTTCATTCATCAGGTACATTCTGCCCTTATAGTTTGAACATGGTCTCTTTTCTTTTTTTTTTCCTTTCTTTTACCTTATTATCTTATTATCATCATGAAGGTGTCTTATTGAAATCATGAAGGTGACTTGACCTTGAGCACGGTTCCATGCAAAAGTGTAATCGGTTCATATGTTCTTCAAGACTACGATACCCAGCATAGTGCTTTCGTCATATCGTTTGAATTTACACCCCACTTTTCGATTAGTGATTGAGTTACCGCAATAAAATTATATTGAAACTTAATCAGCATAATGTTATTTGATACTGAAAATTTACAAAATCGGAGCATACATCCTGGCTTCGCTTGTGCCCAATATATATATAGGGAAAGCATTTGTCGATGAATATTTGGAAGAACTTAATAAAAATGGTAAAATCCAAAATTCATAGTATAGGTCCATATGTGCCCTCACCACTAAAGCACTGAGTGTACTAATTTCTGTTAATCGTATTGGCAAGTATAATATCTAGGATATTGAGAAAGTTGACTTAATGCAATTAAGCGAGCTCATGGTCCATAGTATGAATCAATACGATACCAAAAATCGGCACGTACGACCGATCGTACCAAAATCGGTGTGCTCGAAAAGTATTTCTATAATTTCTTTGCAATCTTCGAATTTTTGTTGGGAAAATTTAAGTTATGGCCAAGATGAGTAAGTGGGCGTCTTCCATGTTCAGTTCGCTCAGGCTTACTTCTGCACCCAAAAATCTAACGTATAACCAAGAGGTTATTCACGAGAATGTCCATGACCTCTCACTTACTGAACACACATATGTTTCTATGGATCCAAGTATTCTCATGTGCAAACAATTGCAACGCTTCGTTATCTTCAATGCACTAAATTGCATTTAGTTTTGTCAATCTTTGACTGCATTTGCCCGCATCGCATGCATTCAAATATAAATAGAGCACTGTAAGTATATACTCTATATATATATATGTATACTTATGTATGTGTATCTATATTTGTATATACGCATGTTCTGTTAAGCGAAAGTTTTGCCATTTCTCAAATGCTGTTTAAGTTTTCGCATTGCACCATTTGTTGTTGTTTTTACTTTTGGTGCCCTCACACACCCATTGCACTCCAACTCTTTAACGTAAGCTATGCCACATAAAGAGTGCGTAGATGGTACACGTTTAGTCCTTTCGCCATTGCTTACAAGCGCACAGACCCCTCCTCCCCTCCTCCCCTCCCGCTTGTGGATTGTTGATTTCGGTTGCGTATTGTCGTTGTCGCTGTCATTGCTGACTTGTTATCAACCCAATTTGCTGTAGTTAGCCATTTGCCAAATGCCGGAAGAATTGACAAAAACAATCACAACAACAACAATGACAGCAACAGCAACAGCAACAGTAACAGTAACAATGCATTAGCAATTATAGCAGCAACTGTTAAAACAAGCAGGACACATATTGTGCAACGTGGAGATAATACGAGTACTAGCGGCGACAACAAATCAGCACAACAACAACATAACAACACAACAACACTAAGGCGAAACGACGCAACGACGAAACGACGCAACAGCGTGCAAACAAAGACCGGCAATATTGTTTGTCGATGTTCTGGAAAAGTTGGCAGTGCTCAGCGTTGTTTGGGAGCTGTCGCTAAGTTCCGCTACCTTCCACTCACGGTGGTGCCGATGCGGCAGTTCCATTTAGGTCTTTCATTGCTTGCTACGCAGTTAACTCCATCTCTTGTGTTGCACAAAGAACTTTTTCGTTGATTCTACACGCTTTCATTCTTTCGAATTTTCAATTCGTCCCTATACCTCGCAACATACTCTTCTCCTCTCCTGTCCTCTCCGCACCACTCCATCCACTCATCCTTTGGTTGGCGCCATCGCACACGCTTCGATTGTCATTCAACTTCATTGTGAAGGCTGGTGTCCTCATTTCATAACGGGATACCCCATTCACACATACATACATACGTACACACATGCATGAACATGCACAAGTGTGTGCGTAGCGACTAATGGTCGTGTGTGCACCCCTAATGAGCGGCTATGCATTCCGGATGGTTTTGTTTCGACAGTCGCCGATTTTGTTGCGAAATAACGGCGCTACTGTAATGGTGTTGGCATTTCCTCTCCTACATTCGCACAAGTGGCTTTGTCTCTAACATGGCCCTATCTGCTATGCGGCATACTATGAGCCCAATTTGGCCGCCCAATCAAAATTTCTCTCCTGCACATATTTGGTAACGTTTCGCCCTCCGTTTGCCTTCGGCTTTTGTCCTCAATCTCCATCCCCCTCCATGTGCTTTTCCAATTTGCGCGTTTCTGGCATATTTTCAACTTCGCAAGTATGCTTTTAACTGTTTGTTGCATACTTGAAGGCGTTTGGGACTTTCCGTTCCCACTTGTAACTGGGCATTATTATTCGAAACACTCGCAAAATTAAACATGTCTTACAGTTTTTCCATGTTAATGTTGAAATTCGCCAACGCATTGTTTAAAGCAATTAACACATTTTCCCTTAGCTGCATTGTGTTCTTTAAACGAATGGAAGCACCGTTTCAGCAACATTTGTGTGAATTTTTTATCTTAATCCACACACAATAGCATTTCGGCTGGCTGGCTTACATTCGTTGAAATTTTAATTCTAACAATGTTTGAATATTCACCAAAGCTTCGATGGCTTGTGGTCTTTGCTTTGGGGCTTGCTAATCCAGGCAGTTGACGGTGGCCATAGTACACTGGTAAAATAAAGAGAGCTCTAAATCGGTATTAGTTTGCTCCTTTGGAAATTGGAATATTGGTAAGATTTCTTTTGGTAAATCTTTACATTTTATGTTATTTAAGTTTTGTGGATTTATTTTAGATCCTCAGCTGGAAGAGCTTGAATTTTAGACTGTGTTCATTTTCTTCTTATATAATGCAACCTTATTTTAGGTCTGCCAAATATTTCCAATGCCAGCTATGGTTCCTTGCCATAACTATATTCGTGTGGTAAATATGAACGTTTATTTGAGGAAACGTGTACAATAGTATTATTTCAAATATTGCCCATCTGAAGCTTTATTAGTTTCGCATCTTTCTGGCAATTTGTGGATTTCATCCCAAAAGAAATGTGCCGAAAATGAATCAAGCCAATTTTTGATACCCTATCTTGATGTGAACCGTATTCCAGTGAGGGGGTTTTACATAGACAGGAACAAAGGTAGTCAGAAGGGGCAAGGTCTGGGCTATAAGGCGGGTGAGGCAGAACTTCGCAGCCGCTGTTTTCCAAATAGTTTTTAACCGATCTTGCAACTCGTGGCTTATCGCAAATTCCGCGTGTTTTTCAGCAATTGCTCGCTTCAATTTGATGAGTTGTTGCCGGTTTATTAAGCTCATAATGCACCACGACCGTCTGATCCCACCAAATACAGAACGTTGCCTTAACGTTATGGATATTCGGCTTTTCTGTTGATTTGGCTGATTGGTAAATGGCTGTCGTAATCGATCCATATTTCATCGCCATTCATAATCCGATCCGATGATTATAGTATTCAAGCAGCATTTCAGACGTGCAAGGCGGGGACATTTATCTCTCAACATCTCTTAGCTTCTCTTCATATGGCACCCAACTTCCTTACTTTTGAATGTATCCAGCTGCTTTTAAACATTTTGAAATGGCTGATTAAGTGATTACTTCCAAATATTCTGAGAGCTCTGTTGTGTTTAAGAACAATCTTCATCGAGTAATGCGTCCGGTTCCTTTTCTTGAAACTTTTTTGCCGCTCAGGACGTTCTTCGTCTTCCAAGCCAAAATCACCATTTTAGAATTGTGCAAAACATTCAACAAAGTTCCACATATTTGAGAGAAAAAAAAGAATTATGGTTGTTTGCCCTTCAAATGAATGATGTACCAACCCAGTGAGATTGCTTTCAATTTCTTGCTGTCTGAGTGTGCAAATTCTTGTAAAAATTTCAGCAATGCTATCAATTACTTTAAAAGTGCTTCTCAAAACTGTAAACTCAGTGTTGGTCTCTACGTTTTCTAGTATACTGAGATCAATAGCCATACGCAATATAAAATCCTTCTATAGTAGCCAGTGCTAGCAGAGTTCCCATATATAATAAGGGTGTAAGTCTAGTGATTTATAGATGGCCTTCAACTCGGTTAGTGCGCTCATAAGTGGCGCAAAACAATGGTAGTTTGATTTGGCTACTGGATATTAAAGGGTTTAAGGGAAGGGATCTTAATGCTTCAGTTTCATCGAAAAATTAAGCGATAGCTTCCAAAATATTAATTGCATAATTATTAAAATTAGTGTGTATGCATTTTACAAGTAATTATTTTTCCAAGTGTTTCACTCAGTTCGAGTGCTTCACTTTCGAATGTTCATCCTCAAATATTCTGGCGAACTTTCATGCCTGCCAACTGGCTCGTGCGCCTACGGGCATGCAAATACGATTGAATAAAATCCCGAATTCCATTTCATTTGGCTCATTACATCCATTTGCTGGTAATTAAGTGAATAATTTGTAACCGGCAATGTCAACCGAGCCATGCTATGTTATGCTATGCACTTTAACGTAGCACAAAAATCAAATAACACTTTAACGGTACGTACGACATGTTCGTCGATTTTTTGTTGCACAAATGCAAGGGCATATCTGTATGTGTGTGTTTGTGCACCTCGAATGTCCAGGCCGAGCTGTTGACCTTTTTGGGGCAAAATGCACTGTAGCAAATATTTTGGTATGTTGTTGTTGTTGTTGTTGAAGCAGTATTTGAGTATGCTTCGAGTGAGTGCGTGTTTTGACTTGCACACTTCCATTAGCTACAAATCCTTGCGAAGTGGAACTATTTAATCGAACGTGTGTGTATCAGCATACTCTGCCATTAATTTTCGTACGCCGTTCATTATGTCACCATATAAGAATATTCGAAAGTATTGGTGAAGAACCGTGCATATATGTATGTTTGCTGTAGGATCATGCTCTAAGATTTTTTGGCGCTTATCGTCATTTACTTTTATCAATTTAATTTAAGTTAATAAAGTTAAGTTTAATCAATTGTTGGCAAATCTCCAACCCCATAAAACGGGAACATCTCCAGATCATTCGTTCTCTGGCTTAACGGCTTACGTAGAATATACCATCTGAAGCAAAAAGGTGTAATTTGGTTTCATAAGATAACGTTTTATCATCACTGTAATGTTTCTCCAAACGTTAAAGATTTAAGATTCGTAGGTTTTAGCTCCTTCCAGTCTTTTCGGACGCATTTTATATATCAGAAAATATATTTCTACGACCGATGGTTGTCCTTGTCGCTAGTCTTCTTCATCTTCCCAGTGCCTAAGTTCTGTTAAGAGTACTGTTTTTCCAAAATTCTGCTAAAAGATCTTCAATAAAGACCTTACTAAAGCCAATTTTTACACCCATTTCACGGAGGCTTGGTTTCTCGGGTCGCAAAGCTTTGGCTACTAACTGCCTTATACCATCCTTCTAAGATTTAGATCTGTGTGACTTTTTTCAGTTTTCAAACCAGAAAAAGTCTCTAGCCATGTGAAATCTTGAGTCGAATGAGTAGTTTATCACCACCGCAGAGGTCTACTTTGCAGACGTTGAGACAAATCGCATTTTTCACACGGTTTAAATCTGTTGAAACATCGCCGACTCAAGTACATCGAACCGAAAGGAAAAAATTTTGAGAAATAAATCACTATTTTTTGTAAATTTTCCTTTTTATTTCGTAAACTAAGTACTTATCGGACCGCCCTCAAATTTAATATGGACCACTTACTATACATACAACAGCCTAAATATGACTATGGATAGAAACTAAGTTAAGTTAACTAAGTTATTTTAGCTCAATTTAAAAGTTTAATTTTACTTTAATTATTCATATTTCCGAATTTATTAGAATTTGATGATAAATCTTTAAAAAATATTCATAATATATTTTAAATACTTAGCAATTTGCTAATAAGCTTACACAAGTGTTTAAACCAAACAAATAACGAAATTTTGAATCAAATGCAATTTGTAGTCATATCCTCTGTACATAGATATTTGAAAACCAATTACAGAATGACTGATTTTAGAATTGTTAGACTAATGCCATTTTAATCGCTCGTACGTGCAACATATGGCCTCTAAGTGAGAAGCACTGCTGTCGGACTGCGTGTTGCGCTTATGTTTAGAATTAAATAAATCCATGCAGTTTTTGTTGCAATCATATCTTCTCACATTTAATACGAAAACAACACAACTCAAATTTACATTTCTCACAAACTCTTCCTTTGTTATTATTAACTTCTTGTACTGGAGAAGTGTAATTTTTCTAACTTCTTAAGCCCGCCAATGCCAGAATATAAAGCCAGTGCAACATTTGCAAATTTTTCTTTCATGCGATTTATGCCTATTAGAAGCGGGCAGCTCGGCCCAAAACCTGCCAACACGCGAAATCCGCATTAAACTGCAAGCGCACCCATTTATCATTTGTGTACATAGTTGCCATATTAATTGATTTTATTTCGCCAAGCCACAGCTATTCCTATATATATTTTATTTACACAATTGCACTTCAAATTGCGTGTAAAACTAACTGTAAATCAAATAAACTAAATCTTCGAGAATCTATTTCAGTGTACTCGCCTGCCCAACCAAGTGGAGTTGCGAACGAATTACCAGTAAATAAATAAGTAAATTGCACTCAAATCAGGACGTTTAATTTTGATTGAACGTGTCGTGCGTAAATTGCGCAATTCCAATTGAAATTCACCAGCTGAAATAAGCCACAAGATTTATCTCCTTTCGAGTTTAAACTGTTGCCTTTCCCTCTATTTCAGAAGCCTTTTGAATGCGATTTAAGCGCCAGTTTGTGCCTGGCACTGCTTTCAATTTCGTTTTTAGCCAATGCTTACAGTTTTCCTTTTGTCAAACTGCTCGTAGAGAGCAAGTTTTTGCGCGATTTTGTTTCGGTATATTTTCAGCGTGAACGCATTAAATTCAATAGCACCCAAGAACGATGGCGCCGCTTTGTTTAAGAATTGAGAAACTCTGCAGAAAAGCGAGGTCTTTCATTGCTGGTGGATAAAATATTTTATGCATTAACGCAAACTGAAAGAGTAGGACAACTAATGTGCATTTTAAATGTGAGTTTTAGCCTATAAATAGTGGGAATTTATCTATTTACTTAAGCAATTCACATTCCGAAGACTAATAAATAAGATCTCTGTCCCACCGCTCGATGATATTTCTAAAAAAACTACAATCCTTGTAAAAAATGCGACAAGTCCGGCATGTGTCCGCGATTAGTCGCAAAGGACCATACGACTAATGGCACTTTTGATCTTTTTCTATGGGATAAACTGTATCATTTTTGTACCCCTTTGTACCCGAAAGGCTATGAAAAGTGAAGTATGAATCATTTTCTAGTTTTAATGGACTAGCCTAGTCACTAAAGATTTCGCATTTTTTCATTTCTTCTTGCTTTCGCTTCAGTTTTTTTTTTCTCCTTATAAACTCGATCAATTGGAGAGCTTTTTATCAAAAAGATTTTCCAACAAAAAACCAAATCCTTGATAGGTTAAAAGAATTGAGTTCATCTGGCATTATTATTATTCGCATATTATGGTTTACATATGAATATGGAATATGGAATATGGTTTACATAATGATCCGTTTATTCAGTATATTTTCATATCAAGTGCTAAGGCTTATAATCTTAGTCAAGTAAATAGTTTAAAGCAGTGCCTATGGGAAATATCCGAACAGAACAAAAGTTATATGACCACTCTCGTGCTCTTAACTAATTCAGATTTGAAGAACAATACAGATTTACCAAATAAATCGAAATACATTTTGGGACCCGACAAAGTGTGGACTTGTTTGGAAATTCGTTTACTTCTGAAATGCATATAATTTTTGAAAATTTTCGTGCTTTCGATTCTAAAATCATTTAAGAGAGAATAAGTGTAATTTATGGAATACTTTTGCAATATTTGTGATCAGAAATATAAATATTGAGATGGTTAGATGGTGGAGTTAGGGGTCTTAAATTGAAGTTATGCCCCTCAAGCATCAGAACAACGAATAAGGCTGCCTATATTTTTATGACTAATCAATGCGAGATAAGAAAATAAACTTTTCTAAAGCTACTTTCTATTTAATTTAAAGATCCTTTGTTATACTATAATAGTCTAACTAACGGAACTCTTTGCGCTTAAAACACCAAACTTTCGCTTCACCTATTTTTCTCCAGGTTGACACGCCAACCGCAAGCCATGCAATATTATTAATGAATACCAATTTCAAAACTCTTATAAGTGATGCGGCCAAGTGTGTCGAAAGCATGCACTCGTATATGAAATGTATGTATATGTATATGTGCATGAAAGTAAAGGAAGAGCTTGAAGTGGTCACGAATGTATTCTAGTTATATGTGTGCATACCCAAAAGTGTGTATTTATGTGAGTTTGCACATGGAATTTTATGCATTTTCATGACCATGAATGCATTAAACCGCACTGTGACTGACTAACGCCCGTTGCCGCTGTGCGTGGCAAGCACTTGTGGCCGGCTTGGTCTGCGTTGAGTTTGGGAAAATTCTTAGTGTTTGCTTGACACTAACACTGTCCTAACACTGGGTTATAATTTGCATGAGAAACAAGCTATAAAGTGAAATTTTGTATGCTTGTAGAAGGATTTGCGAACGGACTCAGCGGCCACAGAAGCAGTTGATGAGCACACGCCATAGCGTATGCGTAATATTTTCGAGTTAGTATTACATTTAAACCAAAATATTCGCCAGTTTAATTCATTCAATATGCACTGCGCTATGCAATGCAAAAGAAAACTTTAAATAACGGACTTTTATTACGTGCTTAGTGAAACGAAAGATGATTGCTTGCGCAGCAGCAACGTTTCGAACAAGCACAAAGGTAGCAATTTTGTACGCCCACCTATCGGGCGCAACCGTCAATTTATTTTATCAATTACTTCAGCAACTTTGTCTGATTGTTTTCTTTCATGCTTCGGCAGACGGACGAACTACGTTGAAATTATTTCGCGTAGCTACCCCACCCCCCGCCACCCAATCACTTCTCCGCAACTTTTGCCAAACTTTAAGGCAATGGCGCAGACCGCTGCTTCACCTGCAAATTTCAATAGTTATCTATGCATGCAATTGAAAAGAAAAGCATCCCCGTGCTGTAAGACTCTTTATTGGTATTCCATAGTTCAAGTGCGTTATTATCATTTAAAATAGTATTGAAAAATGCATGAATCCTTTTAAGTTTTTCGAGTTAAGTTAGGAAGAAACTTATATATAATATAATATAACTGATCTCAGTATAGCCGCAAGCCTTTTGGATAGTTTGCTGGAATTGTCAAGTCTTTCAGAAAAATTTCATTAAAAAATAGCAAGCTCAGATGCTCTTGAAGACTGATTCGAGAAGATTAAAGAAGTTGTAGTCAATTTTGTAAGCAGCTCAACTGCTTTGTATTCACAGTTAAAAAGTAGCTCATTGCGCAGATTTTAAGCTTCAATAGATATAGCACTCTTTGCGCGATCGTAGACAAATCGGGAAACTCTTAACATTTATGCCAATAAAATTTAATTACACGTATCCTTCCTTATTAATAATTTAATAGCAAAGAACATTTCTGAGAGTTCACCCATATTAGTACTCAGGATGCCTTGAAGGTTTCCGTATTGTAATTCCGTATATGAAGTCGGTCCGATAAGTATGTAGCCTGATCGCCTGATAACGCTACTACCACAAGAGCAATTTATTGCCGAAGGACAGACGAACTCGTAGTTATGTTTTGACCTTGTTTGGAAGCGTTCGTGTTGGCGAATTTTAGTAAAATGGAAACGAGGATCGGTGATGCGATTCTTGGTTTTTGAATGCTGGTTGCTGACTACACTGATTCCTTCCCTTCGATGGTGAATGTCAGAAATTAGTTTAACGTGACGGTGCGATGGGTGCCGCGTATGCTCGATCCGGATAAACGTGACCGTGATACCGCTGAGCACAATCCGCAGCAGTTGTTTCATCGTTTCGTGATCGTCGACGCAACGGTAAACTGGTAAATACCTAAGACCAAGTGACAGTCAAAAATAACGGGAATTTTCGTTTTTTAAAAAAGTATTTATTAATTCGTGTACATTAATATTGTCGCCTTGAAAATATTCCCCATTCGATATTCTGCACTTATGCCGACGCTTCTTCCAATCGTCGAAACACTTAACAAAACCTCGATTTTTGGGATAACCTTGAGCTCTTTCAACGATGCGATTTTAATGTCATCTATACTTGTGAAACGACGGTGATGGCCCTTTAAGGTTCTCTTTATTTTTGAAAATAGGAAAAGGGAGCCATGTCTGGCGAATATGGAGGCTGCGGCAACGTTACATTATTGTTTTTGCCAAAAACTTCACGAACAAGCTACGAAGTCTGAGCAGAATTGAGCAAAAGTGAGCAAAAGCCAAGATTATTTTTCCACAAATCCGGGCCTTTTCTTCGATTTGCTTCATACAAACGGCGTTGAACTTGTGGGTAGTACTCCTTATTTGACCGTACCGTTTGACCTTGAGGCAAGAATTCATGTTGCACTATGCCAGTAAAGTCGAGGAACATTCCGGTTATTTTCCGAACAAACTTTTTTCTGATCCGAAGAAAGCGAAGACTATAGATTAAACACATTTGATTGACTTCTGTACTCAGCAGAAAACTTTTGTGCGTCACTGTAAACTACTACATAACAGCGTCTCTAAATTTTTTATTGAAAACTATATCTATGGTTTTAAATTATATACGAAAAGAGGGTTTTTAGGCTTAGTAGTTTTTTCGCGTTTTCTACCAAATTTTGCTCTGGCATTGAATAAGTCACCATTTTAAAGTTCGGAACAAAGATAAACTCTTTTTTATGATAAGGAGATTTAGACTAACGAAAGGAGCTATTATCCGCAGTAAATTGGCAAGCCCTTAAACCGCTAACATCTTCCATAAAATATGCATTCAAGAATGTTGATTGTCTTAAAAGCTGAAAAATATAATAATTTAAAGTTATATTAAACTAAATTATAACAAAAAGAACACATTATATTCCTATAACAATACTTACTCTTTTTTGTGAAGCCTCCCATAAACTATGTACATATATACTAAATATATGTATATTGTTGCTAAACCGTTACGTTATTGGAAGCAATTAAAAATTTCAATTTCGGACGACTTCCTTAAACACAAGTAAGACCTCTTGCTACTAAACAAAACCTGTAAGGGAGGGATAACTTCGAGTGTAAGAGAGAGAAAGAATATTTAATACAAATGTCAAATGTGTTCTCAGCTTTGAGTGAGGTAACAATACACACAATAGCCTAAAGGCTGTAAGGAAACCTCTAAGGAAGAAGTGGCGGTATCAAAAAGCTTCTTAGAAGAAGGTGCATAGGTGTAGACTCGCTATCAATTTCCTCTGATATCCCAAATATATGATATGTTTAATAGAGTGATGGAGATTTCAAGCTCAGTATGCACAAATTGGCCATGACTGGTTGATTGGTGGAAAAGGAAGGTCGCAAGAACACCTGACCGCAAGCGGCCGTACTTAAGCCATGATTAGGTTCCTCGTGTTGCTCCTACTCTGCTACTTCCATCAAATTTTGTTCTAGTTTAAGTTGGACATATGAAATTTATAGTCAAACTATTAATAGAAATATGAGTCCCAGCCTTACCATCTGAATTCCATACTTTTTATTGTTTATATAAAATTCCCCCTGCGGGTCGGGGGATAAGAATATCGGGCGGTAAGGCATGCCTGTCGTAAAAGCCGACTAAAATCGATAAAATGCACTGCATTTGAAATAGACTATGCTCTAAAAGGGCTTAGTCAGAAATAGTGCTATATTACTTAAGCTTGAACTGAGTTTATAATACTTTAAATGTACTAGGCACACACTTAAAGCGGCATTTGAGTTCAAACTACAAATGCCACCAGTCGGAGTTGAATGGGTAACTCAACTGGAAGTAGCCTAGGCTACAAGGTCTGACCGGAGACTTTAATCTGGTACCACAGGGAGCAGGAGCCCATTGGAGTTACAGGTCGCTCCAACCTGCTCATTGAGGTAGGCCCTTCGGGGAGTAACGTGGTGGCTGTGGTTTAATACATGAATGCGGGTAGAGCGGTTGGGTGATTCAGCTCAGTGTGGAGCTGAATTGCAACCGGGTGTCGGACCCAAAGTACGGCAGGTAGATAGGCCTCGAGCCCTACCAAAGTGGTTATAGTGTCCATTTCCACAATGCCGCTTGAAACCGTTGATTCTAGCAAAAAATAAAAATAGGTTTTAGTTTGATTTATAATATATTCAGACGGTGAAAAATCGGACAGACAAGTGTGGTCTGACTAATAAAGAATGAACAAGGAACACCGTTATACTCTTTGCAACATGTTGCGTTTGGATTCAATAATGAAGGGTCACAAAGGTAAGCTGCCAATTGAGGCATTAGAAGCCATAGAAGCCATACTACTCACATTCACAGCACTAAGCATACACACACACACACACACACACACACACACACAGATATGTATATATATATATTTGTGCGCATATGAAAACGCTTGCATATATGTATATATATTTTATAGCATTGTAGGCAACACTCACAAAAAGCGACTTTGCATTTTATGCATTTCTGCAATAAATGCTTGGCTGTCACAATGCCACGCTCGCGCACGTGAGCCGCTGCCGCCCGGCTTTGCCGCTAAATTTTATGCAAATTGACTAATTAATTTTTCGCAAAATGAAATTTTATCGCTGATGTCGCATATTTGCATAATGCCGCCATGAGCTTCAGCAAGTTCCCTTTCTCTTTTATATCGTTTATTTATTTACACACACACACACACACACACACACACAAATTTATTGTTGTGTGCTTAGCGGCAAGTCCTACAAGTTCACTAGGCACACACATAAATTGCTTTTAACGGTGAATAGTTGCATATATACATATATGCATATATACTTGTTGTTGTTGTTGTTATATTGGTGGTTTTGTTTAAATGCAGCAATTAAGCGTGCCAAACATTGAGCGCGTTGGTGAGCAGCAAAAGGGCCGCATTTACCCAGCTTAATGGCCACTGCACGTAGCTTAAATGTGTTGTTGCAGCAATGTGTGGCGCTTTCATTTGTGTTGCCGTTGCTGCGCAACATTTACCCATTGCTCTTGCGAGTTTACTGTATTTCACTGTTATTATTTATGATGTCACAGCACACAAGTTCGCTGGCGCTGGAGAATTTATTTAATCCAATAAATCCTTTTTCTACCTTTATTAGCGATTTGTTTTCGGCGAAGTGCAATATATTTCTTGGGCCTATAAGTATTGTGTGAGATTTGAAAAGGCATAAGTGTGTGTGTGTTTCATCAACTCATACAAGAAGGCTGCCGTAAATTAATGCTTACTTAATAGACTGTAAAAGGGTCACCATGAAAATTTGGCAGGTGCAACATATTACTTGACAGCTGAAAGCTGAGCTACGTTACACAACAACAAGCAGTAAAAAATTTGTTCTCGGTAGCTAAAATAAACTATTTTTAACCAGTAATTACAGAAGCTAATCAATTTGCTGAAAATTGAAAATCTCTACTGTCGAAAAAAATATAAATTCGAACAGGGAACCGATTGTATTTACCTTTTCGATGTTATTTATCATTATTTTATACACAAAATTGTCCCATTCTCACAATTGCTTTGGTTTAATTACACCAGATTAAAATAAAAATTTTTTTAGTCTCTTCTGGTATATTATTTTTTGTGTCTCGAGAGAATCTTCATTTCAAACCGTTTCCAATCGCATCATTAGAGAAAGAACCTGCCTGAAATTACCACCTAAGAAAATCATATTTCCAGTGAATGTTTCTTTATCGCAATAAACACTTATTTCCAAAATATGTACGCTGCTCGAAACTAAGGGGTTACTAAAATGTTTTCGGTATTATTACAATACAATTGGGTACAATTGAGTATGCGTCAAATGTTAACACAAGGTTGCACCGCAAGTACTGTCCCATGCTTTGAACTGCTGGTATAGCATGTTCGATTCGCTGCTCCCCAACACTAGGCGAATTGAAGACAGCTTATGATATATTAAAAAATTTCACCTCTTACTTTTCAGTAGAAAGTTTTTCAATAAAAAATATTGTGAACTTGTTTTTAAATATATTCGGTAAAAGGTTTTCTCTGGCTTTTACTCAAGATCTAGTATCTCTTTTGAATTTCCCTCTACATTTTCGCTCAAAAAGGAAACCAACTTTAGTTACCAATATTACAATAAATGCACAGCACTGACACTCATTAATTGGTTTAAAATTAAGGGCATAAATTATGCATAGAATAACATATTATAATACATTTTTAATTTCACTCACTACGACACTACAATGTGACCCCAGAAAATGTAATTATATTCGGATTGTTTGTAATGCTTTTCAAACACAGTGGTGGTTAGCGGCAAGCTCGTCTAAATCAGTTAATTAATGTGCTCACTCTATTTGCACTAGGCGGGCCCAAATATTAAGCGCTCCAATGCACTGCGTTGATCGAATCGGAGAGGCGTAATTATAGATATTAAAGTATTTTAGTGCACGAACACCACTCTTCGTGTTGTTTGTTTTTTAGTAACGCTCTATTTATTTTAACTAAGTAATTGGCCTTGTCTATTTTTATTTGAATAGTTCCCCTACTAAGCAGTTTCTTAACTGCAGTAAATTTAGACTAAATGCTCATTGGATAATACCATTTGATTGAGAAGAACCTAACTCTAGGAATAATACTAACGATATGTAATTCACTTAATTTATTTCCTCATAAAAATTTTTGACCATTTTTGGAGAGTAACAAGAGAGACCAAGAGAAAATAGGCGAAAATAATTCATACAAATTATTGCTAGCTGTTTGGGCGAGCTTCTCGTCCCATTTGCATGTGCTTCGATATTACCTGAGACGTGAACTGCTCAAGCTACACCAACACCAACCAATCTTCTAGGTCATTTTAAACCCATTTGGTTTTTAGTGTATGCCTTAATTGGCATTCATCGGATTACTAATAATATTTTCCTATTAAAATGCGTAAAAGGGGTCTTTAAATGTTTCTCATAATAATTTTCTATGAACTCTGCATTTTCCGCATAGAATTCTATACGCACGTGTAATCATGTGAAACAAATATGTATGTATATATCGGCCCCTTTTTATCCTTTTTGTCATAACAGTAAATATTTTTCTTCATAATTTGACATTATTTTGTTGCTTTGTTGCAATCTCTGCCTACACCTGCGCATGTCATCCAGGCCTCAAATACTGTAGCTTGCCGCAGATGTTGGCATGTAGCCAGACAAATGGACAGACAGTCATGGCAGCCCAGCAAATTTGATAAACAATTCACTTTTGTTGCGTCGAAATGAATTTACTTATGTAAAATTTCTTCTTCAGTTTATTAAATTATCCAGCATATTTGTGAAATACCCGAGAATATGTCGGGTTTTATATGAATGTATACAAATACAAACATATGAGGGGTGATCCAGACGCAACATGCAGAAAAAATTGTATTAATAGGCTATATAAGCTGTCGTTGATTCACCAATCGTTAGCGAGCATCGAATCGAACATATTATACCAGCTATTTGAACAAAATGACAGCACTGTAAAAGCGGCGTCCATGCCTTACATTTTCTTTAATAAAAGTATATTTTAATTTTTCCATATTTACTAAAAGCGTTCAATGGCTTTCAATGTTAGCGAGTAGAGTAATGGCGAATCGATGATAGCTACAAATACATATTTATTAGGCTAATACTAACTAGAATAACTACAAAATATTCATCGACGTTCCAGAGTATAAACGCATGATCTTATTAGTATTTGTACCACCCTTTTAGCATTATCTTGCTAACATCTTTCTTAGTATTTGCTCAACAAGAAAGCATACATATAAATGTCTGTCTGTAGCATGCAAAGAATAACTTAATCAACTGTCAAATCTCCACATGCCAGCATAATCAAGTGCAGCTCTTATTTATTGCTGTTGGCATTTAAAATTTCTGCGACAGATTTCTGGTTTTCGTTTTGTCTTTGAGAAATTTTAATATACATAAAATATATATGTACATATGCTATATGTATGTAGCCGAGTGAATTTTTGTTTATGTTTATGTAAATTTAATTGCTTGTACAATTTAATGGAATTTAAATGACATAATAATACCAGATGATGTGACTGATAACATGACTAAATAAGTTTCATTTTCATTTATTTCTTTATAATTCCAATGAAAATGCGTTAAAAATACGCTTGGTATTCTCAGTGTTCGCATTTTGTCGGAAAAAAATTTATTTTTGTTTTAACTTTCATGTGTTGAAATAATGCTCCGTTCATGGGAAAAACAATTAATATTATTATGTACTAGATATATTTTCAAAATATATGCGCAGACATAGAAAAAAAAAAACTAAACTATCTATCAACAAGTTACTTAAAACGGTGAACTGAAAAGTTCCCTTCGTTTCTGTGTTTCTATAAAAGAGAAAAAACAAAAGCAAAACGGAATAACTAAATAACAAACCGAGTGCCAAAAATAGTGAAATTTATTAGCTGGATATACAGCAGGGCAGCACACCAATGGTTGCACCATTCAAGCATAGAAGCAACATTTACAAAGGCAAGAGTACCTAGCTTGGACGCTCCGAAGCACCTGCTCCAACCGACTTGTAAAATTTGTAACATTAGCAACAAGAAAGCAATTGCACTGAACAAGCAAATAAAACTATAAATTTTCCCAGTGCATGCACACACATACATAGACCAGAACGGAGCGATGTTCACGAGGATGATATTTGCATGTGCTCCTAAGAAACTACAATCCTTGATAGCCATTTATGTATGCATACACTGGGCAGAAAAAGTCTGCGTACAAGGTACTTAAGTCGAACAAAGGCATTCTACTTCCAAATTCCGCTTAAATTTAGTCGGATATCTAGCTAGTCGGATAACGCTTAAAGGAAGTCGGAGATATCCTCTACGTTTTAAAACTTCGGCTAAGCGTCTTGGCATGGAATCAACAAGCTTAGTGATTTCTGTTGAAGGGATTTGAGTTCATTCCTCCTACAACACATCCGTGAGCATATTGTGTGTTGGCGTATTTTCCTTTCAAGTGAATCCCTCTCTATAGTGCCCTATAGGATTCAAATCTGGCGATTATGGTGGTGTTCGAAGCTGCTTGGGAACGTTATAGAGTAACCAAAGCTGAACTATGTCTGCTGTATGCTTCGGGTCGTTATCTTGTTGAAAATAGTAGTGACTTCCTGGACCCAATTCTTTCGCGCTTTGCTTCAAATTTATTTTCAGTATATTAAGGTATGCATATATGTCCATGGTGGACTCTATAAATTCAATTCGGGCCACACCATTACCAGCCATGCACCCTCATATCATTGTTCCACCACCACCATGCTGCACAGTAGGCACTAAGTTTTCCTTATCGAGTGCCGTACCTGTTTTTCGCCACACAATCCCACGCCTCCTGATTCTAAAGACGCAAAACTTGCTCTCATAGGAAAAAATAACCCCATGACAAACTCTCGTGGCCTTTTTAAGCGCTCTTTCGCGAAAGCAATACGCTTTTGTCTATCCCACTAGCGACTTGAATGGCTTCTTAGCCATTAGTAAGTGTTATAATTTAGTTAGAATTTACACAACTCGGTTTAAAGCACTCAATTTCGAGCACTAAATGTACTTTATAGCCAACGTCACTTAACTGAAACCGATTTAGAGTACTAAGTTTGTTGTCTATTTTGAACTAGTATGAGTGTAGTACGTTTTGGAACAAAATCTATTTGATGTCATCTTAAAGTTTAGGACTTACCTATGAACCTAAACTGTGTTAGGTCGTCAAAATGACAGCTCTTGGACGAATAGAAACGGGGTAAATTTCGACAAAATAACGAACCGAAAATACCGAAATATAAAACACCAACTGTTGTGGGAATTAAAGAATTTACTTGCCTTAGGACATAATTCAGTAGGTTCACACACACACATGGATTTCTTTCTCAGTAATGCCAATCTCCCCAGCAGCTCATATAGACCACTTCTCGCACAGTGCATGCAATTACTTGCGTCTGGGACAATTTACACCTTGGTGTTTGCAATCTGTATATTTATGTATGGTTTCCAGTCCAGACCATATGCTACGCGTTGTAAGTTGAAACAATTACACCAATTACAGTTACCTGTTCTTTCTGTTTGTCTCCCTATCTACCTTCTTCCTTCTTTACTGCAATACTGCCAAAGGAGGAGCGTATGTGTGGCACAGTTATTCACTCACATGATTATTACCATGTTGCACAATGTTTTAAGTGACTTTATGAACACGTCTTCTACCACTGCACACTTTGCCGCACGCACACACTCGCGCAGCATGATGAATGTGGTTGAAAGGTGAAAGTGTTGCTGTGTAACTTTACAGTGCAGTGAAATTTGTCAAAATGAATTATTCCCCTTCCTTAGCTCTTGACTAACGCAATACCCTTTGCTTGCAGTAATCAGTCGTCGGTGTGAATTGTGAATTGTTATGTGTGGATTGATGAAATTTAACGAACGCAAATTTTATGCGCTTAAGCATGTGACAAATCCGATACCTAGTTGGAGAGAAAGCTAAGAAATGCAATTTATTTTTGTGGGTCTCGAAAATCTTGTGCAGGGTTTTGGTGAAGTGCGGGATACAATCCGACGATCTGTCCATGTCATATCCAACATACTCACGTGTAGCAGAATACTAGACATTTTCGATTGATCTCTCCTCTGCTTACTATGTTTGTGTATTGCGCGCTTGTGTAAAAATGAGAAAGCAGCTTCAAAATTATAAGCTAGAGTTCAATTATAGGTAGTGTGTGGATAACTAATCAATCGTATATTCCTTTCTGTTCGAGACCTATTTGTTAGAAGCGAGCCATTCGATGTGTGCTAGTTTGTTCGATTCGCCAATTACCCGATTTTGCCGAGTAACATATAGTTTATCTGTTTCTGTTCAATCAGCTATATAATTTTAAAGAAAAAGTCTATATATTTACATATATAATATATAAACTACTTACTAATTGTACAATTTTTACATAATAGCTACACAAATTTAATAACTTTTTATTCTTAAATTTTCAATCTGTATCTACGAGGGCACCATTAGAGACTTTTTATCGGTGAGTCCTCTTTGGAAGTAACCTTATTATGATTTGCAATATTTGTTCAAGCATTTAATTAGGTGCTTCTTTAAGAGGACTCTGTGTATATATTCCACGAAATGGAGACATTCCTTCCGATTTATATAATCCCTATGGGATGATAATAATTAATGCGAGAAGATGAATTTTTGTACCCAATTGGTCTAAGGGCATTATTCTAAAACATTAATAATTAAATCATCGATGTATCGAGGCAAAAGTAAAATTTTCAATCATAAATTTGTAAGAGCATAATAATCTCTATTTGTTCTTCAGGATATCCTCTGTAATAATCCAGTTGTAAAAATTTTTATAGAACTTCCGTAAAAATAAAGAAATTTCAGTTTATTTTAATTTATTAAATTAAATTAATTTTAATAATTCATTTATAACAATATCCGTTAGTTAATTAAAAACTAGAAAAAAATTTTATCAAAGGCTCGTTAGATAAATTTATGAAAATAAATTGCTCGAATAAAATACGTTTGCCATTCGTTTAACCTTTTGTGTAGCATCAGCATCATCATGCTAAAATTTCAAGTATCCCCTCAAAAAGTAACAAACAGCCAAGTCAAGCATCAATATTTCGCAATTAAATGGGAATCAATCATAAAGTGCACCAAATACATTTTGATTAAGGTCAAAACGTGCATGGCAGACAAAGTGATAAGTCAAGTATAAAATTTGAAAGTTTCAAACAAAAAACTCTAGTAATGGAAATATAAATGATAGTGATATTTGTTTTTTTTTTTTTGTAGTTACCTTAATATTTAGGGCTGTTAGTAGTGTACTAGTTAAAGGTTGCGTCCACTACTGATCCGCAGTCATTTTCATTTTCATATTATTGACACGCTCCGCCAAACTAAATCTTAAGTGTGGCTTATTTGCGTCAAAGAGACTCCGAAAGGCCATTTTAATTGTATGTTTATGACAAATGCAAAATTCTTAAAGTGGCATGTTCATAAAAAGTTCTGAGGTCTAGTAGATTTACTTCCAAACGATATCTCACCGGATCTGTTGTACGCGAACTCTGTACTCTGAGGTCTGTCGATATTTTCATGATTTATTTTTTTTTATTCTGAAATAATACTAACAATATTTCCAAGAGCCTAATGATAAAATTCACCGTTTTAAACGCTTCAGTATTATTATATAATATTAACATATCATAGCGCCACCTTGCGGGAGATTTTGTTAGCACGTTCTTCTCTTATACTTATTGGTACATACATAAATATTTTTAATATAAGACCATATAACACCGGCCTTCAATAAAATATGCAAATTTATTTATGACAAGATATGTATTTATATGATGCAAGCTTCAGTCATCAGTTCTATTATTTGCGATATCGAATAATATTCGACATTTTGTATTGTGCCCGTTCTATGTTTAGAAGTGAAACTCCTTGGCATAGGCTCCAATACAAATGTTCCGTTCAAATAAGATGATAGATGCCATTTGACCACCGACTGATCATATCCTGAGGATAGTTCCTTCATACCACATGCCTTTAAAGGCTTTTGTCGCTAGGTGCCGCTAGGTGTCGTTGGAATTGAATTTTTTTCGTTCGTAAAATTTGCATTTATGAATCTGTTTTGATCTTATTGAGTATGTTCCGTGGGTAAAAATTCCTCCAAGCCAATTAATTAAGATCGCATATCAACGGGTAGAACCGAAATCGTGTCTCGGTTATAATTGTAAAGGTGTGCTGACTTATCACCACGGTCGTTTAGTGTTCAGATATGAAAGCCTGATCAGATTATGTTGCATTGAGAGCTTAAGAAGGTCAATTAAAGTTCAATTGAGCTTGAATTACATTTTTCGCTCGAACTGTGGCATTTCTAATATGAACACCGAAAATTGGGGCAAACTCGGTGCAGCTTTATTGCTCAGATATCGGCAGTTGAAAGTAAAATATTTTTCCCGTTTACAAAAACCCAATGACAGCTTTAATAATTAGTACACATAAATAGTGTGAATCATAAGCCTATGCTGACAACTAACAAACAAATAACGGCATATAAACCATACCACATACATACATACATACATATGTATACATGTGAGTTGAAGGCAAAGTGCATTGAGGCGCGAAATTTGGGCGGAAATGGAAATGGTGAAAACTGTCGAACTGACAGCGTGAAGATGATGATGCTGATACGTGCAAATGGGAAAAATATTCGGCGAAATCCCGCCAAATTGAGAGCAGCAAGAAAGTGAGAAATTTTCAAAAACTCATTTTTCGATTATGGCCTTTTTTCTTGCCACACGCCAAAGTTTCCATGCACTTTCACAAATATGCTTTTGCTGTTTTATTGTTGTTGTTGTTGTTATTGTTCGGATTAAGAAGTCTTTTGCTTGGTTTAGCCTGAATGTGAATACATACATACATACATATGTATATGTATATGTATGGCATTTGCTGGTGCGCTTGCTAGCTACATAGCTGTAAGCCCTCATGTCAGCCATGCAATTTTCACTGGCAAAAGCCGATTTTCGAACGATTTTGCAACTAAAATTGACATCATGAATGGCATCAAAATTGCAAAAACTTGCTGCTGACAAATTGTCCATTTTCGCACTTTTTTCGTTTCGTTGAAAGCTTTTCTATTCGCCGAAATCAATTCAAAAAGGTGGAGAGAAAAAGTACCTGGCAAAACAAGCAACAAGTAGTTTAAGAAATCTCAACATAAATGTTTAGAAAATATGAGCGGCATCATTAAGTGTTACTTCGGGTTTTCACCGGTTTATCACACACATACATACGTGTGCACATACACACGATATAACTGCTAATTAGCTAATAAGCAGAGTCCAAATGTTCAAAAAAAAATTTATAAATATTCTGAAACTACAATGTATGAATAATATTAGTTGTTTGCTAAGCCGAAATTCGCTGCCGAAAATTGTTAAATATGTGTGTGTAGCAGCGACAACGGGAATTTCCAGTAAACGCTCTTCATCAATCAAGTCATTGGAATTGCGCTCTGGAAAAAAGAATCACTAAACGCGCTTATTCTAACAATAGTTTTCGCTGCTTCAAAATTGTTTATTTATTTAGTCACTTTGTTTTTGCTGTCGATTTGTTAAGATGAATGTGTGTGTGTGTGTGTGTGTGTGTGTGTGTCTCACAACAATTGTGTCTCACTAATGTGAAAGATGTCTATCTAATGGTTTATTTGTGTAAACAAAATAACGAAAAATTCACACTAAACCCCGAATATATCTACATATTAATAAGCGTTTTAGCAAAGGCGCACCGGTCTATAGAAAATATTGCAGAGAAAACTGGTATTTTGTGAGATTTCTAGTGCGTCATCTATGGTGTATGAAGCAATTATTTAGACATATAGCATATTACACTGCGAGCAATTGCGGAAACCGGTATGGATTATTGAATAAATGCTATAATGCTTCCAATATCAAACCAGAACAGATTTCCAAGCAGAAAAAAAATTTGCTGAGAACAATTTATCAGTCGACGTACTAACCCCAGATATTATAAAAAAAGTTGTATGCCTCGTTGTATGCCTTGTTGTATGACTCGTTGTATGCCTCGTTGTATGCCTCGTTGTATGCCTCGTTGTATTTAAAATACATATATTCTTCATGTCTTTCTGGCTAGCGCTGAAGTACCCTAAGCCACTTGAGCTATTTCGGCAGTGCTTCGCATCGTGCCAGTCGTTCTTTCTTTTCGCCATACCAAAAATGTAGTAATGCCAAGGTCTTACGGGGTCTTTCTATGCAGATATTCTATATATGTAGATAGTCTTTCCATTGTTCCGATATTCGCTTTTGCTAATGCGTAAAGGGCCATGAATCTTTCTCTTGAGTACTACAAGACCCCCTCATCGCCTTGGTTTCTGTGGAATACCATAATCTAGAATGAGCTTTCCTCATGTGTTAGTTTTGTTCGTCGAGAAAGGCATTCACATCCATACTGCTCACTTAGTATTGAATTTATATCCTTTTTTGATATTTATAAAGTTTCCAAGATGCGTCTATCTGTCAAAAATTTGACAGTTATAAGTGTTTCTTGGAGAGAAGACATTTCAACTTGTTCTCGCTTATCACCAAATTTAGACAAAGCTGACCCGCGTGACGGCGTGGCTATTTAGTCCGATTAAGTCTACATATCTACATATGTTGCAAGCATAGACCAGGAATGGTACGCCCTTATAAAAGGTCTTGACTCATTCATAGTCATATTGTCAATTTGTACTCATCCAAATGGAGAAAGCACTTCATTCCACTGAATTATGTTTAAAGCGAAGAATTTGTGATCTCTAATCATTTCTTTAATTGTTTTCCAAAATGAAACCTATGGTCAATTTAGGTAGCCCCTTAGGTGGCAAAGGCAGAAAAACTTGACTGAAATATTTACAGAAAAATGTTGTCGACTCGCTGTCGATGTTGTTGTCAATGGAAGGTGTGCTTTCTGGATTTTCATTTCACGAAAGAATTAGTGATTGATATTTATGTATGTCTTCTTTTAAAAGCTGCTTTACATTCAGTAGACCCAATTCTATATTAGTAGTAACTTCAAGACACTCTTGACGAGACACAGATCTTGTGTGCTTGAGGTTACTTTGCACAGAAACTTCTCTTAGAACTCTGCAATCAATCGAAAGAAACTTTTAGAACTCTCTGAAGTTATTTTAATATTAATTATGCTATTAGATTAAAGTATACATACGTCCATTTTTCTCAGTGCATAAGCAGAGGAAGTTTAAATCATAGCGAGTTTCATTGAAAACTAGCTGTTTGTCTAAGCGGTAAAACACAGTGTAGGGAGTTCACAATGCCGAGTCAAGGCAAGTCATGGTCAAATGAAGTTGAATATTTTTTTTAAAGACATGTGTATGCATACACAGTGAGAAATTTTGCTTGATTTTATTTTTATGCATGTTCAAAATATGTTTCAAAAATGTTCAAAAATATAAATATTTCCAAAAATAGAAAGTTGCATTATAAAAAGGCATATATTAAACGTACTCTATATAGATTATATACATACCTATCTATGTAAATATTTTTACCACGCACTGGTATATTGCTATATACTCCTATATATACATATATTATGTATTCTTAACGATTTTTAATTAACTTATGTTTGCTAATGTTTATAGGTTTCATGACATTTAAAAAAAAAAATAAAATAACACATTTTTTCTTTGTTAATTCGCTTAAATATTTACATATATTCCTTTATTGTCAACAAATTTCGCTGATTAACACGTTTAACCAGAATATCTCATTAACGTAAGATGAATAGAAAATTTTTTCTGCGCAGGATAGTGTTTTACAGCTTGCAGAATATATTAAAATGCCGTAAAATAATCTGTATGAATGTGTATGTGTGCGTGTATGTACGTATGTACGTATGTCAGCCAAAAGCAAGATCAAATATCTCAATGCGAAGAGTTGCCGAATCGATGGCAATAAACAGCGTACTTAACACTCTAATATGCGATAAACAAGCCACTGATATATATATATATATATATATATATAGATATGTACAACATCTGTATGTTTATTGATGTATATATATATATGTACTCAACTGGGTTTGTAAACACAACGAACATCGCAACTCATCATTTTTTTCCAACTCAAAATCAATTCAGTTCCAGTCTAAGCCATTTGACCGGTTTTTTTGGCTTTTGTTTTTGTTTTTGTTTTTGCTGCTGTGTGATTTTTTTTCAGTTGCTGTTACCACTTACCACAGCTCAGCTGCCGCGGCTCTGCTATGTGCGCTTCAAATTATACTTGCACGCAACTACGGCTCGACGTTCAGAATCCGCGCAACAGCCGTGGCAAGCGCAACTCCGGCTGCGAACTATAAAATCAAAAATATCAACGCGTCAACTGAAAGTTTTCAAATTCAAAACTCAAAAATTTGTTGCACGCAAACAAGCAAAGGAGCAAAGTTAGAAAACGAAAAAAAGAGCAAAAAAAGTAAAAGCTGGACCGCAAGCAATTTTGTACCTAACCAAATATACCGTAAATTGTCAAATTGTCAAATTTCAAATTTTTTTCAAATTCAAATTTTCAAATATTCAAATATTCACTGAGTGTGTGCAGCGCGCGCGCGGCTCGAACAACAATCGGATTACATACATTACTGGTGTAGAACGTCACACTCCTTGTCGGCAGGATGTCCGCCATACGGCAATTCACTTTGGGCTGTGGATTAGTTGTGCTGTTGCTGGTCGTTTGTCAAACGAAGGGTAAATATTTTTGTGCAAATCACAGCTGTTTTATATGTTAGCGGGCGATAAATTGTTGTTGTGTTATTGTTGCACACATGCAAATGTTATTGGCTGCTGGAGGAAAGTGTTGAACGTTGAATTTGCCCTTGCTGGTGTTGTGTTGTGGTGTGTGTGTGGTGCAGCCGCATGCAGGACATCAGGTTAGCCGTTGGCGCAAATTGTGGCAACGCTGTTGGTCACCAAATTTCATTTGACGCTTGGAATTTATTTTTCGGTTGTCATAGTTTCACCGTTGAGTTATCAACTGGTATTTCGTGCAAATTGCTTCACTCCCAGAAATTCACACATAAATACTTTTGCTTTATATACATATTTCACGCATGCAAATACAGAGCGGCTTTAAGGTGCAAAATGGGCTTACAAATAGTGCAAATATGAAAAATATGCCTGCTAATATTCGGATGTATATTTAATACAAATATGTTTGTTAGTTGAAGTCCACAAAGAGTGATCTTTAATACCGTTAGGGGATTGCGGATAGTACCAAATTATTTTTAAGCTTAAGCTAAGCTTTTATTATCCATTGATTAGAGTATTTAGGGTAAAGATCTAAGTTGTCGAACAAATTTTATTTTTGTTTAATTAATTTTAAATTTTAAATTAAATTTTAATTTAATTTTTTTTGTAAATTTTCTTCAAAGTCAGCAGCATTCTCAGTGAGAATTCTCAGTGTTCCGTTACAATGCTCTGTTATTCCACCTAATTCACTTCTGTTGACTGGCTTTCTAGATTAATTAAGAATCTAAAGCGCAAATATTGATTCAAAATACCAGCTTACACTAACAACCCTAAATTACTTGAAATATCGTTGTACTTTGGGAAAATTAAGTCGGGTAAGCGACCGATGCAGAATTCCCCTGTGGTAACCGGTATATGGTAGCTTCAATGACTACAACTCTCCCTTTTAGGAATGGTGATACTGCTTTAACCAGCAAATCCATTATCCTTTTAGTATTTAAGGAGCATGGTTGAACCATTATGAAGTCCTACTGCGAAAAGTTATGCAAAAGGGATAATAAACGCAACATTGAGCATATCAGAATATCAGAGCATCAGAGCAATAAAATCATCAGCATATCAGAGAGGTTGACAATCGATAGGTAGAACATTTTACCAAGCAGGTAATCAGTATTATGTATGAGTTATTGTAGGGCGTTTGCCACTGACATCTCAAGTAGATCTCTCAAGAAATTAGTTAAAGAGAATCGGCAGCATACAGATCTTGTGCTGAGAATGATGAAACATTGAAGCATTACCCTCAGCCGATTGCGACCGAACAGAAGCAGTATTTGATGTCAAGTTATTGGAAAAAGGTCTTGATACTACATGGAACCTCCTATTCTATAGAAATACTTTCTCTCTCTTAGAATGTTAGTTGTCTCAAAGCCTGACAGCCACTCTCAGTTGTGGCTTTGGTTGATACTAAATTTTATACCAATGTATATTTAAATTACCAATTAATTACCAATATTCCAAGTCTAGAAAGACAGTAAGCCTTAGATGTATCCAAAGCTTCTTTATTATGTTATTTTGCGTTATGCTGCCAATTTAAATGGCAGAAAAGCCAAAACTATTATATTTCACAGAATCATATTTCTTTTGGTAAACAAATTTTTTGCAAAAGCTTCTATAGAAACCCATTAAAGAGCACCACAGTCATGAATATTGATAAATAAACTTAACATTTGGTATTTTTTAAAGTGATCAAGCGCTGAATTTCTATCTATTTAAGCAAATGTGTGTGCACATATGTACATATGTATGTATAGCGCGATTGTAAAAAGTCTACCGAAAATCGATATATATATATATAAATATTCTATATATACTCTAACATATACATATATATATACATGTTTTTTTTTATTAGCTTGCAAATTAATTTGTGGCTTTCTTGGTTTGTCTCTTTGTTTGCCTATCGACTAATATATTCATTTAGTCGCTGACGTCCAAATTATCATTTATAGCGTACAAACAAAACAAAATATAAAAATATATATAAAACCGGCAGTCAGCCATATATGTATGTATGTAATTTGTGATAAAATTCACCAAAATTCCTTTGCTAGTTTGTAGAATTTAGTAAACAAGTAGCTAAGCTTAATTCGAGAAAAGAAAAATACTTGATTACCAACAAAATAATGAAGCAAGTTGAGTGTTGAGTGTTAACTCTGGAGAATATATTTTACTTTTTGTCTTTTAATTTTACATTATAGTAAATATAATCAATTACAATAGAATTGTAAAAAACATGCACCATCCACTCAACACTATAGTAAGATCAATTATTTTATCGCCACTAAATTGCAAATTACTTTAATTATTATATTTATATGTTGCACAAGTTGCACAGCACTAATTTACACCTTTGTGGACACACACTTTTTCCAGTTGCCAGTGCGCAGTTCTTCTATCCGCAGCAACAGTACTATCAGCAACCGCGTCGCTTTGCGCGTCAGGGCTCGGCATCGCGCGCCAATAGCGACGCCTTCGAACGTCAAGTCGATTACGGACCATTCGGTTTAACCGAGGGCGTGTCCAATTCGCGCGCTGTAACCCGACAAAATGGTGGTCAACGCAACGGCGGTATCACAAGTGTCGCTAGGAGTAATTCCATCTCGCGTGAACTGAACCTGGGACCACTGGACGTTGGTAGCACACTTACACGCTCACAGACACGCACAAATGGCGCGGAGTCACGTGGCATTGCACAAGAATTTAATGTGGGCAATCTGGAATTTGGCGGTTCATTGTCACCGGATAATTTCGGCAAAGGTTTTGGACTCTCACGAGATCCGAACGGCGGTACCGATCTAAATTTGGGTCTGCTCAGCTTTAATGTAGATCCCTATGGGCAGCAAAATAATCAAGAAGCTTTGACGCAGGCGCAAGTGAATGCACAAGGACGTGGTGCAAGGACACGTGCTAATAGTAACTCAGGTTCAGAGTCTCGTCAATTTGGCGGTTTGCAAGTTACCGACACATTTTCACGCTCGAATGCATTCGGACGTGCCCGCAACGGACAGACTTCAGCTAACACTGCCGGTTTTGGTGGTGATGCTTACACAAATGCCAATACCATTGGCCAAGGTTTCTTCCGTCGCAAACGTGATGCCCGATATGTGGAACCCATTGCGGTGCGTGCCAAACGTTTTGCCAGACGTTCACACAACCGCGAAGGTGGTCTCCTTTTCCCCAGCGAAAGCAATGCACAGTCGCAGGGTATGGCTGAAAACAAAGGGGATCTCTTCAGTCAACAAGCCGGCTCTAACACGCACTCAAACAATCGCGTAACTGATGGCGGTTTGTTCCAGGATAATGGCGCCTCCAGTATTGGCTCGAATTTGGCTAATGATGGCTCAAGCGGTCAAGTGAGTTCGTCCAATGTGAATAATATGAATACGCAAACCCGGGATGGTGGGTCGAGCTCGAATGATGCACAAAGTCAATCGCTCAATTTTGGTAAGGGTCAACAGCAGGCGTCCTCAGCGAATGCTGGCACCACACACACCAGTAACAAAGATGGCGAAGACATAAGTTCACATGGTAACTCGCAATCGACCAACAATAATCCGGATGGCTCATCCAGCACTACGACCAATACTAAGACGAATGTTATGCGCGATGGCAACTCGGAACGCGTCACAGCCGATTCGAGCAGTCAGTCTCTCTTCCAAGGCACCAATGGTCAAAATGCTGGCGCATCTACAAACTCGAACGTTAACTCTGAGCGTGGACCTAATGGATTTGTGAGTAATTCGGCGTCGAGCAGTGCATCGGCTACCAGTCAAGATGGTGGCAATGCCAACGCGTCGGCTTCATCATTCTCGTCTGGTGGTAGCGACGGCAATGGTGCGTCTACTGACGCAAATGCCTTCGGTGGTGGTTACAATCCCTACTACAGTTTAGGCGGTAATGGCTTTGGCAATGGCAACGGCTTTGGTAACTTCGGTGGAGCACCGGATAATAGCAATAACTTTGGCGGTTGGGGCGGTTGGGGTGGTTGGAGTCGATGAGTGCAATGAGATAACGAGGGAGAAGCGAAGCATAATGAAAAATAACGAAGCTAACGATATTATTTCATTTTTGCTGAAATTTTATTGCAATACCAATAAATTATTTTATAATATGTTTTTTGTGTTGTTAATGTGTTTGTGTTGGTGGTTATGATTACTGCTTGGTTTGTTTTTTATGTATTGTATTGCACCTAGCTTTTTAATATTTTTCATTTTACACAACCGTCAAAAATGACTTTATAATGTAGGCTAGCTTCCCTAACTTGTCCCAGTCTATTTCCAACCGCATCTCTACTTTTTGTTTGGGTATTCCCTATTAAGCTTTCAATACAAAAAACCCTTAATAATTTTACTTTGATGTTTCATCTTCATCTCGGTTCACAGATTTCTAATGGGGTTCAAGTCAAAACCCAGTCCTTAGTAAACCAATCATTTTGAATTTGAGATTATTGTGTTCGGTATAGATTTCTATGGTCATTGTTTTTAATCACATCTTTCACCTGTTGGCCTATATTTACAACCAGATCTTAACATTTGCCAAACTTTCGATACAATAGAGCAAAATCGTCTATTCTATTATAATTGTGCTTTGAGATTTGCGGCCTCACCCTGTTGGCCAAATTTTTAATTATATTTGGGTCAGAACTCAAAGCATTGATCCGCAGTAAACCGATCAGTTTCAGATTGAGGTTTAATAAACCAATAATTACGATCAGGTCTATGACACTATTATCGATAAATAGTACTGATAGTTTCTCAAATATTTCAAAATTTTTTTTCAGAAGAAATCAGTCTAGAATTGACGGCTTTATGGAAATATATGGAAATAAGCTTCCTTTAAAAGTAGTCTGAGTTATAACGCATCTGCATACGTTGATGTGAGTTCAATCGCCTAAATTGATCGTAATTAACCACTTTTTTTGTGGAAAAACGACTGATCCGCTTTCCCATTAAAATATATTTTTGATAAAATACTATTTGCTTTGCTTAAAAAATTTTATAAAAGCTTATTTAACCAAAAGCTGTGAGAACTTTGCATATTTGGCATACATTTTGCTAAGGGTGGTACAAAAATGTAAGAACAATAACTTATTGGGTTGTTCGGAAAGTCATTTCGTTTTTTTTGGGGAACATGAAAGACAGTTTTCGTATAATGCCTTTCAAATGGCCATAAACAGTTGAATTCGACAAATTTAACCTCTCACCGATCTCTCGTGTGGTGATTCGCCGATTTGCATCAACTAATGCCTTTATCGCATCGACCGGCCTTCCAGACCGTGGTGCATCTTCGACATCAAAATTGCCGGATCGAAATTTTGCAAACCAGTTCTGGCACTGGCGTACTGTTAACACGCCTTCTCCATACACATCCGTCAATTTTTTTCTCGCTTGGACAGCATTTTTACCTTTTCTGAAGTTAAAAAGTAAAATATGACGAAAATGCTGCTTATTGCTCTCCATATTTAAAAAGGCACCAACCAAAAACTACTGGGTAGAATTAATAGAACTTTTTCACACACAAGCCTTGCAATATCAGCTCTCATGGCATATAATGGTTATGGGGCTTAAGTGTGAAGTTAGTTTCGAAAAAACGTAATTAAGTCCTCTGGCGGGAAAAAACGAAATGACTTTACGAACAACCCAATAGATCAGATCATTTCACGATTACTAAAAGTTAAGTCCGAAATGCATTTAAAATAGCAGTTTTTTTTTTTTAATAACATCAACCAGCCATTGTATAAAAACAATTATAGATACATCGCTTGCACTATGTATTCTCCTTAATCTTCTCTCTGGTCATATCTATTGTGAATGCACCGTTTTTTGGAGTAAAGCTTAATAAGATCGAAATACACAAATCGTAGTCTACACACAGGCACCGGTAAATAGCTTACTACTCACTTCTTCAATTGAACGCAGATAAAAATCACAACATACTTTTAGGAGCTCACTTTTTTAACTTGTTGCAGATGTGAGCGACCGCCGCTGGCCTCTCAACATGAATAAAACCCAAATACCATTGGAACAGTGGCAAAGCGAACAGCAATATCAACAACAAAGGTTGCCGCAAATCTATTACACACCACAGCAACTGCAACAAATTCTGCAAATGCAAAGACAACAACAACGATTGGCTGCAGAAGTCACCGATTTGCGAAAGCCAAACACTTACAATAACAACAATAATAATATTAACTACAATAATATACCACCACCACTGCAGCAACAACCACTGCAGTTGCCAACAAAGCTCAACACCAGACAACCGAAACCCGAAAACCCCTACTACTACAATAACTACAACAACATCAGAGTGCAACAAGCGCAAGGACAAATACCGAGACAGTTACCACGTAACTTGTCTTATGCCCAGCATAGTATTGGGACTAACAATTCGGGCGCCGAACAGTTCGAGACATTCGATCCGTCACAGCGAAATGCGCGCACATTTGGATTCATCAGCGATTTTATCTCGAGCCTAACGTCGTCTTGCGTCAATCCCTGCACCATAGAAGCGTACACTCAGAATCGTTGTTGTGTAGTTGTTGTTAAACCCGAGCCACCTATTTGTTGTCAACAGCCAGTGGCGCCTCCGCAACCTCCCATAATACCACCACAACTACCGCCGATGTTGCCACCTCTGCCGCCCATAAGTTGTTGTAGTGCCTGCAGCTATGGTTACTTTGGTCCACCACCGTGTGGCTATTATGGTGGCAGTGGTGTGTTCCGAAGAGGTGGTGGACTTTTCGGTAGTGGCGGTTTCCTTGGTGGTAATCCTGGCATTTTATATAACGGTGGTAGTTTAGGTAATTTGGGTTATGGAGCATTAGGTGGAGGGCAATTTAGTTTGTCTGTACCACAACCGTCAATGTTTGGTTAATCACAAAATTTTATTACATTAAGTCTTAATTAATAAATAGTAATAAAGGGAGTAATAAGTTTTCATTGGAAGTTTTTGATTACTAAGGTTAAGGCTATGGGGTCTAGGGGATGTATAAGCGTCGTGACCGTCAATAAAATATGGATCCACAGGTACACTTCAAAGATCAAGGAACCATCGAAACAAAGTACTTTATCTGGCGAACCTGTTCCGGAAAAGTTGTATTCAGTTGAGTCCTATCGGCCGGAAAGTAGATGACCACCGTATTCTGGTATCCACAAGGTGTGTTCTACATCGACTACCTGGATAAGGGCAAGATGGTCACAGGTGCTGGTTCGCACCTCTGCCATCTCACAGCCATTTTGGTCGAATTAGGCTACAAACTGCTGTCTAATTAACCGTATTCGCCAGATTTGTCTCCGTGCCACTTCTTTTGGATTAAAAACTTGAAAAGTCCCTCCGAGACGACATTTTAGTCGAATGAGATGGTTATCGCCGCCGCAGAGACCTACTTTGCGCATTTTTCAGAGTGTTTAAAGAAGTTTGAGCATCACTGGGTCAAGTGTACCGAGCTAAAAGGACACTAAGTAAAAAAAAATTGAAAATTTTCCAAAATTTTCGTTTTTGTTTTTGTACGCTAAGTAGTTATCGTACTGTTCTCGCAAGTAAAAAAGGAAGAGCCAACTTCAAATATACATAATGCTCCAACAAAGTCCTCAAAAAACTTAGTCGGCATCAACCAGAAAGTCGCTTACAATCGAAATGTTTACTCTCCGACAGGAAATCGCGAACATGAACGAAACTGTGTACAAAGTTCTTATCGCCAAATTGGCTACAAGCGTCTTAGCCAAGGCCATTAAAGAGGGGGGAAAACACTGCGAATGGGTGGAATGCATGCAAATTGTACGATATGAGTCATTTACGAGTCGTAAGCGCCATTGTTGTGCGCGATTTGAACAGATTACTGCAAGTGCAGTAAGTAAGCTGAAGCTACAAAAAGCTACTCTTCGCTGCTACATAAGCTCAACAGCACCGAGCAAAACAATAGCAAAACAATGACAAATAAGGAGAAAGAATCGCAGAAACTGTGTCACTCTTTGGCTGATAACTCATGTCCCACGAAAGACACATTAAGTCGTACATTACATGCTTACATTATATATTGTATATACATGCACCTTTGTCCCAGCATGGAAACGTGCAAAATATATTTACAATAGGTATAATTTATACAATTGGAATACTTGCAAATTACCAAATCTCGTTAGAAAATAAATACCAAAAAGTTGTCACAAAATTTTTTATTTATTTATTTATTTTTACATATACACACTCATGTACGTGTATATTCAGTCTAATCGTCTAACATATAAAGAGATGGCCTAATGAGGTCCTCATATATCGCTCATTTGTAGTGCTTCACAGTGTGACGTCCGCCCTTGCGGACGGGGCGTACTATTTGCGGTGTGTCCTTGGCTGCGTAGAGGAACAAGGGAATCTCTTCCACACCGGTTTGAAGTTGCGTGGCACGCACAACGCTCGGACGTGCGAGGTCATCGGCTGCCAAACGACGCACTGATTGCACATTCGCTGTCACAATCTTGGTCTTATCCACCGACAGATTGTCCAACAACTGGTCAACATCATCTTCGGCCACATTCAAAGGCGCATCTTCTGGGCTGGGCTGTTCATTAACAACAGCAACCGGCTTATCTTCGGCCTCCGCTTCAATATCACCCTCTTGTGCTTGGTTGAGGAGGCTTTCGATACTCTCCAAATTGGCTAGACCACTCAGTTCGAGTTGTTGATGCAATTCGCTGGGTATTGCAATGGCCTGTACATCCCGATGTCCCGATATGCCATTTGGCGTGGGAATGAATTGTACGTCGGCTGGAATTTCAGAGTTTGGATACACGGGCACCAATTCTGCTTCATTTTCGTCACTTGACTTCAATAAAATCAAAGAGATTGGTACGATTTTCTTGAATTTCAACAGCACCAACTTCTTGATGGCCAAGGCGCCGGGAAAGACACGTGCCTGTTTGGACGAAAGTGCGCGCTGTGTATTTGGATGTGGGTGACGGCCGGCAACATTGCTTTCAACAGCCGTGTAATCATCATCCTCATCGTCGTTCACCTGCACGTACCGGTTTTGGTGGCGTGGAACATGACGTGCTAGAGGATTGGAGGTGAAAATTTGTTGTTTAAAATACTAAACGAACTTTTACCAAACTAGCAGGGAATTATTTAGAGTATCAAAGTAGTATATGCTCCTGATATAATCGCAGTCACAGTGTTACAATAATTAGAGCTGCGCTCTACCATTCAGCGAGCGCTGGGTTCGACCACAGTTTCCACATATCATAGAAAAAAAGAAAACTGTCTGGCACTTGGCAGAAAATGACAAACTTTTCAATATATTGCAGTCACTGAAACCCTATCATAAAACCTAACAGCTTTCCGGTATCGCTTTGGAACTCATTCTCATTTGGAACTCACTAATTTGTTTATCAATAATATCAAGGTGAGCCGCACAAGTGAGTGAAAGAACTCATCTTGACGCGAAGCACTTCGCAAAGTTAAAATTGTAGCAGGAACTTGTCGTTAGAAGTGACTACGGCTACACCATAATCCCAAGATCTATAATTTCTTTAAAGTATATATATATAATAAGATTTTTTTCTACTGATCTTTAGGACCGCTGGGTCTGAGTAATCACGACGATATACATTTATAACCGAAAGAACACTAGAAACTACTATGAAAGTCCCAAAAATATTTTTTTTTTCTTTTCTCTTGCTTAAAGTAACAACAACCAAAAAGGTTTCTAGTAGTTTCGTAAAATTTTAAGCTCCGATTTTTTTGATTATTATTGAAACATAATATATTTCGAAATAGAATTTCAGGAAAGCTACTAAAAACTATATATGGGTTTTATTTAGACATTCTTCAGATTTCGTATTAAAAATTGCATGAAATTTACAGTTTTTGCTCCATAAAAACAAATAAGGTATTAGCATTAAATATACAAAATTTCCATAAATAGCTGCGTGATTAAGATTTCAACTTCGCCAAACTGAACTCGCCTAGTATACTCCTATTCTCCAAAAAAATTTACGACTTACCTTGCACAAAGCAAACCAACACCAACACAAGAAGAGCACTGCTCAAAACTGATTTCGAATTCATTTTTCCACACTAGAATTCTGCTAGTCACTAATTGAATACTAAACGAGAAAGCGCTGTTTCTTATGTGTCTGCTTTAAAGCGCGATTACTAAATGCCTTAACACGCCAATATCCATAGACTTTTTATATGGACAAATCGGAATCGTTGCAGAAAAATAAAATAAATATTAAGCAAGAAGATATTTGTTATTTGTTACTGATTTGCAAATTGTTCTGGAATCTATTAAAGATAAACGAAATGGCCAATTAAAATATTAACTATTAATATTGTATAAATGGATACACAGACGCCAGATAGATGAAAAAAAGTGAATAAGGTTGCAAAATGCAGAAGAAAGCATTTGTTTGTCAGCTAAGAAGTCGGTCAGCTAATGGGAGACTATTTTGGCTTCACAGATCTGCTGGATCATTTGGTTATATGTATGCATGTATTTGAGAGTGTGTGCTTGTGTGCGTGTGTGTGCATCTGATGGCTTTAGTTGCGAAGTAGCAAAAGAGTAACGCCACAATAAAAAACTAAATATAATATTAATAATTAGATACGAAATATACAGGATGATGGCATATCAAATGCGACAATGCTGAAAGAAATTAGGGGAATGCTAATTTTTCTAAGCAAATTCTGCTGATTTACATATGTGTCTGCTGGAGTGACCGTTATTTGGAGATGTCGCATATGTTTTTCGCCGAGGAACAAATGGCAACAACACTGGACATTCAAGGAGCATTCATTGTGAAAGTAAACATATTGCCGCCATTAAATATTGTCGCAACACACACACACATGTATATTGATATATGTGCATGTGATTAGATGCCGACAAGCCGCACACGATTCGTATTTAGGTCGAGCGTTGACTCAAATACATAAAATCCATAAAATTAACTTTGCACAGGGCAGGCGCAGAAAATACCGCTAAATTAAAAATTCTACTATGAGAATAAGTGATTGACCTAAAACAAGAGAAACTCGCTTTAAATTCAGCTAAACCCTACAAATTTGGGTGGTTTTGTCGCTTTCTTTTTGTAAGCAAAACATGTACCTACCTCTTAATACATGTCCATATGTATGTATATCTCCCATATTTATATGCGAATTAATTAATTATATTGTACAAAAACCCAAATTAAGCTTGCTTGCTTGATTTTACCGTCACAATCACCGTAGTAAGTGCTAGTCGTGCCGAATAGTGCTAGTGATGCGCATAAATCAGCTGCGGAGATCTCGGAGACTTTCTCAGTTGGTTAGCTAGCACAAAGCTTGCTCCAAACTCGCACAGCGTGGGCGAGTAGAGCGTAGAGCGCCACTTTCACGCTTATGCGCCTCGTTGGAGATCGTCACCCTCCGGTGAAGTCAATTATTAAGTCATTAACACGCCAAAAAATATTTATTGTATTATTTTGGCACAGGTGATGTTTTTTTTCTCTTGTTTTGTTGTTGCGCTGTTGGGCAAAACTTTAATTAGCACCCAAATCTTTAATTAGCTGAATGGTAAGGGATTTCGTGTTTCTAAAAGCATGCGAATGCTTAATAAATGTTCGCTAGGCAATTAAAGAAAAATTGTATATTATGTGCATACATATATCATGGCGGATACGAGATATATTTAGACCGGAAACGAGAAATTTTACTTGGGTCCAAACTATCTACAAAATATAATAGCAGTTGTGATATCTAGGGGAACAGTATGGTATACTGAATGAACATACTAAACAGCCTAAGAAGTACATATTATCTCTTTTGCAAAATTCGATTTTATAATTCAATATAGTGGTCATTGAGGTTGACACACTGATTATAGTGATATTCCAATTTTTCTCTACTTTACTTTTCGTACGATTTGCTTTTTGCTTCAAATTGGCCGTCAGTCTCGGCGATTACCTCATCATTATCGCAAAAGTGTTCTCCAGTGAACATTCTCGTGAGTAGCCGAGCATTGGGGGCTTTTCTTTTTCAAGTTATTGCGTTGAAAATCATTCCATGCGCATTCCAAAATATAGACGCCATAACTTTGATAGCTGACTATTGGGTCTTTCCACGCTTTGGATTCGCTTCATTGTGTGCCGTCAACTCGGATGATTGCCGATTGGACTTCGCCACGAATTGACATGTTTGTATCATTATCACATATCTATTCAAAAGATGCTCCAAACACGGAGCAATTCGTTTAAGTCGATTATAAGCTGACGCCGTAACTACTTTGCAAAAAGTTTACTCACAGCTAAACATTACTTTGGTGGACTTATTCTGATCTGTTACTGCATATACCTTTGTTTCTATCTTGTTGGATCCAAAAGTTATAAATACAATCTGGCAGATTTACCACGTTTTTCTATTAAACACAAATAAATTCAACATCTTCTCTTTCAACCCTTCAGCTTAAAACATGTAATACGAAGCAAGTAAAGTCAATGACATGTTATCGATTAATAAATGATAAATTATGTTTTAAGAACCCTTGAAGCAGTCACTTATGTATATGATGTAATATTCAAAGTTAAGGGTTTACTCTACGCCTTTGACACTTGGAAATTTTATGACGTTTGCTATGCTCTGTTAATTTAAAAAGTTTTATTCAGGCAACAGTTGTTTGTAACTCCTTAAAATAATCGAGAAATTGATCAGAATAATGAGCCCATTTCGCAACGTCTGTTTGCTAACGCGTCCTTGTACACATATTCCTAGAAACTCGGTGGTTGCATTCTCTCTATAACGACAGAAAATTATGGTTTAACGGGTTTCAACGTATGCGTTCACTTGAAGCCACGCCCAGGAGTCTCGAAATAGCTAGCACGAAAGATAGGGTGTCAAAATTCCACGATTTCGTATTAGCAGACCTCCGTATCTCGCAGACTAACCGACCGGTTAAAAATATATTATATAAACTATCCATGACACACTTTAAAGACGAGCACAAAAATTACCTATTGATGTTCTCCCGAGTTTCACTTTTTCGGTGCTCGTATGATTCCAGATACTCAATATCATTTAGCTTTAATTGATAGATCCGCAGAGTCCTAATCTTTCACGCTTTTAGAGTAAAAAATTCTTTGGAATAGAAAAAGCAAATTTTTTTTAAAAACTTAAACATTTTAGGAAGAGATCATGGGTTATTAAAGATTTTATTGAGATTCCAATATTATACACAGCCACTCACATATATTTATATAATAAACACATAAAGATATATATATATATGTGTGTGTATAATTATGCTATAAATGTGGGAAAGTAAAGAGTTTAGCAGGAAATAAATTCAACGCATTGGATCAAACAAACTTTCATTAAATAGTTAAATTTTTTAAATGTGATGGTATGTTAATTGTAATGCAGATTAAAGAAGATACTACTAATCTATAATGCGATATAAGTTTATGCACATACACTTAGCACACAGACATCTGTATGTATATAGGAGAAACATCTCCATGCACTCTCCCTTTCGTTAAAATTCGCAGTGAACACTTTCCAACTGGTTTAAATTGCATAGGAAGTCTGAGTGAAAGAAAGTTAAGATATGAGTCAGGAGAAATTGTTGCTAGAAGTTAGTGAATAACTAATAGATTTGAAATACTTACAGTATGTGAAAATTGTGTGTTTAGGGCGGACTGCAATGCTTTCATTGAAGCTTTGTTTTTTCGGCCATCGGTCATCTCCATGCCAAGAGAGTTCGCCGAAGTGCGAAAACTGACCGCCCACCATCCATCATTTTCGCAGCTAATTTCGTACAAGTGTATGATGTGATGTGATATGTGCACTAAGCATATTACTTTACTTGGTATTCTATATATGTATGTAGGAGTATTTTAATGGCTCAATTAAAAAGCCTGGTATCCAATTTCTATCTTGTGGAAATGAAATTATGTAAATGAAGCATTTCTTTAGAAAGCAAATTTTAGTTGCTTCCTTTAAAGTCTCCATCGGCTACTTGTTTGGGAAGTTCAGCAAAACGGATGATTTTAAATTTTTGGATTTCTTGCAAAATATAAAAAGACTTAACCCTCTTATGGGTGTCGTCGTCTTCAGAGACCTCACTGCCCGATGTTTTGCTAACATCTTACTTATCAAAAAGGCAATAAAAGAAACACACAAGAAAAAAAATATTGCAGATTTTCAGCCTATTGCTTACTGTAATTGGTCGGAATTTGTTCCTCTTAGTATTCCTTTGAATAATTATGGAATATAAAGAAAATTTTAGAAGGTACTATCTTATGCGAAAATCATATTTTAACCATCAGAGTGGTGGTAGAGTAGATTAACATCTCAATTGGCTCCGTGCAAGACATTTTAATCCAGCAACTGGGTCGAAAAGACCATTTTGTGGGTTAAAAACTCATGGATTAACCGAGATTTGTTAAATAAATCTAGTACAAATACCATCCAACAGCCACCGAATACACCAGATATGGCTGCTTGCGATTATTTTCTGATCCATATACTCACAAGTCCGCGTCGGGAATAACTCTGATGGTCATTCTGAACTCTGAGAATGAAAGATGTTTCGAAGATTGGATAAAGCGTTGGCATTAGTGCATTACAATCGGCGGGAAGCGGAATCAATAAACTTGAATTAAAAATTTGAAGAATAAACTCCTGAGGCTTTCTTATTGAGCTACTAGTTAAGAAGTAAGGTCGAGGTAGACTTTGACTCCCATTTATTTCTTAACAACTGTGCTGCGGAAGTCCAACTGAACTCCAATAAAAGTTATGAGCCTTATGAAGTTATTCGTGTAATATTTTCACTATCTTTTCCCCTCGAACCAAGAAACTATATAAGATTTGTTGCGTACATAATGTTTTCTATGTCGAGAATTAACCATTCCCTACTCCGTTTCATAAGTTCTGTTGCTGATTATAATTGCCCACACTAGAATTAAACCACCTCATTTTAGATATCTAACTGATTCACACACATCTCAAGTTCAGAACACTCTAAGCAGCACTACAACGTGGAGCAACACGATGTACCAACTCGGAAAATCTCCGCTAAGTAACATAATTATGGTAAAGCGTTATAAACAAGACAGCGAACATGCAAGCGCGCCAAAAGCTGCGACTATCTGCTAGGCGGCTCAACGTCAACAACAAAATCGCGCTGACAGTGCGCACAATAACAACACCGTTGAGCGTCACATAAAAAGCTCATGTTGGTGCGAGCGTTCGACCAGTTGTTGAAAAGTTGCGATTGTCAAAAGAAGTGTTAGAAGTGTAACATTGCAAAGAAGAAAACTCAAAATACAAGTGTTTACGTAAAGAAAGTGAAATAGTTTGACTTTATTGAGCTTAAGCGTAATAGAAAGTGTTTATCTTGTGGTGATCCACACACTTAGAGGATAGGCCTGATAGAGCCTCTAACACAGGAAACATGCATTTCAAGTACACAACTTTCGCCTTAATGGCTTTGGGGCTGGTTATGGGTGCCTTGGCAGCCGAAATCGAAATGGAAGCTCGCATTGAAGATTCCACAGAGTCACCTGTTGCCGATCCAGCGGTTATTGGTGAGTAACTTATGCTGTTAAAGTAGAAATTATTGGCATGAAAGAGAGTATTTATTATTCGCAGACAGTGAACTCAAAACCTCTACTGAACGTCCACCAACTGCAGCCACGACAGGTGGAAAAGCATCGACGGCCTTAGCAAGTGAGCAGCCACAAAATGCGCAGCCTCACACCGTCGCCGACTTTATTATACATCCTTTGATTGCTTTTAAGCCACGTGCACCAGAAGAAGACGTAGCTGGTAAACAAGCCGATGGCACTTCGTCAACGACACCTTCTCCCTGGTCACTGTTCGGTTTCAATGCTGGTCAAGGCTTGGGTTCACAGGTCTCGTCTTCAGTATCGAATTTGGCTGGATCCGTTAGCGGTTGGTTGAGCGATCGCATACAATTGCCTGGTTTGGTAGACTCGCCCGTACGTGAGTCCACTACGACCAGCACGACTACTTCAACAACCACAACACAACGTCCTGATGTGGTGGTGCGTGTGCAACATAGAGGTTCGACGCGTCGGCCACTCATTGCAATCACAAACGAAAATCGTCCACAACGTTTTCATAACAACAACAATGATGTGGATTTCGAGTCAAATGAAGAGGATGATGACGATTTCGATGATGATGAGTTTGATCAAGTTAACAAGAGGAAGAACAAACGTAGAAACAACAAAAACGAGAAAAACAAACGTAAGCCAAATCGCGAAGTAGAAGATATTGATGATGAGGAAGACGAGGACGACATTCGTCCAGTGCGTCGTCCACAACAAAAACGTCGCCGTCGGCCAGTTGTAATAGAGGATTTCTCAGAAGAAGAGGAAGATGATGACGAGGGTGCACCGTCCGCTGAACAGGACGACGATGAAGAACTGGAAGATGATGCAATTGTAGAGGGCGAAGAAGAAGATGACAATGTGCAACAATCAAACGTACGTCGTACGCAAAACAACAACAATGGCCGACGTCAGCAACAACAACGACGTCGTCTAAATATTGACAACCAGCGCTTCGTTGTACGTCGTGTGCACAAACCCGATGACAGCGAAGAGGTCGAGGAAGATGATGTTGACGAGAAGTTCTACTATGGCAGCCAGAGCGGCCGCCCCTCAACCAAACGTTCTCAAAGTGATGCAAATTTTTTTCAACGCGGCCAGGAAAATATTATAAAGCAGATACGTCAGCTGACTGGCGGTCGTACCCCCGCAGAAGTGGGCACCTTAGTACGTAAGTCCACCAATCAGTTGGGCAGTAAGCAAAAGCGACGGCAACAGACGACCCTCTTGGTTAATCGCAATGGACAAACTATCTACTTGGCGCCTGAACTTCTGAATGCCGCGGATCTCCAACTGGTAAGCCCCCAAGTGCAACACCTTAAACAAGGTGCTACCAAATTCCCACAACCACCTTTAAGTGTACCAGTTAAGCGCAAAAATGCACCCACACAATACATAACCATACCTTGGTCCCAGTTGGGCATCGCACCACCAGATCAATTACATTCAGTAACCGAAGGTATACAAACCCAGCCACTTATTCTCAACATACCAGCCAGCGCGCTTCAGACAATTCAGAACCAAAGTTTGAAACGTAAGAAGCAACCTGTCATCACTGCCGAAGCTGTGCCCCTCTTAGCTGAAGCGTCTATAATGGACGTTTTCAAACCACCAAAGATACCACATGATCGTCATACCCCAGACTCGGCAACTCAAACAACCACCACCGTAGGTAGGCCCATCATCATAACCTCTCAAATAAATCCAAGCGCTGACAACACCGTCGCCCAATCAATCCTGCCCCACCGCATACGCCCAGGCACTATCGTCGAGAAGGCACCCAGCACCGCTGATAGTCCACAACAAGCTTCCGAAGAAACAGCAACACCAGAATCTGTGCGCAATGTGGAAAACGAATATATTCTCGTCGGCGAAGATGATGAACCGGGTCTGACACGACACGTGAAACCCGCTTACGGCGAAGCGCGTTATGTCTACGGCGCTAACGGTTCACCCTACCTCGAGTTTTTGAAAAAACATGGACGCTACGCTTTACGTAGAACCGGCCGCGAACTCGAAGTAGCCGAAGCAGGCGAAGTGAATGCCAACAACCAAGCGCAGCCTGTAAGTGGTGGACAATTAATACCAGTGCAAATTATTAGCGAACCAGAGGAGACTGCACAACCACAGCAGGAAGAAGCACCGACGACGCTCCCACTTGTGGAAGCGCAAGCGCAATCTGAGCTGCAAGGTCGACAGAGTGAACCGCTGGTGAGAGTGCAACAGAAGTCGGCAGATGATGTTTTGCCAGCGAATGTACCAGTGGAGGAGAACAAGGGCAACGAACCTGCGGAAGCTGCGTAAAGGGTTAAGCAGTCGAAAGACTAAATTAGCTAGGAGATTTGATAAATATAAGTTTAATTGTTAGTTTCTAATTTATTTCGACAATAATAAAAAATTATTTATGTAATAAAAAAAATTTATTAAAAAACAGTGCAAACATTGTGTTGTTTCCTTTCTTCGAAAGAGCTTGAAATTACATATATATTTATAAATATTTGTATAAGATTCTTGGCCATTTTTTTTTCATAGTTTTAAATTTTTCTTAGAAGACAGTTGAAAAAAATTGTCGAAAGTCGTCGGTGTTGTAAAAATGTAAAATTGATTTTAAATTTGGCAATTTTTAAATGAACGAAACTTTCTCTCATCAAAATTCGCTTTCTGTTCCAAATATTGAAATTATAAAGCTTAAATTGATTTCTCCTCATCTTTAAATAGCGGTTTCCAAACCATAACTGTATATTTTCAGTCGTTAAACTTTCTTTTCACTATTACAATATTACAATTAATAGTATATAAATAAATATATAATAATTTAAATATAAATATAAATAATTAAAATAATTTAATTTTAAATATAAATAAATTATTATATATTTATTTATATGGTTTCGTATGCGATTTTTTTTATGATTAATAATAGGGCATATAGCACAAATTCAAATATCATCTCAGTTCCTGCATAAAATTTTTTATAACAAAAAACGGCTTTAAAGTTTTTACTTTAGTGAAAAACTTTTATTTAATTTAGTTCACAGACTTTTTTTCTCTTTTCAAACTTTTTTTTTCATTTTAGTTCGCTAAAAATCTAAGAAATTCTGTTCGATTCACCTACTAACCCAATTCGAGTTTATTACCATTAAATTATTAAAAATTAAAAAGAAAATTTTTTTTCGTGATTCTTTAACAAATTTGAATACATTAAGTTTTTGCTGTCTTTAATATCTTATGTTCTGCCAGCTTCTGCCTTCTTTGTGTAGGCCAACTCGCTATGACTTCGAATAATTAATTAATACATATTCGCCGGTCAGCCATGTTCATCAGCGGCAATCAACAGCACATCATCATACAGCTTGTTAGCGGCGCCCACTAAGCATTTCTATTGCCGGCTACATATGTACCGTCATTTATCTATTTACTATAAAATAGTATATATGTAGTGTACCTATTTAGGTATGTAAACATAATATTTTACTAATTTTGTACAGGTTAACTGAGTTCAAGTGGTTAGTTGTGTTGTTGATAGCATGCCTTATTTTGCATTCGACACGCTTCAACATAACCTGTTCGTTATGAAAACAAACCGCACAAATACCGTTATCTATGATAGGTATTAATATTCCTAAAGTATTTGGAGCAGAAGCGCGTGTTTTGTAGAGGACTCAATGGCGGCGTTATTTATGCAGATTAGCCGAAGGAGAACGAGCGAAATTCTGGCGAAACGCTGTTTCCTTCTTTCATACTTCTTTAATCTGTATACACCTCTCCTTCCAGCTGGTGCTATTCTTAACCACTTCTGCATAACTGAATTGTGCTCTATAGTTGGGCACAAGTTGATTGGTTAGACCGAAATTTCCAAATTACTCTTTATTTTTGGCTTGTTTATAAATTAGTCATGCTAAAATATTCCAGTTGGCATAAAATAACATAGCTTTCTACATTTAGCATAATCTTAGCTTCACTACATTTCATTGACCACCCAACAATTCATTGTAGTTCTTAGAAAGAAATTTATAAACGCGCTGTCGTGTTGACCAATTAACTTGAAAAACTGTTATTTCACGAAAAAAAAACCAAAAGAGAGGTTAACGACATTCTTAGAATTCGATGCGCCAAAACAAATTAAAAAATTGTTTATGTATATCTGCCATCTTCTAGGTCTGTGTATATAGGTTACTTTGATAAATATTTGGACACATAATATCGTCGTTTCTTCTAAATATTTGCCATAACCTTATGGCATCAGAAACTTTCGACGCAGATGAGAAAAGATATACTTAGGGTTTATAACCTCCATCATAATTTCATATCCGTTGTGATTCTGTTTTTAGCAGATTATGTATATAATTTCTACCACGAACAAGTTCCATATTTAAAAGCTTCAGAGTTAGGGTCTTGAAAAATGCAGCTTTTTACTTTTAACAATGTCGAAAAGATGAAATATTCGAGGAATCGCTCATTAAACATATAAAGATCCAATAGTTTTCAAGGCGTATGTGACCTTGAAATTCCGGTAGTTTGCATAGTTCCTTTCGTTCTCTGCAGCTCTTGGGAGCTTGCCAGTTTAATCAAAACTGCCCAGTATTAAGTCTGCGAGCCCAAGGTGGTTATCTTCAAAAAGAAATGTATCTTTTTCATCATTTATTTTGATTTGAAGTATTATAAATCCAGTTCACATTTAAACTATATAATTCGCCGCATATAATTCGCAACACATGCTGTAGATTTAAATGAAGACTTATTCAACTTATTTTATTCCGTAAACTGTTTAGCTTGCTGTATTAGTTCGATCCGGGAGACTTTGTTTTTTGACGGCACACGCACTTTACATACCAGTGCTTCCCGCCGAGCTAAATTTTGAAATAAATACTCCCTTTCAATTAAATAGAAACTGCTGACTCACAAACCTTTGTCAACAACATTATACTCATATACTTAAAAACATTTCAACGCCTTTAATAAACTATAGAAATGGTTTCAACAGCATAAACGAGTCACTTGCCAAAATCGGTAAATATTGAAGTCCAATGAATGAGTTGAGTATTTATTGCACACCGAAATACTTATAAATTTTATTAGTATTCGTGCATGAATATACATATTAAAAAGATATATTTAAGAAATATGTTATAGTAGTTCGATGAACTTTCAACTTTTGAAGCAAATAAAAATCAGAAAATCAATTTTAGCAAGAGTGCTTAGCGAAGAGGTAAGAAGACAATTTTCAAGACAAACCAACTAAAATATCAGTAGCCCTGTAGAGAAAATATGCTTGAGGTCGTTTGAAATTCCAGAGAGAGGAAGGATGTGTCTAGTTTCCTCGAGAATAAAATTTATTAAAAAATTCCTTGATTTAAAACAAATGTCTACTTACACATTTGCAAGAGACTTTTGTTCACTATATATGTTAACTTTATATTATATTTACCATATATTATAATATCACTATGTATTATATATACTATGTTATGTTATGTTATGTTATAATGATAGCGGTTTGAATTCGCGACGATTGTCTGTCTCTTTGCATTGATCTGCCCTGTCCACGCAGGGATTAACTTGATAAGAATTAAGATATGTTGTGGAATTTTGGTTCAAGTGTTTCTCCACATCCAAGATGTAGAGATGGCGGTATTGAGAATGGACAGAATTCTACGACTGACCACCAATTGTGATACCAAATCTTCCAGGCAGTCTGTCGAAAATTTATTCAAACTAACACCACTACTATATAACACCATTTTGAACCCCATTAGCTTATTTATGTCTATTGTGACATTATTGTGACATCCACGTTAATTATAGTAAATTGAAAATCGTATGCCTTTTCCAAAGTAAATAACCTGATAAATCAAAACAGTCTAGTAAACAACGTTTCCGTGTTACCATCTTTCTAAATTTATTAGTTATTTTTGTACCAAATTCACATATACCAACGCTGCGAAGCTCATGAATTTTCGTACCGGGCGCTTTTCAACCAAATATAATATAACTTAGTGCCACAATAGGAAGAGCGCAGATGCTGTATAATACCGTTTTAAAATATTTGCATATAAAATGATTAGAAATTTTTAATTTTTATTCAACGAAAAACAAAGTTATAAAAAAATACATTTTTATGTACCAATACTATGAAAATTGTGACTGAGCAAGAAATGGTTTCTAAGGTGAAATTAACTTTCATTCAGTCTTTTGCTTAGTATGTACCACTCATACCAAGTCTTATTTCAAGTTAGTATATGTATGTATGTATGTTACGAAATTTTAGAAATTTTGTTAATCACGAAGGTTTGTAGACTGACAAAAATCCACCGATTTGAGTGGAAGTTTTACAAAAATTCCAAATAAAGTGAAATTCTTTGTAAACCTAATTTGTTAGTAGAGTTTTTGATGTGTGGGAAGAATTTAAATGCTACTTTAAATTTTGAATGTCGTCTTAGAAAAACAAGAACAAAATTCTGGCATGATAGAGTATGATTGAATAATTTTTTTTGAAAGTTATCGCAACAAAAATATTCATTCCTCATTATACATTCGTCTTGTAACATTCTTTACTTTTCAATTATTCAATATTATTATTAATTATTTAATTAATCAAAGAGAAGAGAATCAAAGTTCTTTGAGTACTTTGCCATTGGCACATATCATTATACTTGCAAGAACGGTCAACAAACTGACAGCTTAGGGCTTCCTGAATATGCTGACATACCGACAGCGTAATGTCAGCGACGCTGAGAGATTTCTTTTACTCTTTCAACAGGGTGTTAGCAATTTTTGGTATCTTTAGATTGTCAGAATGAATGTAATGAGGATGACGAGACGAATTCCGGTCGTCTGTCTGTTCGTCCGTCCGTCCTCGCATCGATGAATTGAGTAAATATGGACTTCTAAGGAAGTTGGTATTGCATATAGGTTGTATCAGACCACTGCCATGCCTACAAACTGGCATTATTCGAAAACATTTTAGCCGCTACAGCCCATTTTGACTCGGTGTGGACATTTTGTTTCGCTTTTTTGGCATGAATCGGATTGAATCGGATTGAATCGGTTGAAAACCGCGCCTACTTTCCATTTAACAGTTATGATCAAAGCTTTTAAAAGTTCGTTAATTGTCTAAAAAATGCCGTCACGAAATTCAACTACTAGATGATACATTAGGTGTCCATGTAGAGCAGAGGAAAAATTGGATAATGGGCGTGGCATTGTCCGCCTTTAGAAGAAAATTCATATATCACTAAGTACTTTACTTAATTTGAGCCAAGTTCGGTTCATAATTTTTTTCTTTTTTTTGTATATTTTTGCACAACTTGCACACTCTTGGACCATCAATATGAGAGGTATACCATTAAAATTATGTGGGCACGTATTTTTGAATATAATGTGATTTGGTTCCCAATGTATAATAACCAATATATGATAACCAATAATAACCAATGTATGATATTTTTGTCCATTAGTGCTCACAAAAATAGATGGAATAGGTCCAAATGAATATACTTGAGGGTTAGGGTCATATATATATAGGTGCTTAGTAGAATGTGGTTCGCTTCTGATTCTGTTCTAAATTTCCAAGTACAGAATTGGCAAAAGAAAGACAAAAATAAAGAAGAAGTGAATACATTTGTAAGATTTTTTTGGAATAAATATATTCATATTCACACTCCTTTAAATTTAAGAAATTTCCAGGGTTTCACCCTTTACAATAATTTTCGATTATATATCGATTATTTTGCACAGACATTTCATTTTTGCAAAGAGCCGTAAACTGTTGGAATTATGAAGGTAACCTATATTATGTAGGTATGCACTCGAAATCAGGGTTATTCTTTTTGAGTTTGACTCTTTGGAAAAATAATTTTCATAAATTTACCATGATTTTTTATTATTTTTCCAAAGCACTACCCACCACTTCCATTTATTTTGCAATAAAAATCATTTACATTAACTTTATGCTTGATTCCTATACACTTTGCTGAAGGTTGTTGAACTTCTGGTCACCAGCTGCCGTGTTATAAACAATCATGCGTATTAGTTCGTGGTCATTGTGATGCCAGCAGCAATGCCTAACGAGCGGCTCAGCCGAAAGTGTCCCGTACGCTGGCGCACAGCATTTAAATTTCCAAAAAATTCTCGACAAAAAAAAGTTGTAGACAATTGTGCTACCGGTGTGTAATTGAAGTGTTTATCCAACACCACATACACACGCACCCATGCACAAACACATGCATACAGGCAGGCAAGCATGTTATTAATTAGAAATTTATATGTTCCTCTCGCCAATCTGTATTTATGTAGCACAGTGTATGCCTTCATCAGCGGCTCATGGCTCTAATGAGGTGAGAAGACACAATACAACGCGTCCACATCATGGCTTTGTCAACATTAACGCAACACATCCGAGATAAGAAAGAAACCCATGTAGGCGCATGCGAACGCGTGCGAAAGTCACAACAAGTCATCTCAGGCAACCATCTGAGCTTTCTATAGGGCATCCACATTATTAGAATTTGACCCAACAAATGCGTGCATATAGATTCTACACTTATAATGCCATATTTGCTTTACAACTCTTCAGCGGTTATTTGCTGATTTTTAGATTCTGCCTTCTATTCTTCATTTCTATCACGTCAACTTTTTCACCTATGTATTTCATTTTTTCTTTTTGCCGCGCTTGAAACTCTGCAGATTAAATTGGTTCTTTGACCATTCGTGGCCATTACCTGTGTGTTCTTTCACCAGCGTTGGCTCGCAGCTGGGTTTTGCATAAAAACGTAAAGCGTTCAAAGTGTTCTTTACAGTTCTGCTGAGCATTGCTTACAATTAGGACACTTTTTGTTGGTATCGCGATTGTTGTCTGATATTTATCATAAATCAAATCGATTGATTGATTGATCGCGCAGATCGATAGCACAGCAATATGTTGAAGACAGCGGCAAGTGTGGCAGCAGTGCTGCTCTTCGTGGCATTAACGTGTGCAGGTGCGTATCAGGGGCGGGAAAACACAATTTCTCTATACTTGTAAAATTAATTACTTGATCTCTAAGTCATAACAAGTTATTTGGAAATAATTAGGATCTACCATTCCGACTTGCGGGTGAAAAAATTGCAAACAGAGAGATTAGCTTCGTCCCAAATTTTGTGCTTAACAGCTTGTGAGGCAACAAATAAGTTTTTATTTTTGAAAACAGCGTTTCAGGTCTTTAAGTGTAGGAAAATAAGCAGTCAAAGAAAGTAACTAGATAAATTTCTAAGAATAGACATGAGAATTGAAGATCTTGAGGGTTGAAGTTTAGCTTGTGACTTTTAAGAATAATTGAAAGATAAAATATTTCGTCTCCTAATTTTAAAGCCTACTTTGGCGCATATTTGTTCAGTGGGTATGGAGAGATTGTTTAAAGGCGTTAAATCGTTTAGGATGTTTCTTCAAAAAGGTTTTCGTAAAAACCTTCCCATTCTATTAGTACGTAAAATTAGTAAGATCGCACACTAATAGAATAAAGCAGGGATGCCAGATAGTTCTCATAAAGAAACCAGTCAAAGAATTTACTACAACATAATCTTAACTATTCTCAGAACCTCGCCAAGGATTGCAACAGCAAGTTGTATCAAAACAACTACGCTCGGGCGCCACAGTCGCCTCACCAAATCATCCGTATCTCTTCCTTACCATGCCACGTGCCAACGGCAATGGCCATGAAGTACAGGGCTTCAAGGTCTTGCAAATTGAGGACGACGATGATGAAGACGAAACTACGCATAAGAACATCAAAGTCGAGAACAACAATGACAGTAGCGATGATGATGAGGATGATAATGCTGATGACGAGTCCAACAATGCGAACACAGCGAATGATGAGGACGACGAAGATGAGGATATTGTACGTAACAATAATGTTGAAGTTAGCCTTGAGGATGAGGACGATTTGGAGTACAACGCAGATGCTGATGATGATGATGCGGATAGTCTTAATGATGAAAGCGATGTCACTAATAATTTGGTGTACCTGCGTTCACGTGCACCACACACACCACGCCTGCGTAGCCAATTGAAAAATCAAGGTGCCATCATTAGCACTGATGGCAATCGTGTCAGCCAATTGAATGCTCACCTTGTTTTGAAGAATGCTAAACCCACGAATATGATGGTATCGCGCGAACATGCCGGCGCTATTATGGTACCCGATGGTATTATCGAAATCGAGGCACAAAGTGTGTTGGACGAGAAGACCGGCAAAACTGCACTACTAGTGCCGCGTGCTGCACTCGATGCCATACCAGATGGCAGCGTGGTCGCACTAATGGAACGTACGATCTCCGAAAGCGAAGAGGCACGTGCCAATCGTGTACTTGTGCGTCGTCGTCGCAAGGGTTCGCGTCGGAATGTGGTGCGCCGTGGTGGCGGCAATCGTCGTCGTCGTGGTGGCAATCGTCGTCGCCGTGTTAGCAACAAACGCAAGAATGTACGCGTCTATCAGGTGAATGGTGGCGCTAAACGGCGACGCGGTAATCGTCGTGTTGCACGACCTGTAGTTATACAGGGTTGATTGCAAGCGCTGATGGACAGCAGAAGCACTATTTTAGTATTATAGGTTAACTAAAATCAACAGCTATGCGATGTTATTGGATGCTACTTGAATTATATAATTGACGGAGAAAAGTAAATCGTTTAAAATTAAAGTATTTGTATAGGAAAATAAAGTGTATCGTGTTTTTCTTATTAAAAGCGCACTTCAAATGAGAAACAGTAGATGGTTGAGTAGCAAATATGTGGAAGCAAAGTAGAAAGAAAAATTAATGTTCTGAAAAGTTTAAAAGAGAAATAACAAGCCACAAAAAGACGGATATGATTGAGCTTACTTTTCGAAAACGTTGAATTATATGTATGTTACCAGAATTATAGATAACATTAATCTAGAAGAAGTGAAAAGTGCACGCCCTCCCCAATTTTTATTTTTACACTTTCGCTCCTTCTACGATCATATTTTCGGCGAAAGCCAAATATCTATTGGACCAACAACAAGCGCAGATTGTCCAAACGTTTCAGCTATTAATCAAGCTGGCAATATTACCCATTGTCTTTTATACGTATCATCTTTTCAAGCCAACATTTAAATAGCTGCGAATGAAATATGTTTATATGCTTTTCTCAATCTTTTCTCAATTTGGCTGAATTTCACCGCTTGCGATCATAAATTTCACATTATACTATCAAAGCTATGCTTTTCTCCCCATTAGACTATTGGTAACAACCAACTACTTAGAGAAAACGATTAGTGTTCACTGCGACGAGACACAATGAAAGTCTCGGATTGGGCAGTTGGCGGAATATGTTAATATTGTGGCGTACAGCAGCGCGCCAATATGATTCAGTCATGTAAAAAGTGATCTTCGACTTGAAATTTATTTACAATAGCTTATAGCTGAACGCTGATGTTTTAATATACATATGTAATTCATGCTTTTAAAAATGGCGATATAAGAGCGCAAGCAGCGCATCTGTTGTTCGCATAACGTCTTGGCAACTAAACGTGTGCTGAAGTTCCGAAAGCAAACACCACACATATCATTAAGTTTTAAGTATTCAACACGCAATGGCCAAGTCCAAATTGTGTGTTTTATTGGCGCTCTTATGCGCCATAGCGTTGCTAGGCAGCGTCACAGCTGGTACGTACATAATTCTTGATTGAAATCAAACATCGAACTGCATCCACTTCGTGTTCTATCTTAAACGAACCTAGGTACGAACGCAGAGGTGCCGCTCTCTGCTGCTGATGCGCTTGTTGAGGCGAGAAATGATGAAGCCGCACTCGCATTGCCTCAGCTCCAGCCTGAAGCTGACAAGATCCTTAGTGAACCGTTACCAGCTAAATCCGAGTTGTCCGAGAATGCCGCCATTGTGCCGGTGGAGGTAGAAGATAAGACAGACGAGGCGCAGGGTAAGTCGGTAGGTGAGGAAGAGTTAGCTGAGGATAGTAAAACGGAAAAGCTGGAGCTAGCGATGAATGCCGAGATATTGAAACAACCAGAAATGGTGCGCTAACACTAGTCTTTCTTTATTTATTTATTTATTAATTTATTCTTTTTTTTAAAACATATTTCTATTATGCTTTAATGCTGTACCGTAGGCGCGACTAGCTCGTCATCTCAAAAGCTTCCACAATTATCAGGTATATCGCGCCCAAAATGCGGCCGGCATACAACGTGCTGCCAACAGCATTGACGACATGGAAGAAGATGATGGCATAACGCCCGAAGAACGTGCCGTACGTCGTCGCAAGCGCATACGTCAGCGTAAGACCAAGAACAAGGTGCGTCGTACGCATCACAAAAAGAATGTCGCTAATCGTCAGAACAGTGCCAAACGTCAAAATCAACGCCTCAGCTCGGTACGCCGGCGAAATATGAAGAATGCAGCTGTACGTCGTCGTCGCGTCAACAATGGCGGCAACAAGCGTCGTGGCAGCAGCAATCGTCGCGGCAGCAGCAAGAAGAAGCAGAGAAAGTCCAGCAGTAGCAAGAAGCGTCGTTCATCCAAGAAGGGTGCACGTAAAACCAAACGGAAATCATCATCGAAGAAGCGTAGCAAGAAGAACTTCAATAGCGGTCGGCAGCATTATGAGGAGGAGCGGGATATTAATCCCGCCCACTTGCAAGTACACAGTGTACCACAGATGATCGTCATTCTGGACGGTGATAAGGCTGAGACTGCAATCGTCGGCCAGGCTGCCTGAAGCTTACAAATTCGTTTTCAAATGTGTATTTTAAGTATTACAAATCACGATTAATTTCTACTATTTATTTTCGATTTAATTTAATAAAATACTTTTAAGAAAAATTGCAAACACTTGTTTTTTTTTTTTAAGAAAACTCTTTTATCGGCAGAAAGAATCATTCTCATTAAAACGATGCCGCAACTAGGCATTGCAAAGTCTACTTCAACTTTCAGAGATAGCATACATGATTGTACATATAGTATTAAGATAAGGTAACTTTTCACTTCAGTTCACCTCACTTATTGACCCATATATACGGTACAAAGTCGACTTGAAGTATAACCACTTATTATTGTGGTTAATATTTGTGATAAGCGTGTGCTCAAGAAAGCAATTCCAATCAAATTTATTAAGATATTTCACAGATTGACGGAGTTCTATGATCAAATGTTTACCGGAAAAGGATTTAACTTAGTAATGCAAGGTTTGATTTCTACTATTTTTAGCTCCAAACTACAATATATTAATATTACTCTTACTTATTACTCTTAGCAAATTCCTTTGGGGTTAGGTGGACATTTTATATACCTATTAATTTGATTCAGATCGATATTTTCGATACAAGGTTAGTCGAAGACGCAGAGATCACATATTCATTAACTGGAACTGGAAAAGATACCGATCCTTTTCAACCATTTTTAAGTGAGAGTTCCCACATATTCAAGACATTATGTGTGCTAAGTTTTATTTCGATATCTTCACTAATGCTTGGTTTGTCGCCCGTTTTTAAGCTGTGAAATAAGGAAGACATGTACCAAATTTGGTACAAATCTATTAAGGGTTTGCTACAATTTAAAATTTCACCTAAAATAGGGCGGTACCGGGCCTATTGTTCAACTTGCGAACTGATCCACACGTAAACCTCTCGTTCTCTCTTAACGGTTCTGATGCTTATCATAAGACAGTTATTATACTTGAAGTAGTTTTGTACATAACCGTTATGTGGGGGTTTATCCTTTACATGGACACATAGGGATCTGAATGTCAATTCATTTCGTCAATTCGTCAATTCGTCATTTGTGAGCATTTTTTTATGCTTTGTAAGTTGTACTCAATATACTTAATAAGAATAGATAAAGTATCATCACTGTGCAGGTTTTTATAGTGTTTTGCTGAGATTGGTCAATGCATATATGAGTTATAAGGTTTCACGGATTTCGGTAAAATTTTTTCATATTCTAATTTCCGTCATTATGCTTTAGAGTGTTATTAAACGTTATATTGATAAGGCTTAGATCTTTTATGCCACATTAAACCTTTTAAAGGGATGACGCGTTCTCTCTTTCTGAAAATCTAAAATCACTTGTGCCGTTCTCTTTGTAACACTCTTGAAGACTTGACTTTCGCAGCTTAATCGGTTGATAAACTGGCAAACACCGCTAAATCACTTATTCTCTTAATAACTCTCTTAATATTTGGTTTTTAAGGTATTACAACAACAGTTATGTGACAAAAACTATTATACATGTGAAGTTGAAGTGACACTATGTGGAATAACTTTTACTTTCCAATTAACATTTTAAACGGTTTTACGAACTTAGTATTATTATTTTTCAATTAAATGCTTTTCAGTGCCGTTAACAAGTGCATTAGTGTGTGACTATCGCACTTTAAATTGTACGTTCAATTCCCGAACAAATAAAATAACAATTAAAATATACAGTGCCAAGATTCTGTAGTTGCTACCGCGACTCGGCCGATATGGTGGCAACTCAAAGTACAGTTCTAGCTTGGAAATATCTCGCAATCGTTGGCGGCCTACAATTTGCAGCGCTCCACATTTGACGCATTATATTCGATACAGAAATCAGAAAGACCCAACACATGCCTTGCTTCGTTTATTTTGGCAGAGCATCAATTTCATTTGGAACACTTTGATCACTGCGGAACTGCGAACTTTGCACTCCTAAATGGTTCGCTCTCACTCTAATTAAATCAAATTGTTTGTAATAATTTGTGTGCTTATTGGTTCGATAACTGTAAACGAAATTCTTGAATTGCTGCTAATTTTATTTTGGAGCAAAGCAGCAGCCGAACAATTGAACGCAATTGCTTACATATTAACATAAAAGCTTGAAGAAAAATATGCCACTAATCTCAAAAATTCGCAAGAATCCAGATCGGCAAATGAGATGATTAATTGCTTTCGCAATTTGCGAAGTTCATGACCAATATTTTTACTATTTCACTTCACTATTATTTAGGTTTTCGACATTCGCTGGTTTTAGAGTATGGAGAAATTGCATTTAATTATCAAGCCTCGGGGTAACCATCGGTTAATATGCGTAATTTCATTTTTCGGCAATAATAATCAAGCATTACTGCCAGTACAATTATACATCTAGTTTGCAAATTTAAAGTTTTGCTATATAAATTCTTAGGGAACAATTTTTTAAATCAGTATATTGTGAACTTGCAATATTCGAAGTTAAGTTAGCGGAACAATGCGTTTATTCGAACTAGCTCTGGGGCTAGCTTTTTTCCTGACTCTTCAATTCGTTGGTAAGCTATTTAAATACAGCTGCGCTGTGGGAAGATCCTTGCGAATTCATTGCATTGTTGTTTTTCGATTTCCTTTCGCGATTCATCAGATGCTGCCGATCGACGCACATTTAAAAGTGCACGTCAATCCACCGCTTCAGTTGGACGTTATGAGAATGTGCAGCCGCAAGGTCGTTTCACCAGTCAATTTTTAAATCAACTGAATACGTTGAAGGGTGTTACAACAACAACCACCGCACATCCTGTTGTCGATAGTACGACAGTAACGTCACCAGAAATACCAACAATTTCCATTTATCCAGATTCAACCTATCCAGACTCGACTTATCCGGATTCAACTTATTCAGGTTTAACAACTCCTACCTCGACATACCCTGATTCTACATATCCTGATACGACAAATCCAACCGTAACGTCACCAGTTGTCAGCACTGGCCTTGTTACCACACCAGCTAACACAACAGCAAGAGCATACGAAAATAACAATCGTAAAATCGGTAATGATAATGATGACTTGATAAAGGTTCAAAATACACGTGATTATTGGAATAGCAGACTTGAAGAAGTTTACTATAATGATAATGATGTTGGTGGTGATATTGCTGATGATGGCAATTATGATGATGATGATGATGATGATGATGATGATGGTAATGACGATGATCGTGATGATAGTGCGCTGGATGGAGCTGAAGACGACGGTTCCGAAGAACGCAGTTTAAGTCGCGATAGTTTGCATGCCGAGCTAGGGCGAGCTGCTGGCGCCCGTCCCAGCCAATGGCAGTTGCGTCAGGTGCGTCGTCGCAATCAGCGTCTTCGCCAACAGCAACGACGACGCATGCAAGCGCGTCGCCGACGACGAAGGCAACGGCAACTTGCCGCCAAACGCCGCTCTCAACAACAGCAGCGACGTCGTCGACAACAAAAACAGCGAATTTCACGTCGACGTAAGCAAAAGAGGCGTCGTCGCTTACAACAAAGACGAAGGGAAATTCGACGACAACGGACTAGTAATAATCGTCGTTTGAGACGTTTTCGCAATAGGCATGGTCGCAATCGCAGACGTATTGTACGTTTAAATGTGTAATTGTTAATGAATTGCAAGGAAAAATGGTTTGAGAAAACAGCATAATTAATGGTGAACAAATAAAAGAAATTTGAAAAAACAAATACAAACATTTCAAATAACTTTGCAGGTGCAACTGGTGTGATCTTATCTCCGATCTTAATTTGTTCCACTCATAACACATACGCTCTTCTCTTGTGCTAGTTTTTTGTCTTGCTGCTTTACTCAAGAGCCTTTTATTAAGAGTTGGACTTTACTACACCACTGAAAAGACTTTTAAGTTTTAATAAGTTGAATTTTTTATCTAAAAAGGAAAAAAAGATCTGAAAGGTCTCGCTCTCTTAAATAATTTCTCGTAAGTGATAAATATAAAGACAAGCCCGACAAACTTATATGAAATAGATATAGAAATAATAATACATTTAACAGAGCACTTAGAAAACATAATGAATTAGAATAATAATTGGAAAGAAAATACCGATTTTATTCACAAATTGCAACCATGATTTCAAATGAATTTCAAATGTCTCGCTTCACCGAAATTAATTCCCAATGTATGTGAGTATCATGCACGAATATACATAAAACCTATTTTGTGTCGACAACCTCTCGTCTTGTCAAAAATGACAATGACGCTAATGGATACAAATGTTTCATACATGTAATTAGGAGCACAAAATGATGTATACGCTACTACTATTTACACCCCAATTACGGAAGGCTACTGAATTATAGTTGCCAGTAAACTTGATACAGTGTACTTGAAAACGCTGATAACAACCCTGAGTTTACATTTTTGGGCAACATTACTTAACGTATTTGGCAGCATTGCTCAAATTTGTGATATAAATCGTAAAGGGAAATATAAAGAAATGGGAAAGAATGGCGTTCGTTAGAATTTATTAGAATAAAAAGATCGTTTAGATTGGAATTAATTTGTATGCTAGTCGTGAATATTACTTTATATTACCAAATTGCTCTCGGCAATTTTAAAGAATCTAAAATAGTATTTACTAACTATCAATTTATGAGAATACAGCTTTTAAACAACAACAACAATTAGTACAGTTATAAATATCAATTTAACCATATTAATGCATCAATAGACGATGTGAAGTCTTAAAAACTATTTCACAGCAAAAAAATGTGAAAGTAAAAATTATTTGAAAAATTCATAAATTTTTTAAAATGCAGCGATTTTTTTGAAGATCAATTTTGGCCAATTATTCAGTTTAAAACGTTTGTAAATAAATGAAAAGTAAAATATACATATTTTCTTTAAAGAAATTCAATGTATTCATTCTAAAAATTTTGCAAAATAGTGTGGACGACTGATCAAGGTTACTTTCCTGATGTTGGCATTTCTGCACACTATAAAAATGCTGGATAGTAATAGTAATGTGCATAAAATGGCGACTATCGACTCAGTTGTCGATATCCACTCGTAATGTAAACTTTGGTATACTGTTGTCGAACGGCACTGTAATAATGCTATTATTGACACACAATAGAGGTCTTAGTTTTTTCGAAATATTTAAGCCACTGGTGAGATTTAAAGAAATGAAGTAGAGTATAACATAGATATACTATTTGGTTAAAGAATTGTGTTTGCTTCTACAGAAATATGAGTTGAAGTGGGTCTTAAGTAATTTCTCATCTCCGCAGTGAATATAAAATAGTTTTTCGAAATTATGGCAAAGCCATTATGAAACACGTTAAGAGCTTCTAGCTGAATTGGGTAGTCCAATCCGACGCTTCAGCTTGATTTCAAGCTGAGCAGACTATGGATTTCTAGGGTAGCCATTAGTTTAAGTTAGTTTTCGTTCTAAGGCTGATCCTTGTGACGAAGATTAAATTGAATCGACTAAATTGAAACCTTTTGTGATGGATGTCAAGAAAATTCCCTCATTTGTTGGCGAATCGCCTTGAACTCATCACAAATCTGCTTATGTGATTGATTTTCATTTCAGCGAGTTCGTTGGAAGATTAATCCAAGGCGTTTCAATCTTGAGACCTCCGGGAGAGAATTAGGTGCAGAACAATCTTTACATCCGAAAAATTATTGAACAAATATGTCATTAAAAATGCTTTTAGCAAAGGGCTATATAGTTGGTAGTTATGCAGAATTAAACCGTTATGTGCATAAGAATACGGTACTGAATTGGTGAGCCAAAACGATATTTCAGAAAACTAAAAATCATTTATATGTATGTATATATATGATATATATGCGAACGTACTGCATACGAAGTAGAAGAGTTTATGTTGTTTATATATTAATATGTGTGCCCCTATATTCTATGCCTGTTGTTAGTATAAAATAACGGGAAAGAATGAATGCTACCGAAGCTAGTTGATTACTTTTAGGCCTATGCCAGCAACGATTATTCAAATATTTTAATTTGCTATTTTATGCGATTTATGTAAATTAACTTACAACGTTCTGTAACGGTAAGTGTAGCTAAACGAACATCATTCATGGCTACGCCAATTGTGGTTGTTGTCAGTTTACAACAGCCTATTGATGATAATTTATAATGTTGTTGTTCACATGTATTATGCCTGTGGAGCACAGAATTTAGGCTTATTTCGATAGGCTTCTCGCCATGGTTCATCATATAAATATTGCGTTTGGAAGGCTTGTCGATCAGTGAGCTCCAAACACTTGGAGTGACAGAATATTACAAGAAAAAGCAAAATATTTCTCTACAAAATTCTTATCCACTAATTGGTTAGACATTAGTATAGAAAAGAACGAACCGACGTGTCCTAGTAGTTATTAGGGACACTTTAAACTTTAGGGTACACCACCATGCACTTCTTCAAAGTTGCCATTCTGGTGCTCGGCTTGGCTGCCGTGAGCCTACAAGCTTCGGGTAAAAAAGCTTCAGGTAACTAGGAGAAAACTCTGCACAGTCTTAAGTATTGGAAATGGTGTTATCACAATTTTTTTCCCAACCATTTGTGTTATATAGGTAAGGAGACTGCTGAATCTGTCTCTGAATCAGAACAAAAATATCAGTTGTTTAATAAACAGCGGAGGCATGCTGGGAGACGTGTTAATGAAGATGTCGGTAGCGGACGCGTTGTCTCACTTGATTTGATTAATAGATTCAACTCACTGAAGAACCCCACCACCACCACCACCACTCGTGTTACAACCACAACAACATTTGTGCCATCGACCCCCACAACCACCACTCTTACGCTTTCACCTGCAACACCAACGTCAACAACACCAACAACTTCACCTACAACAACACCAACATCGGCCACAACGGCCACATCGCCCACCACATCAGCTTCTCCCACTAGCACCGCTGCACCGACAAGTACTCCTGCACCCAGTACTACAGCATCTCGAACGATTGTGCGGGGCAGCGCCAATCTCGAGGAAGACTACGATAATGAAGATGACGATTTCGTCGTGGCATTACACCGACCGAATAGGTATTCCATTCACAATTTCGAACAAGAGGAAGAAGAAGAAGAAGACGGTGAAAATGTGGATGTTGCCTCTATTGAAGATTTGAATGACGCCGCTGAGGATGTTGGTCGCGCAGCACGTGCTCGCCCTTCTAATTGGCGTCGTCGTCAGGCGCAACGTCGCTGGCGGCGGCAACTACAACGCCAGCGTCGCCTGAACAGACGTCGTCGCCAGTCGCTGCTTAAGGCACGTCGTCAACGTCGCCGCCGTCAACAGCGTCGCCGCAACCAACAGAAACGGCGTAAACTCGCTGAAAGGAAGTTGCGTCGGCAACGTCGCGGCGGCAAAAAGAAGCGTCGCTCCAGCAAGCGTAGACGTATTGTACGGGTAAAGGTTTAAATAACAACGCACTATATGTAACTGAAAGGGTAATGTAAGCGAAATAAAGAATTGAAAAATATGAATAGTTTATTTAGACGTTAATTTCTCATAACTTGACAGACTCTAGCCCTATTTGAACTGAAAATATTTCCACAGTGTGAGAGATATCTGCTCGATATTTATCATGCCGTCACGTTATATATTTATTTGAGCGAATTCGGATGTCGGAATGGCTGACTATATAATTTGTAATTTTCCCCATTATATTCGATATCGCAGCATCTATCATAATATTATATTTATTAAAACGGAGGAAGGACACCATTTAAACTACTACGCTGTCCCAATTTTGTACATTTTCGAAATATAATCCATCCTACCAACATCCTCAACCTCCATCGCATGAGTGTTAGGAGGTAAAATAATCAACTTATAGGCTGGACTTTACATGCTTTCTCTTCTAAAATGTGCTTTAGAACTAACGAGGTTCGTCCAAGAAGTACTATCGGAAGTGAAATCTACTATTGCACATAGTACTTTCTCGTAAACAATTACTCTTAAAATCGAAATCATACCTTCATTTTGACCACGTGTGAATTTGTGTTTCCGTGGATCCGAAAATCGGAAAAATGTAATATCGGTCTCTGATCGATTCTTGTTTTTGAAATGGAAATCGTGCTTTGGAATTAAATAGAGCTATATACGATAACTCGTCTCCTTCAACGGCGATCGTCGAAAATTACTTTAATGAGTTTCAACATGGTCGCATGTCGGTTTATAAGGAGCCACGTCCAGGCGCCACGAAAACGGCCACCACGGAGCATAACCCGACAAAAGTTCATTTTCTCGTACTGAAAAACCGTCGATTGAAGCTCCACGTTATAGCTGAGACAAAAGGCATCTCAAAAAACCGATAGGGTCATATTATGCATGAAATATTGGGCATGAGAAAGCTGTCGGCGCAATGGATTCCACGTTTACTCACTCCGGACAACAAGCGGAACTGTGAGCTCACTTCACAGAATGTGAAGCTGTTTAAGTGGCATCCAAAGAAGTTTTTTGCATCGTCGCCGATGCCGTCGTGGCTGCCGTTAAAAAATGGGTCCTCAGAGATCAAAAACCAAAGAGCAGAGACCAAAGAACCGTTTAAAAAGTGGGTTTCACACGGTGAATCCGCTCCGAAGAAGTCGAACACTGTTCCGTCGGCTGGAAAGGCGATGACTACCGCTTTCTAGGATTAACAAGGGTTCTCTATGTCTAAACATTTTGTCGATTCGAAGTCGATTTGCGGAAAAAACTGAAAAAGGACGGAATTCTTCTCACCAAGAATTTGAAAACTTTTGGTAGTCGATCATAGTTATTTCTGGTGTGACTTCTTGTTTCGCGTGTTTAGTGCACACCATTGAGACCAATGTTTTGAGAAAGTAAAATGAAGAAATTAAACTTTATGATAATTATTCGGGAGTCAATGAAATTTCCGCTCAACCTATCCAGCTAAAGGGCACTATATTACACACATTAAACGCCGTTAGAAGTAAGAGGAAGAACCCCAGCAGAGTATAGAATTCTGTTATAGCCAAATACTATTCTTTCTGCCAATAAAAATATTTGATTGAACTTTGCAAGCCAGTTACAAAAAAAAAAAAAAAATATTTTAAAGACTAATATGATGTTTGGCATTATGTTGTGTCCGAGTTCATCGGTACAATGACTGTCATGCAAATTTTATATAAATTGTTTTTTTTTCTAAATTGCTACTAACATGTATCTTGTGTCTTGCGTCTTGTGTTCGTTTGTTTGTTTTCGTGAATTTTTGCGAATTTTTTTGCACAGTCTCTCTTTTCGTTATACGCAAATATATCTATGCGATTAAGAATGAAACAATTAATCTGCATATAATATTCTGAGCAGCAACAAATACGACTAAAAAAAAAATAAGTGGTTTAATTAACCATAAACTATTAGAAACCCCTGCGATCTGTATTGGTAGCAGCACATATAAAAGTCCCTCCGATATCAAGCAAAAGATGCAGTTCGTCTTAGTTTGTTGAATTGAAAAGTTGGAAGGGATATTTCGATCGTAATTACAGAAAATATTAGTGGTGAGCAAATTTCCAGATGAAGCTCACCTGGTTACGTTTATTACCAGTGTGGCTACTGATCGCGGTAGTGGCACTGGAAACAGTCGGTAAGTACGCTAGTTTGCTCTAAATCTTCTCTAGTTAATATTTATATATATACAAATTTCCTAATGTCCAATAGCTTCACGAGATGTTGGAGCTAAGAACGGCAGATATAGAATTTTTCGCAAACATATCCGCTCAGTCGCTAAAGACGAAGACGTTTTACCTTCCGGTCGAATTGTGACACCCGATTTTATCAATAGATTTACAGCGTTAAAGGGTCAAACGCAAAGCAGTTCATGTCCACCTGTTATGACCACCACCGAAGAAGTAGACCCACCAACGACAATTACTATAAATGAACCGACTTTCAGTACGGGTTCAGACGAAATAGATACACCACCAGAAGAACCAGCTACAGCTGCACCTACACCTGCCCCTACACCTGCCCCTACACCTGCCCCAACACCTGCCCCAACAACCACCCCACCACCTGCCGCTACACCTGCCCCTACACCCCCACCCCCACCCCCAGCCGGACCCCCACCTCCACCCCCAGCCGGACCCCCACCTCCACCTGCTCGTAATCCAATTTACATCGGATTCTATGATGACTACGAATATGATGATGATGATGATGATTATGATAATACCAACGACATTGACAATAATTATAGTGATGAGAAAGATGATAACGACGATGATGATGACGACAATGACGCCAATAATAACGATGATGATTTTACAGCGGACAATGTTAGACAGCGGTCAGAGTTGGCAAGGAGACAATTCGGTGGCCGTCATGAAAACTCCGTTAGCCAGCCAGAATCTTTCTCGGACGGACACGACAATGCCCTCATTGACTATAATTTCGGCAGAGCAGCACGCGGTCAACAATCGGTTTATCAACGACGACGAAATCGTCTACGACGCCGTCGTTTGCAACGTAGGCGCGCAGCCGCTAGGAGGCGTAGACGTAGAAATCGCCGCCGTGCACAACAAAGACGACAACGTAGACGAAACCGAAATCGTAAAAGGCGTATACGACGACGCCATAACAGAGGCCAGAATGGTGTACGACGATCAAGACGTAGACCAAATCGCATCATTCGTGTAAATGCAAAGAAGTAAACAATAATTTTAATTTCGATAAAATTGGAAAAGAATGAAAATAAACTAATTTAGCTTGTGCTTACAACAAAATCTTTTACTCTTTCCTTTTTTGACCAACTATTTCCCCACCAATCTCACGGAAAGCTTGATCATCGAAAAAATATACTATAGTACATATATACGTGTATCGTTTCTAGAGAGAGCATAGAGTTATATGAGTCACTCTGGTTATGAAGGTAGTAGGTTCGTGAGCTTCGAACTATTTTATACCGATGATGATATCGGATACTTCCATGTCTGCTTTCTAATATTATATCAATCATTGGTAATGAATACAATTTTTATCACTTAAAATAAATTGGTATTGACACTACTGATTAATGGACGCCTTACGATATAGTTGGAACCTGACTCTTTGCAGTTACTTCAAAGCATTACCTATTCAAGCCATTCCAGTAAAATTTGTCGGTAAAATTGTGTATTTATTCTGCACTTGAAAATCTGAATCAACCGATCATGGTGAAAAAGTGATCGCTCCTCATTCGATAATGCAATTCTCTCGATCCTTCGATTGACGTTTGACTCTTATACTCATGCGCACTTAATTTTATTACTATATCCTCCTTTATATTCGATATTTAAATTTTAAAAGTTACATTGTATTAATACCGGTGGAAAGCGCTCCCCCAATACCAATTAATATTTGATACTGATGCGAACTATGGTAAGCGATATATTTTGTGTTGATATAGGTATCTCTCTATATAACCGAAACAAACAGATAAATCTAAGTGCTAGAGTAATGCCTATATGCGGACTAAGAGAAGGTTTCATCCATATTTCTTACAAAACTACATTTAGCTTAGGGAAGCCTGTGCATTTAATTTCAACAAAATATATCAGTGAATTACTAATATTTTCGTTATAAGGTTAGTCATAAGCAGAAATGTCCTCATAGTCGGTATAACATGGCTGTAAAAGGTGTGAACCGATTTTGATGACTTTTAGATGGACTTTTTAGAGATTTAGAGGACTCGTCCAAGTTCTGGACCGACTTTACTTATTTTTGGCACGTGATCCCATTATAATCAAGCTATGTTAGCCGAGGGTTCGGAGTTCCTCATGTTCGGTATCTGCAAGTTTGAAAAGGTATAGTCCTATTTAAAAAAAGGTATATTTAAAAGGATATAGTCCGATTTAGATGAGAGTTGCTAAATACCAAGTTATTGAACCTTAAATGCGCTTTTGTGCCAAGTTTCATTAGTCCATTGTAAAGTGAAAGCATATAATGAAATTGAAAAATGGCGTCATATATGAAGTAGGCGTGGTTGTCGTGCGATTTCGCCTATTTTCAAGAGAATATATCAATATAACTCGGTCGAGTAGTTGGCGAGATGTAAGATTTTACCTATAAATACCTAATCGGGTCATCCTGATCATTAATATATATATATGTATATAAATCTATAGCCATAATCCTTCCGACCATCCTTATATACACAAAACTATCTGAAGGCGTCAGGGGTCTCAACTTCAGACCGAATTTTTTTTTGCTCTCACAACTTTTTGTCTTTTTAGACAAAAGAACCGAAAGTCTGATATAAATAATTATTAGTATTGGATATTAAACGGTACAACCGATACATACAAACATGTGAGTTCAAGTTTGTAAGTTAGGAGCAACGTATAAAAGTGGCAAGCGCTACATTGCTAATTCACAGAGAATCTTCATATTTCTGTGAAACAAGTGGCTTTTCATTATAGCACTAATCTTTTTTGCACATAATATCTGGGTTAACGCGAATGAACATCCGCAGCATACGTGTGTCCGAGATAGAATACAAGTAGTATGCATGTGCCATTTCTAAGCTTACTGCTGCTATCCACAGCACTTCTACAATTTGCCGAAGTTGTTGGTAAGTCATTAGTTAATAGTTAATAATATTTTAATATCAAAATGAAACTAATTTTCCAGTCACCGAAAAGCAAAAGGGCAAATATCAACTCTTTCGTGGCTTTAGAAAACGAATTCGACCAGCGCTCGGTCGTCGAAGAAAAGTCCATGAGTCTGAAGAGCGTGCTATTAGCACAGCCTTTTTGCACGGACTCGTTGGTTTAAAGGGCACAACTACGACAACCACTTGCCCACCTCCAACGGACACATCGCCAACGTCGCCAACGTCACCTGCAACAACTGGACCAACGACCATAACTTCGTCTTCGCCACCACCACTAACCGCGCCGGCAACTATAGCGACTTCGACATCACCACTTTCTTCTTCGCGCGCCTTCAATATCGATGAAAAGGTTGATGATAAGAAACATATACGTAAAAGTGCGGAGGAGGAGGACGAAGACGACTTTATACCTTACACGATTAAAAATAAGGCTCACTTTGCAGCACTCGGAAAAATGCAGAGCAGCCAAGGTCAACGAGGCAGAAATAAACTCGTCAAGAGAGAGAGAAGAGGCTTCTTAAGTAAAAGGTGAAAGATCATGAGTTATGATAAAAAATAAAAATTCTAAATAAGAATAATAATGAAAGTGATGAAAAGTTATTGGGTCTTTAACTATATTCGTGTGGTTTTTTTTTATTTAAACTTTTATTTAAGAAAATCATGTACTGTAGTATTATTCAAAGTATTGCCCAACTGAAGCTATAAGGTTTTCCCATCTTTCTGGCAATTTGTGGATTCCATCCCAAAAGGAATTAATTAAGCCAATTTTTGATACACTACTCTGATGTATAAAACCGTATTCCAGTGAGGTGGTGTAACACCCGACACCTCGACAGGAACAAAGGTAGCCAGAAGGGGCAAGGTCTGGGCTTATTGCCTCGTTTCAAGTCGCAAATTCCGGGCGTTTTTCGACAATCACTCGCTTCAATTTTATGAGTTAATGTCGGTAGCATTCCCCATTAATAGTTTCATCCAGTTTAAGAAGCTCTTAATACATCACGCTCTTCTGATCCCAAACCAAATACAGAGCATTACCTTGGCGTCGTGGATATTTGGCTTGGCCGTTGATTTGGCTGGTAGGTCAGGTTTCACATATGACTTTTGCATTTAGGGTTGTTACAATGGATCTATTTTTCATCGCCATTTACAATCTGATGCAAATACGACTTCGGTTTGCAGCGTTTAAGCAGCATGTCTGACATGCAAATTCGTCCCTCAAGTACCTAATTTCCTTGCTTTTGAATGTATCCGGCTGCCTTTAAACGTTTTGAAATGGCTGCTTGAGTGAGTGCAAAAGATTCTGCGTTCTTCTTGTGTTTGGCAACAATCTTCATAGAGTAATGCGTCCAGTTCCTCATCTTCAAACTTTTTTTCCGCCCAGAACTTTCTGCGTCTTCCAATCCAAAATTACCACTTTTAAATAGTGCAAACCTCCAACCACTTTAAGCACGTTCACTCAGCTAGAGCATGTTCATCATAAATTTCTACCAAAATACGATGACTGATATGACTTTCGGCTGAGGTTTTCTTCATACTAAAGTTATGAGTAGTCTTACAGGAGCTTTTCAAACCCATTTTGAGAACGTGGCGAAGCTAAGATTCTAGATATTTCTAACATAATTTTGTGCCTATTTTAGGAATCTACAAAAGTAGTTATTTCATTCAAAATGAAATTCGCACACAAATAAATTGCTTGGGTAAGCTTTAGAGAACTGCTAAACAATTTTACTTAAATCATACATCGAAGCTGCTGCATCATTCAATTTGCTTCAATTTGAAAAGAGACTCTAAAATATTTTAAAATGAAATTTTCCTTCTTTTGCAAATCTCCACAAGTGATTAAAAGAAAACAAAAGACTTAAGTCACAGACCTCGTTCTAAGTAATTTGGTTCTACACAGCTTCTACACAGTTTTGAACAATGAAATTGTCAGAAATAAAAACTATTTTATACGAATATGCATATTAATGAAGTTTATTAGCTATAAAACGATGATCGTTCTGTTTCCTTTTAGAAGACAGTTTCATCGAGTGCTCTGCGTAACCATTTGTTTTAGTGTTTACCATTTTATTTCGCGTTCTTTGCACTGCCTTTTCTATGGTAAGTTATGGTTTTTTGTAATAAATTCCAATCATACTTTATTGTTTTTGCATTTCTTTACGTTTTTGTGCATATGTGTGCTTATAAGTGTGCGCAGTTATTTATTGGAAACCAAGTTCTAGTGTTTTCATATCTTTCAACTCTTTTATATGCTATTTTGGCTGGCACATACATGTAAATATGTATATTCACATATGAAAGTATTTGAACTACTAAAGTAGCTGAATATTATTGGATATCATAGTTATATAAATGGTGACTGAGACATTCGCGCCGCTCAGTCGATTGCGTTCATTGCGTGACTGAAGTGGAGATTTTCATAAGCGTAAGCATCAACCTTTTACAAATTCTTCGTCTGAAAAGTTTGTATTGGAAAAGAGCAATGCAGTGCTTTCAGTGGTGTGTGCTGTTATTTTTATTAACTGTACTTCGTTCGTGTGGTAATTTTCAATTTCAATGCATTTTTCTTCTTTTTTCAATACAACTTTGCTTTTATTATATTTGTTTTTTAGTGAGCCGTCCACTTGGCATACGCGTCGCTGCTTCACTGGCGAAACAATACGAATCGATTGAAGATAATGAATTTGATGATTATGATTTTGATGATGATGTTGGTAATGAACCGCTTGATGTTGAGCGCAATGATGGAGTCGATCACTTATTAAACGATGATATTGACAATAATGATAACGTCTATGATGATTACGATGACGTCAATGATTTAAGTGAACATGATAACGGCGAAAATGATGATGGAGCGTTTACAGACAATGATTATGATCATCATAATGAAGCGATTGAAGAAAATTATATCGAGGACGATTTTTCAGATGATGATACATATCGAATTCCGGGTTATCGGCCTGATATAGCTTTGACAAGTACATTGCCTTATTATAATTAGATCATATGTAGTCTATACTTTATTAGCAGTGAGCAGACTGCAATTACAAAAATTACTTGTTTTCCTAAGTGAGTTTTAATTTAACTTTAATTAAAATGTTAAAATTTATCTATTTACTTCAGCTCTTAAGTAAATACCATTTATATAACGACAAGTTTAGATTATAAAATTAAATATTTTCAAAATGTTTGACCTTTTTGGAATTTTTTTCACATAATACCAGGTCCAAAAATAATCCAAATTGATCTAATGAATACGAATTACAACAAATTAACCTTTAATTGTTCTCAATTAACCATGCAAAGTAGTCAATTAACTATTTATTCAATTAGCATTTAATTTGCAATATATTGAACTGACGCAATTCTGTGTAGTTTGTGCCTTCCGAAAAGGAAATTATATTTTTTGTAAGAGATTAAATGAAAAGAAATGGAACCATTTTGGATTTACTCTATATATACTTTATATATATATTCCATACTTTATAAACTATTCTTTATATATACTTTATATATATATTCTATAATTTATATATACATATATCAGTGATCATTTAGCGTATAAGTAAGTTGTATTTTCTTAGGCTTATACGATATTTATATAGGTTAATTAGTTGAAGCAATTAAGAAATTTATTAGTTTTCAATAGAAATATAAAAAAAGTAAAATAAAAAGGAATAAAAAAAAATATAAATAAATAAATATATATGTATAAATTTGTATATATGTATATATAAATTTGTAAATATAAATTATAAAACATTTTCTATCTCGAGAAATCGATTGTGTCTATTTGACCACTTTTATTTGACCACCTCCTTAGTGGAAAGTAATTTAAGAATCGACCTTGCAAAAATTCATTTACCTTAAAGTTCCCTTGCTGGCGAATAAGAATAATAACATGTATTGTAAATTCTTTTGAAAAAGTGTTTATTCACCGCCGCCATCGAATAATATTCCGATTGCCTAAAATTATGCAACGCAAACGGCAAATGCTATTTATGGAGGAGCAAAATCGCTGTACTCTATTTATCGCTTTCTTTAAGTGTGTAAATGAGCAGCACATTTGCCATGATTTATATATAAACCAGTTCGGGTTTTAAAACTTATCCCATACGAATATTGAAATGAGTACTCTGCTAATTGCACCTACAAAAATATACAAAATATTTGGTTCAATTACTATTCGGCTTCAGTTATCTAATTTTGAAATTTTAATAAACTTTTATAATTTTAGTCTTAAATGGAAAAATATAGTAAATGAAAGAATTTATTAAAAGTAATACATACAGTTTAAAACCTTTGATACTTGCTTAGGAAGGACTTTGTTTTCTTTCCGATAAGACGGTGTTCAGTTCCGAAACTTTTGGTCATCTTAGTTTCATTTAAATATCTTATGTACTGAGCGAATGTCCGAATGACCGAAGGTTTTCACGATCCACGAGCACCTCTACATAAGAAATCTGATAACCCTCCTGCGAATAGTGTTAAAAATATACAACGCTTTAGGTGGATAATATAATATATATGTTCTGTATGTTGGATAGAGGCCGCTCAAAAGCAGTTTTTTTCTTTGCTTTAAGAAATAAGAAATTTACAATGGGGCTTCTCATTATAACAGACACCAGAAGCTTTTTTACCTTTCAACTTTTGCCACTCTTAGTTAAATTGTTTTATAAGATTTTTATGATTAATATGATTATTGACAATATGACTATTGGCAGCATCAATTCAAGACCATGTCTTCTTTCTGAGGTTGAACTTAATGTTCTCTCAAAGGCATTAGAGCATTTTTGTCTCCTTGGGTTAGAAACTTAAAAGAAATTTTTGGAATTTCATGAGCTAATACGTTGTTATGCTTTTATAATTAGGCTATGAATGTAGTTCTTCAGCTGGACAGTTTTTGTTATTCACACTCCACAGACCAATCATCATGTGGACTGCACCTCGAGTAAAATTTATTAATGTGTGAGTTACGAAGCAAAGTGACATTTTTTCTATATTCTATTGTACGTACGGGTACTTTCCCCTGGTCCCATATAAGCGCTATACCATGGTTGCTATTTTTTTCCATTCATAGGCCAGTTTTTGATATAAACTTCTGTCCGTCTTATTACAACCGGTAATTAGATCGGATATGTAACTTAGTAAGTAGCGTTGGTGACATAAATCTTAAAAAGTGACCATTATTATTACTCCGATTTAATTCACTCTCAGTAATTTCTTGGAGCACCTCGATCTCATAATTCGCTTTTTGTTGAACCAGAATTTTATATTCTTCAACGAAACACATAGGCTTCGCATATTATGCTTTCTTCGGATTTTTTTTTAATTTTGTAATGATTTTTTTAATATTTTTGAGAATTAAATAAAATAAAAAATCGCACGTAATACATTCGTAACTCTACGCTTTGGCGCATGCATATTTACTTTCTAAGTGAGATAGAAACACAGATCTACAAACTAATTTCGACAATCTTCTCTTTGGGTAGAGGCTGAGTGGAAGCTGGAAATTGTGTATTTAATTATTCTATCAACGAACTTGATGATTTCAATATAAGTTATATACAAAAAAATCTCTTAGATAAGCCGACAAGTTTGCTATATTTGTAGTGAAATGATATCTAGTAAGCAAGATCGTTATATGTTCTGTATCATGAAAGCTAAATTCTTGCTATTTTAACGTATTTATGAAATAACAAGATAAGAGAAGAATAAAAGAATCCTTCGACGAATTGTTTGATTGATGGAAAAACATTAATTCGCTTCGACCTTGAATTGTCACAGAATAAAGCAGAACTTCTATGCTCGAGGCTGCAAGGTACCTTAACTCGTTATTTACCTTTTCATCCTCGTCCAGCAAGTAGTTTATTCGGATCTGAGGACAGGATAAAGTTTCCAGGGGGCAGATCTGAACAATCTGGTGTACACCACAGGCGTTAGAAGTCCGAGCCGATTCATTCGCTTTCGCAGACCTTTTCATGGATTTGTGACACAGTTCTTCAAATGGGGTCTTATTTTTGGCAATTTGGCAATAGTCGTTGATTTTTCTCCTTTCAAATATTCGATAAGAATCATTCCCAGCGTATTTCAAACAATAGACACCATTTGACAGCTGACCTGACTCATCGCATTCAGCTCACTCGGATGACCGTTGATTGTATTGCGGTGTGAAATTATCGAGCCAAGTTTCATCCGTTGTTGTATTATACTCGTATATTGACGCATTCGTTTCGTGTTTAATACGATTGAATCGCTTCAAACACTGTTCAGAATCATCAATTCGATGTTTATGGTTCGTTACAGTCTCTTTCCAGCATCTTCGCTTATATGGCTTATACAGCAAACCATATGTCTCTTGGAGGTTAGGTCTAACCACAAACTACTTTAACTTAAAAAAAAAAAATAAAATTATTCGTAAAATCAAAACTGGTAGGCCAGTGAAATTTCGACTGATGTGCGAAAACACTTGTAGTCTGTTTAATATTTACTTCTTTTGTTTGAATTCCTCCCATTTTTCGTGTACGCGCATGCGTGAATTTCACTTTTTCATTTCTGCACTTCTATAATTTTTGTGCGATAATTTCTTCAATTATTTCAAGTGGTTTATGCATTCGGGCGTTACTTTGCTGAACGACATGCGTATATATGGTCGGATATGTCGGATATGTAGAGCTTTTTTTTATAGCAAACAAGCGGCTGGTGACTTGTTGTTCTTGCTTCATTTTGTATTTTCATGCTGAACGTGGAGAAAAGGTAAACAATAGTGAATGGTCAAGTTCGTATTTGAATATTTTGCACGCATTTTGGCACAGTTGTAATGAATTTCAGCCGAAAGCTACTCAAATGCGCGCCGTTGTCATTCCTGATAATTGCTAGATGAGCTGTTAAGGGGGTAATATTTATAAGGCCCTTATTGTTATTGTTGTTGTACACATTGTGCCTGCGTACTAAGCAAATAGCCGGTGGCAATCTAACTGTTTTCGTTGCACGCTTTTTATTTTCAAATAAAGCAAAGTTTTTCTCCAAGCGCGTATACAGAGCTTTACCCTCTTAGAGCGGTGCCCTAACAACATTCATGTGTGCCATGTGAGATCCATTCTTGCGCCCCAAAAGTATTATACTGAACAATGGTAGTTATTTCTTGTAACTGGATGCCGCAAATGCTCTGTCATTGCTCATTTGCACAGTGGCATTTCAATTTTTCTAAGCTGTCGTATAAAAGCGGTTTCTTTGGCTTGATAGTCTAACAAAGTTCAATTAACTTTCTTACTGATCACACACTTTGGAAAGTTCTTTTACTGTACGGCATAGGAAAAGTAGTTCCAAATGCGATATAACGCACTCATATTTGTCCTTTTGGCTGCCTTGGTGCTATGCGCACAAGCTAAACCGGAACCTGAACCCAAACCGGAGCCAGAGCCAGAGCCACAGCCAGAAGCTGTAGCCAAAGGTATCTACTATACAATACTTATAACATCATTATTATTTAATTTAGAAATTACTTAATAAAAATCAATGATGCTTCAGTTCAACGCGCAGTTTTTCCACGCTACCGTTCCGTTGTTGATGTGAAAGAAGCTCGCAATGCTGAAAAACTTGAGGATGAAAGTGACGCCGAAGCCGATATCGATGCTGGTGATAGCGAAAGCCACACACCCAACAAGGCTTCTAACGCATCCAGTGGTCGCTTGTTTCTGAAGAAATTTTTACTCTTTAAGAACATGTTCGGTCAACAACAACAACAGCCCGTCATTCCAATTATCATCACCGGCGCTAGTCCAGGCACTGGAACAGCAACACCAACATATGGCACTTCACCCTCCTCCACCACAGTCACCTCCACAGGCTCCATACCAACAGCAACGGGTACAATCACCACCACACCCACAACATCAGCACGTGGCGATGTATTGGAGCGGCAAGAGGAGCAGGCGCTGGAAGACGCTGCCGCTGCGGTGGACGCACAGGAATTGCAAGCAGCACTCGCAGCCGGCGCACAAGAGTATGTGGTGACAGATCAGGAGATTCGCGGCACAAGCGAATCGAAGGCCTCCAGAGTGCCGGCCCGTGTCAATTTACGCCGACCGGGCGGCAAGAAGGGCCAAGTGGTGACCGTTCGCATACCAGCGAAATATCGCAAATATTTCAAGAATGGGCAGAAAGTGATGCTGAATACCAGCAATCGCCCGGTTAAGCGACGTGTCGTGCAAAAGAAACGCATCAATCGTGTGCGCAGGCGGAAGGCAGGCGGCAAGAGACGTCGCGTCCAGAATTAAATTAAAACAATCAATGTATTTTACATACATACATACTCGTATGAATTATGCTATAGAAGGGAATGGAGTTCTTGTGTCTTGCGTTCATAGTGTGTGTAATGAAATGCTCTGGAAATGTTGCGATTAACTTATTTATTATTTTGTACAATATTAAAACTTAAATAAATTAATAATTTTTAGAGTAAAAGTGGTTTCTTGCTTGAGTAGTGAATATTAAAAACGTTGCTCTCTTGTGCTGTGCTGCATAAGTGGAAAATAAAAGAAATACCCTTAAACGTCTATGTAAAATGAATTTATTTTCATATTTTCGAGTGGTTTCTTGTATCATGTTATGTATTTGATTCGATTCAGAATGTCCTTTCATAGAAAATTACTTACAATTCAAGCATTGTTCTGCAATTTTTAACTCGTACTAATCCCTTAATTGGTTGAGAACACTATCTAATTGCCGTTATCTTGTCATGCGAGTGTAATTTATGTTGCTTACCTGAAATATTTATATTGGTAAGCAGGAATTAAAATCACTATTATGGTTAACAACTGTATTCCGTTGAATTGGAGTTGAGATAACTCAAAAATGAAACTAAACTCGTTTTCCACTTAAACACAAAAAGACTTAAACACTAAAAGATCCCTTTAAGAAAGAAGTCTCAATCAAAGTAAACAAATTATTTCAAAATTCAGTTTTGTTCCAGATTCAATTATATATTCATCGTTTCCATAGTAATGATTTGCCGAAATTTCTATTAAACACCTTGTTTTATCTTTTCGAATTTCACCATTTATACTTATTCTCAATTTTTTTGATTTGTTCACTGCCATATTCTATTGGTACTGATACCGATATGCAATGATTTACTAAATCAAATGATGCACAGTTTAAATTCCGTTATACATACTACAAGTTAAAAATTTTGCAAATTGAACACAGAAACATTCAGACCTTCAAACACACACCGTTGTATCGATATAATAAAAACATATTCTATAACATCTGAAGCTTTTTCGATAAGAGGCCGAATTTTTTATATATCTTCAACTTTATAAAATTAATGTTTTCTAATTATCGATATATATTATAACTTCTCAAAAGTTCATACGCCCAGTAATAATATTTTTTAATTCTTATGTAAGTTCAGTCGAATAAAATTCATTAATTTTAACGCCGATCAAGCTTTAATTTCTCCTATAACCTAAAAGCTGGAAAAGCCATTCATTTTGAAGAAATGTGACATGAGTTCGAAGGGATCTGTTTTATAATAGAGAACATGTTGATGAAGATACATACAATAATTTTTGGGTGTTTCGCAAAGTTAAAGATGGCATTTATTTGTTGAGTACGACTGCAATATATGATATTTACTTAATTTTCTTTAGTTTCACTTATCACACTTAATCTATTTAAAAGTCAACTGTACGATCAGCAATGAATACACCGGTCGGTCGACGGATCGATCGTCTAAGGAAACCGAAGGAATCGGGTTTGCTAATTTTTGGAAGAAGATTTTCGAACGTTAGTAAGGCTATGAGCTCTAAGCTTTTTTCGATATTTTAAGCTACTGAAAATTCAAATGAATTAATTAGATTCAAAATAGTTCTGCCTGGGTTTACATACGAAATGTAGTTAAAATTAATAAATCATTTGGGTTTAGCTTGGTTTCCACCAAATTTTTGTTGAGATAGCTGTTGTATTTTATTCTTCTGTCAAACCTGTTAGAGAGTGGCACAGAAACACACATTTTTCCAAAAAATTTCAACTCAGCCATGTATCTCCTCTCCCCGATTTATGTCGCTCAGTACCTTATTGAACTCAATTGCAGATAGAGTTGTAGTTCGTTATGCACGTTTGAAAAACAGCGTTTTTGAAGCGTGGCAATTATTATATTCCGCCCCTTTAGCTGTATTGTCATTGAGTGTTAAGAATATGATTGCCAAGTTTGCTGAAAATATTTTAATTTATATTTAAATGTTGCATGTTCGGAAGGACTATCAATCAAATATAGCGAAATGCTAAGATAAAATTTCGAAAAGAATACTAAATTTTCCTGCATTTGAAATTCTATACTAAACCAAGTTGAATGTTTTTGTTCATAGGTTGGTTTGTTCGTAGGTACTTGGTCTTCAACAGCCTTTAATGAAAATTTTGTATGTCTGTACTTATTGGAAGTTTATTAAAAAAATGTTTAAAATTGCCACAATCTGCAAAATCTTTTGGCTACTCATTATTCTTATTGAGTTGATTGGTACTTATAGTCCACCATAAAAGTGCCTTCATATTAAATATAGGTCAATTGCCACCACTACTTATACATACATTGTTTCATAGGTGATTGAGATGAATAAGTTTCATACATCCACACATACATACTCGTATATAAATATGTATGAGCCGTAAAATTACAATCGACAATTTTTATTTCGGAAACTTCATTTGGGCACGATTTGCCTTACAAGTGAAATACATGCGCTATTACACGTACAACATTTGTACGCGAAAAGGTAGAGTCAAGTGTCTCATTGAGTACTTAAACTACCGGCAAAGAACATGATTTGCAAAATAATAAATAGACAATAATTTTTTGAAATTCTATAAATTTCTGTAATCATTGCGTTTGATGCTCACTTGAAAACGTCTAATAAAGGTGAATGGTACAACAATACACAGTGGCAATTTATTGTAAAATAGTTAATAGTTAATACAAAAATAGAACAAAAATGTTTCAAAGAAATTTTGTAGCGCTTTCACTAGTGATCAGCGTGTTAAATTCCCTGACAGTTGGTAAATAAATAATGCTAAAAGAGAAAAATTTATCAAATAAAATGTTCAAAAATACAAAATTTTTCAGTAAACGCGGTGACTATAACGCGCATTGGCTTCATGAAGGATGCCAGTCCCAAGCCAAAGTGTCCTTTAGCTGTGCAAACTGAACCGTTACAAAAACCACTCGTTTTATTGCGTTTGTCAAAATCCCCGTTGGACGATACAAATGAGCAATTAGCGGAGAAAGAAACCAATATGGAACTGAGCGAAGAAGCCGATGATGCAACGGAAGAGGAGCATAGTACAAATGGTTACACACTTGTTGAGCTCAACAAAGTACAGTTGCAACAACTTATTGACGGCGGCAATCTACAGTTAGTGGAGAGTTCTGGTGCAAGCTCTGTAAAAGAAAATATACAGGGGTACAATTTGAATGCAGACGATTGGGTGGATGACGATCAACGCTCGAGAAAGCGTCCTTGGCGTAGAATTCAACGCATCGTACGACGACAGCTGGTGAAGATACCGAGACGTTATTTAAAAAAAATCGCATATCAAATTGGTTAAGGGACAAGGAGATGAATATTTTGATGATACTGAGCACGACTGTTTGAGAGAAGTTTGAAGAAAATAAACGGAAATTGACAAAATTATTTTTTTTTTATCGTTAGACAGATTTTGAAACCCACTTGAAATAACTTAACTACACATCTAAACAAATTTATAAATATAACTATAGCCTAAATTGGAGAACTACCACAGACTCTGTGTTAAACCTCGATATTACTTTAGGTTTCATGATATAATAGCCAAACAATTACTACAACAAAGTTAGAAAGTAGTACTATTCAGTATGTACATATTCAGTATGTGAAAAATAGAAAAGTATAAATTCGATTTGGAAAATTTTTAGTTAAGAAGTTGGAAGTAGGCGTGATTTTAGTGCGATGTCAAGAAAATGTTATCTGCCAAATTTGTCACATTCGGTTCAAATTCGTCGAGTAGTATGGAATTTCACCTGAATTGTGCGCTACGACGCCCATTGTCCAATTTAAAACCGTTTCACATGCAAGCCTGCTACACTACCTTTACCTTTACGGTTAAATATCCATCCCTACTATCATCCTCAGTGCAAAGGTTCTATAGCTCGTGATTTGTTTACATTATTTGGATTAAAGAAAATTTGTGGGTGTGACAATAGTTCGATTTTGCCCACCGGATTACAACTCTTGAATTATAACAGAGAATGATCCCTAATTATATTACAAAATGTGCACTATTCCACTGCACTTTTATTTTATTGCATACTTTTGGGCATTGTGAGTATCAAAGCACTTTTCTTTACACATGCATCTCATGGAAAGCACAAATAAATCATAAGTTGAGTAAAAGGCCTTTTAGAACTGAGAACTTTTATTAGAACTGAGTGTGTGAGCGAGTGAGATTGGAGTAAAAATTATATTCCATACTTCTTATCTCTGGGGCTGCGGTTCGTCCACAAAATTTACGGCCGCTCAGTTGACAAAATACCTCTCACTAATTTACTCGACGCTCGTGCGTTCCGGATTGGGACGTTATTTTGTTTTTTTTGTTGGTTCGCTCGTCGCGTGTTTTATTTGAGTTCTTGTCGCCAAAATTTGAGCTTTGTACCGCCACAAACGCGTCAAGACTTGTTTGTTTGTTTGTTTTTATTTGTTATTTTTTAGAGCAATATTTAAAACAATATCTACCTGGGTTTTGTTGTTGTGTGTCAGTCCAGTATTTTTATCTTTTCGATTTTTGCAAAGTTTTTGACAATTACTTACATTCTAGATTAGAATATTCGTGCCGGTTAAGTGGGAGTGTTCACAAAATATATACATACATACACAGATACATACATACATACATACGTAAGAGGTAAATCTATAACAAAGTTTGGTATTCTTACATTTGTTTACGTTTGGGCGGTCAGCTGCGAATTGTTAAGGAAGTTTTTGGACTCGAATCATGGTGTTATTGGGAAAATTAGCAATTGTTACAGGTGAGCAATGAAAATAAATATAAAAGAACCAATTATTTTTCTTATGCAATTCAGCGTTTATGCAACTACCTAGAAATGGTTGTCATATATTGTAGTTTCTTTTGTTTTGTTTCATTACTTTAAATGCTATATTTTGCCGGCACATGGAATACATTTTGTTTTATCGCCATTTGACGCCCTTACACATATACACACGCACACGCACCATGTAACTTTCTGTAGGCGCTGGTTCTGGCATTGGGCGCGCCACCTGTCGGGTACTGGCAAGAGATGGTGGTAGAGTGATCGCAGCTGATCACAATTTGAGAGCAGCTGAGCAAACAGCTAAAGACATTGGCATTGGTGAGTATTTCCATTAGCCTACAAATATGCAAAAGGCCTCATACATTTTTCCAATATGCACAGATCATGTTGTTGCAATGAAAGTGGATGTGTCCTCATTGGAGAGTGTGAATAATGCGGTTGCCGCATCCATTGCGCAATTCAAGCAACCACCTTCGATTGTCGTCAATTCAGCGGGTATCACACGTGACGGTTACTTACTCAAATTGACCGAGAAGGACTATGATGATGTGTATAAGGTGAATTTAAAAGGCACCTTCTTGATGATCCAACAATTTGCGCGCGCCATGATAGAGCATCATGTGCGTACCGGTAGCATCGTTAATATATCGAGTATTGTAGCACGCATTAGTAATCCTGGCCAAGCTAATTATGCTGCCACGAAAGCTGGCGTCATTTCGCTAACCGAAATTGCAGCGAAGGAATTCGGAAAGTTTGGCATACGTGTAAATGCGATATTGCCTGGCTTTATTAATACACCCATGGTGGAAACAGTGCCGGATAATGTTATGGAAGAAACTTTGCGCCGTTGTCCAATGGGTCGTCTGGGTCGGCCAGAGGAGGTTGCCGAAGTCATTGCATTTTTGACGTCTGAAAAGTCGTCATATGTGAATGGCTCGGCGATCGAGGTAACCGGTGGATTAAAGTAAGCGAGAAGTCATAGAGCTTTCAAATCTTCTTGCAGAATTACTAATTAATAAACTATGCAGCGATGAAGCGTCAGTAAATTATCTAAAATGAAGAGAATTGTCTATTTAAGAGATATTATAAATTGATATACATACATCCATACAAGAATTTTGCATTTATTGTTCTTTATTTTTTGTGTCAAAATTTTAAATATACGTGATGTTTTATTAATATTGCGGTTTTCATATCAAAATTTCTAAATTATATATGCGTTTTATTTCATTTACAAACATTTGTATCTGACAAGTATCTGAGGTCACAGGTTTGAAAATTGGAGAAATTTTAAAGCGTGCACTCTTAGTCTTAATTTGAAACCCTAGATCACAGTTTTTAACTTTAAACGTTAACAATTTTTTAGTTTCGCGGCTCTTAGCGCAAAGTATATTAATTTGGTTCACCTAATGGGTTTTTTGTAACACTTAAAACTGGTCGTCCGTTAGTCTATCTATTAGTCTGTTTATCTATCCACATGTGTGGTTTTGATGATCGCTCCAGCATGATAAATTTTCGAAGTACTAATAACATTCCTATTGCGCATCTATAATAGCGCGAGTACAGTTGCCGTTCGACAATAGTATACCAATCAATATTACGAGTGGATATCGACTACCCACTACAAGCAACTGAGTAGGGGGTCACCATTTTGTACGCATTATCCATTACTATTAACCATAAATGGCATGCAGAAATATAAAAATCAGGAAATCTATCTTCATCTAGTAATTGTGCCTAAATACTATATTCGTATATATTGATACTTAGTAAATCAATTTTCAGATTCTTTAAAATTGCCAATACTAATCATATGTGAATTATGAAAAACTGAGTAATTTAAGGCACAGAAATAACATATAATTTTACGACGAACTGACAAGTTGATTTATATCTACTAAACGACTTTAAATTCTAATGAATGTCATTGCTTTACATTTCTTTATGTGTCATTTTACGATCTGTCACAAATTTGAACAATGCTGCCAAATACTTTGAAGAGTTGCTATCTGTGTTTTCAAGTACACTAGCTTCAGTAGCCTTCCGTAAAGCAAAATCCTATTATAGTATCCTAAGCAAGTTTACCAGCAACTATCATACAGTTGCCTTCCGTAATAGGGGTGTAATGCTCACAGACTAGTTACCGATCTAGATACAAAGATGAATCTTTGGTAATACTAACCAATCTTAATAAAGTGAAAATAGTGCAACTTGCTTAGATTTCGAACATTACAATCCTGCTTTGCAAAACAAATTAACCTCGCAGCCATGTCACGGGCAACATATCCAATGGATTTTTGTTCTATACGACACTTTTCTGTTTTCAAAACTGAAGTGGCCCCCTTGAAAGGATAGACGCTTGATCAGATGTATTTTGTGGGTTGAAAGATGCGTGGACTAAAGTATACGATATCTCAGATTACTTCAAAGCGGACAACAACAATTTTATTGAATAAATAAATAGTTTATTTTAGATGTTAATGGTTACCTTACTTTTTGAACTACTAGTGAAACTGAAATAGCTTTGATGTGGTGTAATTGGTGGATTATGATTCATTAACCGCGTATTTATTGCAACAATATATTTATGTATTTCATAACTTTTTAATAAATTGAACAGTTGAACGCAAAGTAATTATTTACTCGCTAACAAAAACAAAAAAGCCAAATAGAGTAACCAAAGTGGGCTACAACGACAGCGACAACCTTACAACTTTTGATAGAAAAACACAAATAAACGTGCAACATTTCGACGCAAGAGCATTGACTCTGCGCCACTGATTAGAAGTCATCAAGCGAGGGAGTTTTTCACCACCCGCGGCTGCCACTGTTGTTGCCATGTTTGTTGAATGCAACTAAAAACTTCTAATATGAAACCAACACGCGAACTTGACATTTGCAACCAGCCAGAGTAGCCAGAACAGCTGGCAATCAGCTTTATTTGCTTGCAGCTGGTGACGCATAACCGGAAGTTTACAATTCTTCTCCCTTGCCCACGGTGCTCGGGCGCTCGGGTGTTCGGCTGCTCGGGTACTTGAATGCGTGCGAGGGTGATTACTGCTGACTAAGTGAATTTTTGTTTATTTGTAGATTTGGCGGGTGGTTTGCTAGTTTGTTGCGCACTGCCAGCCGTCTGCTACTTGCCACTAGCTGTTTATTTATTTACTAAATCGCTTTTCTAGGTACGACGGCTGAAAGTGCAGCATGTTGCCAGGCTCCTTACTGTTGTTGTTGTTGTTGTTGTTGTTGGTATTAATATATTTGCGTTAAATGTTTGTCAGTGTCACCAGATGACGTGGCTATAATTAATATATTGTATGAGAGCTTGGTGCCAAAGGGAAGTGGCAGCAGGCAGTACAACATGTAGCAATGGGGTTAAATAGCCTAGGGTGCACCCTAGGCGCTTATCAATGAACTTTATGCTACGTCACAAAAACAAACAAGTGATTGACACTTCAAAACTAACATGGCACCGCATAGTTGGCGGGTGATAGCTGATGCGTGTCGGCCAGTCTGTTGGGTAGCTGTAATTATGGGCGGAGTTGTTAGCAATAAGTGTTGTTGTTGTTGAGTTCTTTTTTATGGGTGAATAAATTAAAGTTATGTCGTATGATTAATACACTTCTTGATAACATTAAAAATAAAATTTAAAACAATTTTTTTGTTTAAAAATCAAATATTTTCTTTAAATACATTTATTTTATTGTATCACGTTTTAGATATTTAATATTATCAGGGCTGTTGTGAAATTTGTCAGTTCCCAAATCAGATTTGGAACTGATAATAAATTTCGGTAAGTGTTTTGAATTCTGATATTGTTGAGGTTCGAATCAGTTCTTTTTCTTTTTTTTTTCCTTTGGTTTCTGGTGTCGCGGAACCCAAAGATGCTTTCGTTATGGCAGTAGTTAACGGAATCCTTTAAAAACACAAGACCAATGTTAATTATTTATATAAAATTTACCGACTGTATGCAAATGTGGTGCTCTGGGAGGGCTTCCTGCCCATTGATGTAAGAATCCGCCTCAAAAAAAAAAAAAAAAAACAACAACAACACTACGCCGCTAATTGAGTCGTCAGATCGCTGAGAACTACAAAGGTGATGCTATAACACTTAAGGGGTTAGGGTGGTCTGTGCTCTGGAAACAATAAATTTTGGTTTTTGGCTTAAAGCATTCTTGAGAGTTCTTGAAACAATTTTCTAATGGTAGAGTAGTATAAAGAAACTTTTTGTTGCTGTAATATCGGAGAGTTTGGGCCAGTCGGCTTCTGTCCGTAAAACTTTAAAGGCGTTTTGCTCGAAACTGCATTTTTCGAAACGGGCGACGATAGTACTGGGAGACTATCGCTCGTATCCACTTAAAATTTTTACTGTAGCTTCACCGGAACTTTATAAAGTTTTTTTTTTACTTTTTTAAATAAATTGTTGTATAAAGTAAATTACCTAAATTAAAGTAAATTATCTACTTTATGTAGATTTTTTTTATTATAAACAATTTACTACTAATTTTTCTGATGAAAATTTTATATTAAAATTTTTAGAAGTACTCAATTTTGCGAAAATTTATGTAAAACAAAAATCGTTCGTACTTTAAGATCGTGTTTTTATTTATTTTTTTCTCTTAGCGCGAGTTTCTAGAACCATCGCCGCCCATAGAAGCCTTCTTAAAAAAGGTGATTCCAAAGAAAGGCCCAGCGGACGCCATTTTGCATCAAAATGTCAATATGAGAAATTTTTATACATTCAAATACACGCTTAATGAGGCCTGAAAGAGAGTAACTCGATTCCTTTTTCCTCACTTCTAAAATAAATTGTCAAAGTTAGGCCTTTTTTGTGGGCTCTAGACTTGTCTAACCCCTTACAACCATTACAAATGCGCCTATATTTTATTTAATAGATATTGAACAATAAATCTGTAAAAGCATTTTGTTTGTTATAAAAAAGTATACTTATGACCCTATACCCTATGAGCATCAAATGTGTTACTATGATCCCGTAAAATCTTCCGTTTTACTTTTTATTCCACTCTTCTTCTAATGAAATAAATACTGCACTATCTATTTTTTCTTTCCAATGGATAGCTGTATGTAGGAAACCAATTATGTTCTTAAAACTAAAATTCTATTATGTTTCCATAATTTGCAATTATTTAATTTTGTCCCACTGTCATCACAGCTGGTTCGGATACGGGTTTTGTTTATAACGGAAAAGAGGATTTTCGGAGAGCCATATTTTCTCACATCTTTGAAAATGAAATCAATTTTGAAATTTTAGTCTATTTGATTTGGTTTCCAAAATCAAGCCTGTGTTTGTCCATATCTTTTTTTTATTAATATATTTTTAATATTATATATATATATATATTATATTTTTTTTTTATTTTAACTTCTTTGCAAGTACATTTCGGTTGCTGTCAGCTCATTAGAGTATCTTTGGGAATTATTTCGATGGGAAACCAAGCAAAATGTAGTCATTAATGCGTGGCGCAAGAGTTCTTGTTCTTGTACTTTAATGCTGAATAATATGTGCAATTGCTGAAGTTAGCTGGTGTCTTCTAATAGTTGTTTTCTTCTTCTTCACTTCTTCTTCTTTTTGTCTTCTCATGAGGACGTCACTTGCTCCTGTGCAAAACAACTGTTAGTAGCACTTTAAAATGCATTTGCTCTGCTTTGTAGGTCACCAAATACATATATATGCAATGTATATATATTTCTGCACCGAAATCTTTTTTGCTTACCTGTTGCTCTGTCTCTTCAACATTTAGTAGAATAACAAAAGAAAAAACCAGGGAATTGATTTTTAATTTCTCAATTTTATTAATTCATCCTTTCTTATAATTTTTGCTTAGCAGTAAACTCATTTGTTATGTATAATATGTACGTATGTATGTATGTATCAATGTGTGTTGTGTTGATTAGGCGTGTATTTCATGTGAGTGAGTGTGCAGTTCGATATACATGAGTATACATATATTTAGAATTAGGCATATTTTGTATACATGTGTGTGTGTGTGTGTGTGTGTGTTTGTATGTGTTTTAATTAAATACATTTCTTTTTACGCACATACTTTACTCAAATCATAGCAAATCGATTGGCTTTTCTGTTGCTGTTGCACGAAAACACTTAAATTGCTATTAAAATACTATAAAAATACATATGTATGCACTTACACATTACTATTCATAAATATCTGCATTAACCTGTTCTACTTACAAACATATACGCATTTCATTACTTAATTTCAAATGTATTTGCTTTTGTTATTTAGTTAAGCTCATATATAAGAAACTAGTGCTAAATAATAATACTATGATCATCGAGCGATGCAAATTAGGAATATACAGGCTTATTTACTAGCTGCATTTATCGATGTATGTGTTAGTGTGTACATGTGTACATGTGTGTATGTGTGTATGTGTGTTATACACATTGCATATTCTATGAATTTACAAATTATCTGCATGAATGAATGAATGCACAATAATATTAGTGAATGATTTACAATGTGATTGACTTAATGCTTGAATAGTTCGAGAAAATAAAGCGGCAAATCACCAAACACTCGGAGTTCATCGCCGCATTAAATACGAGGAAAAAAAAAACGCTGTAAATTTACAACTTAGTCACTTAAACGCTTACTTAGAATAGGTGTGTATATGTGTGTGTTTATGTTTTATATACATATATAGATATATACTAATTTAAAGCGGCAATTTGAAAATGTAAATGAATAATTTTTTATTTATTTAATATTAATTTATTTACATAAATCCTTAGGCATGACTACAATTATTTTTACGCAATACATATCGGTATGACGTACTAACTGAAACATTAACAACTAAATTCGTTAAAGACAATCTAAAGCGCTATTATGGACCATAATCAACTGCCTGTCGCTGTGTTTGCGTTTTTTTTTTTGTTTTTTGAGTGAATTAATTTTTTTGTATGAAAACGAACTTCAGTTTTCTTAAGCATTTAGGCAACGTTTAAATTATTCACTGGTGCTTCGTTTTGTAGTAGTAAGTTCAATCCACTTTTAGACACGCAGTTATTTCGCAGTTAAGTTAATATGTAAGCACTAATATATAATATTAACTGATTTTGAGTAGTTAGCGCTGTAATTTTGGTATTTAATTTTAATAAGTTTCCATTTTTCTATTTTTAAATAATTTTTTAAGACACTAATATGACGAAGCGCTTTTCGTGTAGGTAATATTTGGAGCATATGTTTTAGTATGAGATTTAAAAGAGCGTATTATAGTGTATAGCTGAGTGAGATTTTAGAAAATTTTTTAAAGAAATATTGTTGTTTGGACTTGATGTGTTTTAGACATATTCTCTTTCATTATATTTGGTTAAAGTTTTAATTCCAAGCACAAGAAACGGAACTACTTGCAAATATGTGGAATTGTCCAGCACCAAATCATATTCGGGAATTTTTTGTTTTTGAATTTAACAAGATTTTTTTTTACGAGATACATGTGTATATATGTGTGTATATGTGAAGCTGCATATTTTAATAAAATTGGCGTTTCTTTTTATAAAATTTTTTTTTCATAATGCTTGTTTTATAGAAGAATATCGAATTTGGGTAAACATATAAACGGAGAAAAATAAATAAAAAATACTAAATATATGCATACATATATAGCAAAAGTGATTTCAAATTTACGATTTAGAAATTTTGATGTAAAATGAAAGTTGAAAATATAACGGTTTCTGCATATGTTACAAATTTGTTTTTGTTTTTGTTTCTCAATTTTTTTTTTTGTTTGCTTTGTGTTTGTGTTATGACGCTCTTCACAACTCTTCAAATAAATGTTTTCTTCCAATTAGAATAGGGCGAATGTATTAAAATTATGAATGCAACATATAAATATACATACATACACTGATTCCTATATACAAAGTCAATAAAACGCTTAGCTTTGAAAGTAAGCACCGTTATAGATACATTTTCAAAAATATTTGCGTAATTTTTTAAAAAATAATAAAAAAATTTTAATTGCTGAATTTTTATTTTTGCAAAAAAAAAATTGGCATAAAAATTACAAAAATTATGATTTGCGACATATTTTAAACCCTACACCACATATATATGTGTATGTAAAGTGTTTGCTGCTAAATAATACAATGCAATTTAGTTCCTACACTACATAGTGGCTGGATTTTAACGGCACTCTAAACAAAGCTTTTGCCTACAACTGTATACGCACGAGCAGTTGCGCGCATGCGTGAACATTCATTTATACTTAGCTACTTAGCTACTTAGCTTAAGCTTAAAACTATCAGGTACTTTGGCATTGAAATGCAAATGATTAACATAAAATTTAGTAGCTAGTACTCGTGCGCCAGTGTGTCTATGTATGTGTATGCATGTATGCATGTATATGTATTTATTTAAGCAAAAAACAGTTAAAGAATATATTTTTAAATGCTCTTGTTAGTTATTATTATTATGATTTGTTTGTTTTTTTTTATTTATTTTTATTTTACATAAATATTTAGCTTTATGCTGTGTATGAATAGTGCTTTTGTAGTTATCAGCAAAAATTTGGACAATTCGAAGTAGGACCTATTACACTTGTGTATAAGTGTATGTTTGGTTGCTTTTTGTCTTTCAACTAGTAATATTTGAATTTTATTTTTATTATTTTTATTATTTTTTAATTTCCTAACAACGGTTGTAATAAATGCTGTTTTGTAGGCTTTTAGTTACGCTCAGCTTTTGTATGCACACATTGCTATAAATATGTATTAGGACACTCACTAGCAGTTGTTGTTGTATTAAATAGCAATATTCAGTACTATATTTGGGCTTTTTGTAGATTTTTGTAGATTTTCGTTATTTTTGTTTTTTTTTCATTTGTTTTTTGCTTATGATAGTTATGCTTATATACATACACATGTGAGTTTCAACCGACGTATGATTGATATCCTTTCGTACAGATCTTTTATAAAGTAAAGCGATTGAATTTTAAAAAAAATTTAATTTTTTTTTTTTTGTAAGAAATACGATCGAATGCGTGTCTAACGTATATGCGCTACATATTTCTATAAGTATGCATGTATTTATGTATGTAAGCATAGCTTAGCATTTGTCTGGTGGACTTTTTGGTTTTACATTTATTTTACGAATTTCTATAAATATTAAACATTTCTAAATATATAACATACATACATATATGCATGTGTGTTGGTGTTCTGCTTCATTGTGTCTACACAGCTAAGCTGTTGAAGCATTTAGTTCATTTTAAACTTTCAAAAGAATTCAGAATTTGTATATAAGTAGTCTGTTTGCTTGTTCTATTTTATTTGCAATAAATATTTCAAAGTTCTCGAGTCAAAAGGAAATTAATTTCATATTCATTTACCTGCGAAAAGCATTCATTCAAGCTGAAAAGCATCAAACTTTCATAACGCAATTTGCCGTAAAAAAAGACGCAAATAGAAAGTTTGGTGGACCTTGCCACTTGAATTTGCTTATGAACAAATATAAAAGAAAGCAATAACAATTGCAAAATATTGCTGCACCAACTACCTACATACACACAGACATACACACATACATATTATATATGTGTGAAACATGAGTTGTTTGCTCGCTGGCTCGATTGAAGATTGAAGATTGAAGAATGAAGAATGAAGAGTGAACGTAAGCGATCACATGAGCAAAGTATAGCTTGTGTGGCAGTATTTTTATTTATAGCATCCAGAAGTAGGTACTTAATGCGTTAAAAGAGAGTTGCGGCGGGACCGCGGGTTAGATGCCGGCAGCAAAGTTGTCTTAAAACCGTTAACGAAGTAGGAAGAAGGTGAGGCAAGTTCGGTTGCCGTCAAAATTCTCTGCTACTTCATGCTATATAGGATGTTCTAAGTGCTCCGCTCAATATCTGAAAATTTTGCTCAACCATTTACAAATTTTTAGAATTATTTTCGGTTGCCAGAAGTACTAGTGATTATAACATATGATCACAGTATAAATTATATAGTGTTTGGTATTATTTTTACGGATATTTCATTGCCAAGTTCAGGACCTATGCTTCACCATGCACCTTTGATTTTTAGCGTTCTCAATAAGGAGGTTAAGGTGGATAGATTGAGTTTGACGTGGACCGCTAATCTTTAAAAAAAAGATTTCACTAACTTGTAGATGTGCTTGGACTCGCTATGACTTCGAAGCATATATCGCAAATGTACTTTTTGTATACATACATATGTAACTGTCATTAGAAAATATTTGTTGATAGATAAAACGTGTAGAAATGCTCCAGAATTGACTCGGTATAACAACTCCGTTATCAAGTTTATCCTCAATGAGGCGTTCGAAAATAATGTCTAAAGGAAGTACTTAAACATGCTTAGGCTTCAGAGCGCGCTTTTTGGTTTATCTCTATGTTGTTCGCTTTAAATTGAACATTTTTTTAGTTATTAGCAGAAAAATGGTTAAATTCCTTTTGTTGGGTACATTGGGAAATATTGAATACCTTTGTATTTGTGAAGGTAATACTTATATATTTTAAACCTCCGGAAAAAATGAAGAGCACAGCCTATGTTCATAGCCTCACGAGAGTTGCTAACATTACATAAACTTCTGTTATTACTTTTATTACAAATTTTTTACTGCTTTCGCAAGATGAAAAGTTTCCCTTCTCTTGGAGTAAAAGCCTACTTATAACCTCTCCCATGCTACAAAATCTTACGCAACATCCATTTTTGTGTTACATACTCTTTGCATTTTCGCAACCTTCGCCTTAAACATGAAAATTCATTACGTTTTGCACACTTTTGCTCACATTTTCTCACATTTATTCATAATTTATGCCACAAACAAACAACGAAATTGCAAGCCTAGCAACAACTGCTAATGTCGTCAGCAAAGAAATTTGTTTGCAAACATTTTAATTCAAGCGAAATTGTGTGGATGTGCAAAGTAGAAATCTACGAGTACTTTCAGAAGGTCAGAGGTTCATAGATGGCATCAAATGCTTTTAGAAGTGAAGTTGTTTGTGGAATTTGCAAAGACGAAAGGTGAAATTTATGCTTCAAAAGCAGAAAATTAAGCAGCAAAATGAACGTAGAAAACATTTTTGAAGCTTCGCGTAAATGTATATGATTATGAGATATATATATATTTTATACTCGAGATCTCTGAACATTTAGATATCGCAACGCAATAATTTGCAAACAATTTCTACATCAATCAAATGTATGACAATCATCTAGGTCATGTAGAAAAATTACACCCACTTACCCTATGTCCACCTGGCAATGATTTGCCCGCCACTCAAATGAGTTTTGTTGATTTTGAGATCAGTCTTTCATTTCTAATGCGACTATTTATGAAACATTATGCTCACTTCATATACGCACACACACACACACACACAGCTTATATTGACTTTCGTAGCGGCTAATATTGAGGCATAATATTTAAACCGCAGTTGGTGGCGGCAGCAGCGATGAATTCGACGATCTCAAATAGGGGTTACCATAAATGGCGCTATAACGTGGATCCACGCTCATCGCCACCGAACTGGAGATGACATGCGTCGCTGTACTCTGATTGCTGCAGCTGCCATTCGGCGATGAGCTCACCACAGACGCTGTGGTGGATTGCATGCTCGGCAGACCATTGTCCTGTCGTATTTCGCGCGAACCGACAATACTACTCGTGAGGCTGCCGTTCGCACTGCCGTTCGAGAGGAAGGTCATTGGCACAGTTTGTGGTGGTGGTGTTTGTTGATGATGTTGTAGCGTTTGTTGCATGTGTTGTTGTTGCAAATGATTGTGATGATTATTTTGTAATATTGTCGAACTGCCGTTCGATTTGGTGGAGCATGTGGTGAGATATTGTGGTGGCGGACTGTAGTGTGTTGAATAGTCACCGTAGGGTACATAGCCGCCGGATATGTCCACCTTCAGATCGCTGTAATTGGAGGTGCGATCGCCGGCCTCCATTTTACAAGCTACACCGCCATTTTTACTTATTTGATGCTCGCTTATGACATCGGCTGGCGGCAGATTGGTGCGCTTCTTGCACTTGAAATAGACGATTATGATAATAATGAGTATCATGGCACAGCCGACGACGGAGGTGCCACCGATGATGATCATCATGGGTGAGATGGTTTCTGTTCAAGAAAATAAAGCGAAAATAAGTTAATACAAAATCGATAACTAAAAATAAGGTAGTGCTAAGCTTAGTTGGCATCCGATTACGCATAAATATAATTATTTAAGGTTTTGTAGAATAAGTGCTCACCTAATATTACTAGGAATTTTTACGACGCATCATTATAACCTAATCAAGTTAAAGCCAAGCGTGGGAACCATTGTATTTACTGTTACATATGATAGCTTATATAAAGCACGAATCATTTTCCACTCTATACTAACCAAAAATGTTCTTGATGAGTGACGATGTACTACAATTTCAGTAATATAGTCTCTACCAACGGGAAGCTAGTACGGGCTATACTAAATATTAGTTGGGTTTACGTCCTTCGACAAGAATTATATAAATCCGTTTAACGAGTTTGAGTGCCTCGACACAATATTGAAGAATAAAGAATTCTAAGACATGTTTATAAAGTTACCCCAACCCCAACTTCAACCAATAGGCAGAAATCTTTTTTATTCCATATATTTGGGCTGAGGAATTATTGGCCGACTTATACCTATATCACCTAATATATTTCATACAATATAATATTAACCCCGATGTTTCCCATTTTCAGTATATAATCGGTTAGGCATGGTTTAAATGCATTCAATATGAACACATATGAACATAAGTAAGGTTGTATTCTTAAGCACACTACAGCAGTCCATCATTCTGTTTATTTCTAAACCACGAAAGATAAAAATGTACAATTTGGGCGACTTTGAAAAAACCGAGAAATCTCCAACGATGTTTAGGGTATAAGATGTACATATGTAAGTCTATCCAAATACATTTGGAGAGACAGACCGTTATACTGAAGATGTATATCTACAAAATATGTATACGATAGACTTTAATAATCTACTCCACATAAATGTTTTCAAACATACCCGCTTGTTAAGAGTAAATTTTAATTAAAGCCTTTTGACAAATATATATACATATACAATAAGGGAAAAACACTACAATAAATGCATATGTCTCTAAGTGAGTAGCGTTGTTTTACATCTATAACATTGAATGCATGTAATCCTGCCATGCCGAACCGATCAAATACTGAAAATAGAAAAAAAAACGCGGCCTCGGGTTGATATTATATCGTATTGTATATAATGGTAGTGGTAATGGTAGTATATATAGTGGTGAGAAACTTTCGATTTCAATTAATGATTTGATAACAGAAGAATGGAAACGTCAGTCAATAATTCACGAGCCAAAAAATATTGAATACAATTATTTCCAACTATTGGTTGAATTTATGAAATTCTATGAAGGACACAGAAAACGCCCGTTCTACAGTAATACTTGCAACAAAATAGGTCGGAACATTACGTCTAACCCACTGTGATATCATTCAATGAAAATAAGCTTGCACTCTTGTTTATGGCACTCGAGAGTTTATAGCACACATTCAGCGCTCGGTTCGGCCCGAACTAAGATATTTCTTATTTACTAAAATAGAACACCTGTAGTTATATTCAAATTAAATATTTTCGTTTGGAGACAAATAGGTCAACAAGTCAACTAAATTCTTAATATAAATGCACCATATGACTATTATAGGTACTTTACTATAATATGCTACGCAATGCTCGAGTAATTTCACATGCACAACACAAAGAACAATGCAGTGCCCACCTGCAACGTTTATGCACGTAATTGCCCACATATTCACACACACACACACACACACACACACACATGCGCCTGTGTGGCAAGTGTTTGAAAATAGTTGGAAAGTACTCACTTTGTGCCTGCAAATTGATTTCCAACACATCGTTTCCGTAATCGTTCACCACCGTACAGTTGTATTTGCCATAATGATACGCCTGACTGTCACGAATAATCAGTGTCGATTTGACGCCGCCCGGCACCGGATCCACCAGTATCGAGTAGTCGTGCGCGTATTCGGCACTGATTTCATGTCCATTAAATGTCCACGAGACGTGACGCGCACGTGGCACCGACGTCGCCGAACACTCAATGCGCGCCGTATCACCCACCCAACCGAACTGATATGGCGGCGAGTAGATTGCGGGCGAGCCCTTTAAGTAAACAAATGCATCGCTGCTGATTTCTTTGTAGCCGAGCACATTGGCTTTGCAATAATAGCGACCAGCTGTATCGTTGCTCACGGTGAAGGTGAGATTGGAATTGATGCCAACGACCTGAACACAGATGAAGAGAAGGCGAAAAGATTGTTTAATTTGTTATATTATGATTTTGTTGCGTGCGGAAATGCAAAGCAATGGAATTTTTTATGCTGCAGTAGCAATATTCTTTTTTATAATATACGAGCACCACTATTTGTAGTTTCTTTTTTTTTCTAACTTTTCTGTATTAAAATATTTTTGGAAATTATTGGTGTCAATTAAAAAGGTATTCAAAAGTGTGACTTACCCGATCGCTTGGATGTTGAATCCATACAATATCCGGCGTCGGATTGCCGTCCACTTCACAGGCTAGAGACACCAAAGTGCCAACATCTGCTTCAATGGATTGTGGGCGCTGACGAAAGCTGGGCGCGTCTGGAAAAATGCAAATAAATCACAACAAATATTGAAACATTGCCATATAACAGTAGTTTAACAAAACAAAAATAAAATTTTCTTTTCAATTATCTTATTAAGCATATTATGAGTAAGTTGAATTTTTTTTTTTTGAACTTTTTGCATGCTTATATAGAAATTCACATTTATATATAATAAATTATGAAATGTAATTTTTTATCTGATCTAATTGTTGATATTACTTTTGAACAAACATTTGCACCTAATTATTAAGTTTTTTACTTACAACTGATATCCAGTGTCTCACTATCTTCGCTCTTGCCCACTGAGTTCTGTACTTCGCACTTGACGATGGCATCGTGAAATTTTCTGGTGACATTTCGTATGACCTGTACAAATTGGCGAAAAAAATAATAAATTTAGTTGTTATTAGTCATAAAAAAGTAATAAAATTTTTTCATTTTATAAAATATTTTTTCATATAAAATAATTTTTTTTTTCAGATAAAAATATATTAATATCTTGTAAGCGTTGAATCATAATTAAATAAATAACAGCGTGATAATTGCAGAAGTACGCAACATTTCAAAACGTTTACAATTTATTATCTAGTACAATACTTATTGTTACATAAACAAAAATGGCTTTTATGTATGACATAATATATGAATTTTCTGTCGCACGGGGCGTATGAGCAACCTCTAATTGTGCTTAACAGCACTTAGCTGGCAATGGCGGTTGCCTGTCGCCAGACACTTGCAGAAGCAATATAATAATGCAAATGGCTGCTAATAACAATCATACAATCCAGGGCGTTGACTGGTTCTCGTATCCAGTTAGACGTGCCACAAACACGCACACACATATTAGTGAATGCGTTGCACGTCTGTGTTGATGATTAAAAGTACGCAAATACTCGTATGTGCTCGCAAATATAAAGTACAGCGCTGCAGTCGAATCATAGTCAACTTAAAGACTCAAATGTTCAACGGCTGCAGAAGTTTGTTACACATACTTTTGAGATATTGTCTAACCCGTTTACAATTGATATGGCAACGTTGTTCAATGGCACTTTTAGTCGTGCCACATAATTTAGCACCGATTCACTACTGTGTGCTACGGCTGCGATTCAGCGATATTTTCAGCGTCTTCCAAACGGTAAGCCGCAACAAATGATGAGAGTCAACAGCCTGCTTCGGCCACACGCGGAAGCACACACGCTTAAATATATATATAAATATGTATTTTGCACAAATGCGAAGGGGAAGTGGCGCACGACTGTAATTGCTGTGGAAATTGCATTTGCTGGCAGCTGCTGCATCAACTGGTTGCAAGTGGCAAGCAATGTATAGCGGCCGGCTACGAGTTTAGCAAATAATTTTCGCGTTCTACTATGGGCTCTACTAGTTGAGAGGGGGGGAGGAGGGTATACGTTTTGGGTGGTTCTAACTGCAAACTGACAGTTATAGGTGTTTGTTTTGCATGGCGAACAACTGGTTGGCGTGGTAAGTATATACAAATATATATATACATATATATATTTATGTATTAATTGTTAGTACATATATATATGCCTTTAAGCGAGCTCAAGCTAAATTAATGCACAGAACGCAGACGCACCAAATATACCGCAACAGCAAGCACTCCAAATTCCCGACACTGCTGACGACGCCAATATTCTGGTCAATCAAGTAGTTTTTGTTGGCATTGTTGCACGCCATTTAATATGGTTGAGGCAGCGTATGTTGTTGCTTTGCATGTACATCGTTAATTACCGTTTCGACGCTAGTGTAACTCGCTGCAGTAAGTTAAGTGAGTGTATGCGCACGAAAAGCAGCAACAAAAATACGATTTACTACAACAAAAACGTCTAATATTAAGCGTGTCTTTCCGTGGCGCAAAATTGCAACGCTTGAATTTGTTATCGCATCAAATGATTATGATCGCAGCGGCAACCGGGCAACTCTCCTGCTCTTGCTGTTGCTCTTGCTTTTCCCCACCCGCCCACTAAGCGATGCCACGCCTGCTGGGCAATAAAAGCAGCTGCAATTGCAAAACTGGTTGGTTGCTACTTTCTAACTGTTTGTTGGTGTCTTTAATTCTACACATTTACGTTGCAACACGTAACAATCAGCGATCGCGTAATCGTTGTGGCAGTATAATGTGTGCAACATTTGCTCCATAAATACATACATATACTCTACTAGCATTTGTTGTTGCAGCACCGCAATTGATTGGCTTGTGTTACGCGAATTATCGGACACAGCAGTGGCAGGCATGCCAGCCAACTGCAATAGCAATTCTAATGTTGGAGGTGTGCAACAACAACTGCCACTGCCACTGCCACTGCCACTGCTGCCACTCCACATTCATCACAACCCAATCGAGCGCACTTCGCCCATTCCCCGCCGCATGCTGCAACCAACTAAGCAACAATTCACTGCACTCCCAATGTGAGCGCATGCTCCCCCACCCTCTTTGGCCATTGAAGCTGCTCACTCAAATGTAATGCAAATCGTTTCAATGAATTTGCCATGCACTATTTCTTTACACCAAATAGAGAAGAAAAAAAAAAATAGCAATCTATTCATATGCAATGCTTTTTGTTGTAGCTCACCATTTCGGTTTTTTGTCCACCAACAATTGGTTCGTCGTTGATGAACCAGCGATAACGCAGATCACCGGGATTGGCATCCGCTTTGCACTCTAAGCGCACCTGTGCAAACTCCGGTATACGCCCATCCTCCAACGCACCACCAATTATGTTCACCTTAACTTTTGGTGCGTACTTTACCTGAAACGTTGAGAAAATTGGTTATAGAATTTAGAAAATTACTATGGACTATAATCTGCTGATGTGACAGTAGTTGAAAGCTTCAATTTGAACTGGTCTTGTTGTAGCTTATAACAGTACTTTGTATTGTATCACAAATGCATACATGTATGTATGTGTGTATATTTCCTTAGCTTTGTGGGCGCTAATCGCCTACATAGTATTTAATATGTACACATATAAAATATATTTGTATAATACATATATGGGGGAAGAGCTTTAATTTTAAACGGCAGGCTGATGGAAGTTGCAAGGTGTGAGCATATTTTTTTCTTTGTCTATTTATGAATTTGTTTCCCTGCTTTTCGTATGTAACAATACTTTTTTTGGTTCGACTGCGATAAACTTAGTACAGATGTATACTAATAATGTATTATAGGGCCCTAAAATGTACCTAGGACCGCATATTGTGCTCCCAAGACCTTACTTATAAAGTTTTGCTTTATAAAATCGGCATAATAGTAGCACATATATAGATATTCTAAAGATTGTTCCACTTTTCTAGGCATTTTCTGGAACTAGGAGTGTACCTAATATACTCATACCTATATCTGGTTCGAATACTCCATACCGTTACAATAAAAAAATTGAACTTGGGTCGGGTTTCTAAACCGAATTTTAAACTTCTGAAAAGATTCACGAAAGGTTAACCCTTGGTAGAGTTAAGAGAGATACTGCTGAAGAAGCTTCAAGTAGAATATTCGAAAAAAATTTAAATATTTTGAGTGGTTAATTAGACGTGAAGAAGGAAATAAATATTTAAAGGGAAAATGTAATTTACATATGTATATGTAGATATATGTTGATGGGCAAATTTTAGCATTCCTAATAGTTATTTAAGTGAGATTGCTTCATACGAAATGCTTAAAAGCGAGTTTGTTATTTAGAATGTATTATATCTTGCTTATTTTCTTCCACCGAACCATCAAATTCGAACACATTTTATATGGAAGAAAATAAGTTGGTAATATAATTCTTAAAAATCGACGAGAATTTGGAACTAATTTCAATTTCCACTTTAATGTGCTAAAATTGAACGGGTTATCGAACTGCATAAACTTTTTTTTCTATAAATTTAAAAATAAAATTTTTAAAATTTCATCAAAATTTTTTACTCTTTTTTGAATTTTTATAAGAAGTTTAAAATTTTTAATTTTAGATGCATTCGAAGTGGTATAAACTATGTTTTCATTTAAAATGGAATTACAGCCAACAAATTAATAAATGGTAAAAACAAAATCGTATCTATTTTTCTGGCCACCGGTGTATACGCACCTTTGTGCAGATTACCGTAAGCTTGCTATAATGCGCTATAATAAATATAAGTTCTGCACTATCCTCTTTCTGTCTCCACAAAATGTGCGCACATATGATGTGCATATGATTGTAATTGGTCTCTCATCATGATAGAAGTATCTTAAATAAATATATTTTTAAATGTACTTTCACCCTGATTCCTTAGATGAACATACAAAAAGAAATGAACAGCTGTAAAAGTCAAAACTGGAAAGAAGAAGTCAGCGCCTAGTGCTCCTTTTATTTTGCATGCAAAAAAAAAAATAAAAATGAAAATATGAACCAGTACTCATCCTAAAATAACTAATCTGCGGTGTGTGCATTACAACAATACAAGCTAGTGTGTGTTTGTAATACTTCTACATACATACAAGATGCCTCATAGAGCGCTGAATAAATAGAGGTACTTGCACATATATATACGCATGTGTACAGTTATGTTATGTTGCAAGTGCAATCGTGTTCCGTCACATGCCACCTCTCAACTCTCAACTCTCAACTCACCTCCACCCGTATTCGCGCCGAGCGATATGTACGATCTGCCGTATTTTGCGCCTGACAAGTGAATGTCGTATTGTGATGCTCCTTTTTCGGTGTCAACCGCAATGTCGATTGGGCGGTGAAGCGGCGCTCATCCGGCATCTGCAGTGTGGCGTAGTCAATGTCGCTCGTTATAACATTGCCAAGTCCATCAATCCATGTTATCTGCAAATAAAAGCGCACACAAAATACATTTATACGTGTATAAACACATATATACACACATATAAACACATACCAACATATTTATATATATATATATATATATGTGTGTGTGTGTGTGTTGAAAACAAATAAATAAAGAGTAAGGTAGCGAGCGGGGAATAAACGAACGGAAATACAAAACACCAGCAGGGACTATAAGGATAAACGTGTGAGGATCAAATTGTAGAAGCGTGATGATGTGTGGTTAGCTTTATGCCGATGACAGCTGTCTGGATTGTGGGCGACGATTGACGTGCACTTTTACGAATCCCAAGCAAATGGCAAAAAGGATAACAAATTAAAACATAAATTGCGCCAAATTACATGTCGTTGAGGTGCAAAATAGCTGGATACGAGTACTATTGACACGAGCGGAGCGCTGCTCAGAGCGCATCGTTGATACGAGTGCGCAGCCATTCGTTTTTATTTGCAAAGGTATGTGTAAAGTGGGAGGGAAGAGGGAGGAGCGCGTTGTGAGTTCGCTGTTTTTATAATTTTTTCAAATTTCTTTTTTTGGAAGTCTCTTGTTTGCGCACCCCTTAGCTTTTAAATGAAAGCAAATGCTTTTTTATATTGAAGTAGTGTTGGTGCTCGGGGGTTTGCGCTCGTTATAGGCAGATTTCAATTTGTGTTCCAATACATTTTAGTCGATGCGGTCGAAAGTAAATGTGTTTTGACTGTGGCAATACGAGTAAAATAAATGGATGCCATATGCTTTCATAGCTCTATATTACAAGTTAACGGTAGTGAAACTGTTACGCATACAAAATGCTGGCATACTCAATGCTAAACGAAGGTTGTTGTGTAAAAAGGTTATGTTGAATAACAGATTTGGAAGAAATTTGCTGGCAAATTTAAAACACCGTTTTACAACTGAATTCATTTACATGGTTTAACCTGAAATTTTGAGCGGTAAACCAAAGAAATTTCGAACGAAAGCATTTGAAGTTGATCTGAGTCGAATTTTTATGCCTGTCACCTGTAAAATCACCTCTTAAGCAAAAAAAAATTCACTTCTGGTCGATGAGTGCAAGTACGCAGCGTGCTACGAGGCCTTATTATACTTAAATTTGAAATGAAATGTGTCGGAAAATTATGCCTCTGAAAATGTCAGTCTAGGTTTGTGAACACAAGATTTGTAGACAAAACTGCTATTTTCCAGAGAAATAATATATTCCGCCTATTGTTACCGATATGAAATAATCAACTAACACCCCTGTTACATAGCATACATAATAAAATAGCACTTCGTCTTACCTCTGACGCCGGTTTGCCACCCACCGACACGCACTCAATGTCCACCTTGCGATCCTCGGTCGTGTAAATCACTTCGCCTTGGGTAATTTTCGGCGCTTCTGGTGGCACTAGCACCGTTATCGTGGCAAAAGTCGACCGTATAGCCGGTTGACCCTCCGGACCGGGACTCACTTGGCACTGATAGCGCGCATCGTCGTCCAACATCACCGGATAAATATCCAATGAGTAATCGCCCTCCTCATCGCTACCAATCATGGCGTAACGCTCAAAACCACCCAAATCCCTCGATGTACCCAAACCGAAATCATCTTTGGTCCACTGCAGCACGCCCTGTTTGTTGATGACGCGACACGGCAGCGTTACGCGTGCCCCCACCACAGCCGTTTGATCTTGCGGCTCCATTGCGAAACGTTGAAACTGATAAGCGCCATAATAGGATGAGGAGGGGGAGACGGACGGCACCGACGCCGAATAGGCGAAGTCGTCAAGCGCCACCACGTCGCTACCAATACCATCGTCGCTTGACAGGTGTTTAGCCTGCGTCACGCTGAACACGATGCTGATGATGGCGATGACTTTGAATGGCAGCAGCAACTGCGGTAAGCAGCATAGCGGATTGAGTAACGCCATTCGCGTTCCAGGTGAGTGTGGTGCGAGGTTGTTCGATGTGCTTGAAGTAAATGCGTGCGACATGACCGATGTGTCTGTGGTGTCTGTGGTGTCTGTGGTAGTCTAGCGTTGCTCAAAGTGGAAAGACGCTTGTTATTGTTATTGTTGTTGTCACTGTTGTTGTCGCTGCGGAAGCGTTTGCGTGACGTAACGTAAATTATGTGTTTGATGCGCACGAATCTCGTATCGATTTATTATCGTTTGAATGCTGCAATGGAAATGTGAGGAGAAAATGAAAGGAAATTATTAGAAAATCGGAAATTAAATTTGTGAATGCAAAGTTTATAGGAAGCGATTTTTTTTTATTATTATTACTTCAATGTACACATACATATATATATACATATATATATTTTTTTTTATGTAGATGTGCGGCATAAGTGACGTACTAGAGTTTTATTCGTCATTTTAATATTTCATTCCAATGCACAGCACGTTTCGGCTTTCGAATTTGAGAATAAGAAAGGGGGAGGGGGCCTATACAACTTTTTGACTACTAATAAAATTAGTAAGTTATATGCTTAGGAAGCTGCTAATCTCGACAGTATACAGCTGTTGAAGATTGTGCTTTGTCAAATTGAGACACTTTGTACTAGAAATTACAAAAATAAATGAAAAAAAAAAAATTAAATACTTTTGACTTAAAACTATTAAAAAAAGCAAAAAACATGAGTTCGGTGGAAAACATGGGCGACAACTAGCTAACCTGTTTAGAAGTTATAATGTGATTGCAAGTTACATGCGCAGATTTTCTAGCTCTTGAGGGGATACCGGACACGTATAGAGCAGGTCCTTGGGAAGTTTATATCACTTTTCTCTTCCTAAAAGTAAAATAATCTGTATATAATATACTATTCTTAATATCGCTATATTTAATTTCCAGCTTTTTATATATATAATATTATTTCAGTCAAATAAGCTCTTGTTATAAAACACTTCAAGAATGAAGCTTCTTAAAAAATTATAAATTTTTCCAAACAGCATATACATACTTACACAACCACAAAAGCACACACATATTAGCATTTTTATAAGTGGCAAGGAGCACATGAATATTAACTCCAAATGTGGAAATCCATCGATTGTACACAACATACACCAAATCTAATCAGCGCACAAACGCCCAAAAGCGGACTACAGCCAGTGAGTGCATTGAAAATTTAAAAATTTGCATGCAATTTTACTTTAATCGGGGCGCACAGCGGCGAAACAGCATTCTATAAAATCAAATGTTAGAGACCCTCAGCGCCTTTAGTGCGGCCTCACATACCCAATGAAAATTGAAAGAGCCAATGGAGGCGCGCTGCCTGCTAAGGGCAGTGAGAGCAAACAAGTCTACTGGGCATTGAATATACACACTAGCACTAGCGTTTTATGGCGATTACGTAACTACTGGCGCACTTGTTTTGCGCGGGTATCGAGCGCCATTGTGGGTCTGCAGTGGAAGCGTCGGTCAGCGGCACTACGACGCTCCGTTGCGACAAATATGAATATTTAAATGTGTAGTTATACAAGCTACTGCATATATTGCAAACACACGCACACACGCACACATGCACACAAAAGCGTTTACATGCATATTTATAGCACTTTCGGCTACAGTCCAGACGCTTTGCCGGGTTTTGGCGGCGTGCGGCTTTTTGGCATATGGAAAATGCAAAAAATGGCATTAAACTTGAATTACGCAAAGCCCATGGCTGTTGCAGTCAGCAACAATAACAACAACAACAAAAACAACAACAAAAATTAGCGGAGTCAGCCACGATGCTGCCAACGAGTAACGGAAAAAAAAGTTGTAAAATCAAGGAGTATACAAAAAGTGACGCCTCACCCCGCATTCACTGTAGCGGCCGCGACGCGCTGTTGCTGCTCTTGTTGACGTTGCAAATTTAAAATTTGTCGCGTTTCCGAGCTTTGGGCCACCCACCAGCCAGTTTTCGCGGCTGCGTGACTGGCGCCGTCTGTGTGTGCCCCGTTGCAAGGTGGGGCTGGTATGACGCTGCGACGCTCTCACACACACACAACTCACATATATACATGTGCGTCAATGTGTAAATGTGTAAATGTGTAGTTACAACGCCAGTAAAATGATACCTTTGCTGTGGTTGCCGCCGCCGTGTCACTGTTGCAACATAAAATTATAGCTTTTCTCACATTTCACGCAACATTTATGTAGGCTGGTACATGCCACGAGTATGGTGTGCATGTGTGTATGTGTGTATATGTGTCATTGCGTGAGTTCGTGTTGCAGTAAACTATAAATGTTGTTGACATAATTTTAATAATTTAATAAGCGTGTAATAATTTCGTTTAAGTTGATATAAAATTGTAAATTATCGTATAAATTAAGAGCGTACGGTAAAAATTATACAGGATACGAAAATTATTGATTTGATTTTGTCTTGAAAATATTTATGACTTCATTTTTTGCTGTGTGAAATTTTGTTTTATCGATAAATTATCGTTTATTGTTATTGGAAATTTATGGTTTATCGATACTAAGTTGGCGCTTTATAAAAAGAGTAAGTAAATTAAAGTAAAGGAGATGAAATAATAATACAAGGAAGAGTAATGTTGAAAAAAAAATTAATAATGAATATTAAATTATTATTAATAATGGTATACTCTTTGCAAGCGATAAATACAGAACACTACAATTTTGCTAATTAATTCATACAACAAAGCTGTATTTAATCGTAAAAAAAGAACACAATTATTTAAAAAAATTTCTTTTAAAATAACGGCATATTTTATTTTTTCTTCTAAAAACAAAAAATTAACTTCTAAAGGGCTAAAACAGTCTAGCATTTTCAAAATTATTCAGAATTGTTCGAAATTTTTTAGGATTTATCTTAGGCCTAAGCTTTATTTAGCAATCCGCTTTAGTGTCGCAGCGTTCGAGCCAGCCAGCTCAGCGCGTGAAACTTTAAACGGATTTTTCTCAAAAATGCACTTTTCAAATCGGGCGACGATGGCGCTCTACTCTCTACTCTCTACTCTCTACTTGAAATTTTAATTGCACCCTCGTATTATAAGTATCTAGTAAACCAAAGTTTTTGTAATGGTCAAACATTTTGCATAAACAATTTACAATTATTATTACCAATTACTAATCACCATTTATCATTCAAATAAATGTTTAATAAAGCCTGAAAGAGGTAAAAAATTCAATTCCTGTTTCTTTATTTATATATTATGGAATAAATTTTAAAAATTTTGCTTTTTTAACGCTCTTGACTGGCGTAACCCCTTAAACTGTGCTAATAAAATGGGACTAATATTGCCCCAAAATATTATAATATTGTATTGTACAAAAACCAACAATTATTTTCATTTAAGAGCCAAGTGTTATTACAGACATGAAAATGACCACTTTCCTATGAATTATTTATATGAATCTAAAAATATTGCATCAAAGTTAATTTCTTCGTGACCTTGGACACGTCAAACAATTTGTAGAAAATTTCAGCTAAAATTTCTACTACAATATTTTAAGCTTCGCTCAACACGAAAGCTAAAAGCCGTTACATTCATATTTCATGTACTTTTTGAATAACTAATAAATTTGAAGCACTTGCCCGGCCAACTTTATACACACCCATTTATTGATATTACATGCCGCTACATAAATACACTTAAAACTTTCTGCTACACTTTCCAATACACATATATATTCAACGTATGAAATTATATGTTGTGTGAATTGAACGCCCAACTCATCCTTACATCCTTTCAGCCTTCGACCGCTTCGGTTCGCACGACACCCCAAAAAGCACTCGACGAATGCAAACACTATAAATCATCAGTAAATTCTAATAAATACATACCAACAGAAATAGGTTTAGCAATGCCAAGTGTTGTTGCAGAACGTATTTAAGCGCTCATAAAACAATTTATGTGTAACTCATGCAAGGGATATGCAGCTGTGCAAACTGAAAATATTTTCCTATCCTGATTTTGACCTAATTTCTGGCCTAAAAGTTATTATTAAATTCTCAAACATCTTGCGAAATACTTACGATTTGTCAGTGCATAGATGTGTGTGGGTGTGTATGCAATAAGTGGAACGAGTGGTTCGCTGCCGCTTGATAGCTTCGTGTGTGGTTAGCCGCATAACAATTAATAGCTGTTGACAGCTAACATGACCTACTTTGGTTTGGTAAAAATGTTGCTGGCCACATAAATGAAGTAAGTAAGGAGTTAAGACGTGGCCACAACGTTCTGCCAGTGGCATGCAGATAATTTCTTATATAATTTCCGCAATTGCGAGCATTATGGCAGCTTTTCGTAGTTTAACTAAATTAACACGCAAAGTTGTTAAATAGAAGTTTATTTGTAACTAATATATACATGTATGCACATATGCATATATACCCATATCCAAATTTTCATCTGGCTATGTAAGCAAAGAAAGATATCGTGCCTCTGAGGGTGAAGGATGCCTCTGCGACGGCATTAAACTCAATCATATTTAGTCATAACAACACTGCCGGCAATATCCAGTTGCGTATCATATTGCATATTGTCGCAACGCATTTCTTCGCCAAACTCAATAGTCGTTAGATTAATGGAACGCCTCCATCATATAATCTTGCCATAATCATAATCATTACGCTGATGTGTTTCGGCAATTTTCGGCGCTGGCTGGCGGCAGTTAACTGCGTATGGCAGTTGGCAATTTGGCCGCTGCGACACACATTTAGCCAATAATTTGAGTGCGTTTCGCTCGAAATCGAAATCTAATATTATTTTGTTGTGCTTTATCATTATTGTTGATTACAAATATATATATTTTCATAGATTTTTTTTAGATTTTCTTTTCGGCTTTCGAACTCTATGCTGTCTATGCTTGGATAGAAGTGTTTCAAGTGAAGATGAGACTATGTGTTCCGTTTCTCATTCTCTCTCTCTCTCTTTTAATGCACATTTGTGTGAAAATTTCCACCGTATGAGCAAGCCAACCATTAGTGATTGCTCTCAAATACTTCGTGAAAAAACAACTTTTGTATCAATACAATTCTCCTAGCTGTTTTTTAAGGTTATTACTGTCAGCAAAGCAATATTAAATGAAAAATTTAAATCAAATTTTGCAAGCATATTTCTACAATTGCTCCACAGTAATTTGCGTCTCTCAGATATTCTTCAAAAAAGCTATTATATAAGACAGCCAATTTATACTCTTCGTTGAGGTCCTTTGAAGTCATCGGAACGAGACGAAATTAAATCGTTCGAAGTCATCGAAAACGAATCAGTATTAAAGACACTACTGAGTAGATTGGCTTCACTCACTTTGAAGCAATGTTTGAATATCGTGCGAAAATATGTTCTAAGGAAACCTACATAAAAACCACACAACACCACATTTTCTACTGAAAGTGAAGTGCCAACTAATGCATCCCGTACGAAACTACCAGAAAATCAATCACAAATGATGGCAAGTGCAACAAAACGCGAACACTTTAGATATTTCGGTTCCAAAGTTATAATTGTAGTGAAAAAATTTTAAAATAATTAATTTATTTTATTTTTTAATAATTAATGTAATTAATTTTTATTAATTTTGATATTTTTTAACAAACCTGTTTTTAGCCCTACAGTACTCAGCCGAGAGCGGCAAATTATTAAATGCAACAAAATTAGTAATTTCAGTTCGTGGCAGAGTAATATGCAGACGCCACATTGCAGCATTCAAGGTGCGGGCTTTGCGGTTCACAGGGCCTTCAAATCCAACATACCGCAAACCGAATACCACAACATGTATCATATAAGATCAACGGATGAATGTGTGGGGCAAATGCGCTACAAAAGTCTATGAGTACTACGCATATATATATATATGTATATGCGGATGACATGCATGCGGATAGGCAAGCAAGCCATTTGCTGAGTAATTTAGCTGGGCAGGTGTGTTTCCTTCGGCATTTTTCTCACGCTAAGTCGCCCGGCATTCTCAAGCGCACACACACAATGTAGCACAAATGCGTGAATCGTGTTGTTGTTATTGTTGTATTGTTGTTGTTGTTGTGAATAGCAAGGTAGGAAAAAAAAGTTGCTTTTAATGACCTTCGCCACGCAGATTTATTACATATTTGTTGCTCTTCAATGGAAATCTAACTATTTCCACACAATTCTTGGTAGAAAGTCGCCATGTAAAGTGTTTCTTAATGAAGTTCGCGCCACTTGCGACCAACTGCAACCAACTGCATCCGGTGCAACAGCGTGTAAAAAAGCACAGAAATTCCATCACACTGAAATTCTACTGTGCTGAAAGCTTTTTCGGAAGGCAAACGTGTTGTTTTACAAAAACAAAAACAAAAATTTTTTTTTTTTAAAAAACACCAAAGCACACATTTTGTGGCAATCAAGCGAAGGAGAGAAAAATTAAGAAAAAATAGATAATGAAAACTAAAAACTTCCTCAGCGAGTTAAAAGAAGAATCATGTTTGTAGCCATATTTGTAAGTACACGCACATTGGAGTATATATGCGCACTTGTTTACTTTAAATCGTAGTGGTCCTAATAGACAAATTGAGTAATTTTCAGCGAAGAATACCAAAAAAAAAGAAAAAAAAAAGAATGCCCACACTACGAAATGACATTGACCTTCAATGTTGCTATTATTTAGTAGGCTGTCGATTTTTTTAAATTTTATTTTATTTGTTTTTTATTAAAAACAATTTATTTAATTTTTTTTTTCTTTTTGTGGATTCCCTTGCACACCACTATTTAACAGCAAATTAGAAAATTGGTTCGCTTTTGTGTTTGCCGTCTGTCGGCACTTCATTTTCTCAGTATTGTTGTTGTTGTCGTTGTTGTTGTTCTTTTTTTTTAGTTTATTGCTCGTACACTTCAATTAAATTTATTTTACAATGGGTAATACTTTGTTTCAACTTCATACATTTGTATGCATTTGTGTGTGTTTGTGTGTATGTGTGTGTATGTGCACAACAGTTGAGAAGATTTTTCAACATTTCTTCATGTATTTTTTATACTCTTTACACTTTTTGTTCGTGTTTTATTCGAAACTTGTGTAACTCTTGTAATTTGCCAGCCCACTAATGCTGGTCCACGCGCATTTTAGTGTGTGTGTCTCTTTTTTTTTATTGCCAGCGCTTCGGAAGTTTTTACTACGCACACATTTACGAACTCACATACAGACAGACATGTGTGTGAGTATGTGTAGCGAAATATATTATATAATCGAGTTTTTCCTTTTCGTGCACTCAGCAATAAAAGGCAATTATAATTTTATGTTAATCTTAATTCGGACGAATTTGCAGTTGTAAAGTAAATTGAACGGAAATGCGTAATCTTGCCTCGCCTTTGTTGCGGGTTCATGTTTTCCGACAATTTCTTCGCTTTAGCTACTAGTTAACTATTTTTTGTTCTAATATTAGCAAATTCATTGTGACATAAATTGTGGTTTTGAGTTGATTTGTGCTAATTGGGTTGTGATTTATTTATTTAATTCTCTGCTTTCGTTGAATATTTGCTGTTTTTATACCCTCGCAACATGTTGCTACAGAGTAAATTAGTTTTGTTCAGCTAACGGTTGTTTGTAACACCTAGAACTAAACGAGTTAGATATAGACATATATATATATATATATATATATATATAAGTGATCAGGATGAAAAGACGAGTTGAAATCCGAGTGACTGTCTGTCCGCCTGTCCGTCCGTCCGTCCGTGCAAGCGTTAACTTGAGTAAAAATTAAGATATTTTGATGAAACTTGGTACACGTATTCTCTGTCGCCGTAAAACGTTTGGTATAGCAGATGGGCGTAATTGGACATCTGCCACGCCCATAAAATGCCATTTATCGAAAACATATAAATTGCTATAACTAAGCAGAAAATTAAGACATAAACATGTTATTTTGGATAGAGGATCCTAGTAGTGTTGGGCATCTTTGGGAAAATTTTTTTGTAAAATTGGGTATGGCCCCGCCCCGCAATAGATTTAATATATATATATCTCGGAAACTGTTAAAGCTATATCAATCAAGCTTGCTCCGACTAAGTTCCTTTAGCATCTCTTCATATACTGGGAAAATGAGTGAAATCGTATAATAACCACGCCCACCTCCCATACAAATGTTATGTTGAAAACTACTTAAAGTTCCATAACTCGCTGAAGGGATGCGAGAGAAACATTAAATCTTGCAGAGAATATGATACGGAAGGGTTGCATAGGAATCCGTATAAAGTTTTGGTAACGCCTACTATTAGGAGAAATCCCATATCTTAAGAACCCCTTAACCGATTTCAGCAAAATTTGGTATATGACATTATATTTGCATTCTTATATCACGCTGTGAAAATGAATGAAATCGGATAAAAACCACGCCTACTTCTCATATAAAAAAATTTTAAGTTTCATCTGATCCTTTCACTTTAAAGCAGATAAATCAAGCAGCAATATAGATATGAAAATCAAACTTTGTGCAAATAGTGTCTTCAGGACATCTCATAACTTTTCAAGCCACCAGATACCCAATATTAGGACCTCAGTGCCCCTATCTGACTTTTTATCGAAAATATCGGGAAATCTGTAAGATTTTGTAAGGAAATTGGAGAATATATATATATATCGGATATACCATAGTTTATTGCTTACATATAATGACTTTCGTTATTCTAGCAGACTTTATATGTTTTATTTATATTAGAATATGTCGGCCACTGTGTGAGTTACCTTCACGAAATTGCGTGAAAACATATTCCCTAATATACTTGATAATGAAAAGAGTTAATGTGATCGGTGCAGATCTTCTTCTATCCCAAAAATGCCCGATAAGAGAATTCCCGACTTTCCATCTGACTTTAAACCGTTTATGTTGGTCAATATGTGTGATATTTTCATGAAATTAAGTGGATATGTTTTCTTAAACACAATGTGATTTCGCGCTAAATATGAAAGAAATCGGTCTAGACCATGGTCTAAGCTCCTTATTCCTAATTTAATGATTTGCCTTTCTCTGGTGACTTTTTCTTCATATATCTAATATATTCACTAAACCACTTTGGTTGAGTTTATATCGCATATATCACTTTTGAGTTAATTTGATAGATTTTAATATAAATATCTCTGACACGAAGCAAAATACAGCAATGAAAGTACATGAGTTTATGACCTGTTATAAGTCTAAGTTAATAAGATACCAAATATGATTGCAATCCATTGGCAATTTCGTCGAATTATGAATGTTGAATTCTTCCGCAACATTTTTAATATAAAGTTATGCCAGCGGCTGAAAACATTTCCCCGCCTCTGATCCTTGCACATTGCGAGCGTATAAAATGTTCGGTTACACCCGAACTTACCCCTTTCTTACTTGTTTGTAGATATTATTATTCGTATAACCGTTAGCACTAAAATTATATTATTCCGAGTGTAGTTTTTTATTTTCGACTTAGTGAAGTTAATTTAAGGATTTTTTTCAATTTTGTTGCAAAAAAAAATTCTAATACTGGAGAATTATAAAATTGCTTGAACGTAAAAAAGTTTAATTTTGCAATATTTTAGCACTATATTTACAAAGTTTGGCGCAAAAGCAAGAATCACTGAATAATTGACTGTACAAAATTAGTTGTATTTGTAATATTTTAATATGTTTAAAGAATTTAATAAATATTTAAAATTTTCGGGGTGTGCGTCTTCACTTAGTATATGCTATCAGAGTCGCAAACCTGAAGTGTCTGAATATCAGCTTAAATGTATTAAATACGCTTTTTATTAAAATGTATATTATTAAATGTATATTTTACGCTTGCTACGCAAATGCTATGAAATCCCTCAAACTTTTTTAAATATGGAAATGACTAAGGAGAAAACAAAGCCTAAACGTTTGATTATAGGACTTATATAATATGCTAAATATCTTTTCGTATAGTATTTTTATAAGAGTTCAAGCCCAGCTTCCGAATCGCTGTCACAAGCAACGGAGCGAAGCTAACTCCATCATTACCCGACCTTTCGTCCATTATTTAGTATAAAAATTCATGATTTATAAACTAGATTATATGTTTTTAATTTTAAGAAAATAATTGTTATGTAAAATTAAGTGAGAGATTTGCAGTGGCAAAAACTCAAGGCGTAAGATAACCTTAAACCATACATTATTTAATTTTCGGCCTATATTTCAACTGCTCAAAACATTTCTGCAATAATAAAGGTTCATCGATAAATATGCACAGGAAAAAAAAACTTTTTCCAATTCAAGTTTTTTTCAACACATCCATGCCACATATAATTTGCCACCTCAAATGCCACTAGAAATCCTTACATCGATTATAAATCAATTTTGCGCGCTCACAACTTTCAAAGCTGCCTGCCACACAGAAATGCGCACTCTTACACACACATACCACCACACGACATCATTATAATATATTTTTACGTTTTTTTTTTTTTTTTTGTTGCCAACAAACATGCGCGCCGCTTCCCGCTCGCTGCCGGCACGCTGACTTCGGCAGAAGTTTGTTGTTAAATGACACTAACTCCGTTGGAGTAAAGTTGCCACAACTTCTTACTGCCACTTGCAGGATTTACTGCAATATGCTGATAGTTTATTGCATGACGCCCCAAGGCGCTTGGCAAACTAACAGCTTCGCTTTGGTCCGCATCGTGCTCCCTCCCTCTCCTTACTTACCGCTTAGCTAGCAATCTGTTCAGTAACTTTAAGCTGTCGAAGCGACGTTCAATACTAAGTCCCCGCTACGTTACGCTCTCGTGAAAGTCGTGAAGGCAACAAAAACAAGAAAAAACAAGAAAAAAAACAACAAAACAAAACAAAAGCACACATTTAACAATATGTTTTTGCAGCGAACTGTGTTCAACTGTGTATGCCGGAAAGCAGAGGAGCAAAAAACAAAAAAAAAAAAAAAACAAAAAACAACTCACGAAATTATTCGCACCAGGTGGGTTTTATTGATTTATAGCGTTGGCTATTGCACGCGCACATAGAGCGGTATGGTTGGTGCTGAAGTAGTGAAAGAGGCGAGGGGAGGGGCACAAAAAAAAACAAAACACACGCTAGTAGCAAATGAAAATTTGCTAGGGAGCGGTTGCACATGTTCAGGCGCTAAGTAAAGATGCACTTGTCTGCGGTAAGCAGCAAGCAATTTGCCAAAGCAGAAAAAGGGACGAGTCAAAGTCAGAGCCTTTGTTGATTGCCTTCTCGAAACGTACGCAAACACACAAACAAACAAGCAGGCAAACATAATGCCAACATGATGGGAGGGCAAGAAAGCAGGCAAGCTGCTTGCTAGCATCTAGCAAAACAAAGCGCTGAAGCTGGCGCTGTTGCTGTCTGTTGCTGCCTATTGGCAGCAGGCAATGTCTCAGCCAACGCAATGCCAACGCACAGGCTCCAAAGGAAAACCACATCCGTTGCGGCATCCGTTCGGCCCGTCAGCAACTCTGTCATCATCAGCAACGTGTGGCAGCTTGATTGGCATAGTGTTGCTGATCTCTTGCAGTTTACTGTTCTTTTACAGATATATATATATATATATATATATATATTGGCGTTGTTGTTGTTACAATATTAGCTTGCACAGACAGTTGTACTTGTTGCTGCTGCAAATTCGTATGCAGAGGCGTTTGGCATGTCAATCAGTTAGTAGCCTCAGCCTTAGTAACACTACCAATTTAGCTTAATTTGCTTGAAACAAGTTAAGTATGTGCGCTAATACATTTCAGCGTCTACAAATAAATGCATATCTTTTTCAATAAAATCATATATAAAAGATTGAATGATTCAAATAAACTGAAATGATGAGTTAAACTTTCGCAATAAATTCAATTCAATAAGAGTATTTAATTGTTGTTGTTGTTTTGTTGCAAAAGTCTGCTGGTAGCAAGATCAAACCAATATACACCGAGGTCCTGAAAGGAACATCTTGATTGGCCAATAGCTCGAGAGCTGCTCGATCTCAGCAAGATTCGAATTTTGCTGTTTGTAAGGGTCCAACCGGAAGGGGATGTCATGTCTTGATTTTGTTTGGAAGCAGATAAAAGAGAACGATGAAGAGAAGAAGAGAAGATAAAAGAGATGGAATCATATTAAAAGGCTGCCGTAAAATTGGCGCCTTTGAATCACCTTTGGACCTTCATTCTTTCAGTTGAACTAGCTGCATGCGAAACAAAATGCCTGAATGAAATTGAGAAGAGTTCAAGAGTTTGAGAAGAGCTTTAACGGTACATGAGATCTAGCTTCAGGAGCGTTCTATATCACAACAGACTTCACTTCAGTTTTCAGCCATAGAATCGTACCTAATCGAATAACTCGAGTCATAAATATGCATGGTGGCAAATATTTCAAAGAAAATGTATATTGTGCAATTTATAAAGGATCAATTTTTCGAAAAGCAGTTATTTTTTTTACTTAGTTGCATAAAAAAAAACAAATAGCAAAAAAGCATTTAACAGAATTTCTAATATTTTTAAATAATTTTTTTTTGATTTTTACATTGCTGCTTTCCGCTCAAATATTCCATCCGCACAAGTCTTCGGATTATTACAAAATATATGGTGGTGAGTGCTTTGCTCTGGCTCTCCGTCTCACAATTTCCCATTTCACATGCTTCAATAGTTAGCCAAAGCCAATAGTATTTCCAAAGTTATCTAAGTGCACAAATCTTTGCGCTAGGATGTATGTGAATAAGTTTGCCTGCAAGAGCGCAGGTGTGTGTTGTAAGTGCTACCGCTGCGCTCTCTTATTCAATGCAAACCCTTATCGCATTTGATTAGCATTTTTTCACATTCATCTCACATCTCACTATTGGCAACTGCCGGTCTTATGGTTTTATATAAATATTTTCAGATATTTGTAACTAGAAATATGGGTATAAATGAAACTACGCTTGCGGAACGACGAAAATGTATGTATATACCATGGATAAGCATGTCGCCATGGTTGCAACTAACAAGCAATACCGATACATCTTCACAGTCGCATTAATGTTACAGCGCTGTCGTGTTAGTCAACATATGTGACCGATAGTCATACGTTAGGTGCCACCGGCGATTCGCATCCAGTTTTTTTTATTATGTTCGAAGAGGCCCCAGTGAAATGCGTGCTTGGAAATTGGTGTCGTCTCACCAGCATACACACTCGAAAGGCGTAGGTAAAAATAATTATTTGGTTGTGCCTTATCACTAAAATCTGCCAAAGCAGCGGTATTTGTGTTCTTGTGATTGCGGAAGCCGCTGGAATTGTTGGAGCAGACAGGAGCAGGTATTTCAGCTGTGGAGAGCTGTCGATTGTATGCAACTAAAAACTGGTTTTTAGGCGTAATTAGAAGTAGTTATGAATAAGTGTGTATGTATGTAGTGAGGTAAGAAGACGAGTTAAAAACAAACATGCCGGTTGACAGAACTTTTCTTCGAGTTGCATAGGAATATTCAAACCGAACATTGTATTTGAGAATTTCGTTTTTTTTTAGCAAAGTTAAAAATTCATTTATACTTTGATTGAAGGCATAATTAAATGCAATTGCCGTGTAGCTTAGAATTCTGCTAATTGCCTAACGGAAAAGCTTCTAATTGCGGTGGCGTCGTGGTTATTCCCGATTATGAACAAGCAGTGTACGATTCTATAACTGATTGCTTTCGGATTTTCAAAGTTTTCCATTCGGATATATATACAACTTTAGCTTTGACGGAAAAGATCTTGCAGGAGAAATATTTTCTAGGGTTCGGTGAAAAAGTTGCCTATGAAACTTGTATAAAATTGTGTCAAATCAATATGAATAAAAAGGGAAATTTATAAATATATATTTCTGTCTCAGAGCACACAAAACGCCGTGAGAGGTACTTCAGTTATGTAAGTACGTGTAAATGAAAATATAGTTTAAAATACGTTGCTCTGTAAAACGATCTTGACGATCTCGCCAATCTTACCGATATTGCCGATCGTGCAACTCTATGGACTCATTTAAAGGTCTCTGCACTAGTGGCAAAGAATAAAATTCAATTTATTTACTGTTAGAAAGGTTTAAAAAGAAACTACAGTCAAAAAAGGACAGGAACAAATAAAATCTCGACATATCACAGGTGGGGATGATCCAGTGTAATGCTTAAAAAACAATTATCTAACAATGATCTGATTTTTTGTGATACGTAAACCAATAAAATCTTTAATCCCCTGCAACTACTACCAAGCATATACATCTACTATTTATCGCCACAAATATAAATTGATCTCGTCTTACAGCTCACCCGAACCGGTTAGCCCTAACGTGATGTGTAAAATATGCCTTGCGGACCTTTCTTATTGAAACGCCGCAATAGCAAAACAACATACATACATATCCACACTCCCTGGTAGCAACAGGATCCCCAACTACGCAACGGATGCGGCTTTTTATGCGTGCATTGCTCTTATCCCCAACTACTTTGCCACATTTCAGCCATATTATGGGCGATTACCTGAGACGTAATGGCTTCTTCTCTTCGCTACTCCTCGCTAGTATGAGTGTGAATATGAGTTCATTTACTTGCATTTTTTTTTTTTATATTTTTTTTTTCTTGTTTTTTTGTTTTCCCTTTTCCTAGACGACACTTATTGAAAAGTCGCATCGAACAAGATAAATAGTCAAGTGGCTGGGCATAAAACCCTTCGCTGTGCGTGCCTGTCTAGAGAGATGTCTTGATGCCTTTGCAACCACTTACCGGCATGTTGTTGTCTCGCATTCGGGGACGAATTATGCATTGTTTTGTAAATAAGTGTGTACGGAGTTATTGAAGACCGAACAAGTGTACCAGTGGTAGAAATGTACATAGCACAACTTGAAAAAAAAAACAATAAACAAGCACATAAAAAGGTAAGAAACGCGCAACAAAACGCAACACACACATTTATCAGTTAAGCAGCAACGAGTTGCAACAAGGCTTGCGGGCAAACAGTCGACGATGAATGAAGGAGATTATGAGGATGCCGCCTTTGCATTGATTTCGACGATGAAGACGGCGATAATGCTGTTGCAACGCGCATTTGTACACACAGCCACACATACCTGCATACGAAATAGCGTGTTTATAGTGTTGGTATATATGTGCATGCAACATGCTACATGCAACAACCAGTCAGTCGGGAATATCGGGCATAATTTGAAGTGCGTAGGCAAGCAAGATTTCGCTTCGCTTCTTCTTCTTCTTCGTCTTTTTCCTTTTTCCTTTTTGCATATTTCTTCGTCCACTTCGGCGGCGCAATGTGTGCGTGTCCTGCGCACGCACCGTGTTGCGCTGTGGCTATGCGCAAGACGCTGTTTGGCCAATGCACGAACAGGTGCAACTTGTAGAAGCTGAGATTCTTGTTAATACTCGCTTGGTGCTTGCAGCACGCATACTATTTATATTATATATATAGAGATATAGAGAGATAGAGAGATAGCAGAATGATACATCTTGCTGAGTAGATTTGTTTTCATGTTGCTGCCACAGTAGTGAACACGCAATCGGGGAACTGAATTATTGAAATTGAATGCAAAGTAGTGCACTTTGGGGATAACTGGGGATAACTGTTCTGGTTTTTTGGTGTGGATATGTTAGCTGAGCTAACTGTAAAGTGTATTGAGCTGTTATAAATAGGTAATTGAAAATAAGTTTAGCTTTATATGTTCATTTCGCGTTGACAGCTGGAAATGACATTTTCCGTTAGAATCTTTTATGAAGCACTTTGAAGTTTACAGTTCGAAAAAGAAAAGGAGGCTTCATTTAAGCCTTTCATATACTGTCTAGGTCTTTAACTATATTCGTGCGGTTTGCCAAGAGTTGGCGTAACTTGATTATTATTCCATTGTTGCGACATTCTGAACATGCACTGGTAGTCATTCATTTGAAGTGTAAACAACTGTGTTTTTTTTTACTTTAATATGTTCAACTTTATGCCAGAAAAGGTGTTTTTGCAAGAAGTTCTTCTTCATTACTTTAATATGAAGAGAACCTCCCGAAAAAAGCCGAAAGTTATCGTATTTTGGTGGAAGAGACGTCGCTTTTGCATTGGATTGTGGCTGGTGATGAAACACGGATCCATTAAAACATACGAAAAATCATACGTTAAACTTTGCCAACCAGCCCAACCAGCGGCAAAGCCGAATATCCATGACGCCAAGGTAATGCTCTGTATTTGGTCGAATAAGAAGGGCGTACTGCATTATGAGCTTCTAAAACCAGGTGAAAATATTAGTGGGGAACGCTACCGAACATTAACTCATCAAATTGAAGCGAGTGATTGCCGAAAAATGCCCGGAATTGGCGACTAGACATGATAACGCTCGGCCCCATGTTGCAAGACCGGCTAGAAACTATTTTCAAAACAGCTTCAGGAAAGTTTTGGCTCACCTTGGCCTTATAACCCAGACTTTACGCTTTCTGAATACCATTTGTTCCGGTCGATGCAGGACGCGCTCATAGGAATACGGTTCACATCAGAACAGAGTATCAAAAATTGGCTTGAAACATTCCTAACCGCCAATCCACAAATTGCAAGAAAGATAGGAAAGTTTTATAGCTTCAGATGGGCAATACTTTGAAAAGTACATGTTTTTCTTACATAAAGGTTCAAATAAAAAAAAAAAACGTGCGAATATAGTTATAGACCAAATTACGATTGTCAATGTTGGAACTTTGCTGCAAAGGGTGACCACAAGCAAATTCCAATAGACATTAGGAAGCAATTCGCTTTGATTTGCTTGTTGTTTTTAAGAAATTTTTGTTTTTGTAATTATAGAAAACATTCCCTAAATATCCTTGAATACTGCCAGGTTTACAATATGGTGTTCCATTGTTCAAATCAATATTAGATCGACTGTGACATAACCAAAAGTATGTGCTATATTTTATAAGTCATTGTATGCTCAATTTTATGCTTAAGCAAACTGAAATCAGGAGAAAATTTGGCATTTTAAAGCGTTAAAATCAGAATTCTGCTCAAAAAAAAAAAGGAATAAGTAGTGATACCGCTAATAATTTTCTAAATAAAAATATTTTTTTTTTGGAACAAGCATTAGAAAAAAAAACGCTTCCCTTTGTCTGTTTCAAATTATTTCCTATCACTGCTATGCTTTGCAACTCAGTTTTTTATTCAAATGTGCAAAAATAATTGATTCAACAGCTTATGCTTCGACACTAAAGTGCGCGAGCGTTTATTATAATCGTATTAATTTTCATTATTTCGGTTTTTTGTTGCCAACCCAATTTTTGGATTGTGTCACGCAGTGAACTCTGCTTTGTTCAACTAAGTATTTAAGCTTTATGCTAAACTATAGTTAGATAGTATAAAAAAGAACAATAAGAAGAAGAAAAAAAAGAATGAGTAAAGGGTACAATATAAATGCATATATTAGCTGGGATATTAAGTCACTTGTGCGTTGTGTTTTTCATTTTAATTAAAAGTTAATAACTTACGCCACAAAACACGCAAATAAAATAAATTTACTTTTCATGCAAATTACTGCCCACACACAGCAATATTTCACTAGCTTAGTGTTTTGTGGCTATTCGGATAAAATTCATAAAATTTTTTGTATTTTTACTGCTTTCGGCATTTTCCAGCGGGGCGTGTAATGGCCAAAATGCGACGCTGGAATGTGCTTTTCGGATTTTAGAAATTATCATTATTATTGCTGGGTTTGTATTTATTTTTAACTTTTTATTTTTTATGATTTTATTATTTTTTATTTTATTTTTTTTTAATTTTTATTTTTTTTTTTATTCGTATTCGTGACTGTTTCGTTATTGCTGCTGATTTATCACCAAACGGCACATAATAAAGTTGTTAACAACGCGACAGCTTCTTGGTCAGTTGCCTAAAGCTGCACGAAATCAACTCGGCTGCCTGCTTGCCGACTGGCAGCTGATACATTTTCATGGTTTTTATATTATTGTTATTGATTTTATATATATATATATATATATATATATATATGTATTTATTTTGTTTTATTGCTTTGTAATTGCATTTTAGGCGTCAGCAAGCCCAAAATCTGTTTTGTGTGCGTACCAAATTCGGCTGAAATTAATCTAAATTTATTTCGTAAATTTTAGAAAGAAACTACAAATTTTTGTTGTTGTGATATATTTGTGTTGTGTTATTGTATTTTGCTGCTCTTTCCAGTGGCTTAAAGGCTAATGAATTTTGATTTGTTTTTGTTTGGCATTGCTGCCATTTTAAGGTGGGCTGCGTGTGTTTGACGTGTAGCTTTTGACAAGTTTTTATGATTTGTTAGCATTGCAGTGGTTTTGTGCATAAAAGCATAAAGTTTATTGTTGCACAACTACATACATACAACTACATATTTCATTTATGCCATTTTTTCTTTAATTTTGCTCTTCTCTGTGCATGCAGTACCTAATGTTGTTGCCTTTGGCGTTTGTTGTAATTTACAATATTGTTTGCCTATGTTGTGTTTTGTTGTTGTGCTTGGTTTTGGTAGTGCTTGCAGCTTGTAAGTCGAGTGCGCAAACTCGCCACATATGGCGCTTGTAAGCTGAGGCTAAGCAACGCCACTGTCGTGCCTCAAGTAGCTGGCCAAGCTCAACGTTCGTCTCATGTTGTTGCTTTTCTTTTATTTTTAACATTATTATTGCTTGTTGTTGTTGGTTTTTGTTTTTTTTGTGTGTGTAAATATTTCACAGCATTGTCAAATAGCCAAAGATTGTCTCAAGGCGTGTGTGGGCGCCAAATTGTTAATATTGCTGCCAAGCATGTGGCGAACCAGTTAGTTGTCGGATCCACCTTAATTTATTAGTAATTTAATGTTTTACTGAATCTTCGCATATTTGTCTACTGCAACCTTTTGTTGTATTGAACGCATTTTATATGTTAATATGTTTGAACAAAGCATGAAGAGAACGAAATTGAGCTTTAAAAAATAAAAAATTAATAAAAATAATTATACAAAAACAAAAGATAAAAAGTTGGAAGTAGAAAAAAACAAACAAAAACACAACAAAACCTGTCAGCTTCGTTGCTTGACTTCAAGAAATATAGTAAGAGAGAGCAATATGGTTTAAAGTTTATATTTTCTTATAAACTATTATACACACAAGCGCCCTCCTTGCTTTCCGCTATCCGCGGCGACACAGTTTTCGATAAATTTTTGATTAATTATTAAGCAGATATCCAAATTAGAAGGTGTTGATCATGTCAAAATGTTCGTTTAATCGAAATGCCGCTGGTTGCGCTCACATCGGCGCCAAAACTAAACACAAAATGGGAAAGTTGGTGAGCAAATGATGGAATGTGGAAAACCCGATAAATTAATAAGCAGCATAACGGAACATTAACATAACCAGTAAGAGAAATACAAACATACACTCAGATGAAGTATTCTTTTAGAGCAAAAAATACTCGATGATTTGAAGGAAGTTTTTTTTTTAGCAAAAAAACCCAAACGATCATATACCAATTTGAATTGGATGATCTGAAACAAGAGGCGTATAAAATTTCGAAACTATGTACTTTGAAAAAAAAAAAAACCTGCTAAAGCTTGAAATCAGAATTGAAATGTACAATAAAGTTTGTGGGCGGCCAAACACTTTCCATTTAATTCTTCAAAATTCCTGGGGATTTAAAAAGACTATAAAAAATAGATAAGAAAAAGTATGCACATATCAGTAGTTTAAATATTAGTCCGAAGAAAGTAGAAATTAAATTTAAATTTAAATATTAGTAGAAGCAAAATTAAATAGCAAGGAAACGAATGTCTACGAAAGCAGCAGAAAAGCTCAAATAGTTCTTTGGAATATTTCAATTAAGTAAATAAATCTTAGTAATAAAATCTTAGTCTTATAAGCAGACAGTAGGTATACCAGGCAATATATAAATGTGTATTTATAAAACACTTGCAATGTTTAGAAACTTTTGAAATAATAAAGTACTGGAGTCGGTTCAAAAAGCTGGTATATTGTACTTGAACGAAGAGTAGAAACCATTCCAGACAAAACGTTTAATTTTGAAATTTTTAGAAAATATTCTTTTATGCTAATCTAAAGTCGGTAAAGAAATAAAACTAACAAGCTTTAATTACTGAAGCTTCGTTAAAAAAAAATTCCAAAAGCTCGCGTTTCTATAGGTTAAATAGACTAAATCGTAATCCCCTAAAGTCGGCAATGGAATCAAACTAACAACTTTTATGGTCAAAAGCTGCATTAAAAATTATTCAAAAGTTTCTTTTTATATATAAAATCAAAGTTATCTGAGAGAAAAGTAGACTTGACAATTATTTATGAGGTCAATATTTCTACAAAAACCCAATAAATAAAAGGCGTTATTTTCAATGGAGGAACTATGCCCTTAACACACTAAAAAGAATTATGGTTAGACAAGAAGGATTCGCTTCTAGATCGAGAAGTTTTAAAGCTTAAAAATAACATTTTTATAAAAATATTGCAAAAAGCGTAGTTATTTGAGAAAAAAATATACTTTTTGCATATTATTAAAAAACTTCTATTTCATTTCACTCTTGTTCAGTAAAATAGTATGAATTTAACTTTCTAGATTTATACGCAATCCTTCAAGAAAATTCGTTCCATTCTGTGTATTTAGGGTGAGAAGAATTCGAAATCACTTGGGTGCTAGCCAAAACAAAGTAAATGCCACTACGCATGCGCACAATCGTACGAATTACAAATAACACATACAAAACTCGGCTGCACAGTAAATAATGAAAGTTTCAGTCAAAACTGGCGGTTAATCACAACGAGTGGCACAGCCAGAAAAAAAAAGAGGAATTGCTTGCTGTCCAATAACCAGAGAAATCTCCATGAATGAGGCACAGCTGCGAGGACTATTATTAAAAACCCTGAACCGTACAACAAAAGAGCCTGAGCAAGCACAAACAAAACCACGTGAGTACTACATACATACATACATACATATATACATACATAAAGGGCTCGTTGACTCGGACTTAATGAAATGTGGAAAAATACTGGGGTATTACGGGGTAAGACATTGTGTGTGTTTGTGTGTGTTTGTGTGTTTTTGTATGCACTCCAGCAGGGATTTATAAAAGTTGACTTGCGTGACTGTGAAACACTGGCCACTGCAGGATAAACCGATTTAAGCCGCAGCATTAACAACAATCACAGAAAAGCAGCAGTTAAACTCAGCACTTCATACACACTTACTTTTATACATACATACATACATATAGCGAGCGTTTGAGTAAAGGCCGCTGCTTTCGCAGGACTCCTTAATTAAGGTCTCTACGGCAAGTCAACAATGACAAAGGAGAGCGAACCGGGCAATATTTACACGGAATTTTAGATATTCGGCATTTGACTGTAATTTGTAAGCAATCAAGTGAAGTGAAGCGGCAAGTTCGGCCCGAAAGGTCTGCCCGAAAAACAAAAGCTGTCATCAAAGGGTTGGCGCTCGATGCACTCCTCGACTGCGCTACTTATATCACACGCATATATGTTGTAGTATTAATCACGCATAGGCGCAGAATTGCTGACTGAAAGAGGCGGTTCAGGCCGGCGATCGCTCAGCTCACGCATTTCAATCTGTTTTAACCATTATGTCTTGTGCTGTTTTTCTCCCCTCGCACAAAACGAGAATCGAAAAAGTTTCAAAGTTTCGCCCTGTTACTTGGCAGGGCGATCGCAAGTAACAGTAGGAACTCAGCAAAAACAAAAAACAAAAAAAAAAACAAAAAATGTGAGCAAATGCAATGAAACTGAAAATGCTATTTATAAAATGCGCATTTTGAATGCGTTTGCGCTCAGGTGTTCGATTGCGATTTTGCAAGCAATGAAGCGAGTCGCGACTTAATAGTATTTTTATCGCTCACTCGCTACCGCTAGCTTTTCTTTTTTTCAACTTTGTCTCGCCGCGACAGCACAACTGCTGCAGTGGATGTCCGCTAAAGTGGAGAGTAAACGAATTAATGTATACACCAGCTAAAGAGATGAATGAGAAATTACTAAAGAAATTGTAGAAAAACGCGACGCTGTAAAGGAAGCGGCCTACTTGATTACCAATAACGAGTTAACAAGTGGCCCCAAGGTACAGCAAAGTAAAGCAATGCATGCAAATGTTTAGATATATATTTTCCAACTTTTTACATATCTATATTCATTTGTATATGCAGACCGCCTAACGACGTGCCAACTCCAAAATGCTAATACGGTGACAATTACTATTGAAGGAAGTGAACGGTTGAGAAAAAAAAAAAAAAATGCAAAAAAAAACAGAAAAAGTTATCAGAGGAAAACAGGAAGGGCAGAGCAATAAATCGTTGAATTATGATAATAGGCAATGTTTTAATTTAGTGAGAAACAGCGCCACATGCACACACACCCATACAAATAATACAAAGTGTGTGTGCAGCGCAGCATATACCTTGCAGCCTACGCCGACTCCACTCTCCCAACAAGAGAGCCTTTGTTCCTTTGATCTCTGCACTTCGATTTTCTGCCGATTTCCTCAAGCATAGTCTTAGTCACAAGCTCAACTATGCTCACTCACTGAAGGAGGAGAACGTTGGCGTTCTTCCTTTGTTACTTTCTCAGGGCAGGCTTGAATATTAGTTTCTACGAAAGTAAGTAACAAGAAGTATATATTATATAGCGCCACAGTAGAATTTGATATATGTGTAACTCTCTAACACTTAATTATTGGTTGGGAAATCACATTCAGATACTTACGTATATATGTACATATATGTTGGCAGCTTAAGCCGCACATATGACATTGCTTGCCACACGAGCCAATTCGCCTGTGTGGCAACAGGAAATGCTAACGAACCTGAAAAATCACTGTCTACTTTTGTAGCCACTTATTTTGAGTTATGTATATATATTTGTATAGCCAAACATAGCATGTGTAGCCACTTGGAAATTATTGTATGTGCCAGCGTATGTGGGTGATTTTTAAGCTGCTTTGGCATTTCATTAGCTTTAGAACCTTTAAGACCTATTATTAGCTGGCATAATCTTTTGGCGTTGCACAAGCTTAGTTCATGCTAGCGCTGTTGGTTTTTTGTGTGAAAAAGAGCAATTACTTTTAATAAAAGAAGGAAGTAGGTGTTGGTTATTAATCTTAAGCGAATTGAGTGTTCTAATCGCACAGTGAACTCCTGACCGTTATTGGAAAGTAGTGTTACGTAAGCGCTTATAGCACAAGAAATGAATTGTTATGGCTGGATTAAGCAGCTCGTGCGAGTGGGATAGTTCAATGGTCTTTGGTAATGCGCATAATTGCGTATCTGGAATCAGTCCAGAATTTCAGCATTTATTGGCAGCATTTTCGAAAAAAAAAAAGAAATAATTCCAAAATCAAGATTTTCGGATTTTCAAAAGTACTGCAACAAAAATTGATGTAGTAAGGTGAAGTAGAAACAGCTGGACACTTTTTCCTCCACAATCCAGCTCGGTTGTAGTGCCTTCGGTGAAGCAGGCAAATTGGCTAGAATCGACTAGAATCGACCAGGCTAGACACCTCAACAATATTGTATTAGGTTTATAGCGCTTCATCGATATTTGAGAAGAATTTTGGAAAAATCGCCCTATACAAGTATAGCAAAAATATTTCGGGTGAAGGCAAAGCATGTGCAGAAGATTAGCTAACTATAAAGACCCTTAAATGAGATTTATGCAAATAAAAATAGAATATTTTCTCTTTGTTTTGAATTCGTTTTAATTTACATAACTTGCTAGTGTTTCAATACTATAAAATTGCAAATAAAACTTAAGTAGGAGGCACAAATTGAAAACGGCAAATGTCAGATGAAGGCGCAGAATAAGCTACTAGCGCAAGAATATGACACAAATGACATGGCATGGAAAGGATGTTGAGGCCAAGTGCCTTCATCACCACCAATAAGGGCTGAGGGGCTGAGGGGCTGACGGGCTGAGGGGCAAGCAGCTGAGTTAACGACAATTGAGGCTGTAAAGTCAGCGCCGCACTGTCGCTTATCACATTTTGACATTTAATCAGCAATAAGCTGATGCTAAGGGCGTACGATGGGACAACAAGGCAGCAGCAGTTAGAGGCAAGTATATAAGTGCCACTGTCAGCGTCTTCCCTGACTTCTGCTGCTGCTGTTGCTGTTGCTGCTGGCGGCATACGGTCGATGGGGGGCGCCTAACTGGCTGAAAACAAATCTCTCTACGCCTACACCATGGGCAGCAAGCAATCATGCCAGATATCGCTGCTAGGCAGCCAAAGCTGACGTCACTTTATGAGTTGAACTTTTATTTATGTGCTTGTTTGTAAAGTAGTTCAATTCAATTCGTCCCAGCATGTGGCGTCAGCGTTTTGCAACTGATTCTCTATATTATTTGACTTTTGTTAGTATGCTGTGTAGATATAGAAAAGAGGACACAAGTTGGCAAACCGTTGACAAATTGATTGTAACGAATTTATTGCTGCACTAACCCAGGCATATTTGGTTGGCAGTATTAGTATTAGTGCTAAATTTGAAGGTTGAACTTTTTGCCAAACAAGTGAAAAATTTTGTATATGAAAATATGTTGTAATAAACAATTTGTGGTAAGTGGGTCAAGAGATTTATTTATTGCATGGAGGCATATGTATATGGTATCATGTTTATATAAAATTTTGTTGGTTATTTTTTCAATGCATCAGCCTATTTTGCTTACATAAATTACAACTTTGTTGGATTATTATGCTAATTTTATTACTGTTACTTTTAAGTATCGAATTATAACTTAGATTTGTCTGTACTTTTTGTATAAACGTTGAAAGCCAGCCAACTGTTGCTTTGTTTACTACTTGACTTGACTTATGGAACCCCTACTCCAGCTGAAATACTCAAGTGCAATATAGTTTTTGTTAAATGTTTAACTAGGAAAGTGCACTCCTTATACATACCACACATTTAAAATCGTATGCGATCTTTTGCAGTCACATTGAAAGTTAAAATTCGAACTTAAGTCAAAATTTAATTATGTGAAAAGAAAGAAATCAGCTTTCAAGTAAAATCGGTATAAATATTGGACAAAATATTATAGTAACAGTGGAAACTAGTCAAAATTATAGTGAATCGCCAAGCATTGGAGAGTAGCCAATCGAACACACTATACCAGTCGGTCAAACAAACTGGCAGAGCAAGCGGTGCAAATTTGCGGTGCGCTAACATCTCTTTCTAACGCACGCGAAACTGTGTTGCACTCCTACTTTGATGGTGAAATGCCTCTTCTTACGCACGTTACGTTCTTAAAACATTCTAATAACCCCTTAGTTATGAGTAGCGTTCAAAATTTGCGTAAGTATTTCCATTTTTGATAATAACTTGTCATTTCAGGCATTCACAATAGCCAAATTGTTTTAAAATTTGTGTGGCAAAACTTAGTAGCATTGAGGATAGCGGTTATATACCACTTAAATGAGGTATCCTTACACTCTCTTTTAGCGAATTCAACTCGCTAACTTTGTTGTTACTATTATACGCAAATTCTTTGACAAAGATAGCGAGCATGGGAAAAGGCGCGTCGAAGACCGCTTATGTAAATATAACAGTACACTCGAAGTCAAGCTCGAGATCAATGTTAGATAACTACTGTTAGTGTTGTGGATGAAACTGTAATCATTTTCAAAGTTAAAAACATATAAGAGTCGAATTAGGCAATCACTTTTGGTATTGAAATTATCTGAAGTGAAGTATAAAATATTAAACAGAATATTTTTATAAACTTTCAACAGTTAGAAAGTAAATTTGATATATGTCCAACTCTCGTTGTTTCAAACTGGATTTTTTGTTTGCAAGTTTTCATGAAATTTCGAGAAAACGCTCTCCAGTTTCCTACGCAGATAATCAAACAAATCGGAAACAAAATTCATGTGGGACATGTGGGGCATGCGAACTTTATAAAAGTTATACTCCACAACTTTACTAATTTATTTACGAGCATTTCCCCTGCTAACACGCACACATACACGCACACATATGAGTTACATATGCAAACACTTGTCAAGTTGCTTTTCCAACTGCCGTTGTGTAGGACAATATAAGCCATTTTTAGCGTCTTCTTCCATTGTTTTTTATTTTCCCTCTTCTGTGTTTCGTGTTGTTATGTTAACAACCTCAATGTGGGTTGTTCAACTCTTTACCAGAGCTTTACCAAATGCTGGCTGTGCCCTGGCTGTGCCATAAAATCTACTGCAACAATTTTGTGAGCCAATGTGATCCGATTAGAATGACATATTGTATGAACGCCGCAGACTAAAACACACAAGTCATACCAAAGCAGACAAGTCCGTAGTCGAGGTGCCGAAGTGGTGAGGCGGCAAGGCAATAAGGCGGCTGGGGAAAGCAAAACACTCAAATAGACTGCATTCGAGTTGACACATAACCAATATTGTTGCCATTGCCTTATAACTGTCAACATCAGCTGTGACAACAACAGTGACAGCAGTAGCAGCTGTAACACTAACAGCCGCAACGGTAGCGGCGATGGCAGTTACAACAACGGAATGAGTGCAACATATGACAATTTGTATTTTGTACTTTTGTCTGTCTGACAAAGTGACAGTCGAATACGCAAATATTCTATTAAAGATCAACAAACGGGAATTTCAACATTCACAATGCAGTTTGGGGGGGGGGGGATATGTAGGGGGTAGAGGTACGCCCACGTTGGGGCGGTTTGCCTCGATGGCCTCGATGGCGGGCCGTCAGTTTTGCACTGCACACCAGTAAGCCACACATGACAATCGTATGCAACATTGTGTGGCATTGTGTGGCAAAGTATGGAAATATGCAAACTGTATGCGAAATATTATTATATAGTCAATATGTCAAGGAGGACTTGTTCCTAGCTACCTTTACCCAACGTTTCGCTTAACTACGAGGTTTATAACTCTATATAAGCGCCAATGTTAACACATACATACATGCATTTGTGACTAGCTTCGAATGCAGTCAAATTTGTATTTATGATGCACTTATGTGCAACGAAATGCATTTAAACTTGCCACTGCAACAATTGAAGTTAAGTAGTAGTCAGAGTGTGGTGTAAATTATACACAAGCTTCCAGAGTGGCATTTAAATATTCATAAATGCATTAAACATAATATGTACATATGTATATGCAAGTGTATATATCGAATATAATTTATAGTCTGTTAAGTGATTCCATTACATAAGTACCGCTACGGTTGAAAGGGAATTGGAGTATTCGAAAGCCGATTATAACTAATTATTATGGCTTCGCAAGCAATTTAAATAAACATACTTACATGCATACATATCGTATATGCGCTATATACAATATACTAGCGGAGGGATGGAAGTGTATGCAAGTACCTAGTTCAGCACTAAATATTGAAATAAAAATACAACAGACCTTAAAATGCTTCTACCAAGAAACAAGAAAGAGGATAGCAGAGCTTACGCAAGTATTAATACAGTTATGCAATACTGTTTTCTAGGTATGAGAATGTATGTATATATAAACAGTTTAGCTGTAATAGAATTATAAGAAACGCGCTTAAGGACAAACTTATCTATATTTGCATGGAAGAGTGACTTAAGTCAAATGTGACAATTTGAAGTCATCATAGACAATTTTGTTTAAATTCAAAGCAAATTCTCTGCAGCCTTTCAAGAGAAAGTTAAAGCTTAAAACTTCCATGCAAAAAAAATCTAATTTTATAATCAACTCAGGCGCTTTTGCTTATCGAAAGAGGTCAGTTTCAAACTATTGTCGAAACTCAACTTATGTTCTTTTTCACAATTACAAACACTTTGCAGTTTTAAAATATATAAGCAACTAATTTTAAATTGAGGAATGTAGGTATTTTGTGTTGAAAAAGTGTTTATTTTTTATTTTGATAATAAAAGCTGTGACAATAATCACTTTAAAGACTTACCTTGTTAAAACCAATTTAACTTAACCGCCACATAATGGTATGCAAGAAGGAAGTGCTGTGAAGGAAAGAAGGAAATTACATTCATTAGATATTTAATAGGAATAAAAAAAAGTTATTAGAATACTTAAGACTGAAAAATTTCAGTTCAAATGGGTTTTATTATTAGTCAACGTATCGAATCTATACGACAAATCTATAATGAAAAACATTGTGGTAACTTACTCCGATTCGCTAACTGAAGTGTGGTAAGGTAAGGTGAGGTGAGGTGAATCGAACAAACTATGCCTGTGTTGCAAACTCGCGCTAATATATCCTTTGACAATTCGTTACTTTCTTTGGTGAAAGAATTCTTTTTCCAGCAACAAATATCATTTTAACAATATAAATAATAATATATTATCAAAATCAGTCAATAGAAACTTTTGTTGAGTAAAAAACTCTGTATTGTGATTTTTGAAAGTTGTTTCAAAAATTGAGTCTTTCGCCATAGTAAAAAATTGTACAAAATTTGAAAACCAAGACTTGGTTGAGTCATTGAAGAAAGCTTTTCTAGTATACTCTCTCGTATCGAATTCAACTCGCCAACATTGTTGTTGCTTTTAAATATATATAAAAAAAAACAAATTGACGAGAGAACAGCGCCCAAACATAGCGAGTAGAGAAATGGCGAATCGATGAGGCCTTTAAATCGATGCGAGTTTAGGGTATCCTGCATTACGAACAAGAAGGCTGGAAAAATTACTCTTTACTTAAGTGTATTGCTGCTATTACGTTTTATAACTTAATTGCAATTCATTGTAAGTACATCAAGAATACATACACGCCAAATTCTCAGCTACCGTTATCCAACTCAGTACAATGTAAGTGACGCTTTCTAATCATTTATACCTTTTCCTTACTGCTTTACATTAACTAAAATATATGCACGTGACTGTAAATTAAATTAAACAACAACAACAAGTGTTCGCCTTACTTTATTGATTTCGTATTTTATTGAATAAAGAAACAGCGAGCAAAACGCCAAGGAGAGTGCATGGAAAAGCAGTAAAAAAATATGTAAATACTTCCTCACCAACTGCTCCGCAACAAAATGGTTAGCATAAATGCACAAATAACGGAGAACGGTTAAGAACTGCGCAAGAAGTCCGCTCGGCGAGTTAGCAGCTGGTGGCGGCGAAGAGCAAACGCTTGGCGCTGGGTGTTTACACGCTAAGCTTTAGAATGACACGAAATAACAAAGCAAATAAACTGAAAGAGAATAAACAAAAATGCCGACAACAACAACAACAACAACACGCTGGGCAAGAGCAAATAACGGCATGAGGATGAGATAAGTCTGCGTGGGTACATATGCGTGTGTGTGTGTGTTTGTGTGTGTGCAAGTGTAAAGCTTAGCAACGTCGGCAACATTGTTTCGATACTTTGCATGACTCATTTTGTGGATATAAAATACAAGTGCACGGACACACACACACAAACACAGACAAACACACACAGGCACACACGCGCGCACATCGCTGTATTGTACTTGTATCGAGTGTAAGAGGGTGGTAAAAAGTAAAACAAAGCGCACAACACAAAGACGGCTGGATAAACGCACAAATCGTGCGTACATACATATATACATACATAGTTGCGCACACGAAAAGGGCTGCAAGGACATTGCTGAAGAGGTCGCCGAGGAAATGGATAAACGAAAAATACGAAAATATATCAACATACCGAACAAGCCAAATGGAAAAGGAGTGTGAGTTTAGAAATGTTCAAAATGTTACAAAGTTTAGTAAGCGTTGTTGCTGTGAGGGTTGCATGTAGTCATGAGAAGCCACATAGCGGCACTTCTTGATATGTGTTGTGTTGGGTGGTAGTTCGTTGCTGCTATACATACAAACTTATAAATATGTAATGTTATGGAGTGAAGGCAAATGCTTTAAGGATTAGATTATGGTTGGTGAGTATGATGGTGTTTGAATGCCGGAAGTGGCGCATTCGGTTGTCAGCTGCGTTCAATTTGTAATATTAAAACGATTTTAGGTAAATTAAAAATAAAGTTGATTGGGTAAATATGCCTGTTTGCAATGGAAATTAAATAAGCAAAGTGATGTAAGAAAATACAGAGCGGATTAGTAAGCTGTTTGTTGAGCACATGCGCGTTTCATTATTTAATTAGGGAAAGGGTGACACAAACGATTTAATCTCTAAATAAGTTTATTGTTCTACAATATTTTCATATAAGAGATAGAATCGATTTAAGTTTCAAAAATATATGAAATGAAAAAGTATTAGCAACAGAAATTGCATAAGTTGCCAATATGTAATTTTGAAATATTTATGATTTACGTTTAAAAGCAGTACAATGCAAAAAATATGCCCAAAATAACATATAAGTAACTTGAGTGTGAAAAGAAATTTCAAAATTTTCGTAAAAATATTTCAAAAATTTTTTTAATTAAAATTAAAAATTTGAAGTTAAAAAAACTTTTAATTAAAATTTGAGTATTAAAAGAAGATAAAAAGGAGATTAAAATTTTTTTAAATTAAATTAAATTATAAAATTAATTTAATTAAGTTTTTAAATTAATAACAAAAGTTTCTTAAATTAAATTAAATTATTAAAGTAATTTAATTAAATTTGTAAATTAAAACCAAAAATTTTTAAAATTAAAATTAAAATTTTTTTTAATATTTTTTTTTTATTGAAATGTTGAAAGAATAAAATTTTTTAAACGAAAATTTTTATATTTTATTTAAACTCCTTTTTCGGTAAGATATTTTTCAAATTTAAATTTGTGGTAAAATTGTTGCAACAATTTCAAAGAAAATACCAGGAATGCTTTTCAGATCTTGACAAGAGACTTGCAGCCACAGAACCACCCCAAATTAAAAATTAGATACTTTAAGGAATTTCAGCATTTTCACAAGAAATAAAAAGAATTGGCAATCAACTAACATGTATGTATGTATGTGTAAATGTAAACACTACATAAATAATAAATGCTCGCATCTTCCGAACAAAATATCTGCCAGCAATTTCGCACCCTCCGACGCGACGAGGCAACATGACAGCCAACCACTTGCTTATGAAAATGTTCTATCTACAATATCCTTTTTATGTTATTACTCGAGCAGATATATGACTGTGGTGGTGCTGGCGGCTTTCTTGCGCTTGTCGCCAGCTTTGTCAAAGGATGTCTGAGCGACAAGGAGACAAGGCGAAACTGAGCTCTTCACAAAGACACTGAGCAGCATGGACCAAGCAGCCGCTTCTAATATATGTATAATTGTAGTTAGCAATGTTGGTGTTGTTGTTGTTGTTGGTGCCATGACACACTTGCACGCGTCAGTGATGAAGGCAAACACACAGTTAGCCTACAAAGCAAGACTTAGCGCGAACAACCCTTCAGGTCTGCTGAACACTATCAGCATTTCGGCCGAGGCCGTGGTGGTGGGGTGAGCGAGTCACCGCGGAAAATGCTTTGTGGTGGGTAAATATCTGCAGGCAAACGATGGACGACGGATGACGGACGATGGGCGATGGGCGATGGGCGATGGGATGCAAGTGTAGCAGACGGCGTGTCAACAGCAATCAGCAAAGAGGGCCACCACCACCAGCACCATTCATTCATCAATGGCTCAGCAGCCTTACGAAAGCCAAGACAAAGACTAATGCCTGGCAGAATATTATTATCCGGTCTTGAGGAGGGTTGTCAACATACAAATGAACCAAGCAAATTTCAAGCTTCAATTGCCGGCGCACACAAACTTGTGTGTGTATATGTGTGTGTATGCACTTGCATTCATAAAGTGGGCTGCAGCAATGTAACGGATATGTTGTCGGAAGCAAAATTTTGATACAAATTTTTTTACTTTATTTAAAACTGTAGATTTTTACGAACTCGGGTTAATGCGTTCATTGCTGCGTTGCTGCTATAAAATTATAAGAAAGTTTAGCTTGCCAAGTGCATGTGTGTATATTTACTCCTAGCGTGCCACTTCATATGAGATGTGGTGTTTGTGGCATAATTTTTCATTGATTTGGATACAAAAATCTTTAAAAAAAATTATTAGAAATAATTTAAGTCGGAATTTCTTAGTTGATAATAGGAAGTGCACTTTTTTCAGTTAAAGCTTCTGTGTGAGAACCTATCGAGTTTAAACATAGTGTCGCTATAAAAAGCATAAGGGTAAATAAATATATACATATAATTGAAAATGCTTCCCTCACTACTTCTGGAAATCATGCTCATTTATCGCATGCAGAATTGTAATACGTACTCAAATATATAATTTCACGCTGCAATACTGCGAATATTTAACTGAACTTGATTAACGAAAATTATCGTGATAATTTGCTAATAAAAAAATCGATATATATGTATAAAAATAATCAAATATTTTACAAAAAAAAAAGCTATGAACAATTTTTGTATTTAAAGATTTTTTTTTTCTTTAAAACGCATGCATATACACAGATATACATGTGTTTGTCAAAACTTGTATAATATATTAATTTTTAATTAATTTTAATATTTGAGATATCTTTGAGGTAGCACTTAACTTTTAGATTTTAATCACTTTTTTAAAGGGTATAAATATTAATATATTAATTATATTATTATGTTAATAACTGATTATTGAAAGGCTTATAAATATTTTAAAACCAATTCATTTAATTTTTCTTTCTTTATAAATATTTTTGCATTGTAAACGAATTTTCCAAATGGCATTATTTTAAAAAAAAACATGCTCGAAAATTATCGAATATCCACCAAAGTCGTTTTTGTTGCGAAATTTCAGCTACTTGACAAGCAAAATGTAAAAAAAAATAAAATGATAACAATATTCACATTATTTTTCAATTAATTTGAATAGACAAATTATATTTGAGCTTACAAATTTTTTTTTTTTCATACTTTTTGCTTTTGGTTATTTTTTTGTTAAATATACCACAATTTTTGCGTTTTAAATTTGAAACAAACAATTGTTTGGTTGAAAAAGAAAACTGTAATATTTTTTAGCAGCTTCTAACATGCAGCAATTTTTGGAATTCTCACTTTAAATCCGAACTGCTACATTGTTGCTTTGAGTTCAATTTTCGAAATTACTCCAGATTTTACAAATACATACACATATACATACTGATTTGAAGCGAACACCGTAAATTGCACAACCCAAGTGATATTGTGATAATGTTGTGGGCAATAAAAGTGGATGGCCAGCTGTTGTTGTAGTTAATAATATAAGAGTACTAGCGCCTGGAATGTTGTCACTGTTGTCACTGTTGTTGTTGTTGTGGTAAAGCCAGTGCTGAAATGCTATGGAATGACATTTTGCAAAACCAGCATCAAAATGCTACCGCTGTCAACAAGCCAACCGCGACACAGGATACGTGGGACATACGTTGGCAGTGAGTACATGCAATATAAAACATACACATACATATATGTGTGTATGCACATATGAAGGGCAATAAATTCAGGAGAGTTTCTGCTGTAGTATTATAAAATGTGACGAAAGCAGCGCCGAATGACAGGCTATGAAAAGCGGCATGCCGCATATGGTCATGTGTATGTATGTATGTGAGTTTGTAAAAGCATATGTGTGTGTGCGTGTGTGCGTGTGTGTGTATTGGCGGAGTCATAAACATTTGCCGCATTAATTTTAGTGAGCGTAAACAAAGCAATCAAAAGTGGAAATGAGCAGATCACAACTGATTATGACAGTTGTTGGTGTACGAGTATGTTGAATGTGGTGTTAGGGTGTGAAGGTTAGGTAGCGAAAGCGCAGGATAACAGCGCAAGGCAGTTGTGTGTGTGTGTGTGTGGGGTGGGAGTGACTGGTTAAGTGCTTATTATACGTTCGTTCGTTCGTAAAAATATCAATATTGAGCAGGGGCGAAATTTCAATTTTCATGCAAGCACAAGGCACAACCCAGCTGCAATTGCTGTCAATGCTGGCGATATTGTGGCACATAAGCGTTAAAATTGTAGCCCACGTGTATGTGTGTGTGTGTGTGTGTGCGCATGTGTAAAATGTATATGAACAGAATTACATACATATATCATTTGTTATTGATTATACTCAATTTGTTTAAACAACTGTCAGTAGTGACAGCAACAACAAAAAAAAAAAAAAAGCAACCATAGCAACAAATACAACACAATTAATTCACTTAATATTTCCATAAAATACAAATACCATATAGCAGTCGTCAAATTTGACTTTTTAATGTACGGCTCTCATTGGCGTTGGAAGTCAAATTCATTCAAAGGCGCAAACCGATAGCAACAACAACAACAACAACAATATTACAACAATGGCATGCAAATGGAGCAGCGATTATGCTAAAGGCATTAGCATATATGCATGTACGTGCATGCATATGCATGTGTACGTATGTATGTATATGATAAATCCCTCTTTTCCATTAAGTGCCCCAGTCCAATTTCTTCTCAATTTATTTGTATATTTTAAAAACCAAACCCCTATGCAACAGCATCAAAAGCAACACAACACAATAAAAAAAAAAAAAAAAAAAAAAGAAAAACAAAATTATTCTCAAAACTTCTGCTGTTAATCGAAATTCGCTTTTGGTATTTGTGTAGAGCATCATTCCGATTCATTTGAATTTATTGTGTCAGTTGACCCATTTCACTCACAGCCCATTGCAGCGCATATCAATTAATTGTCGTTGGCATTTGGCCGACTTCATTTCACTTACATGTCGTTTGTGCGTCTGATCGGCAGCCAGCCGCGGCGTGTCTGCGCTTCTTTTGCCTTGCCAGCAAGTTAGAAATTAATTATGTCAGTGACTTGTGCCAATTTAACATAGATTAGCATTTGTAGGGCTTTAATAATAACTGTCCAGTGTTCAATAGTTGGCATGTGACCATCAATTATTAGGCCAATGTGCACTTGGAGACGTACATATGTATATAATCGTATTATTACAAATATGATTATGAAAGTACGAGTATGTACAGTGTGTGCTCATATAAATGTGCATATAAATAATTATACCTTTTTGTTTATTGTCAAATAAAGTAATATGAAAAGAGCATATTTTTAACGGCACATCAGTAATTTATCTACGACAAAGGTCACAAGTACCAAAAAAAGAGCAAAAAGCACTCCAATTTATTCAGTTACAAAAATATGTTCGAACCGAGGTGAAATAAAAATTTAGACAAGCACAGAAATGTACCGAAAATATTCACATATTCTGCCTCTTCAGAACAGTTTGTGACGTTTAATATTTAGTTTTGAATCAAATTTCTTAAATATAGTTGTTTAAGTATAGTTGATGATTGTTTTGTCTTCGCATCCATAGGTGCTTAGGTGACAAATAAACATGATCCATTGACTTTAAAGTTGAAAAATACTTATTGTAAGAGATTTTGAAACACAATATCTTCATCATTAACTCAGCTTCTTGAGGTCGCCGCTTGAATGGACTATATACATAGATTGCGGATCACAAATATAACAACAGTAGTATTATAACGGTCAAGAATACTTTCATGCGAAAAACGCAGATCTGTCTTGTATAAGAAACAATTTAACTGTTATGGGTCACTATTTTAAACTTTTATGAAAACGCTTAATAATAAATAAATTGTGTAGAGACCTATCATATGGAAGCTTCAAGTAATGCATAGCAACAGAATTAGTGTATCTCGGCTTTCTTCTAGAAGGAATGTGATGTCACCATTACAATATTCTCAAGTACGTAAAATTTTAGCATTTTCAAAACGTTTTGTTTTTTATTTGGAAAAATAAAATAAAAACACCGCTTAGTAAGAAGAAAAAATGAAAACAAAAATTTATAGCAAGTTGATATTAAATTTAGCTTTAAATAAAAATACCACTAATTTACAACAAATATTACGAAAATGTTACACAATATTTAATAAACTAGTTGCTGTGCAGCAAAATCGGGTGATGAATGCTGAAGGCATGCGAATGTTGAGAGTTTGAGGCCGAAATTAAGGTACTGCTCGAAGCGCAACAGAATGCAAACAAAACAAAAACAACACAAGCGTGTTGAGTGGAGCAAAACAAAAGGGCAAATTACAACAAGTAATGCGACAAATATTGGATGCTGCTGATTGCAGTCAATGACAACAATAACAACAACAACAGCAACAACAACAACAATGTTGCAAGGAAAAAGTGCGAAGACGTGGTTAAAAGATGGAGCGGTAAATGTAGACGTGCAAAAATGCAAAGCTGAAGAAAAAAGAAAAAACAGAACCAAAAACCGTTGACAGGACGCATTGGCTAAAATACAGTTGCAAAAAAACAAAAAAAAAAAAACACACAAAAACGAAACCAATAATGTGAAATGCAATGGGCGGTAAAGGCTTAAATGATAGGCATTGACAGCAGTGGCGACAACAACAACATGCCAATATAATTGCGAACATGTGTACTTTTAATTTTATAATCTTTGTTTTTTTTTTTTTTGTGTAGAGCAGCCGTCATATGTTGCCGCATAGGCAGAGTCGCAAGCCAACAGTGAAAAAAAAGAAATCAACAAGCCTGCAAAGAGCAGCGGAATGTACAGTGCAAAGTGTTTAGGGTCAATTTGTGGCATGCAATTTTTGGCACAAAACCGCTTTTCAAAAAGCTAGTTACAAACGTAGCAAGCGGCTATGTACCGCCACAAGCACTGCACCAACAGTTGCGTAAAGTGTTGCAGACATTTTAATGATCGTGTATGCACTTTGCTATTACAAAAATCGCATTTTCCGTAATTAATTACGAGTTTTCGCTTTTTTGCACTTCTGTTGCACACAATTTAAGAGGAAACAAAAACAAAAAAAAATTGCTGCTTTTTCGTATGAAACGCAGCATGATAAAATTCGATTACTTTCGCATTGTTGTTGTTGTGAAATATTAAATTCATCTGTTGCGCCGACATACAACCATGCAACAGCATGCATCGCCTGCATTTGGTACGCACGCATGTTGCCACATTGCTCGCACACGTATTAATGCAGGTCAGATATGCGCGCTGACCCGCCGTATTTATCGGCAACATTTTCGACCAGCAACCGGCATATGTGTGTGCGTGTTTAATTACCAAGCGTTTGTTGTTGTACATATGTATGTTTGTGTTCTTGTTGCGCCACACGCGCCACTTGCGGCGGCTCTTATTGCATACTTATGATATGTAGTTTGCTTTTTTGTTTTTTGAAGTATGTACTCATGTTGCAAGACTCGTAAGTGCTTGCCACGAAAAATATGCACCCTAAACACTCGGGCGCTGATATCGGACGAGGGCTGGCGCCCACTTAAAACTTTCTAGTGTAACAGTTTTGGTAGTGTTTGTGGAGTTGTATGCTTTTTTTTTTCATTTTAGAAAAATATGGGCATGTTTTTGGTTGCAGCAACAGATTTTATAAAGCGTAAATATATATTTTGATTTGAGTGTGCTTTTCATTATTTCTTCTCATTTTGTTTAACTAGGTACAAGCATTTGGCTTTGGCTTAATTGGACTTTTACTTACTGACACTTAATGCTAGGCTAGCCGTGATAAGGAAACATGCTGATTCTCACATGTGTGTCGCATACTCCATCCATGTAAAATTATCTCACTTGACACAATATTTGCAATAAATTTTTTTTATTTTTTTTGCTATATTATAATAAAAAAAATATTCTTTACACTACACTTTTAGTAAACACTCAATTTTGTAAGCACTTTTATTAATAATATCTATTTGTCGATTAAGTATGCAGCCAATTTGAGCAAACACTTTCAGTTACACTTGATTTGTATATATTTGTTATTGTTGTATTGTTAGTTTTAACTTCGCACTCATTTGCGCTTTTGAAATCTTAATAGCATATATGTTTTCAATATCTTTATGTATGCCTTGTATATGCTTTATATTTGTCCGTATTTTAATTTCTTAGATCATCATCACTCAATACATCCGGTGATTTACTACGAAAGTTTTCGAAGATTTATATTTTCGAAAAAAAAAATCACCTTTTTGTTTTATTTTCACTTTGAGTGGGGTATGTCATCACTGCTCAATGCCACAGCTGTATTGTTAGTTTTCAAACGACTTGATTTCGCCAGTAATATGAAATTTGTTATCAGTTGTTTATTACAGTTCTTGAACTGCTGAAAATTTACTGATGAATCAGCCACGGAAAATGCTCATTTTTCAACTTTTTTGCTTTCTTTAATCACAAAACTTTCGATATATTTGCTATGAAAATCTTTCAAAAAATCCAATTGGTCACACAAATTAACGGTTTCCAAATTAGTTCTTGAATTGCTGCACGCTATTTGTCTACTGGCGCTCCGACACTTTAAGCGAGCACTTCAAACTTCACATTGCATATGTTTTTCTTAAAACACAAATTCCATTTCGCATTTTAAATGCAATAACTTCAACATAAAGTATACAGAAGAAACATTTTCCAAGCTTTTAATTCGAGCTTCATATAAATAAACGCGTAGCAAATGCATCAGTTAATTAATTGACGAGTGAACGAATCGAGTCGAACCGCTGCTGACGCGCGCCTGAACGTGTAAAAACGAAACGTACACCACCAGAGTCAAACACGTAGTGAGCGCTCACTCCAGACGTGCGAGCACAACAACCCAAACGATGGACAACTGGAGCCAAAGCATCAGCAACGGCAGCGGCAACACCACAACAGCACAGAGCAGGCTGAAGGCAATCGAAGCAGGCACAACAACAACAGCAACTCGCATAGCATACGAACAATAATAACAATAATAACAATAATCCACCCAACAAACGAAAACAACGAACACAGCGTATGACCAAACAAGACGCCGCCAACACACCACACGAATAAAGCCCACATACGCGAGTGTATGGGTGCGAAGTATTGCGTATGTGCGTGTGGTGGCGATACGTCCACGGCCCACCGAAGAGGCGCCAGAAGCCAAGCAAACAGGCTAATGTCTCATGTTGGTAAGTTGGCAGTTGGCAGTTGGAAATTCACCCAAATATGGTAAATATATGAAAAAATACACCATACACGCGCTCACGTGAGCCGCCTTCGACTCAGCGACAGCTCAACGTCAATACAAAGTCAGCCATAAAGCGCAATAACAAGGCAAGAGTGCATGCAAATGTACTGGTATCAAAAGCAAACAACACAATAAAAATAATGCAACGAGATTTAAGCGAGTCACCGACTGAGACCAGGTTCACCATGCTCAAATATTGCCTCAATAATATATGCTTATATGCTTTAAGATTTACAAAGTATGAAGTTTCAAAAGAGAGCGCAAGGCATTTCGTAAAGAGCGCCAAGTTAACGAGCGCTGGAGTGAAGAGCGCATATTGGGTGAAAGAGAGCGCCCGAGCGCCCACAAGCCACTTCAAACAGCGATTGTTTGCTAATTGTTTGCCTTGCTGAAACTGGTTTTGCTTATTCACCACCAAAGGCATATTTAACTCGCTCTCATTTGTTCTCTGTTTATAGATAGCTACAAAACAAAGGCAACAAAAAAAGTTACAATAAAAACAACAGCTGTACGCCGCACCATACGCTTTGTTGCAGTTACAATTACAAGAACTTGTTGGTTTTGGTATGCTTGTATTCGTGGTTGCATGCAACACTGCGTCATATTGCGCGTTGGTTTTCTCATGTTCTTCCTGTGGGTTTGTTGAGCTTCTACGCTGGTGGATTAAAATTTTTAGTTAAACTTCTATTATACCATGAATTTCTTTACTCCTTACTTCTTTTATTCTGCATTTTTGTTGATTCTTTTGCGTTTCTTGGATTTTTGATGAGCGCGACGAATGCCATTAAGGTGACTCGCTGGGCGACTTTATGGTAGATTTGCGGCAACTGCTTCATTACTTCACTACTTCACTACTTCAACTACTACGGTAAGGAATAGTGTTTCCGTTTCAAAGAAAATTCGTTTAAAATAACGCAAACTGTTTATGGAAGACAACTTTTCTAACTATTGGAGCAATTAGACTACCTCCTTTAACACATATGGAACACTAACATGTTCTAGAGAAAATGGCGTGTTCTGTAAGTTTTCATCTGCATTGAAAGGTTGGAGGTTCTTCGAAATACTTATTTTCATGTCAAAGGATTTATAGTTACATAGGTTCACAGGACACTTTTTATTTGACTTGGCTCAACATGGCTTTGAACCAAATATGCGACTCACTGCTACCGGGGCTTATATTGATAAAAATTTACCATAAACTATTCAAGTTATTTTAAAGCACATCATAAGTCATGACGTGATATACTATTGTTTGAAAAGTAAGATATGTCTCGGAGAAAACGATTGAAATAATCTTTTAAGGGATTGCGGTGCATTAAAGAATGACCTTCAGTCTTTGCAAAATAAGTGAAGTCTTTGAACTCACACGAGAGAGGACTTTTAGTTCATATCAAGGAACTATATAAAACACCTTCTATCGATGCTGAACCTGAAAAAGTTGTTTGCTGTCTTTCAACCCTGAGGTGAAAAAGAAGATTCCACTGAAAATATCGAAATTATTATTTTTATTCATTATTTTCAGTAAGTGGCACACTGTGCGGCATCAAGTCTTTACACTTGTTCAGCCTGCTGTCACCACTAATGAAGCCGTTAAACGTCTATGCATGCTTTCGACGCTCAAATTTCATAAGCGAGTTAAGATATAAATGTGTATTTGTTTATGTAAGGGTGTTTATTTAAACTTTCCTACATTACTAAATCTAATTATTAACGCATCTACTCCCTTTTCTTCACACTTCATTTGATTGACACACTTGCCATATTAGCAGCTATAACGATTAATATTAACGGCGGAAAACGACCACCAACGAACAATCAATGTCTATAGCCTATACGCGCAATCTCGATATATTAGATATTTTTGGGGCATGTTTAATTGAAGTTGCCACAAATATATATATTTTTCTTTCTTAAATAAGGCAATATAAGTTCTTCTTTTCCTTGCTACAGTTATAAGAACTTGTAATTATGCTCATCAAGCCGAGCTTTTGGCATCCTACAGCTGCTGTGCTGCGAGTGTATAATTTCTGCAACAGTTGCTTGCAGCATCCAAAAGAAAATGTGTGTGTCTTCAGCTAAATTTAAAGAAAAAAAGCAAAAAAAAAAACAGCAACAATCTCAGCATGCAACGTATTGAAATCGAGCCGAGGCTGAGGTCATTTTCGGACACAAAGCATGCGCCCGGAGCAACCGCAAAGCGGGCGAAGCAACATTGCAAGTATGCAGCATCTTTGACAGACCCAATTTGCTGCATGATACATTTGCATGCGACACAACAACAACAGCTGTCGTCTAGTTTGCTTTGCAACATTTTTTTTCTCTGCCGCATTTCTTGGTTGGTCTGTGCCCAGCCAGCTCTTCAATGCCCAGCGCATTGCGCCAAATGTCATCCCAAATGGCACAAAATCAAAGTTCGAGAGTTTTTTTATTATCTTTATTTTTGTTTAAGTAGAAAGAGGGCAATGCAGTTTTTTAGCCTTTCCTTCAGACACATGGCTTCCCGCACAAACGTTTGCTGCCTGGAGTACCATGGGGTTTACATTGTTGGCACTCGCCATTTCGGTACTTATAGCAAGGGATTTTTTTTTTTTTTTTGGAGAATTTTGTGGCACGCAGCCGGCTGGATGTGAAAGCATCCGTCAGTCACAGCAAATATATATCACATGTCATGTTATTGGTGCATTACTTAAATTACTTGAATAATTTACTGTTATATTGATTACATTTTCAATAAAATAATTATTTAAAAAACTTAAAATCTTATCAATAGCATTTATATTACAAGGAATATTTTTGTAGCGCAACAAACATAATCTGGAGTACTTAATAGCTGTCTGCGCCAGTTTATTAAATATTTCCGAAATCATTATAATCTGAACCAGTTCTGCCGATTAGAGAGTGCCCAAAAAAGTCGGTTAACAATACGGAGAGAAAGGAGAAAAAGGGAGCACTTATACCATGGCCCTCACTCGTTTGAGCATATTTCTCGTCTTAATAGACCTTCACGATCTTTATTTATCACACAATCTGTCACGAAAGCAGTCGCGAAAGCAGTTGTGGTGAAATCAAGCCGTTGGCATGGCAATTTCAATGGTAAGAAATATAAGGGGGTATATGACTTACACTTGAGAGTTGGTGATGCATAACTGATTGTGTCTTACACTCATTGTCTTGGGAGAGACATATAACCGAACTGGTGTGAACACTTTCGGGGAACGGTAAATGCATGAACTGCAGCAGCCAAATTGAAATTACATTATCGAAATTATATATAATGTGACTTAATTGCAGTTTCTCACTTTGGTATCGCGCAATGGTGAACTGGTAAATATAAAGCGATATTTCGACCGCTTGGGTTCGACTGTTTTGTGGTATTTATTGAAATAGTTGAATGGGAGTAGAGTGTAAAATATGTGTAGTGAATTAATTCTAATTTAATTTTAATAGACCGAGATAGAGTCGATAACATATGTACGTCATTCAGAAAGTTGTTACAGTTTCAATAAAATAACGAGTTTTTTGAAAGCATTGCATAGAAGATTAAATACTATTTACACCAGTGAAAATTCGAAAAAGGCATTTAGACATCTGTAACCTCGACGAAAACTTGGAAATGAAATGGAGTACACTCAATTCTATTGGGTTGTTCGGAAAGTCATTTCGTTTTTTTTGGGGAACATGAAAGACAGTTTTCGTATAATGAATAAATATTTTATTAAATTATATATTGGCCATTCTGGTCCAACACCTTTTGCCATCTTTCTGGCAGTAACATAATTCCCCTCTCATAAAAGTTTTGGTGTTTGCTGGCAAAAAACTCGTCCAGGTGGTTTTTGACATCTTCATTTGAGGTAAAGGTTTTGCCATCCAAAAAATTTTGCAGGGACCGGAACAAATAGTAGTCGGAAGGCGCCAGATCTGGAGAATGGTGGATGGTGGTGGATGTTGCAGTACGTCCCATTCAAGCTGTAAAAGTTTTTGGCGAGTGACCAAACTTGTGTGAGGTCTCGCATTATCCTGGTGGAACACTACACCCTTCCTGTTGATTAATTCGGGCCTCTTCTCTTTAAGTGAATCATTCAATTTGTCCAGCTGATGACAATAGACTTCTGAATTAATCGTTGTATTGTCCGGCAAAAGCTCAAAAAAAACGATTCCTTTGACATCCCACCAAACGGAGAGCATCACCTTTTTTTGGTGAATGTTGGCTTTTGACACGCTTTGAGCCGGTTCATCTTTTCTGCTCCATGACCTCTTGCGTTTAACATTGTTGTATACAACCCATTTTTCGTCCCCAGTAATAATCCGCTTCAAAAATGGATCATTTTCTAGACGTTTGAGGAGCGAATCACACGCGTCAACACGACGACACAAATTTCGCTCGGTAAGGACATGGGGCACCCACACATCGAGCTTCGAGGTTAAGTCCATGCCTTTCAAATGGCCATAAACAGTTGAATTCGACAAATTTAACCTCTCACCGATCTCTCGTGTGGTGATTCGCCGATTTGCATCAACTAATGCCTTTATCGCATCTTTGTCAGCTTCGACCGGCCTTCCAGACCGTGGTGCATCTTCGACATCAAAATTGCCGGATCGAAATTTTGCAAACCAGTTCTGGCACTGGCGTACTGTTAACACGCCTTCTCCATACACATCCGTCAATTTTTTTCTCGCTTGGACAGCATTTTTACCTTTTCTGAAGTTAAAAAGTAAAATATGACGAAAATGCTGCTTATTGCTCTCCATATTTAAAAAGGCACCAACCAAAAACTACTGGGTAGAATTAATAGAACTTTTTCACACACAAGCCTTGCAATATCAGCTCTCATGACATATAATGGTTATGGGGCTTAAGTGTGAAGTTAGTTTCGAAAAAACGTAATTAAGTCCTCTGGCGGGAAAAAACGAAATGACTTTCCGAACAACCCAATATATTCAATGTTAGTAATCGATTTTTAAAGTAATCTTCTTTTAACACTTTTGTCTGTATTTTTGTGCCATAGTAACAAATTTAGAAGAAAATAGGCCTGTAATATACTACTACTACTACTACTGCTTTATATTATATTCTGTAGCAATACACTTAGGTGGAGGTAGGAAAGTATATAACAGCCTCAGTAATTTATTTTCGTCTGTAAGCCATAGGTCAATAATTTTTTGGTTTACATGCCAGTTTTCGCTGAAAATATTAAAGCGAAAGGTCGATAGGCATAAAATGATTGAAAATCTTATAATAAATATATTTTTTTAATTTTTGACTAGAAGGGAGTGGTAACTGGAAGTGCTTATATATATGAGAGTTTAAACATAAACTTAGTCCAAATTATGAACAAAAAATCTTACTTTGAGAAAAAATTATACAGAACTTGGACCGATTTCCAAATTCATGGCTGGAAGTACCAGCAATGAAAATAGAGACTATTTATGAAAGGGTTCTTCGGTCAACAGTTTTTATTTATTTCGAATTTTTATCAAAATAATTCTTGAGAGCTTTGTTTGGTATAAATATTTACTGTACTATGAATTCGTCAAGGTCAGTTCGTAAATATAGAAGGTGTATAGACGTTCCTCATAAGTAGCAGTTTGAAATGGTCTTAAGAAATGCTTGTAAAAATATAATATTTAGGTGTGTAGTGTGGTGCATGTTCTTCTATTTTCATAGGATATGTATTGAAATTGTGGAATATTCGTAATTTTGAATTTAAGACACACATATGTGAATACTAAAAATAGTATAAATAGTTCACGCCCCCAATGTGTTCAAAGAATGCACTTTAAGTGGCAACGACTCGAAGCGTGTCATCTGTTTATCGGGAATTTCAACATTTCGACGCCTAGCAACAATTGGCCTTCAAGTTCAACTCAATGGACACACACACACACACATGCATAAGTACATAAGCACGGCTATTTGCTCAATAAATGTTGGGGCATGCCACATGTACTCACATTTTCATTGAAAATATTCATTTATCAGCGTGCAACATAGCTGTAAACAAAAGCAGAAATCGAATTTCCCTAAACCACCAAGTATTTTCATCATTTTCTCACTTTTCATTTACAACACTAACATATCTACATACATACACACACACATACACGTGCGCATGTACGCATGTGCTTAGAAGGTGTGCTGAGTGAAACAACAACAGTTCTAAAAGCGCTAATGCAAGAGTTTGTGAATGTCGATTTCCAATACGATTGCGCGCCTGCACTTCAACACCTCAACACTTCGAGCACTTCAGCATTTAAATTCTCGCGGATAAACAGGGCCAAAGGATGAACACGCGGGCGTCAATGATACCACTGCGTGATATCTACATACTTACATGCGTGTAGGCGGTTAAGAGGATTAGCGGTAAGTAAGGTAAGTGTTTGTGCTTGTTAAGCAAATTGTTGTTGTTGTTTCTGCGAGACGAGGGTAGTGAGGTGATGAGTTCAAAAGGCGCACAAAATTCTAGCGGCTTAACGGCTTTCACGGATTTTTTTTCATTCGAACAGCTATATTTACAGCGTAGTACATATATATATATACTCGTACATACATAAACAAGTGTACATGCTTTGCAAATATTTGCATTTTGTATTGAAGTGGCTGAGGAAGCCTCTAATTTCTCTTGTATGATTGTTGCGTTAATGCTATGCTTTCAAGGACATACCACACAAATGCCAATAGGGCGCTCAGTGTATTTCAAATAGGCGAAAAGTTTCATACAAAAAAAAAAAAACAAAAATGGCGGCTGTGAATTTGATTTTTGTGAGATATAATCGAGAATTTATAGAAAATGTGAAGCATGTGTAGTAAGACCTATGACTATAAAAGACATAAATAAACGAAATCTTATCAAGTTAACCGACGGGCGTGTTCTTCCTTGCCTGTTTTTTACTTTTAGTTTTCTTTAAGAAATAATATAAAAAGCTAAGGAGCAGAAGTGAAGCGCATAACTCTGGCATTTGACAGCAACATCGCGCTGATAAGAGCACTACAGTGCACTACATTCACGTTATGCTAAATGCAGATTGAATGGTATACAAATGTGAATATATAAATTCATATGAATCTATATAAATCAATACGGCAATATTTACTACTCAAGAGCAGAAAAATACAAATCCCATCAGCAATGTTGCTGGAGTGCATCGTGTGAAAAACTAACAGCATAGCAACCAGGAATCGCATACAAGGGCGGTTATGGAATAATGGGCACAGGAGTGTTGAGTGAAACTCGATGGCTGGGCATCTGGCTAGGAAATTGGAGGCCACCCAGTCGATAGAGTTGGAGCTAACCATTAAAAAAAACAGGTACAGAAGAAAGAAAAAAAAATTGTAGGGGATTAGAGCTGACCAAAAGTGTATTGACTTCACTTGCAAAGGCTCAGACTCGTTATCAGCCTTCCGAGTGATAAATTTAGACCGGTTGTAGAGACGTACACTCTCCACTGCGGACTAAGATGTTGCGTGCACAAAATGGGCATTTTTTGGTCGACGAAAAATTGTCCTTTACACGACCACGATCCACTCGTTGAATGCCCCGTGATTGCAGGAAAAAAGTTTGAAGTCATCGGAAGGTCGTAACCGCAAAGGGGTCACGTCACTTCATTAGTCCAAGCTAGACAACGGATTCCTTAATGCACGATTTTTAAAGGTAACGCCTCTCAAGTAAAAAGAGGCCTTCTAGGGAAGAAAGTGTGTACCAAATACCTCTAAAACCAGATAATGAATTGGATATACTTTAGAACTAGTTCACTTAACATATACCCTTAGTTTTGCAACTGTTAGATAAGTTGGCTGACAGAATGATGCATAGAAACTATGTTATTCACACAAGACTACAGCAACTAAGTACATGAAAATTCAGTTAGTGGAAATTTCTAACAATAGATCTAATATAAGTTAAAATCTATTTGGCGATACGCAACTTTTTTGATTATCTTCGTCATATTCACCTTAGCTACTATGTATGAAAATCCACGAACTTTCTATATTAAGGGAAAAGGGACTGCAGGGGAACAGCTATATATGTATGTATGTATGCAAAGCCGTTGACTACAGCTGAGGCTGCGATTGCTACTTTTCAGTAATTTATTGCCACCAAATGTGGTAGTTTCGCTGCCTAACAATAGGTGCAACAATTTCGAAATTTCTCAACTTGCCACAAACAGCCGCGTTGCTTACCTTCCACACGCGATGGCGACTTAAAATCACATCGAATTGAATTGTCAACGCCTCAACGCAATAACTTTCACCGACGCCATCTCCGACGCCGATTACTCAGCACACAGGCACATACAAATTGGTGACCGAAGAAAGAAAGCCATAGAGCCGATTGCTCTATCGAGGTGGCGAGAAGGCAGAGAGCTAAAACGCGAATGTGTAAATGTGCTTTAGTCTGCTCGCTGTGAGGGCGCTGTGAGGGCGCTGCACGTTGGTGAAGCGTTGCGCATCGGAAATAATTGCAGACGCACACGAAAGTGTTTTCTTCATAAATTCAGCATCTCGAGCGCATTGCGATGCCAAGATTAGAATTTGAAAAATTAGAATAGTGTGAGTGTGTGTGTGTGTGTGTGTGAGTGTGAGTGTATGCAACTCAAGTAGCAACAAATTATATACAATCTCACCCATTGCTAAAAGTGCACTTTCAAATGAAATGGGGTGACCAAATATGCCCAAATACATGTATATATATATATATATATATATATATGTAGCTTTGGGTTCAAGTACAAGCATGAATTCGGTTTATTGCATTTATAAAAAAAAACGAAAAAGAAATAACAAGCAAATAATATGTAAGTGAGGCGTAAAAACAAGCATTGACACCGTAACTATAAATACGATTGAGCTGCATCGAAAGTGGGGGAGAGTTGGGTTCTAACACTAATAATAACTAGATGCACACATACATACATACCTAGCGGCGATACGAGTGCTTATCTAGCGGCCATGTCAAAAGAAATTCATAAATTATTCACAGCAAGGGAGTAGCACACACACCTACACACACATACGCGCACAAATCTACACAAATGTATGCAAATGTGTACGTTGAAAATAAAGAAAAAGCAATTTTCCCTAAGACATTGCACCCACTGAGCCTTGAACTTCAGCCACACTCCGTATATTGCCTCGATTGTCTGCATCATTGCAGGCTTGACTTCACTCACGTTGCACGTTGCACGTTGCATGCGACGGTGTGTGTGTGTGTGTGGTATTAACAAATACCTTTACAGAAAATTCAATATCTTTTTCCTTCGGTATTTTCTTTATGAGAACAGCAGATTTTCAGCAACTGTCTGCATCAATTTTCCATTCAGACGACAGTCGACTGTGCACCCCAACTCGGCTCGGCTTCACACCCTGCAAGCAGACACTTCATAGCACACAAGGTATAAATATTTATTTGTATGTATGCGTCATGTATGGGTGTGCGACGGCTCCACCGGATGTGCTGCTTCGATTGCTTGCGTTTCTTCACCTTACTGCCGTGGTTGGATGCTCCTTTTTCTCTGGATTTTCAATTTCTTTGCGGCTGCCGCTTTTATCCGAGTGTATCTCTGTGTGTGTGTGTGTGTGTGTGTGTGTGCCTTGCCTTGCCTTGCAAGTGCAGAGGGAAGTTAATGTGTGTTGTTATTTTTACTTCAGACTTTTAATTATAATGCCAACCTAATGCAAGTCTCGGAATTTACGCATTATTCAGCACTTCGCAGTTTTGCTTAAGATTCGGATTACGGTTTGCTTTTAATGGCGCTGTGGAGCAGTCCTCATTTTCCTTTCCTTCTTCTATTATGCACTGCTCCTGTGCGTTTTAGAAAACGGCTGCGAAGTCAAAGAAAAGCGTAATTTTTTTTGTTTGTATAGACCACATCTGATCTTTGAGCAGACAAAGGAACTTGGTAGGAACTTATAGTCATCAGCTTTCAACTTTAAAATATTTAATGCTCACATCAGCTTTACGATATCATTGGTCATCAAAGTGAAAACAGAAGTCTTTCGGGTCCCGAAAACCATATAGTTTAACTTGTTTATCTGGAAACTTCGATACCAAATTTGCCACTATCTCTATATCTCTTTATTTGACTTGTAGATTCGTTTGCTTCTAAATGAGCAAAATATTCGGAGATACAAAATATTTAACGTTGTTTTACAAAGAGCTCGTTATATGAAAATAGATGAAGCATGACCCTGCATTTCACTCCGAAGTCCAATCGGAGTTCATAATAAAGTGCTGCAAGTCTGTATTTCGGAATGAGCATGGAGTAATTTCCAACGAAAGTGATCATTAGAGTTAGGGGAAAGTTCGAAGAACGAAATCGCAAAATCAACCTCATTTGAAAAAGAAGTTCCGTTTCAAAAGGCAATACATCGTGCCACTAACCAATGAAAAGGTTGGCGAAATTGCATGAGTAGAGCTTAGAATGGTCTCCGTATCCAAAGCATTCCGCATATCCAGCGACTTGCTTCTGTTTTCAGATCTAGAGGTGATGCTCCCTGGAAAGAAATTTTGGGACAATGAAGAGGTAGTCGCGAAGCATGGGGCCTACTTTGCCCCAACTGCACTAAATCCGTTTGACATTCGTTGAGAGCAGGAATTCAGCCTTGGTTTTGAGGAGTGGTAGCATTTGTGCATCCAAAAAGATAACGATTAATCGATTCCTCCTATTCCGATTCTGCAAAGAATTGTGATGATCTCGAGCTTACAAATGTTCCGTCATTCGATCTATTATATTGGTGCGGATAACATATTGTTGAAGGATCTTTACCGCATTCAATAGTTCCAGATTGCGTGCCTTTAGATTATAGGCAAAAGAGATCACAAAAGAGCCACCTATTCGATATTCCCTTATTCGCAGTTGCAAGCACAAACATTGCAAATTATATTCTCCTGTCGAGAAGGCGTTAGCCAGCTACTAGTAAAGCTCCTCTGAAAATATATACAGAGCGCTCACAAGTTTCATACACGTTTTCCGGAATTTCTTTTCTTATTCGGAATTTATGTGGTCCAAAGGGTGCATTTTTCGAGTGAACTACTCGTATGTTTCAAATGTTTCATTATTACTAAAGGCTTTTCTAAGACTTTAGCAATACACAGTAGTGATCCAAACAATTTAATGCATTTGGCTAAGTCTACCGACCCCGCCATCTCGAGCTTTCCTAAACTAGTCGGGTCAACATAACCGAAACAGTCTATGAATCAAATTCGCTTAAATACTGTCATTACATCAAAATTCCTCCAAACTATTTTCCGTATGCCGCCACAACAACAACAAGAACAACGTAGAATACTTTAAAGATTTCTTCCAAACTAAAGCGAATAAGCTACAAGTAGTAGAGCGTCAGCAGAGAAAGCGTTAATCAGAAGACTAATACGATCATAAAAGCGGCATACTATAATTGTGGAAGAGTCAAAGATTTCAAGGGCAAAATGAAGATTAGAAAGTGAAACGTCAAGCAAACTATTAATAAACCGCACACAAGTTTTAGATGCGCACAAATTCGCATTCACACACACACCCGAGTGGAGAGCCACGCGCACAGCAATTTAGCAATTTTTAAGCAGCACAAATGCAAAAACTCATTTGAAAAGGGGGATAAACAAAAAACGAGAGCAAACAAAGTAAATAAAAAACAGTAATCAGATCACTCAGCCCTCACATTGCTGATGTGGCGTGGCATGCTTCGGTTGCCGAGAGTAGAGCATTTCTGTGGCAAGTAGCCACAGCAACAGCAGTGTGTGGCAATTTGCAATTGCCACCAAAAATAAGCGTAATTGCCCAGCATGGCAACGCCAGTCAGTGCGCACTTGGCGCGAGGCGGCCAGGCAACAAATGCGCCGCAATGCATTTCGGCTCAGCCGCTTGCCACGCTTTTGACAGGCGTAATCCACTGACATTCCGCCCATTAGTGTTGCACGACCGTTTGCTGTCGCAATGCAAATGCCACATGTGAAATAAAAAATATAAAAAAAAAGTGCAAAATATAAAGAATAAACTACATAGCCACCGTTGCTGTTGCACATCTCTACAACTCCACAGGCACACTCACTCAACTGCCGCTGTCAGGGGCTGATGCTGTACTTTGGTGTCGCCGTTGCACTGTGGCATGTTGCATTTTTGCATACGTAGCCCAAAGCGACCAAAAAAAAAACAAAAAAAGGGAAATACTTAAAACTGGCAGCACGAAAAAAAAACGAACGAAGAATTTAATGAGCGAAAAGAGAACAAACAACAAATACAAATAATTTACTTCGGCTCAGTGCATTTTCCAGGCATCCAGCCGACGACGGATGCCAACCCACGGCCTCGACGCTGCGCATTTTCGCTGACTTTCGCCTTTATCTGCAACACGGTCGCCACCGTCGTCGCCGTCGCTGCTGCCGTTGAGCGCATTTATTTTTAGCCGCGACATTGCGTGCAACTTTCGTTGTTGAAATCTGTCTCACTCTCTGCTCCGCTCCGCGCCTGCCTGTTTTATTTGCTGCAGCCATCGTGCACGGCTGTTCACTGCATTTCAGCGAAATTTATATTGGAAAAGAAATTATAAAAAAAAATACAAGTTTTAGACGCGCTTTACTCACTAAATTAACGCGATCCCGAAGCTGATGTCTGACACGCGCTGACGTTGTAACTTTTAAACTGCCTGGTCGGAATCGGGCACAGATATATGTAGATTTGGAAGCAATTTGTGCTGCTCTTTAAGAATAAATAAACAAAATGGAATATTTTACTTTAAAATATATATACACAAGGTCCCCAAAATAGGTTACCGGCTCATCAAAGTCACTTTTGACTTTCTTTGCTGAAAATGCAATTGAGAATCAGTTTCGAAGCGGTACGAAGAGAAATTTCGTTAGTAAATGAATATCATCAAACATTAGAAATGAACGCTCGGTTACATAAGTGATATTTTATCGAGTCTGGCAAACGAGACAAATCTACAACACATCCCTATTTAAGGAACCAGCTTGACATTTTGTGACTCCGGGATTACTTCTACTCAATTGAGCGTGTGAGTATTTGAGTTACACAAAAGCATGCAGTGAGGTTCGAGAGAGTGAAGAAGCCTCCAATTATTCGAGACGTCCATCCAACTATATTTAGGATATTAAATCGACAAAATTAAGTGTGGTATGTTCGAGTATCATTCCAGTTTTCTTTACTATTATATATTAGTGCGATTCTCAATGCATTACTTCAGCTGATTCAAATAGATTACTATAAGAAATATCTGAGCCATCTGCATGCAATAACGAGGATGAAAGAGGAACCATAAATATTTCTTGTACACAGAGTTGCGTTGACAATTTCCAAATTAGTTTGAAAAAATTCTGTAATGCCAGACTGTTTTCACTATTGTTACTCATCTCATACTCGCAAATATTATATAATTTTCCCACTAGGTTCTTTTCAATTCTTAAGCGCATAAAAAACACATAACAAAACCCAGTAATTGCATTCAGCAAGGAGTAGAAGAAAATGGATAACAACAAGTCGGACGAAAATTTCAGGAAATCTGCACAATCAGCCACATTTGCTCGAATGCTACAACTGGATAAGAGTTTTCTTGCTTTCCACCCTAAAATCGAGGAGACATCTTTATGCTTTTCATGCTGTGCTGCACTTTGTTATACATTAGACACTGGTTTGCCGACTGCTTCAGCAAGAGTGTCTTGCTTTTTTCCAACTCACAGCCGTCGTGTGCAGTGAGGCATGCTGGGCGCCGACTTTTTCGGACTTTGTACTTCACTTCTTAATCCCCAATTGATTGGTAGGCGAGCGAGCGAGCGAGTGAGCGCGTGCATCGGTACAACTTACTTAATAAGCGGTAGGTTAGTAGCATGCTGCTACGCACTGGTTCACTGTCTGGGCATAAGTGTATGCGTTCCGTTTTGTCTGGTTGTCTGGTTGTCTGGTTGTCAGCCTAATAAGACTACAAGACACCTAATTATCGTCGGCAAACGAGTGTGAATTCGCCAAACCAGGAACTTTCTTTCGTAAGTACAACATTTCTCCTATAGACTAGCAGACATTTCCTGCTTTAACTGGCTATAATGTTCGCTTAAGTTTCGTCTCGTTTGTTCACATCCCTAAGGGCTTTTGTTGAGCATTCAAATGACAATGAAAAGGTTAATCAGCTGTGCCTTGCCGTAGAATGGAGTGAATGAAGTGGTGGTTGTGAACTTAATATTGACCTTTATGTAATACCAATCCTAGCGGGATATAAGCTATGGCGAGAAAGCAATAAGGAAGTCACCTGCAGGACATGCCATATTGGGATTTCAAGGTTCTACTAATATTACAGGGTAATATGGGGGGGGGGTTGACTAATTTAAGTTCACTTGCCATTTAGTTCGTGAGCTTAATTACAAATTCCTGCTTTACCGTTAAGCTGCAGAAATCGAATATATCGGCAAGTGGATCAATAGCAATTTGAATGTATTAAGTATTTCTTACATATACATATGTATGTACAAACATGCGCACAAGTGTAGACTTTCATACGTGGGTGTGTTTGGGTATGTTATCCTGTTAAGGACATTCGCCAAACTCTTTGCTGGACTGAAAGTCTTACATTGCATTATATAAACAAACAATATTATTTTAAAACATCTGCTTATAATAACTTATAAAAATAAATTCGTCTAGCAAATACATATTTTTACTCGTTGGGAATTTTCCAAATATTACAAAATGGTGGTTTAAGAAAATTACAGGGTGGTGTCATATTTAATGTCGACATGTAAATTTTAAATAGCTTTGAAGAGCTAGCCTTCAGTATTTGAGATGTCAGTCTTTATCACTTTTTGGACCATTTTTCGGAAGATCAAAATTTCCTTTCTTGCTACATTTTCCATTATTTACTCCACCTTCTCGAATAGCACAAATTTTTGTCTTGAGCTCGTCAGTGGTCTGAGGAGTAAAATCTGGAAATCTCTGTGGTCAATCAGTGTCAGCTCTTTTTGATATCACATGCAACGACATTTTTGTTGTAGCCTTCTCATTGAAACCAGCAACTGTCAAGCCGTTCTTCTCACAATTGCTGGGGGTCAACTGTTTTGATTCGTTTGAAAAAAATATGACTCAAAATTGTATGCCGTCCGATAAAGCTACGTTTTTTGTCAAGTTGTCACATTTCCTGGATTTTCGATTGATTTTCTGTTTCCAAATGAGTTAGTTTTGCATATCAACCCCCACAGACAAATGGGTTCGAATGCTTAGAATTCGTTTCGAATGCTTAGAATTGGATGTGTGCGTAGCGACAGAAAAGTAGACGCTCCCTGCTTAACGATTAATTTTGCTTGTCAAAAAAGACTCGGTTTAATTTTTATTACCACGTAAGACAAACGTTTCCTAAAATTGTTGGATTTGAAGAGTTCTCCAAAATTGCCGAGACAAATCGTACGCAGAAATGATGCTTTGTCGCGTAAGGGTCTCATAAACTGAAATATGTTACAGGCGAAGTAGACTTGATTGATTATTTAAAAATTCAAGTAATTAAGCTTGAAATTCTCTAGCGAGAAATTTTTTTATGTTCCGAGTGGAGAAATTATTTTGGGCTAATATTTCTATAGTTTTTCAAGCATCATAAAATATTTTTCGTTTTTTTGTGTCATGTTCTTTCAGGCATATTGTTGACTCGCTCTTGTCAAAAGTTTGACACTAATTCAATATATTGGATTATGAAGAATTTATGCGTAATTTACTTTATGTAATATTAATTTAGTATTGCGTAATGAAAGAGCGCATATAACGGTAAAAAATGTGTTAGCAAAAAATCTTTGAAACAAGCAGAGCATGTATGTATGTATTACAAGTGTATTTACGGATAATAAAATTGTGATATTTATGAAATTTTCAAATTTTGTGGTTGAACGAGTTGACATAAAAAATTCGCGCATAATTCGCAGAAATCATATTCTCAATTTTAATATAATAGCAAATTATTTCGCCTCATTTGACATTACCACATTGAATTCAAGTTTTTTTGCACCCACTGTCAGCTATATCAAAGAATGTGCAATTGCCCATCACCCAACAAATATATTAAAACGAAACGGAAATCACTGCATTTGCATAACATTTATATATTCGCATTAACTTTAGAATTCATCTACCTTTTATTAAATTAAATAATATTTCTGTGTATATGTCAGGCTGCTATATGAACACTTTTCATGTTTTGAACCCACTGACCGCATAGCACGGTTGAATAGTTCGAAATATATAATTATTTTCATATTTAAATAAGTTTTTTTTTTTGGTTTTTTTTTATTCAACAAAATACAAGAAAGCGTTGCGAATTATCCACTAAAATACTGCGAATATAAATAAATTTTTGCATATAATTCAATTATCCTTAGTCACTTTCATTGTCCGGCATGAAATTTCATTTCACTACTGAAACATAAGCGCATAAAAGGCATCGAGAATATATTTAAATTTGTTTTATTTGAAATATGTTTTAATTGCATCTATAAAGAGGAAAAATATTTGTAAATGGTTTTCAGAAAATATTTGCTATTCAGAAGAGTAAGAAAAGTAGATTCTAATAACAAGAAAATCGTTGATTTCGTTTGCAAAATTCGATTTATTTTTTGCATTCGATTTTATAAAAATTATTTAAAATTTTCGCTGACAAAGTTCAATAGTGACAGTTTACTTAACAAACAAAGTATTTAATTTATTTTAAAAATTTCCTCCTCAAATGAAACTATATTCAATAATATTCTATTATATACACATGTGCCTTCCTATTCCCATAAATTTTTTTTTTTCAAAAGTCTCTAATTAATTTCCCCTAATGTGATATTTATGTGTTCTGTAAATTGTCTCATGCAAATATGGCGTCTTTTGGACCGGGTTGTTTGCTATAACCCCTTGAGATTCCGATGATCACTCTGAAAACTCACCTTGAAGAGATATAAAGATACTTGGCGAGTCCTAGGAATAACCGAAAGCGAGTTTTTTCTTAACTCAATTCCACTTAACTCAATTTTACACCATTAAATATAAAACATACTATTTCATTAAGAGTTGCAGATCGTTATATGGAAGACCCAGATTTCATTACATCATCCTTAAAGCAGCTGATGGATTCGTGTAAAAGACTTGTGAAGCGCAACTGAATTGAGTTGATTTTACGATTCTCCGGGGACCAACATTTTTATAACACCAAAGCTATCTTTAAATACATTTCTCGATCAACTACGGCGATCATGTTAATGATGTCATTTTGAACTCAACTTGAACTACGCCTTTGGATATATAAGAAACAGTATGCAAATTTTTTGTGAAGTTCTGACCTCGATCCACTTTTTCCGATCTCAGATATTCGCTACTGTTTGTTTTGATGCGTTTCGATTATATATTCAAAGATATGGTTTTTGTTTTTCTGAAAACAAGACAGATTTTCCATTAGTTTTGAGCCTTTGCAAAGATCAAGCAGCAGATCCGAATCGAAACATGAAATGTATATATATTAAAAAATTTAACTTGCTGAAACCAAAGTGGCTGAAGGCTGAATTTTAATAGTTATATATTTAATCAAATGAGGACATTCACACACATATGTATATCTAATAAACAAAACTTTGAAAGCTGGCGCGCTTAAAAATTCAGCTGCGGTGAAAGCATATTTTTAAATAGCAATTGTTTACGCCAGTTATTAAAAAGCGCCTCTATAAAATAGCATATAGCCATGGAATTGGCACTGACATAAACGAAAACTTGAAGTCATAAAAAATAACTAGTAAACGCGTTTGCAGCCACCTGCCATATTTTATCGAAATATTTGCTTTGGCTTGAAAAAATAGAAAGTGAAGGAATGAATTATTGGTCGCGACAACTTTTTGCCACTTCACACAAAATCTCACCTTCGCAGACACCCGGTGGCAACCAGTGACAGTGAACGAGGCGAAATTGAAAGAAAGTGTTGCAATAATGAAAACAAAAACAAATACTTTAAAGTAAACAACTATTCAAAGCTCAGTTGCTGGACGCTGCAGATTTCGAGAAAACATACGCCCAATTACATGAAATCAAATTAATGATCACTCGTACTCGAAACAGTTAAAAAGAGATTCCACGAAACACAATTAAATTGAATTAAAGACTCATTTGAAGTGCGCTTATTTTCAAGTTCATTATCAGCACGCCGCAATGGCAGTCAACGACGAGATGGCAACGACGAAGAGAAAAGTGAAAAGAGAGAAAATTCCAAAAAAGCAGGAACTGCCAAGAAATCACAACGACTGTGATGTGGACACTGCAACGTCACGAAGCTGCCAAGCGCCATGAAGACCCCTTTCACGCTAACGAGCGCTAATCTTGCTTACTGAGCCTTACAATTTTTTTTTTTTTTTTGGACTCCAAATTTACGAGCACACTTCGGCAGCTGTAATGAAGCGACGAGACATGTTGTCATATGTTGCTGCGCCGCATAATCCAATTATGCGTGTGAAAGCTGGAAGCGCACACACATGCACACATGTATTTAGTGGCTCGCAAGTAGTCGAACATCTCCCAAAATGTATAATTTATGCATGAGCTGCCAACGCTATGCTGAATATTTATTGAAGTCACTTCTAAAGCATCACCACCGACATGACGATAATTCAAAGTGACACAACATCTTTATGTATGCAACCAGATTGAGGCAAGAAAAAAATAAATAAAATGAAAACACCCATTAGCGATAACCAATAAGCATGGGGAATACTTAAGAGTACACACAAGTAGATATGTATACATGTATGGTAAATATGTATTACATACATAAATATAATATATTTAAGTGTGTGCGCTGTGAGCCCTAAAACTACAAATATTAATCGCTCTCAGATGTTCTCATACTTGTGTGTAATTATGTTGCTCATTTCTGTGTAAGAACTCGCATGTTTATCTAAATGCTTCTAAGCACCCCATAGAGGACTTGTAATTGTTGCCTTAAAACGCTCTCATGGTAATTATAATCAAAATATTGCATTTGGGCATTAGAAATGTTGATAAGTCATTGAAAGATGAATATAAATAAGAAATATTACCAAAGTTCATGCCGCCATAATCAATTTGCTCACTGATTCATAGAAAAGAGCGGAAAAATTAAAAACTTTTTTCTAAAAATGTTCATGACAGATCGGTTGTTGGAATTGGTATGATGGATCCAAGCTTTTGGTTAGGTAATATCGCAATTTGTTTATATAAAATTTAAATTCGAGTATTTTTAGCAAAGTTGGAATCATTTATTTATTTTGAATTAACTTCAATGTCCGAGCTCTGAAGCCATGATCACCATGGCTTTCTTAAAAATTTGTTTCAATTGTAGCATGCGAAATTGCAGTTCAAGCCAATAAGATTCCAGCGTCTAATTACGACAGCAAAATCATATATTAGATGTGTCAGTTCCGCGATCCTATAAGTGAGCGCGATGAACAGTTGACCGGTATTTTACTTAGTACATATAATACCCATATGCTGTACTAAAATTAGGCGGTACTTTACATCTTTCAATGTTGAAAACTTCTTTTGCTATTTAAAAAGAAAGTTTAAAAACAATTGACAAACCATTTTCGTTCAACTTAAAAAATCAAAATAATTAGATACTTTCCATAAGAAGTAAAAATCTATATTCTATAAGAAATCTATAAGAAAGTAAAGCTGCTACAGAGGGTATACTTCCCGATATAAAGAATATGCCTTTTAGAACCCTGACCATGACCATGGGAAACTATGAAAACTAAAAGTACATTTGTTTATTGGCGGTCTGGATGTCTTCAGATCAGAGCTCAGGATTCGCCCGGTAATTTATAAGTTCTCTTGAAAATGCAAGTGTAAACTCGATTAAACACTAAAACATCACGGAATTAAGAGACCGAAATTCATGAAAATATCTTCTGAAAAAAAAGCTATAATGTAGTCCTGCTGACAGACTATCCAAAATATGCTAATATGCATAAGTAGCTGACTGGTATTAGTTGGGCCTGGTATTGTACTATAGCTCTGTAGCTCAAAACAGATACCTTTCTACTGAATGCAAACCAAAAATTTCAAACTTGGTCTGACTTATTTTAAAAATCTCACTATCCTAAATAAATACTTCTCGTTTGAAAATTATTTCACGGAATTAAAATACTAATCAACATTCACTCGCTTATTTTAAGAATTAAAATCTAAAACAAATCTGAAACGAAAGTTAAAATCAGTTAAACATCTTGTAAACTCTTTCCTTCCAACGCAACACAAGAAATCTGTCAATTTCTGTTTTTATAAATTTGTCAAAATTCGAAAACAAACGAAACAAAAATCGTAAAAGTATGAATTTGAATATTCAAATTAGATGTAACGGTCTCGATACGGTTGGCATTGATATTCGAAATTTATCGTCATGTCCAGTGAATTACCCAAACTGCGTGTTAGGAAACCGGAGCTCTACGCTTGTGAATTCGAGATTAGCGCCAGGGTGCCACGTGAGCTCTTCAATCAATTTTTGGAAAAGGAAATCAACCAGCTCGGTATCCGTGGTTGGGCTCAAGAAGTCGATGATGGTTGTATCAAAGGTCGGCTTGAGGGAGAGATCACCAAGATGGATAAACTCAAAGTCGTTTTGAGAAATTCACCGCAATTTGCTTCAAAAATCATCGGCACTGCTTTTGGAGAATTGAAGAAAATCAGCAAATACTCGGCTGTAAAATTCGAGGTCATCTGCTGACCACTTGGCATAAATAAAAACAAACAAAATATAAATGGAAAGAATATTAGTAATACTCTTGGAAATCTTAAATATTTAACTCAAAAAATGTGCTTGTATGTATGTATGTGTGTAACTTTAAATACCTCGCTCTCTGCTGCGATTCCAACAATTTGGGTTCGGTAATTAGAAATAAACGGACCGTTGCATTCGCGCATTGTTGGTATCGAAACAGAGCACGAAGTGAAAGAGAAATTCGTGTGATGAAAGAAGCACAAACTTTTTTGTCAATAACAAAATTTTCCATAGAAATAAAAAATGTAAAGCAAAGCTATGTATTTACAATAGGGATATCATTGGCAGTACTTCCATCGCAGGGGTTCCTATCACTCTCACATATATGTATTTACTGAGAGAAAACATTTTAGTTACCTTAAGGCCTCAATATTGGTAGACTTGGATTGATTAAAGTAACTATGGGTTAAAGGAATATCCCTCTTTCATTTCTTCCGCCATATTTTACTTTATTTTTCATTCAGAATTAAGATACCACCGCGCAAGCTATTTGGTTCTAAATAAGGTTTCAGAGAGGACGACATTGGAACTAAATGACTCAAGTATAATATTATCAAATACAGAAAAATTGTTAGCGAAATCTCTAAATTTGACGAAGAAGTAAAGTAAATGGAACTGATAGAACAAGGAGTACCTTTCAATAAAAGCCAGTTTATTTGCATCTTTGTTGCAACGGTATTGTTGACAGTCAACACTTCGAAGTTGCACAAAATTGCGTCTATATTGGAACTGGCATAAATACTGAAAACGATGTCAGTATTCCAATTTAATGGTGACTAACTCTTCTAAATATGGTAGTAATACTTGGGACTGAGCAGGCAATTAAGAAGCTAACACATACCTATTGTAAATATGCTAGAGATTTGAAAACCACCATGCCGGTCATAATTTATGGTGCACGCCTTGACATTAACTGCCATCTGTCAGTCAGAGACCCAAACATTTTAAGCTGACTCCAAGCAGCTAATGGACGCGAAGGATGGCCTTGAAGAGCCATAATATGGTTTTTATGTTGATTGGAAGCTGGAATCTCAATTGTGTCTCCTACTACTAAGTAGTTAGACCTTCCTTTAACAACAGGAGTTTTTCTGTATTTAAATTTACATTTAGCTAGCAAGAATTGATTTAAAATAAGTGTAATTTAGTTTACCACTTATCTTTCGGTGTTTGCAATCGGAATATACTATGTTTATATATTTTGAAAGCACTAGTAGGACCTGGCATAAGAATTTCCAATTTGCTGGCATCTTAGGTTTTCGAATTCATTTCTTTTATACTTTTCTTTTAGCATGAATTTATTTGTGAACTGATTTAAAAATCGGAACTCTGTCATCTAATAAATTATGTAGATACGTACTAGGTCATTAATCAAATGTCCCAAACAAATATAAGCATTTTATTTTAGCTTAAAATTAAAGGTATCGGGAAGTGTTTTCAATAAATTTGGGACGTCAAACATCAATTCGAATAAATTAATTTCAGTAATTTCATTGTTTTGGTGAAATAAAATTTCAAAATTTGCAGCTATGCCTAAAGAAGAATTATTTTCGTTCGACTTCGATCTTAAGGGCCAATTTCCAAAGGAGGCAATAACCAAATTTCTGGAAACACAAGTAAATGTTCTGGGTCTACGCGGTTGGGCGAAAGAGGTCAAACCAGGTCAGATTAAAGGACACATTGAGGGCGTCTTACCAAATTTGGATAAGTTTAAGAAAGTCATGGGGGCAGCTGAAACATTTGCAGTACAATTATCGGAAACAGTATTTACCGAGATGAAGAAGATCGAAAAATACACAACAGAAGCTTTTGAAATTAAAAAGTAGTGTACAGAAAATATCATTGACAGAACATACGGTACATATAGATACGGAAAATTTTTCATAACAAGCGGCCATCATTGAAAGCGCTTAATTTAAAGTAACTTTTCTGAAGCCTAACCAAGTATATGACGACAAACATTGTAAAAAAATAGAAATTATGAAAAATAAATCAATAAAATTAAATTCAAAGCTGTAATTCATTTCGAATCATCTGCTAGGCTGCTTCCAAAATTTGCTGCACCACATATTTTAAGCATCATATTTCTTAAATAATATAATTTTGTTCTTCGCACATGCACAATTTCTCCAACGATCTTCGAATTTAAATCCTTAAAAAGTCAGGCGTGTTAAGTTCACCTCCACTCTCTCTATATTCCCAATTGAGGTGGGCGTATCGAAAGCGCAACAAAATCGGCGGATATCGAATGAGCGATGCTTAACGAGGTTGTTTCAACGCTAATGAGGGTACTAATAAGTATAATTAGGGAAATTGGAGCGTGAAGTGTGGCTCGGTAGTGGCAAGTACACACATACTCTCCTAGCGTCCAACATACATCTTGAAAGTAAGACTGACTACTGGCCCAATTCTCGTTTCCCTTTTGGCCAAAATCTGATGTGTGAGTATCGTTCATACTCCTTTTTATGGCTTAAATAATGTGTTTAGGTACTTAAGTCGTCTGCTGTGGCTGCCTGTGGGTCATTTGCTAATACATCTGTTGACTTACTCTTCGCTCATCGAAAGGCTATGCGTTGACTCTCTCGTTGTTGGCCGCTAACTGATAGTTTTCCTTTGAGACAGTGGTAGTTAACAGTTTTTTCTTTTTTGTCTTCATTTTTATTTCGCAGATAATTGCGCACTCTTTTGCCTTTTATTCTTTCACATTACCCTCGTCTTCCGCTTTCTGTTTCCAAACTCATTTCTCGTCCATTCGCTGCTTATCGGCGAGTTAAAGAGCGCGTTTATTCATTTTTATTGTACTTTGCTCACTTTCCTTTGACACATCATGAAATTTTCTGGCAGCATTTTGACATTGGCCGAGATAACACAGTTTTTTATGAGGTCCATTTTTGTTTCATGTTCATGTTTTTTTTTTATTATTTCTTTCCTTCTTTTACATACTTTTGCACAGTTTTGCAAGTTATTGTTGTAAGATAAATGTGTGCACTATCTTTATTAAGTTTTTAGCCACTTTGCAGTCATTTCATTATTCGTCTCTTCCATCAAGTGCTCCCTTGGGGTATTAGTTTCGTCAAGGGCAACCGGGTTAGACTGCACGGAAGCAGTATTAATATAATATATTATGCTATTATTAGATTTTCTTCAATAAACTATGCGTTTAAATGAGACGAGTGCTGTTTTTGTTTTCTTAACTATATTTTTATTTCTAGAGAAGCACTTTAACAAATATATTCTAGTTGCAATATATTGTTTAATTCCGAGATCTAATAGATTAACAATCACTTGGTCTTAAGCTTCTCTGGAGTGGTTTTGATTGAAATACCTTAATTAGTCTCTAAAAATCAAATCAACACTGAATTGGTGCAAACTCTGGAAAAATCTATATATAGTTTCACAATAATAAGGACGAATACTTTGTCACTAACATTTGTCGTTGGACGGTAAGTGAAATGCTTTCTGAAAAAAAATCCCGTTATGAAACGAAAGACACGAATTAAAAATCAGTTTACAACAATACTTCCAATCATGGTTAAAACATAATTAAATTTGATGAGGAATTGAAAAAAAAAATTAATTTAGAAATCTCAAATGAAGAAAAAGAAGAAATAAATACGACAGAAAAGTTATAGCACAGTAAACAACTAGTGCAAACAGTTTTCTCGAAGTCGCTGTTTGCTCGGCAAAAAATTCGGATTACCACACATCGCAGGTATCAGGATTCGATTAATTGGATGAGCCAAACTCAGCAAAAAGCATTTTAATGGGAAATTACAGGGAAGCAAATGGTCGTCTCTGTTTTTGGTATTTCGAGTTCTGTGGCTTTAACAACATAGAACAATGTCAAGCGGTCAATTCTGATTTTTGTCGAAACTTTTCCCTTTTAGAAGTATCTGTTGAAATTCATAAATAAACAGAGAACATTGACTTCATCATCCTTAACTAAGAAAATACGTATTCTTATATATCGGCATTGACAAAAAGTTTCTTAACCTACCATGACATCATGGTCCATCCATCCTACAGTACAAATCTGTTACCTTATGCCTACTTTTGTTCGCTCGACTCGAGAAAAAGTGTCAGAAGACACCACTAATTTATTCAGAATCAGAATATTCTCATTCAAGAGAATAGAAAGTTTAAAAAGTTTGTTCTAACAGATTCACATATGTTTTGCTTACCATGGAAATTCGGAAAAGTCCCTTTTCTTTGGAACGTCGGATATGTAAACTTAAACTCCCTTAATAGGCCTTCACAAAGATCTAAGAATGGCTGTATCATATCTAGTTAGAATTATTGGAAAGAGCAAGAGGATGAATGCTAACTCAAGTGTGCCCCTTTATAGTCAGGTATGTACTCAACCCCTTACTTTGACTAACCAATCTTATTCCATATCTCAAAATGTAGTTGAACCTCCTATCGACGAAATCTTAGAAATGTATTTTTTATATTTTAAAATTCAATGTTCATTGTTTCTTTTCATAAAAGAATAATAAATTCAGTGTTAATTTTACTTATCTTTTATTTTGGGAACTACTGTTATATTACTAGCGCTTACTTGTTCTTAATCTTACCACTAAATATTAAACATTTCCTTTTCATGTACTTGTTAATTACGATAAGTTCCGAAGCCACAACGGAAACACCACACAGAAGCACACCCGTCAACCGATTTGTTCACTTTAATTTATTGTCCAACACAGCGACTTCTCTCAGAGGCATTAACTGGGAGACTAGCAATAACTTAACAAGAGAGTGCGCACAGGAAATATTTATGAATATCACCAAAAGTGTCGAAAAATTATACATAAATATAAATTTTACAACAAATATATCGGCGTGAGTTTTGTAAGTGTGACACCTCAGCACAGGAAATTATATTTTTATTGGTGTATTTTTCTTTTTATCCAGCTCTATTTTTCGTCAAAAATCGTTCCTTTCCAACTCTCATAACATTTATTATTATTATTTTTTTTTTTGTGTTTTCTTTTTGTTCTCTTTTACCACAATTTCGTTTATTATTTTATCTGTGTTCGCATTACGTTGAGTTTTACACAAATTACTGGTTGTTTTGTTGTGCTTCAAGCCAAGCACCATTGTTACAAAATTATCATTTGCTGCTGTTGTTGTTATTATGTGTTATTTTGCTATTAGTGTTGTATGCATTTTTATACCGATTTCAGCTTCCGTCGTGAAAAGTGCTTCCTCTTTGCGTTAAAGCAATTTCGTCTTAGATCAACAACAATCACGCTTCATTCATGCTTCGTTGTTCGCCTCAATGTTGGTGGTGGAGATTTCATTTTCACAACTCATTAAAATAGTTGCCAACAATTATGCTGTGATTATACATTTTATTATTATTTCTTTTTGGCATTCTTTTCGTTTTTTTTTTCCACTCATTCGGCTGACACAGCAACCTGCTTCTGCGCTCGCCAGTATTTCGTTCCACTTGCAATATTTATGCCACTTAATGTTGCAAGATGACTTAAAGTCGACTTATAGTGTTTTTGTTTACTTTTACCTTTTGTTTTTCAATATGAATATGGTGTACGTAAGCTCACCGACTATCCCGAACTTGTATAACTTTCTTTGGGGAAAATCAATCTCACCGCAACTACGCAAATAAAGCGTGTGAATTAGCGCATTGTGGGAGCCGCTGAGTCTATGGGTTGCCCCCAAGCGTACATCGCGTTCATGTAAATTACAAAATAATTGTCTTGTTTGCTGGTTTATTATTTTTAGTCTAACTGCTTACTTAAGTTTAGTGGAAAAATTATACATTTAATTTCACGGTTAATTACACATAATTAATAAAATAAATGTTGGCAGCTCAAACTGACAAATAAGCGAATGAAACACATACGAAAGAATACTTATTAAACACATAAAATATTGCTTTAACCTGTTTGGTTTGTAACTAATGGTTTTATAGTTCAATCGTTCTAGAGTACCATGCGAATTGGGGAACTTGCATTAGAGTGAGTACTTTTAGTTTCCAACTTTAATTATTTCTTTACTAACTTTACTAACTCTAACTTTAATTGTTTCGTGAATAACTAATTGGAAAACTTCGGTTTTGTCGTGCGTTTTCTAAAACCCGAAGGAGTTGAGAATGCCTCTAGGTTGCTTAACGAGACTTGTGGTCGGTTGTTTTACTTGGCCAGAAGTACAAAAAACTTATTGTTCTATAGTTGTTTCTTGTTTCATTAAGCACTTTTATAATTTAATTTTATGAATCTTCGACTCTTTAGGTCTTAGTAGAATGTCAGTACATTTAAGTAGTGTGTTTTCAAGAGAACTTTGTTCGATAATAGTGTACCTATTAAGGGCTATCACTTCTGTATTTTCGGATCATATTTTACAACAGATAATGAAATCTCTTGAAGTTCTTGAAATGCCCATTGAGTGTGCCGGAAGAAGATGATCCTCGCCCAGGAATGTCAAATAATCTGTGTGGTTGGTTTTTCATAACAGAAACCGATGTTGCCGAGAACCTCTTCGGTCGGCGAAATGAGAGTTAAGAGAAAGAGTCTGAGAATAAGAGAACATATCTTCTATCTTCAAACAGTGAATAATTTAGTCTACCGAGAAATACGAGTTGATATTTAGAAGCAGAAAAGGTGGTCTAAACTCGAATGGGCCCTTTTGGAAGACAAAAATTGGTCATACTATTTCAGCGTCGAAAAAAATCACATGGAATTTTATCAGTAAGAATAAATGAGGGTGTTATGTTATACGAGTTATGATAAAATATGAAACTATGAAACTATATACATAAAAGAACTGGGGTGAGAAAATCTATGTGCATTCCTCTTCTCCTTTTCTGAATATATTTTTCTAACTGTGTGGCATCGAACAAGACTTTCATGTAGAATCTCCTTTCTTCTTTAGTTAAAAAGATCAAACGAGCAGTTGTGTAAAAAATTTATTCTTTCTAGGGTGCATTTTCTGTTGTCAAGTTTTCTAGCATTTCCTGCGCATATATCTTAGATATAAGTACTATATAATTAACACCAAATTTTAATTCTTGTTTTTTAAGTAATTTTCATATTTTACGCGAACGAGGCAGGATTTAACTGCTCCACTACAAATAACATGTATATTTATTAATGTATGTATATAATACTTATGTATGTAAAAAATGAAGCACTAATTGTCGGCACTCCGCCTTTGATTTGGCGCAGCCAACAAAAATACTAATAACAATAATAATAAAGCAAAGAGAACACAAAGTAAGGAAATATAATTGCAACAAGGTCGTGGCATGTACATAAAGTGAGTGAATAGAACAAACCGCCAGCTAACTCTGTGCATGTGTGCGTGTGTAAAGCACTGTTCCTAATTGATGGACAGGTTTCAAAGTAAAAGTAGGCGCTGCTTATGCAACGAGCTGCACAAATTATGATTTTTCCTGTTTGGACGTGTGGGAATTTTCTAATCAGCACTATGGTAGACTGTCTACATGTCATACATACATACATAAGGGCAGTCCGTGGCACCTCCAGTATTGGCGAATAAGTTTTAGTTGCATGTGTTTGAAGCGTTTTAACTTCAGCGCTCATCCCCTAATAATTATACGCAAGTCTCCGCAAGCATGCGCACGTACACATGTATATGTGCACTTAAATACTTGAGATGTTCTTTAATCATGGCAATCATGAAATTTTTATAATTTTCCCAGTTTCTCACAGGATAATCCCAATTGACAACTTGCTGCCGTATTGCAGAACCTGAAGCCATATACATATACACATACAAATATATATATGAGTATGGGGAAGCCATTTAAACGGTTTTAATACGTGCATATACAAAAACAACAATTTGAGCAAGTGTTGCAGGTGTTATATTCTTAGTACTCTGCTTCAACTTAAACTGAGCCAGTTAGCATGTATTTGCAGGAATTCGGCATATAGTAACTACTCACATATGTATATATATATATATGTACATACATGTACATAAGTGCACTAAGTAACTAAGACCAGACTTTTAACAAAACATTATTTTAAAATATACAAATATAAATGTTTGCTTGTCCCAAGTCTGAAGTAGCAGCCACGCCTGCGCATCTATAAAGTAAACAAGGGTTCAAGCAGTGCAGACATAAGTAACGACGCTGCAATAAAAGGTGCGTATAAGATGCATATGTACATGCATACATATATACAAACATATGCATGTATATAAGTCTGGATGCTGCACGCAAGCGCAAGTTGGTGCTATTTCTTGAGAAGAGGAAAAGGCCATAAATGCTGCTAGAAACAATAACAGAAACCGTGTGTCCGCTACCGGAAATGCTAGACATACTAAATGTCGGCATTCTCGTCATTAACTTGCGACATACAAATATTATAGAAAAAACAAGAAAATGAAGACAAAAAATGGAGCAGAAGTTAAAGCAGTAATTACATGAGAAATAAATAAATAAAACCTATCTAATAATATATACGATCGTATGTATGTATGTATGTGTATAACAACATTTTTTGAAGTCTAAACTATAATTAAGCGGCCATTCGATTGTGATTACATTCATATCATTCAATGTATAAGACAATAAAATTGTTTATAAGGAGCTGAGAAAAACCGTTTCGAGCAGATTTCTGCTACAACTAGTCGAGCTGAAACTAGCCAAGCAAAAGGACTTAGCCAATAAAGAAAATAGTACTCAAAGTGCGCTTAAAAATTAGCGCCACTGCGGATTTAGTATACTTTGGAATATAGAAGTGGTCGCATAGAATTTGCTATTGACTTGGGTTTAGTGAAATTAGTGTTTGAGAGCACTCGGAATTGTTAGTTTTAATCAAATCGGGTTCGCGATTGACCCAATCTTTTGAGAAGCGCAAGAAAAGATTTTACGCAATAAATAACTGCAGTATCAAATATTAAAATAAATGTTAGCGATTACTTGAAGCATTTCTTTTTGCCACAGATATCATATTTGCCTTGTGAAGCAGGCAGGGTTTAAGTTCCGGAAATGCGCGAGACATGATATGAGAGAATATTCATTTTTTTTCAAAGCGGGGACGCTAATATTCACTTGGTTCTATCATGCAAAGGAAATGTATGACCCTTAAAGCTCAAGTCTATCTATTTAAACGTAAACTATTTTTATTCTAAATGTCAATTATAAAATGAAAATATAATTTCAGAAGTATTTGTAAGAGGCTTCCAACTTCCTAGCATATAAAATTAGCTCGTATATGGCTACACGGTGGTTCAAAGTTTAATTCCCACGGTTCGATTCCAGATAACCGGAAGGCCAGCTGGCGCTGCTTCCAGAATAATAGACTCCCCGCGAAACACTTGCCATAAACTTAAAGGAAAACTGCATAGAAAATAACATTCCGTTCAGCAGCAGAACAAAAGATGTGCAAAATGTCTCATTACCATGAAAATGGAGGCAGCCAAGCATCCAAGCACCCAAGCACCCAGGTTCGGTATTTAGACAGTGTTTGTTGCTTTTGTTTTATAGCAAATTGTACTGAAGACACAATCAATGATACCTTTAAACGCTTATTTGTTTTCAATGATGACTCTTTGATATGAGTATTAAAAACATACACCCAAGTATTACATATGTATGTGTGAGCCAAGCACCATAGTAATCATCAGGCTATTACACTTGGTAGCACTCACTCATTTTTGACATGATTGACATTTTCTAGGGAAATTTTTTTTCACTTTTCTGCTGTCTTGTTGAATTTGCTGCTGCACGCTCAACAGTTCTAAACACTGCAATTGCATGTGGCATGCAACAGCATCAATGCAGCAAGTGCAAACATTTAAATGCCAATGGCGAAAGATGAGTTTTGAGTGGAAAAAAAATGGGAGTTGGGAAAAACTTGGTGAAGTGGATAATTTACAGCAGTTTAAAATGAACTACAACAACAACAACAGCAGCAATAACAGAAATATCAAAGCAACATTAAGTACTAAGCACTTTAATAATCACTCGCTTGGGCCGATATACCAACACACATATGTATGTGTGTGTGTATGTGCACATAATCGCTTAACAAATTGTCGCGTCTCGTTGGCGAGCTGTACAAGCCTGCCACAGCATGCAGGTCTACGTCTCCTCCAATCACTTTCTTCTTCACTCCACCAATGCACAACTGCTCGCCTGCCACTAGCTATACACTAGCTAGCAACAAGTACATATTTTCCCAGCAACAGCAAAATGCTTTCAATTAAATTGATGCAGCAAAGAGAAAAGAGAAGAGTTGAAGAGTTTTCGCTTGAAACTGAAATTCGAGCGCGAGCAAAAATCATTTGGTTTTATTTAAAAGCGGCAGCGTCTAGTTGTTTCGTAAAGTGTTGCAGTTGAATTCATTCATTTTTACAAAATCGTTTTGTGCGTTAACGCGCGACATTCCTTTGCCATTACGCGTCCCCGTTGGCTGGGTGCGCTGTCAATGTTAATGATTTTCTTGCACTTTTCATTAAATTTCATTGGATTTTTGCCTCTTATTTCACTCGCGCACTAAATGCTGTCGCTCAGTGGACACACACATACACACACACACATACACATTCACAAAGCGCGATATTGCCTGCAACATTGTCCATATGTGCCGCACATGTGTGACCGTGAATTTGCCGCAGATGTACACTTTACCGTTACTTTAGAGCGTACATTTGCCAATGGAAAGTGAAAAAAATACACGCGAGTATTGAAAAAAGGACATAAGAGTATGAAGTACCATTTTTTCGTTTCTACCAAAGGGCAGTCCAAAAATAGTCTACATTTCAGCGTCTAGTCGCGCAAGTGCACCAGTCCTACAAGCACACATACACATATTATATGCTTGTATAGATTTGTGCATGTGTGACCTTGTGAGCGTTTGCTTTTGAACTCGGACAGGATGTCGACTGCATTTTTTGCGCCGTCGCATACCAGACAGCTGACAGTGTTGCATTGCACGAGGCTCAGAGCATTTCGAGTTTTGTTGAATTTGAAAATTATACTAGAAACACCAATTGAGAATTTGAGCGAATTTTAATTGATTTAGGTGTGTAAGTTCTCTGAGTTTATCAGCGGAGCATCAGCTAAATTTGAAGCACAGAAAGCCTAGTATGAAGCATTTTGAAAAATGAATAAGGAAGAACCAAGAAGACCAACCTTCCGAGTCCAGGGGAGAGGGGAGAGAGGAGAGGTGGATACCAGGGTCTTTGCTTTAAGTGTGCCGGATACTGAATGTTTTTCAATTCCATCTCATGTCGATCTAAATTATAAGAAAACATATCGGAAATACTATGAAAACTACCAACTTCAGTAATTTTTCAACCCTTTACTGGCCACTAGGGTCTGTAATTTTGGCCATTGTTTTGTAGATCTTTTGTGATAATTTGAGACATATAGAATATTTTGAAGAAAAACCAACCGATTGCCCTCATTATTGGTATTACTTATATTAATTTAAGCTCTGAGACACGAGCCACATTATGCTTAAGGAAAAAGGATCACTTAATTAAGATATTTAACATACTGACGTATATATGTATCATATATATGGTATGAAGTCCGCAGGAGAGATGGAGATCAATTTATTTGGTATATTGTGCATGTTACAGGCATCAACCGGTTTCGACAATTTTTAACTGACAATTACTACATGTCAAAGTTGGTATTATATTTGACTAAGCTTTGTTTCGATATCTTTATTGATGCTCGAGTTATATATATATAAGTGTAATATTAAATAATATATGCTGATGGCACTTAAAATGTGGGTGTATAGGAAACAGGTGTGTTTCTAATTTAAACACATCGATTTTCAAACTGCAGTTACAGGACATCAAGGGGATGTTATATATCAAATTTGGTTAAAATTGGTGGAGTGGTTTGTGATCTATAAATATTCAATTCAAAGAGGTGATTAGTTTAAAGAATCAATACATCACGACGTGTATGTTATTTTATATCTCTCTCATCCTTGTACAGAGAGTTTCACCAAGATATCTCAACTTCATATCTATTTTGCTAAGTTAAAGATTCTACAAACAAGCTTCAGAGGAACTAAACTATAAATATTAACTTTTTATGTCTGTAATCCTATAAAATATTTTAGGTTCGGAAATACCTTATATATAGTAATATTACGAAGCAGTTAACAAATTCGACTTTTTTAAATAGCACCTTAAGAGGTTTTAGAGGGAGAGAGGATAGTTTAGAAGGAGAGGATTTAAATCAGTAAACGACAAAATTACACTCAAGGCCCATGTCAATCATTTAATGCACAAATATATAATTAAATACAAATTTTGAGTGCTCATTTCAAGCTAAATTTTTGCAGCACTGTAAAATTATGATTTAATGTACGGAAATGTAAGTATATATGTAGGCATCTATGTTGGGCGGAAATCTACTTATTTATATGCAAACTGGGTGCATGTCGATTCGGCAAGTCACTATTAATATTAAACGCATTCGTAGCACAATTGTAATTATTGACATAAACAACTGTTACAACATGTTCGGTGGCAGAATCAACAACAACAAAATGAGCTGCTGCAATTTTTGTCATCAAAAGTTCGTGCAAAAATCGAAAAAAATAAAATCAACAAACTTTTGCAATATTTAATTTAAAAATTAATGCGTCGGAAATACTTGCATATGCACAAACACACATACATATGTATGCCAGCTAATCGTAAATGGGATATCATGACGAGGACATGTTAATATCCAGACAGCAGCAGACGGTGCTATATGAGTGAATGGCATAACAATATTTATTCACACGGTGATTACATTTCAATTAAAAACGCCTTTGTTTGGGTTAAAGCCCAGTTGCCGGCGAGCGCAAGGCAACAACAAACAAAACTATTTATATCCTGTACTGGATGTACTGTATATACATATGTACACATATATGTATGTATTAATAAATACGGCATTAAAGTATGTGTGGCATTGGTTGAAAAGAAAAATGCAATTTAAAAGCTTGTGCAATAATTCCGAATGACTCTTGTGCATTTATAAATTGTGGCACTTTTCGTTCTTCCTGCCACAGGCGCTCGTTAGTTTATGCATTGTTTTAAATCCGCCAACAAATTGATTTCCACTGCGAGTTTAGTTTAGCTGCCTTTTTTGCGCATTTCACTTTTTTTTCGGATTTTTGTTATTACGGCGCTTTTTAAATTTTTAATACTACTGTTATGGCTAGCTGTCCCTAGTGCAAAAAGCAGTACTCTTACACATTTGTAAATATTGTCATTTATTTTAAGGCAACAAATTATTATTTTCAGTATTTTTATATAAAATATTTTGTTTAATACACAAAAAAATCCAGCCTTGATTTCAGCGCCCTTGCCATTTTGGGCACTAATTTATTATTTAAAAAGCATAATGGTCTCGGCAAGTTGTGCACTTTAAAAGATTTTAATTTTGTTTGTTGCAAGTTCGCCGCCATGCAACTAGAGTCAAGTTTGAATGCGGCGCTATGATTTTCACGTGTGTACATTTGTATAAAAAGGAGTTTTCCGTACACACTTTGGCACCGAAATTATTTTTTCATGCCATTACTTTTGACTTTGCTTTGTGTAAATATATTCGATTGTCACCGGAAGTTCTTTTTTTTCCAAGCTGCAGGATATCCCTGTATGTAAATTCTTTTTAGTTGAATGATTTAATACAATTATTGGATATTTCAGAATCATTAATAGATAACTTCTCTGTTATCTTGTTAACAGAGAAGTATGAACAATTTTATTATTTCCTGTTCTGTATTGTATACTGTATACCACAATAAACTTGAGCCCTTGATAATATGGGTTCCCAAAAGCATCATTATAACTATTACATTTATTCGGAAATAATAATATTCTATACTTACAAAGCTTTATAGCGAATTTAGCTGTCTAAACTTTCGTTTGACCAGAAAACACGGGAATTGCCACATAGCATCTCGCTCAAACCTTATAAATATGACCGAGATCCCGGGTATGACCACCCGAGATCGATTTTTTATATTTTTTTTTGTAACCAAATGATTCAATATTGACGCAGACCCTTCTTAAAAGTAGTTTGAGGGACCAGAAGGTTTTCAGCAGCAATAGCACACCTTCCCGGTTTCCAGATTGCTTTTAAAAGCTTTTTTAATGGGGTTGGTATATTTCTGATGAAATCGGACAACTGCCAGCTCCTAGAATATCAACTTGTAAACTGTCGTCTGACAGGTTGAAAAGTAGCTCAAAATTAGTTTCAAAAATAAACGAGATAGGAATCTGAAAGTTTGTAACAAATATTGCGATTGTTTAATAATTAATTCCGTAAATTTTTAGATGGCTAGTAAAAGCGAAGCAATTGTGTCAAACAGGATAACTTCTTACAATCAATAGCCTTTTGAAATCATCTGGCACCTTTATTGCAGAGTCCAAAAATAATACAAAAGGTTTGGAGCACCCTTGGAGGGCGGCACTCATGTTCATAAGTGTGGGCGGCGGGCTCAATATATTCATTCAAAAAAATTAGTTTCCGAAATCAAACTTTTGTCAAATTTTATCTTTCCCAGTTGATATTTCCATAAATTTATATATAAAAGAAAATATTTTCGCTGTGACAGATATTCATATCTCATTTTTACAGTTTATTTTTCGATCGCCAATTATTATTACCTATGAAATATAGCATTGCATTTACATATCTGCGTATATATATATACATATACATAAAGCAAGTATATTCTATAACTAATCAATGCATAACAAATCGGCAATGAATTGCAAGTTGTGCACAAATTCCAAGCAAACTTAATGTATCTATTTGAATTTCGCAATAAATAAAATTTCTTAACTACACGTGTTCGAAATTTGTTGTTATTGCTGTAGAAGACGTACATATGTATGCATGTGAGTGCAGTGATTGCAGAAGATTGTATTGGCAATTTATTGGTTATGGCCGAAATGTGTTATTCATATTTATTTGTTATGCAATTTTGTATTTTACTTTTCTGAAAGTCACAGCAAATTCAAGCTACGCACATAAATATATATCATTGGGATGTGTGTATGTACATATGTACAACATTTTGCCCGAAAAATGCTAAATTTTGCACGAGTCACTGTTATATACTGTAAATATGTATGTAGATGCATGAGCACACACCCTGCAAGGTAACACAACAACTTCGGCCAAAATTCTTCTTAAGCGATTTACTTGGAAAAATTACAAATTTTCAAACAGAAAATAATTGGTGTTGGTCATGCTTTCTCTCTCAATCTCTCTCAATCTCTCTTCTAATACTTTCTAATCTTCTTCTCTTCTGCTCTTTTTTTTGTTAAACTCATATCCCATTGCAAATATATTTGTTTCTTAGTAAGAAGCAGAGTTGCTTTTGAAGCAACTTTTTCTATTCAAAACATAATATTTTATCAAGTTTTGATTCGGAAAAAGTCCAAAAATTTTTGCAAGTAACAATCTGTACAACTTTGAAACAGATAAAATTGTAAATATTTGCTCGGTGTTTTCCTACAGCATACAAGTGAAAATGCGTACAAATTTGCATTTACGAAGGATAATAGGCTTCTGGCATCAATATATTACTGTTATAATATATTGCATTTCGCAACAACTTGTCTGTATAGCTGTACTGTGGGCGCCCAAAGCTGTAGCTCATATTCGTTACATACACACATATATTTTTATATGCATGCATAGCTTGCGCTTATGCGAGACCTTACAATTTATTTTATCGTAATTTTATTCATAAACAAGATTTTGAATATGTCGCTTTGCCGCCATCGCTATCGCCATCGCCTTGTCGTTGCGTTTTGTATTTTTTTGTTTTTTTGCTTCCTGCTGGAATATGAGTGGTATGTATGTACAGACATGAGAACATTAGAACATTAGAAATGTGATCTTAATAAATTTAATTTAATTTATTGTAATTTCGGAGCTTCTAATCACACTAATGAACATATATAACATCTAAGAACAACTTTATACTCGATTGTTAAAACTTAACGGATATAGATACATTGGTACCGGATAAACATATGTATGCTTACATTTATAGTATAAGCTCTTCTAGCCGGTTGCTTATTTTCTGCATCGACTGCAAAGTTTCACACCTTGGGCTCATATTGTTCGAATTATTAGTTGACTTAAATTATTCTTGCCGAATATTTTGTTGTCTGTTGCATTTCGCGTATTTGAAATCCATGAATAATAACTTATATAAATCATATATTATAAAAATAATATATCTAGTATAAAAAACGGCTGATTTAAGCTTAGAAAAAAGGTAATCGTTTCAGCTACCTTAGAAATTCTTATTCTCTCTGAGCCGAGTTTTCTCCTACGTTTCTAGCATTACAGCAATACAAGTGTTTACCTTGAGTTCGTGAATGGTCCGAAGATTGCTGGTGCTTTGTATATTTTGCTATTTTGTTTTTAAAAGCCCAGGGATCTTTGTTGCAAAAATTTTATATTTTCATTCGCACTATAATAAGAGGAGTGGTCTTTTTGAAACTAGTAACAAGCAAGACCTTTTTTATGCATTTGCGTGCAGGCAGAACGAGCCAATATCAACCGATTTCTATTTCCACAGATTGTGCTGTTTTATTTCAAAATATATAATCCAAAACGCCTACCCAAATAGTCAACTCTGGGCCATGGAATGGCATCTCAAGTGTCTCGAAAGCATTTTATATATCGCAAATACAACAATTTTCCTTTAAAACGTTCCAAGGCGTGTGAAATAAAACTATTTTCCAAGTAAAAACTCAGGATTTTGGAGCGTGATTTCGACGTGAAGCAAAGACGTGCTCAGAGTAGTGCTGAAAAGAACTTTTACGAACTTTTCTAATCAATTCATTCGATCAAATGCAGGGGTGCACCCTCTATATGAGCTTTTGTTAAAAAGAATAGCAATAGCTGAACAACGAGTTATACAAATCTGGCAGATAGTGCGAAATTTATATAAAATGTCTAACAAAGTTGACAAAAGAATTAAAAATTTTGAAATAAAACATCAAAATACATGAACATACATACATACAAGCTCGAATATTTACGACAAAACCGGCATCAGCAATATTGACTCTCAAAACGCTGCAAAATCCAAAATGCCAATGCTCTTAATTGACGCTTTATTTCTCTTTTGATTTCTAAAGAAACATATGTTTACTTGTAAAGCAAACTCGCAGCAATTTTTGGACCATATGTACGAATGGGTTGTGCTGTATTAGAGTAATCTGCAAGATGCTCCACAGTAATGCATAATGGACCAGTTCATGTCTCTACAACAGCACATTGCTATATGATCAGCTTTCGTGGTTTAAGGATCGTAATCACTATATATCAACTGATTTGTTAGGAAAGTGGAAGAATTTTATCTTCAGCAATTCAGTTTGCATTGAACATTGAACATAATCTGCAGTAATCTGGTACTGCATGGAGTAGTGATTTGGAAGTAGTAACGAAAGTTTTTGCCCGCAGTTATTCAATTCAGTACTCTGATGTCAAACCGGTTTAGAATGCATTGTCTAACCTTAGAACATCGCAATATTAATTGGACCAACTATTTTATAATACACGAATTTGGAGTAATCTATGACTCCCGACGACCCTATTCCATGCTTATATAGACTACTCGCCGTTTTTGCGGGACTGTTATAACCGAATACAAACATTTGTTTACCAATTGGCATGTATACAATCTGCCTGATTTTATTAATTATTTCAACAAATTGCGCATATAGTTTTTGCTATAAATTTTAAATACTTGAACACATGCATATCCATAGTATAGCTATGTAATGGCGTAAAAAAAAAACACCGATTTAGGGGAATACCTGTGAAATAAAAATTTTGGTCGAATTTTTTGTTTTTATACTTCAAAATATGTAAAATTTTATAAATACATATGTATGTACAATATATGTATGTGAGCTGCAACTACAAATATCGAAGCAATGTTCAGTCACACATATCAGTTTGTGTAATCTGCAGTGCTTAGCTAAAAGTTGGATTTATTGCGATGCTGAGATTGCAGTAAAATATGGATAGTACTCGTAGCATTCCCCACCTATACCCACCCTTTTTCATATGTAAGTATTGTAAATATCAATATTATTAATTTTTTGTGTGCGATGCTCATTTTTAGTTGAGCGAATGTGCTGTGCTAAAGCTGGTGAATCAATTTTGTTGCTCTTACTCTGTAAAATTATAATGATGGGATCGAATTAGGAAGATGATCGAGCTGATCTGTCTCTATTTACCTTTGACTATCCGGTATTTAATATTAAAAAGAAATAGTTTTCATTAAAAATCGACAAAAAATCATCACCATCACTTAATGGTTTCCCTTAAGGATTCGAAATATTTAAAATTACTCTCTGCGAACCTAAAGCAAAAGAGAATTCAAGTTCATGCAGCATACTATTCTTGATGAGTGAAAAGTACCGCAACTACAACGGAATTTTTCGATTTCCCATAGTTTCAAATTCCTTAGGACATTGGAGAAAGGCGATTCATATGCCATATAATCCATCAGCTGGAAACCTATCAATGTTATTGTTATTGTAAGTAATTTCGAAAATTATTTGTTAGTTTGGTGTATTTTATATTCACATAAGTAAAATTTTCAAAAATTTATTACTTCTATCAACTTTAAATATCTTTACCCATTTCATTAATTTCGACTTAACCTGGTTTTGAGATCGATCACGTCGCTTTGGAGAATTATGAAAAAAAAAGAGTTCGCAATATCTTCGACGGGTCTAAAAAAGTAAAAAATACCAAGCATTTGGAAATCTATAACCCTAGAAAAGTCTGAAAATTTAGTACTAACATAGCGCTATTGTTTCATAAAATTTCTTTTTTTTTTTTATTTAAAAAAATATTTTTTTTCTTAAATAAAGAAAGTCATAAACTGAGGTTGTTTTTTGACCTTTTTTTATTTATCGTTCATTTTGATAAATTATATTTTTAATACATTTTCACAATGGTATTGTAACGAAGACACTTTTTTTTATCATTGCAATAGCTTTGAGTATGTAATAACAAATAAAATGTCAATAATTATGCTTCTCTTGATATGAATAAATTACGCGAATTGCGAAAGAATGAACTTTCAATGTGTCAATGTGTGGAATTCTGTAATGAAAGCGAATTCGAGTCGACAAGTTAACCGCACGTTCATTCATGTAGTTTCGTCGCAACTACAATATATACACATATGCATTTACATACATCCTTGCAAAAACAACGAGGAAGAAACATTTCCTGCTTACTTTTGAAAGTCATTAAACAATGCAATCTGCCCCCATCTCCGAGCTCTCTCTGCGCACATTGCATCAACAAAAGAATTATGAATGAAATTACATATGTATGTATAAGCGTACAATTGAATCAATAATAACGGCATGAATATGAGTCCATAATTACTCGAATTTGCAAAAAAAAAATAAAAAAAAATTTTTTTTTTAATTGTTGAGGAGAAAAATGCCAATGACATGGTAGCGAATACACCTACATTCATATATTGTACATATGCAAATTAGTTGGATGGAAATAAAAAAAAAATAGGTGGCCACGAGTTAATAAGTGTATATTCAATGCACTGATCCGTAAATTGCATCGACGGACTTTTGAATTTTAATATTCATATTATATTCATTTTTAATGGTTCTGAAGGATTATATATTGGGGAATAGTGTCAGAGCCACTCTTGCGAACGCGAACTATTTTCAACTGAGTTTCCATTCGAAGTTCTCTCTCATTGCCAAAACAAGGAATCGAGTCCATACGTCTCCCATTATGCTCCCCTGGCCAAGGGAGCAGAGTAGCGAGTAAAGACAGCGCAAGAGACCGTCGTTCATATACTGGTAAATTTCAGCTAAATACTTGTATATTTCGGGGCAGCACTTCATTTGATAAAGTGAGAGTTCAGTTATCCGAATAAAAAGCCAACTGAGTAATTTACTCCAGAAAATTTTCACTTTCGAAAAAAAAGAAAAAATGGTCTTGGTAGTAATTAGAAGACAACTTGAATTCTAGAATGAATACAAGAAGAAAATGAATGGGTTGTTGGAGTTTAAAGTATAACGCATTTGGTATTATAATAAATCATAGGTTTTCACCATACCTTTCCTCATAGCGCCATGCAACTATTTCAAATCTTTACTCACCTTTTCATCATTACACAAATGATTGAGTTCGCCCCCATTTTGAGTGATTTTGATTTTCTTAATATTTTGCGTCGCGTTACTCGCCGCGTTAAATAACACTTTTCCTCTTCTCTTCCGCTAGTATTCGTACCTAATTCTTATTTGTGAGACTACTTTTGATTTCTGCAGCCGGAGCGTAATTTGCCACACTATTATTTCATGTAGAATTAGGCGTGTGCATGCAGTACGCAGTTGTTTACGTTTTCATTCAACCATAAAATATTTGCTTCAATTAGTCGGAGGTGAAAAATGTCTAATTGGACAACATAAAAGCAATTTAATGGCGAGCGTCTAATTAATGCTCATTTTAATCGTATAAAAATATCCATACAAATGTTGCGTATACCAATACATAGACAAACATTTTCATTTTGAAATTATTGTACAAGTAGATGGGTGTGTGTGTGTGTCTATAGTAAGATAATCTGTAGGAGCGCAGATAAAAGGCAATATGAAATATATTTACACTACATAAAACATTCCACTTGGCAGCAACTTAAACAGTAACTTGGTAGTTGTGACTCGTGCACTCACACGTGAGAAGTCAAGCGTGTGCGGTGGCAATAAGAAACGCACACTAACACAATTTGCAACACATTTATATTATATATGTGGAAGCTAGGCGATATGCCATTTATTTATTATATATTCAACGCTACTGGTGGCTAAATATGTATATATAATAACTAGATTATATTTAATTTCATTCATCTACATACATACATATGTACATATATATATATATGTATATATAAATGTGTATACATTTTAAGTTTTGCTGCGGATTATGCTGCAGGTGAGACAACCACTCGATTCCAGATTATATAGGAATGTCATTGCCCTTTCGAGTAGATTAGTAAGTTGCTGCTTTTACCTGCAAGAATACTGGCACTTAGAAACCAATACCCAGTAGGAAACAATAAAAATCGAGTGCTAATATCCTATATACATTGCTATATGTCGTTAGTAACACCGCTTACCAAAGTAGGCGCACTATGGAAATGTACACATACATATACTTACTAGTATCGAGTATAGTACTAGTGTTTTTTGCCCTAAATATGATTACACTCTATAACTGGGTTCTGGCTGCTTACTGGACAAAACTTCTTTATGCTAAATTTAGTCGAAAATAAAAGAATAATTTTCAAGTTAGCCTCAAAATCCAAGCAGGAACTTCGAATTCGAATTTGGGATTTAAAAAAAACGTTAATATTAATTACAGAATGAGATTTTTTTTTTTAACAGTGCGATACCATACTTTAAAAATCTGCCAGTATATTTTGAAGTATAAAATTTTGATTTCTTTCGAAGATCTGCAATCTGTAATATAAGTTTGTGCGAAAAATGTTCCACACGAGCAGAAAAAAAAATAATTTTGTTACATAATGTTATTAAACATTTTTTTTCTTGAACCTTGTATGAATATTGTCATGAGGAAAGAGCTTCAAAACACTTACTAAATACACATCTTTAAAAATAATTTTGTTTATTTACGGATACAATTTCTGTTCGGTAATTTATTTTAAAGAACCCTTAATACAAAGAGAGAATTTTGAAATTTCATTTTGCTTTTGTACCGTTAACATTATATCCGACATGCTATTCGCTGTGCATGTTCCGAGCATGTTCCAAATCCTTAGGTAATTCCAAGAAAATCTCAGTGTGTACTCCTAGCATATCCTCTTACATTAATCTGCTAGGCTCACTAAATAAAGACTTCATAAAGAGAAAAAATGGGAAATGATAGAACAATATGTACGCCAAGCTTATACTGTTTGCATATTTGTTCGACAACTGTACAGGTGGAGGTGAAGGTGGAGAGGACGGTATGACAGATTGCTGTGGCAGTTGTTACTAACAGCAATTGATGTTGCTTGCTAATAGGAGCATTCCTTAAATTGTATAATGCGCTCATTCATGTTGCTTCTCGGATATGGGGTATTCATTCATGAAATATTGTCGCCAAGCAACCAAAGCCGGGCCTCGTATTTTAACGACGCAGCGGATTTTTCATTCATACAAACAGATGAGAACATAAGCTCACACATACAGAGGGGACAGATAGTGCATTCACACTAATAGGCGGCAGAAAAATATGGACTAAGCTATAGTATAGACTATATATACTACTATATATATATATGTATGTATATAGCTGAAGATATGTATATATTTGTATATAGACATTGTGGTGTAGATTTATGAGTAGGTGCACGCGCTTACAAGTGCCGCTACGCGCTCAAGTGGCGACTGCCTCATCCGCCAGAGCGTCGCTGCTACCGACCGCACTTGCAGCATGTGCCACCCACACGAAAACAAGGAAAACATACATACATATACACTTGCGGCTGCCGCAGACACGACGCAAACAAACAGGCGGCGGCGCGCCGGTTGTATGCAACAATTTCCTTTGCGGCAATCTGCAGTGAGCGCTCATGGTTTTGCACGAGCACTACATTTACACTTAACTACATTGGATTGCGGATTGTGCCGGTGTACATGTATGTTTGTGTGTGTGTGGGTGTGTGTTCAGAATTTTTTGCAAAATGAGGGGAGTTTTGCCATCTGGCCGACTGCCGCAGGCAATGCTATATATTAACCCATTCATCAGTCACCCTTCGGCATGCACTTGCTGTCGCCACTGCACAGCATTTTTGCTCTCCATTTTTTTGCACTTTTCCTTTGTTCACTTGCTTGGCCCCTCACTACAACGAATTCCAAGAATCCGCCATTCATCGAGACATTCGTGGTACCCTTATACGCCTTCACTGGGTCTCTTGTTGTCTCCCTATTTTGCATTTTGTTTTGCTGCGGCAAGTAAAAGAAAACAAAAATGTGTAAATCTCTACCGTCTTTACTACGTTTCTGTTTGTTTTCAGTCATAAAAGCATATTTTTGACTTTAAATACTCTGCCCTTAACATCACCCTTGCCGCAGTCACCCACACCCACACCCACCGCAGCGGCAACCCCTTCTAGTATTTTGCATAAACAAACTTGTTTATGCTAAACGTTACGAGGGGATTTCGCCATATTTTTACCTCGCCCAGTTATGCTTTTTCTGACATTTCCCTTCATGTCAGCTCTTTAAATGCGTCGCCGGAAATTGTGGTCGACAAACTGTGGGCTTACAAATTCCCTCAAAACGGAACTGAATGCAGCGGAGCATGTCGTTGACGTGTAAGTTTCGATGTATATCGGTGTATATCGGTGTATATCTGTGTGTATTTAGATATTTTTGGCTCGGCTTAACGAATTCATACAGACGAATATTTTATTAAAGCGAGAATGTGCATGCCGTCAGCGAAATGTGTTCTGCAAAATGAAATGAGGTTAGGTTGAAGTGTCTATCTTAACTACGCTCACAATTACCATTAATCACCGTAAGTCATTGAAAAATCCAGTTAGTCATCTGATTTCTAAACCTAAATTATCTTTAGCATGGCATGTAAGTAAATCATACTATTAAATACCCGAACCTCCATGGCATGAAGTCGAATCTACTAAGCAAAATGTGATTACCGAGTCAAATTCTAAATAATATATATGCTAAAACGATATAGTAAGATTTAGAAACTTCTTTCGATCTCTGATATTGTCGGAAGTTTCCATATTACTCCAGAAATTCCATGAATCTCTAGTCATTTAGTCTCAATACCAACTTGGATCAGATTAAATGATAAGACTATTTGTAGTTGAAATTGGTCAGTTTATTTCTAGGAACAGCACTCATCTGTTGTATATAGTACTGAATGTAAGCTAACTTACTAGTAATCTCAATTCATGGTTATCAGTCCAAAATCGGTATTCAATAGTTGTTACAAAATATTGGGTAAGAATATCGAACCATTTCCGAATCATCAAATTTGTTATTTGAAAACAATTGGCAACCCCAAAAGTCGATACTTATTATTTCATTATACAGTCATATTATAAAAAAGAGTAATTATATCAAAATTCTTGACTATTCCAGACTTTTGTCGGAGAAAACTTTTAGCAGCCTGGAACTACGGCGCTAATTGTCGATGCCAAATTTTAATCTAGTCTATTTTTATTAGTTCAAGCTCTGGTTATTTTAGGCTAAATGTTATACTACAGGAGGGTATCAGAGAGATGGCCACTGCTTTCAAAAGATATACGTGTACTTGTACATCATATACATCCGCCCCTAAATATTCCAGATCTTTAGGGAACATCTTTAGGGCGCTTCTTTTTTATAGGACCTTTTTTTGATAGTATTAATTAGTTTAATTTTGTAACCCTCAAGCGACATTTTGACAACCTACTTCTCAGATTGTTTTATTTTAATCTTTGTATTTAGTTAGATTTCTGAACGTATGTTCTGAATCTGGTCTTCAACAAAAGTCGTCTTCTCTATACCTCCTCAAATCACAACTATTATCATAAGTGCTTAAATCTCTCCAGTGGAAAGTTCTCCTCTTTTCAGCAAGTTACTATTTTGCATAAGTGATTGTATGGCATTAAGGACTATATAACGGCTTAGATAATGGACTAGGAAAACATGACTTATCTACAATTTATGCAAATAAATCGCTAATTTGGAGCACGCGCACCCTTAGCTTTGGGTGTTTTAGCAAACGCAGATAACCCCAAAAGTTATGGCAAATTACGCTACTTCAATTTAGCAACGCAACAACACTCAAGGGGATGGTGCGAACATGTAAATATGTATGATCAAATACTGTTCTGCAAAGAATTGTGGGTGGAAGAGATCTCATCTGCATTCATTTGCATTGTATTAAGAATTTCTCAGTTTTTTTTTTATTTTTATTTCTCGCATTTAATAAAATTCGAACAACAAAGAACAAACCGTCATAATAGTCGGGTTTATGTATGTATGTGTGGGTGTGTGCATGACGAGCTGTGACGAGCCGAACAATATGCTATATGGGACAATGCATAATTTGACAGGCGCAGTCAATAGAACGCGGTGAAATCAAACGTCTTTTCCTTGTTCGAACAATGTTCGTTCCCATTTCAATTTCTTGGGGTCTTTAACGTTGCTGTCTGTTACATCCGCAATTTAGCATTTTTCCTCTCCTGTGGGGGGTTTGCTTGTAACATGACATGGCGGTTTATACAAAACGATTGTAAATAAGCGATTCCTGGCCTGTGATATGAATCAACATTGAATCCACTTTGTATACTTATGAGAAAAACGCTGACACTGTCGACGAAGCTAATACTTTGGTAAACAATTGGAGGAAACTAAATAAAATATCAGCAGAAATATATGTTAAATATACTACACCAATATTAGCTGAGAATCATCTTGCGACATAAGCGCCTTCCTGTTGGGGAAGAGAAGAATTTGAGAAAAATTTTTGCGTTTTGTCTATTCGGTTATCAAGTGAGAGGGTCCAAGCGCGGATAGGATTCTTTGTATGCACCACCAAAAACAAAGAAACTCCACTTTAGAGACCTAAACAAACACAGACCAAGCAATCGCTATAATCAACATTAGCCCAACGAAACTTTACTAAACTAGATAAGCACTTTCAGGTTGTCGAAAGCGATACCAACTCCTCATCGTCGGCCACCATTCAAGAGAGACTGCACATAGAAATTAAATAAAGTTTCAGCGCTGGTATTGCCGACAGAGATCATGGGGTCCCAATTGGGCAGTAACCTCGTTGTGAAGCCAAAAGTTCGTATGAATGGATCAAGGCTCATTTATCGGTAAAGAAAATCTGTTGAGGAGGCTAATATCGACGCCAGCCAATTCCCCTAAAGCTGTTTCCATCTCGCTCTCTTCCAGACTCGCTCTCTTCCAGGCTCTCTAAAGACAGCGTACGGTTAAAATATATAGTACACGTTCATTCCTCGAAATCGCTTAGAGCATGTCAATGCCAAAGATAGAACAAGGAATGAATTTATCGGTATTTAAATGAAGCTAATACCAGCTAAATCTATTCTCAAAATCTCTCGATCTGTAATTTGACTACCACTTGAAAGGCTTCGAGAAAGATTTCGGAAGAACCTTAGAAAGTTCTTCTTGAACTGTAGAAAGCGTGGGCTATAAATTTCGCTTCGGTCATAAGGTCGTCCGCGAAAACAGCGCAGATAAGCAAGATGTACCAGAAAGTGGACATTAAATTGTTAAGTACCTATGAAGAAGAAGAAGGGAGTTTAAGTAAAATACAGTTAAAAAGACGGTGTTATTCTACACATCCGTTGAGCGCTGAGTGTAATGGAGAGTACGGGAAACTTTAGCTAGAGAGTCAAAGCCAGCCAATACAAAGACGCCGTTGCCCAATCAAGAGTGCAGGGCAGCTCGTGTTTTCTTATTGCAGCGCGTTAAAATTTTGGTTCCTGAGTTCATCTGACATATTAAAAAACTAAAGTCAGACTAAAGAGGACGAGCCACAACAGTTTGCAGCTTGCGGATTACAGCATTAGTTGCTTTTTTTTTGGCTGCGTCTTTTTCTAAGAGAGCACATGGCTCCTTGTTGTATGTGTTATTTTTGTGTTTCTTACGTAATAATATGTAAGGACTACTACGTCCACTCCCCTGCAATCAGTGATGATTCACTTTCCACCCACTTGTTTCGAGGCATAAAGGCATCGAAACAGAGAGCCTTTTATACCTTACCACCGGCGCTTTGTCAGCCCATTTTAACCACTCTAACTCTTTGCTTCATTGACTTGTTAGCATTTAACCCTACTTTGCGGCTGTATACTTTTTTATTATTTCATGTCTGTGTTCCTTGGGGATTTTTTTTATATAATGTGTCATTGTTGTCTTTACAAAGCCGCATTGAACGGGGTCGGGACAATGAGTCCGTAAGTATTTGCACACATACTTCTCCACCTATTATTTCCTATACAATACAGGTACATACATATATATATATATATATAGAAATACAAGTGCTTTTCGCAGACTTCCTTATTTATTTGTGTAAAAGTGGGTGTATAAATATTCTACAAAGGGAAAGAATAAATAAATATGTTCATGCGTTTATTTCACATGAAAATAGCATATATGTATATATATACATGTATGCATATCCTTACGTAAATGGCAAACCTTAAGCCTCGATATTGCGCCCACTTGGATTTTCTTACGTGTACCTTATTTCAAATGTGTCACTTAGGTGCATATGTATTGTTCTCGAACGTGACTCATTTTATTTCGCCAGAACTCGATTATCATTGTAAAAAATGGATAATAATGAATATTCAATTGTAATGGGTGTTTAGAAAGTAAGTGCGTACGCAAAAATGTGCCGACCAGAAAATGTAAATTTTGCTTATGTGGAGTAAAGGATTAGGTCAATAAATTACTCGGAATTGTTTCGAAAATATTCTTCCAATTCAGTTGAAGAATGTATTAATCTTCTTCCATGGCTCTTTAAACGGAAATTTTGATCCTAAAACAACCTTCAAGGATTAAAAAATCAAAACTTTTTATTGGCTTAAATAACACTTTAGGGTCCTAAACACTTTATTCAATTGATAAACTAATAAAAAAATTTTATTTTATTAATTTTCAATTCGCTGTAGTGTTGAAGCGTTCGGGTTAGTCAGTCTCAGCACGTAAAATTTTGGAAGCGTTTTTCTCGAAAACCATTTTTCAAATCGAGCGACTGCAGTTTTCGGAGATAGGCGCTCGTAACCACACGAAGTTTTAACTGTAGCTTCACGGTAATATCGTCTTCTAAACGGCGTACAATTTTTTTCTTATTTTGCTACTTTTTTTTTGTAAAACATTTGATGCTAAAATTTTGGTAAAAAATATACCTTTTTTTAAAGACCGCTATTTTGCGAAATATTGAAGCAAAGCTACAAACATATATGCTTTACTAGCAAATCTTATGCAGATTAAGATCCTGTTCTTTTATTTCAGATGGCACGGCTCCATGGAATTAACGCATTTGTAGTTAAGTACTACGAGAAGTTATACCGTTTTACAGTTATTATGTTTGTATGTATATTCCCACTTTGTCTTCTAAAACAACTAATCTGCTATATTTCCATTGTAGGACCGCAAATACCACCATTTAAGTTGAACAACTTTTATTTGCTCCATTTCCATCAAATCTCAATTCATTCACATTTCTGTCTGTCTGTTGTGCAGTTCCAACTCTCTGCAAAGACGCACAGCACAAGCGACATTTCCGACAAAAAACAGAGACCTATACTATTGACCTGCTGCACTGTAACGCGCTACAGGGAGCTGTGCGGATTGGGACTTGGCAAATCAAAAGCAGAAGAGGACACGTTTCATACTGTAATACAACATAATCACCGAGCGAAATGAAATCAGCCGAAAAGTATGGGCACTGCCATCAAGATGGGTCGCTGACTGAGGTTGAGCGCTGTCGCGCGAAGACGACTAAGCGAGTGAGTCAGAGCAGAGGGAGGCAGAGAAAGAAAGAAAGCCGTCGTCAAGGGGTATGTCGGGGCGAAAATGGCGTTGCAGTAAACCGACGGTTTCTACTCCTTGTTTTATGTCACACGAACGTCATCAAGGCGCACAAAGAACGCGCGAATGGGGTTGCTCACACGCGCTGTAACATCCACTAAATACCGCGCATAGCTTTACGCGCTTGATTTACCATCATTAGGCAGTCAGTCGCAGTGGCAAAGCGAAGCCATAGCAAAGAAGCGACAGCAAAGGCAAGAAAGTATGCACAAGGGAAGACATGCGAACAATGCCAGTAATGCCAATTGCCATTTTAAATTGGCGACAATTGTAGTTGCCTTGCCCTCACTCTGTCCCACCTGGTGGAGAACGTGCGTATGACATCGAATGGAATCGAAATGGAAATGGAAATGGCAAAGTGTATAAAGCAGGTAGTATAATATGAGTGATGCTAAAAAAAAATGACGCTGCATGAATACACACACACACACACACACACACACACACATAGATATTTGATATTTGTCTAACTGAAAGACAGCACAGCAACAACAACAACCTTGTGGAAATACCACATGCTGCAAAAGAAATTGGCCCTTTGCTAAGCAACAGGAAATACAGCAGCTTTGAAGGAGCGTAGCTGCGTGCTCACCGCCTGCGGAGGCATTTTAATTGGCAACACAATCCCGTTCCATATTGTCTGACTTACTTACGAGTTGGCATGTATTCATCCTGTTGCACGTCTATTCGTGCATATTCTACGCATTTAATGCAAACAGGTGAATGCGAAGTAGCCTTGTGTGCACCGTCTCACTTTCTGTGCAGTAGTATTGTTAAGGAGAAAATAATGTGTGCGACTGAAAAGTGGTCGCTGGGAAAAACCAAAGTTTTCCCTACAGCTTTCAGCGAGCAAAAAGTGAAAAGAGAATCGCTTCGGAAAAGAGAAAGAGAAAGAATTAAGTTACTTTAAGTGTATAGGGATTTGTGTATAGTATTCGGGCTTACAGCTGTTGTGAATGCACTGATTGGAACAAGGTACAACAGGTCGTACACGTAATTATTTCAAAATTTTAATAATTTCATGGAAATAAATCTAATCTGTACTAAAATTAGTACCCAAATCTCAACATGTTTCAGGAATTATTTCGAAATTTGACCTTCTAATTTTTTGAAAGCTAATTTTAAACTTTTGATTATTTGTGACAACAACTGACATGATTATTAGAAATTTTAGGTCCTTTGCTCCACTATGCCTATGTATGAAATGCCGATATAGTACCCGCAAAACAACAGTTAAGTGAAAAGTCAAGTCAAGCGCAAACGAAACTTAGCTGCTTCCAGAAAGTTTTAAGGCTGTAAATATATCGGCAAGGCTTCATTCCTCTGTCAGATATAAGTCTTTATCAGCAGCATGAAAATATCTAAATTTATGTTTTATTTTTGTCTAATTTCTTAGGTTTTATAACCCTTATTAACAAAAGGATGATTACTGAGATAAATGAGACTCAGAGAATTCATAAACCGTTACAACGTATCGAATGTTCATACCTCATTCAATCGGCACAATTTGAATGAAAATCTTTTTCGATATCTTTCGTGTTGTTTTAATTGTCCAATGTAGAGCTGATGGGATTCTACTGCTATTCACTAACAAACTTGAGTTTGTATCAATGCGGAGGAAAAGTCTTCAGCACTACCAATTGTTTTCAGAAAATCAATTGTACGGAGGTTGCGTGAGGTTGTGATCGAACTTTGCTCATTTTTTCTATCTTTAATAATCTGTCTTTAACAAAGGCAGAGATTTGAATTAATGGCCGACACCGAGTTTGAAAAGACCTTTTACATTTAGAGTTTTTGATCGAGGATTTGTCTTATTTAATTAGCTATATGTTTACAGAAAGGAAGCGCCCAAATATTACTTCGTGAATGAACCAGAATTAAAAGAACCGAATAGTTTTGGAAGGTGTGTGAAAAGCTGATTTTTGACGTTTTTTGCCAAATCGCAACGAATAAATTCGCTGTTACGCAAGCACTATGATCGTGAAGGCGCACATGAACTACCATGATAATTATTACTATTTAAAAAACTGTATTTTATTGTGAATATATTTGAAGAGTGAAATAAGAGTGAAATAAGAAAAGTTCTAGAAGTAGCCATTCGAAACATGAACTTAACCTACTTTCAAACGCTTCAATGCAATACAAGCAACAAGTTAGAAGAAATTCTTTTCCCACTAATCTTCGACTTAAAAACGAACCTTTCAATCGGGACCTTCATCCGATGATGGAACGCTATTAGGACCACACGAGTGCCCAAGACATTGCCGGCGACTGTTAGGACATTTAGAATACCATTTTTGCATCAAGTCCTCCGAAAGCGTTTTCTATGAAATGCATTTATTTTCAATATAAAATTTTTGGCAGCAGAACAAAGGGATTACAGCATAATTTTCTTAACATTTTCTGCGCAGTTTCTTCTATAAATGAAACTTCTTGTATTGCAATATGGATTGAAAATTCCAATAACCTTATCTTTCTCATATCAACCTTCATGAATAAAAAATGAACAAAAATTGTTGAGTTTTAATTAAAAATCTGGCATCATGCTTTAGTACTATTCTTAAATGACTGGCAGCACTAACTGCGAAACTTTATAAGAGCATCGAAATATTTAAAAAAAAAAAATAATTATAATTCTTTGAACATCTGAGCAACATACTTCTCAAAATTAAGAGTTGCAAATGTAATTGCCGTTATTTATTTCCAAATTTATTCCTTCATTCCCGCTAACATTTATGGCTCACACAATGCGGAAGAAACTCGCGTAGCTGGTTCGCCGAAATCACTGCTCCTTTCTGCTCACGTACGGCAGACACTTTCTGCCAGCTGTCAATTGCTCAATGACAATTGCGATGAGCAACAAATGTTGCATGCTAAATACAGTAGACAACTAAATACAGCTGCAGCAATGCGAGGAATGTATTAATATTTTATAAATATCTGTGTGTGCGGCGCAGCGACTAGGCAAGTGCGTGCCACCACCACCATTGCCACCATCGTCACCATCGCCACCATTGCCACCATTGCTTACTTATGCCACATAACAATCAGTTGACACATTCGTTTTTGTATGCAATTAATGTTCGCGTGGCATGCAGAGGACACGGTGGCATGCGGAAAATACGAGAGTGAAAGAAGATGTGAACTGGGCAAAAAATTATGCCGCTGTTTAATTAGGCACTGTGTACTTGCAACATTTTGTAAGAGCAAGCTCGTACTCAGATGAACTGACAATGTGTTAGTGAAAATTATGCAACAATAAGCCGATGTGTGGCAGTGTTATTGCAGCATTACTAACTGCCACAATTGATTATGAAGCCCATTACTTACATACACACACACCTACATGCAACTCATAACGCTAAGTGGCAACAGCAATGTGGTCCACTGATTATATACGAGTCCAGTATATGCAACATGGAGTTCAGCAGCAACTCCTCCCCTTCTAATTTGCTGCTCTTGTTCCACAATTGTCTGGTCTAACCGCTTGTTGCGCATATTCTTTGCTGCAACAGGTGCATTCTTGCAGCAGCTGCCACAGCACAGTGCAGATTGTGCAAGTGTAAGTTGCAGTTGCGCAACTAATTTGACACGCAATCAAATCGGGTGGTGGCAAGTGGTGTAGCTTGTAGATGGCTGCTACAAATACTTGCAACATTTCGCACTTTACTTGCCACAAGCTTTGACACTGACTCAGTGTTTACGCGCCACAGCTTAAATACTTTGTTGGCTAAGGTACTTCATAAAGTGGCATACCTGCCACACGCTAGTAAATCACATGTTGCATGAGCGGCTGCCTACTTGCGAATTTATTTCAGGTATGAAAATAGTAAACAAAAAAAAAAACGCATTTTTCTGTTAAATGCATTTGAGTGACATTTCAATTAGCTCGCGTATTTCATACTTACAAAGTGTCATATTGCGCATGTGGCACGGCATGTGGCAAGTATCGTATGCACAGATGTGTGCACTCTAAAACACTGCTCGCTTTCGAACTTTTTAGTTGAGCTCATTTTATCAAGTGCATCGGCTGATAAGCTCAAAATTATGAAATGATTACAACAAAAACAATATAGAGCCTCTGCAATAAAATACAATAAAAACAACAGATTTATGTGTGTGCTATATATATATACTCAACTCTTTCTTGCAGAAGCTATCTCACAACTAATACAACTTCGCACTGTGTTGCATACACTTCGAAGGATCATGGCTTGCCGCACAGCAGCCGCAGACGTTATAATGGACCCGCTGGCAAAAACGGACTTGCAACACAACCAAATAAGAAATCAGATTGATTAATCTGCCGGTAAATGAACAAATGGGAGTGATGCCACAACAACTGCAACAATCATATACAAATGCCTGGCAAAAAGCATGATGCATGTACGAATATATCAAAGAAAACAGCTGCTTGCAACATAGCGAATATGCAACAAGCATTTGCAGTAGTTGCAGTGCGCTCATATGCAGAGCTTATGCCAAAAAAAAAAAACAATCTACAACATGCCTTGTTGTTGTTGTTGTTGTCGCTGCACTGAAGCATCGCCTGCTAAACGCATATTCCGCACTGTGCAAGCATGCAACCGCCAACGAAATGGCGCGAAAAGCACCTGGCACAGAAATATGTCTGCAAACAAAGCCTAAGTTGCACCCTCAGATGGCACAATGGCACAATGGCACGACGAGTTGCCACCTATATGAAAATCTCAGCATGTTGTTTGCCTCACAAATCGAAACTGAAGGTTGCGGTCGGCGTGGGGCGCCGTTGCTGGGTGCGACTCGATTACGACTCGACGGCTCGCTGAGATAAAATAAAATTTAAAAAATTCCGTTATCCAGCGCCAGATATGAAAATTTACTTTCTAAGGACTCCTTCAGCCGTTCGGAGGCGACTAATAATTTAAAAGCAGTCCCTTCGCCACATACTCGTACGAAAATCATTTATGGGAACATATGCATAGACACTTATAAAATATGAGTATTTATAATATGCGCGAACTTCTTGCTACACTTGCCGTTGGTCCAACTCATTAGATTTTGGTCAGCCACCTGTGCGCGGAGAACCCTGGGAGCCCTCACATACACAACATTGCCATATGCATATGTGTTTTAAATATATATATATATATTATATAATGTATTTGAGACCATTCCGTTGTGTTGGCTATCATAGCATTGGTCCAAAAAATCAAAGAACCAGCTTGGACGGCATTGCGTGCGCGGCGCCTTAGCCATGCTGTAAAAATAGTATTTGCAGTCCGAGCGACCAGCAGTACGAGCGGATATCAGCATTGTCCAGCTGCATGAAAATAATATTGTGAAAAGCCGCCAAGTGGAGCATAAAAGCCATGTGAGTGATGCTGTTGTTGCAAGTTGCCTAGCGGCGCTTCGGCGTCAGTTGAGATCAGACCTCAGACTACCAGAGTGGCTGATTAACCCTTTAGTGCGTGGTTACATGGCGCAAAAAGGTTAGCAAAAACATGGTTTTCAATCAAATGCATACATTATAGTATATTGCTAAAAATTCAATATTCTATGAAGCGAAGAAACTTCAAAACACTAAAAGAGTTTCAAAAATGTTTCACGCTTCAGAGTCAAAGTTGTCAACAAGTAAAAATATGATCGATCTATACGACAAAAATTCAACCCAATCTAGATTATTATCGCTGGCAAAATTTGCCATATTCGGGTCCATCAATAATACGCTGAGAAGTTCTCGCGAACTCGACGAGGGTTCTCCTGATTCTAGTGATGGTGATTTACAAGCTTTCAAGTTAATCAAAATTTTTTCTGTACTGTCGAAATTTGATTTATATAAAAATAAAGTCACCAAATCTACCAAAGAATCTATCCTGCACCAACTAACTGTTTCTTGAATTTTGTTGCATACTATTTCCAGTTAAGATAAAAGCAAAAGTACAAAGATACATCTTACCGATATCAACGATTTTTTATGCATAATTTGTCAAACGCACCACTTGCCCATCCCATCTAAGGGTTAATCACTTTGGGTAAAAACAAGGCAGATTCGATCCAATGAAGCAGACAACGCGTTGCGAAGTTAAGAAGGAATAAGTCAAGTCGGAATACAGGTTGCGGACGCGATGAGGTCGCGAAATGCAAGTGGTGATTAACAGACACTAAGCGTGCAGCGTATTTTTAGTATGCAATCAGTGCAAAAAGAGCACTTCTCAAAATAAAACCGAACCAACAGCTAAAGATAAAAAAACAAAAAAAAAATCGAAAATCAGCAAAGCTGAAAGGAATAAGGAAGAGATCTGTGGAGTAATATTGGCACGACGATTACGCAGGTAGTGGCGCAAGCGCAAGCGCAAACGCAAACGCGAACGCAAAAGCAAACGTAAACAAGTCATAAAAGTTGGCCAAAAGGAATAGTAGGTAAGGCATGCGAGTAAGTACTCTAGAAGGCAAGTAGCAAACCGACCACCTGGCCGGCTATAGCCAATCAGAGCAAAGCAGAACAAATTATAACTCAAATCTTTTTTTTTTTACCAACACTTGATGGCACACCATTGCTGCCGCACTATTGATTACGACCGCCAATCGGTCCATTGGTCCATCGGTCCATCGGTCCATCGTTGCGTATGTTGCAAGTTGCAACAATCCAACAATGCAACAATGCAACAGTACATACATATGTGAATGTGGCAATGGGTGTTTTTTTGCGAGCGCCAATTTTATGCGTTAGCCCACATTAATATTCCATATTTATGAGCGCAACTGTAGTCGGGCGCATAGGTTTTTGTATCGGCAATATTGCCACCGTTGCCACGTCTGTTTTTGCGGTGCGGTAATTGTCAAATTGAATAAAATTTATGAAAGCAGCATAAACGCATCCACATGTGTGAGGGGCATCATTATCGCAGAGTGGCAGCAAATGGTTGCGACTGTGAGTGTCTACGATTGTTATGAGTTGGCGTTGTTGTCGTTGTCGATTTTATAGAATATATGTTGGTTGAGAGGAAAGAAGCGCTGAAGGTGGAAATATTTAATGGCATTAGTGGAAGAATTTAGTGTTGCAAAAAGATTGAATGGCAGCTGCGATATTAAAATTTCTTCTACACAGGATTTCTGCTGCGGTCCAAGTGGTATGGACTGTGTGGTAATATGTTCCTACAAGAAATATATATACTTAAATGTGTGTATGTTCGAATGGTGGTTTCGTATTAGGCAAGCTATTATTAGTATTAGTTAGGCGATATCGCGAAAAGAATATATGAAATAGAGCAATTTTAAATACTTAAACGAAGCCGCGTCTGATTTCCTGTAGGACAGTACAGTTAGCCGCCACTTAAGTTGTGTAAATTCCCAGTTAACTGGTAGAATTCATAATGAAACTGTTTGCATATTGAGAATATATATATATATATATATATATATATCTATACCTATATATCAATAAATGAAGCTAATATCCGATACTATATGGTAATGACCTTCCTAATAGAGATTACGGTGTTTTCAAACAAGTCGGGGACGTTAAAATTTAAATTAAGCATAAATATATCCTAGATTTATCCATCACAAAACATAAAATATCACAAACTTCTTGTTTAAGCTGCAATGAACTCTGTCAAGATTTCCTGAGATAAGTTTTTAGAACAATGAATGAACCAGCAAGATATCGGCTGTGCTGGAACCGCTCGTTGTTGCAAGCACAGTTCATTAGTTCGATTTTACTGGTCTAAGCTAGGATCTTTCTAGTTCACAGATAAGCTAGAGTTTTTTCAAATCAATCAATCAAACCAATCTTCATTCAAGGTTATATTACAATAAAATAATGGATTACGATTAGATTTGTGGTTTTTAACCTTCTTAATCTTTTTTGGGGTTCAAGGTCTGAAAATGAAGGCTGCGAAAACTGCTAACGGTGAAATTGCGCAGCACTCATCTTAAAGATAGTTAGATAATTCCATATTTTCCACTCCAACGATTCCGTAATATTCTTAAACTAAGAACTTGGGAAATTAGTGGCTTATAGATCAATTCCAAAACTTTCGAATAAAGGAATGACAGAGACGTATTCGAATTGACCTTTTCATACAACAAAATATTAAATTTCTCTTTGATTATAATTTACTTATATCGAGGTAACTAATGTAAATGGCACCACATCTTCTTAGAAGAAATGCAATATTGATGCGTTAGAGATCTTTTCATGTTAACCCATAAAACTCTGTAGAGTTTATATTGCACATATATGATAGGCGATCTCAAAAACTTCCCTCACTATCTTTCAACTTTTTTGCTTTGGATTGAACTTTAGAGGAGCCAACTGATATCAAGTGGACTCGTTATAGAACATGCAGGCTAACATAGATGTTCCTGGGTTTGAATCTACCCAAAAGATATTGTTGAAAGGGTTACAGTTATCAGCCTTTCGGGAAGGGCTCAAAACTCCAGGCAGCTTCAATCGTTTTTCTGTTTACGGCACAAGATTATTCGCAGGCTTAGCGTCACCAAGTGTCCATAGAAAAGTCCGTTTCTGTATTTTCGAAACTGAACGAAAGCCAAATGAATTAAGAGGCGGAAAAATGTAATTTTATACACGATATTCTGGGTTTTAAAAAAAATTTAATTAGCACTCCCGGAAGAGTTATGAAATTAAGTGATAAAAAGTTTGATAAGAGGCGTTAAGACACCAGTAGACTTAGCAGAAGGCAGACACCTCTTTCGGATCGATATAGCAGCAAGTATGTTTTCTTCTTCTTCTCAGTATTATCTAGAAACACACAATCTGCAGTAGAAGATATAAGAAATCGATGCTCTTCGAGTAAATTCAACATTTACGATTTCACTCGCTTGTTATCACCAACACTCATTTCATCATTTATGCCGCCGGCGATATTGTCAGTTTTATTTTTTTTTTGTCCTGCATCAAGCACCGTTCGAATAAGTCACAAGTCAAGCTTGACTTCAGTTAACCTTTGCGCAGTCACTTAGTTTCCAACACTTTGTTATTGTTGTTGTTATAATCATCGTTTTCGTCTGTTGCTCATTGTTCCTTTGAATTTTGGCGCAATATATGAAAGTGGCAGAGAGTAGACAAAGTAGACGCAGCAAAGCAACACAGTTGGCTGCAGGCAACAGCACAGCAATGACACGAAAGCAACCGCAGAACAACAGTAACAACAACGAGAACGACAACGACAACGACAACTGAGTAAGTAAAGGCAACCCACTGCCGGCTGCTGCTTGCCACAGCGTTGCAACTTTCGTAGAATCACTTAACGCTCGATTACATTGAGTGGGGGCCAACGACGATGACGACGATGACGACGAGAATGATGTGAGCAAGACAACAACAATAAAGTTGGTGGCAAGAATTGATGCTGCAACGCATTCTTGTTGTTTCTGTTGTTGTTGTTGTTGTTGTTGTTGTTGTTGTTGTTGTTTTCTAGCATCATTGCCGCACTGACAGTGTATTTTACTGTAGTTATCATTTGTTGTTTTTGTAGTTATCATATTTTTTGCGATTAGTGTTTCTGTTGATTGTTGTTGTTTGCATCAACTCTATATATTTATATGTGTGTGTGCGTGTGTGTGTGCGCAACTGCTGTGTAATTAGAGTCTGGTCGCCGATCGATGATGACGTTGCTGACACACGTTGATTGCTGTTGACTGTTGTGATATAAGTTGCCGTCGCCGTCGGAATCATCGCCAACGCCGCCACCGCCGCCGCTACCGATTGCTGACGCTTCGCTTTTGATGCGTTCAACATTATCGTTTCGGTTGTTGTTGGTGTTTCGTTTTTTTTTTGTTATTGTTGTTTCTTCGGTTTTTATTTTGTAACTGACTTTTCGCTGGTTGTTTTTATGCTTAAGTGTTTATGTTGAAGCTTGTCATGGTTGTTGTTGTAAATTATTGTTACTTTTGCTGCAGCTATGACAACAATTTTGTTTTTTTACGAGCGTTTGCCACTTCAGGTAGCTCATGCAGTCAGCAAAGCGAATAAAGCCTGCTGTCCACAATGGCAAAGGGTTCCGCATCCAATGCTTATGCGATTTGTTGTTGTCGTTTTCCAATTTTGCATATTCATACCAATTTGTTAGCGTTTTTGCTGCAGAAAATAAAAATTTTTGTGCGCAATGATCATTTACTTTTTTGTTTTTTTTTTTTTTTGTAATTTCGACTTTTTCATGACATCTCGAGCCTTTCGGTTAATTTTCATGGCTCGATTGACGGAGGGGTTAATTTCATTCGACGGCGCCGTTGTTGCTGTTGTTGCTGTTGTTGCCTCTGTGATTTAGTGTATTTTCACACCTCAGAAATTAATCTTATGATGCATTTTGCACTTTTTTTTGCATAAAAATAATTATATTTAACGCCTTATTTTTGTTAAAATTTTTCACCTTTTAATAAAGTTTTTATTTTACATAGGAACAACCATTTTTTTAATAACGAAGGTGGTAAAGGTGTACTCCATATTTATTTAATGATCCGGAACACAAATGGTATTTATTTAAATCACCACCGAATGTCTGATCTCGACTTTTTGTCTTTAGTCTTTTCCTTATGCTCTCCCACTTGGCAACTCGATCTAAACGATCTCAGCTGAGAACGCAGCACTGCAGTGATAGATTTAGATGGAATACAGCAGCTGCTTCGTGAGCCTCATATGTTGACAAATTCGGGGGATAGGTATGAGAATAAGAAAAGAGAAAGTCGTCACTATCGATGGACCTATCTTCGGTCAACGCTAATCGGATGTTCCTACACACACTATAGGTTGTTTTCTACTGCTAAGAAATTTTATTTACTTGATAGTAAATATAGCCTGGGTTCTTTAAAGCTTGGCTATGACATCATGTCCGTAATGGTATTGCATCTTGGTCTAGCAGTTATCTGCTGATCAGCCAAGTCAAACACAACACTAACTTCGCTGGAGTAAGAAGATATTCAGAGAGATAAGGGAAGGAAAAGGGAAGAAGAAAAAGGAAAGAAAAGGAAAAAAGAAGAAATAAACAAATACTTTGAAAAATTATAAAAGTCTAAAAAATAATTAATAAATAAAATATAAATAATAATAATTAATCTTAAAATTAAGAAGTAAACATAGAATAAGCGCCTGAAGCAGTTCCCATGTTACATTAAAAGCCCGAGTACCGAATTCTTTTAAATATACAGAAGCATATTTGGTAGAAGCGACAATTTTTGCAATATCTAAGAGGACTACTAAGAGACTTTTACACATGAAAGGTTCAAGAATGACGTTGTGACTTGTGTGTTTTAGTGGAGACGAATACCGTGATTCCTTACCATAACATATAGTATACCGAACTTGTATTCGGCTTGGAAGCCTAGACTAGAAGGAGATACTCTAATGTATCCTAATAGCCGCAAAAGTAGAATGAGACCTCATCTGATTACCAATAATTAAATTAAATAAGATAATATTTAACGCTTATAATTAATACTAAGTATTAATAGCATACTGTCTCGAAAATTCAACAAAAGTGTATTCACTAATGAGAAACTTAGGTAAAAAGTACAAAATTTAACAAAACAAATAATTAAGAAAGTAAGTTATGTTTATCTGCATAACAAATTAATGAATTAACAGTTAATGGAACACATCGTGCCGCCGCTAAAAACAGCAGAAACCTTTTTAAAATAGATTTATAACCAAAAACCTACAAAAGAAAGGCTCCAAACCTCCAAGCAACAAGCCAAGCTAGGGCAAAACAAACGAAATGTCAATCAAAATTACAAAACACGGTATAAAAAACAAGAGCGACCACATTAAGGAAATCGACAAGTGAATCCGAGCGCGCCAGTCGCAACAAGATTGAGCGCCAAAGCAAATGAGATAAGCTTGTAGGTGACATAAAGTCATTTTTCGTTTGCTTAAATGACAATAAAGACAAATTTTCGGGTATCGAAACTACTAAATTACACATTTAATAGTGGAAATGTGAATGTAAATTAAAAGTAATAACAATAAAAGCAAAAACAAAAGCTTGACGGCTCGATGCAAGGTCTAGTCAAAGGCTACCAAAGTTACGCATGCGACACGGATCGGGTATTATGATTTGGATAACAGCAAAAAAAGTTTAAGAAATATGCATAATTACAACAACAAAATGTGTATGAATGTGTGTGTAGAAAAGCATAACTTGAGTTGACAAAAAAGGCGTAGTGGAGCATAGAGTGGACGGCGCAACAAGCCACACGCGTTGCCAGAGGAACAACGGTAGTCGGTGGTCAAAGACGTGGCTCTGGTTAGGTATGAGGGAATATGCGGACAAATATAATGCATATATATTTATGTTGGTATGTATGAGGGCATGTGACTGCAACCCAAGCAAAGCCGAACGGGCGAGCCGAACGAGGCATGCACATTTAAATTTTTCGGGTTGAAGTAGCTGACATGCAGAATTGATACGTAAATCTATATATGGATTTATATATATATATATATCATACCATATATAAATATATGCATACGTACATAAAACATAAAACAAACAACATAAAAACGAAGAGTGATGGGAATGAATGCTCCTCTACTCAAACCCGAGGACGACGAGAACTCAGTTAGATATATCCAAATTAACATAACCTAAAAAGAAGCGTCACAGAACAGAGTACATATTATGTATCGAGTTTATCGAAACTGAAGGGTTCTATTTGTATGGGATTATTACGTTATGAATTAAAGACAATATTTTCATGAAAAAATTCAAAGGAATTGTTTTTTTTTAAAGCATAACTTTTTTTTCTTAAATATTCACAATTGATCTCAAAAGTGAGGTCTCAGGAAATAATGACCAAAAAACTCTATGGTATGGTAAAGGTCAAGCTAATGACCTTTCATTTCATTTTTAATTTCATTTAGTATCATTTCTCTTTTAAGTTTAAAAAAAATTAAATTTTTACTTCCAACCATTTCTACTTAGCCAACGAAAGATAAGGGTATAACTGCTTTGAGATGATTGTGAAAATTTGGAACTCATCAGTGATTGCTGCGACAGCGAAACCGGTGTAAATGGCTGACACTCGTTGCTCGGCCAAAGTCGAAATATATATAAATTTGAGGGTCGCAAATTTACTGCTGCATCGACTTACACTAATAGCATATATATGGAGTCAGACATAATGCCGAATATATAATATATATGTCGCACCGGCCCTCTCTATACCCTAGAATCTTTAGCAGGCAATTAGAGAAAGCAGACGCATGATATTTTGGAGGCATGAAAAAGTGCTTGCCACCAAGGTTCAAGTTGCAACACACAAACAACATGGGTTAAATTTCCAAAATTTTGATTGCTTTCGGCATTTCACTTTTTGTGCTCTCATGTTAATTTCTCCACCCGTGCAAGCTTGTATGTAAGCAGGAATGTTTAAATAAAATTTGCATATTTCAACCATACCAAAGATTTCAATGCGCATACCCAATTTTCCACGCTCATACAAACGCATATGGGAGACAAAATTAATATGTATGTATGCAAATGCGTACACTTGATGTCTGCTAGTGCAGACATAAAGACAACTGATGACGGTGGGTAAGTGTCAGAGAGTGTGGTACTAAAGTTGGCCGAGTGACATGATTTAAGGATTTCTGATTCGGAATTTGTGTCATTATACAAATACATACGAAGGAGCAAGGATGCTTTAAAAGACGGCAAGCGTCTCCTAATGCTAGTCCAGAGAACCGTCGAAGCCAAGTCACACACTTTGAACTACTGCCTTATACAGACCCAAACCGGCATGTACTCAGGTATATGCTCGTATGTAGATATGTAAATAATGTGCCATGCAGTCGGTTTATGTTCAAGCTCTAAATGATACCATCAAAGTGAAAGATACAATTAAAGTGCGACTATTAAACGAGAATAACAAATAAGCCTCGGAAATGCTTGTGAGCCTAGAATTTTATTATGCCGAAATGCGGGTAAGACCTGGCTCAGTGTTGAATCCAATACACTTGTTGGGTAGCGGCTTTTAATCCACATGTGCATATATATTTCCATGCTTATATACTATACATATAGATAGACATGTCTGCGCTATCGAAAACAGTGGCCTAAATGGTGGAGTATCTTCTTCCTTACTACCTTCTACTATCATCTACCATAGTATCTACCTTCCCTTTCATTTCAGTCGATGTCTATTTTGTACAATTAATTCAGTTTTAAGGCAAGCTTTTGTCGTTTGAACCACTGAGTTTACATATTTGAGTTAGATAGTACCAAATTACTGGAGAGCAAAAATTACAAAAGATTTTTAAGTTACTTTTAAGTTAATTTTGACGACAATACTACCCTGAAAGATAGATAAAATTAGTTTGCACTTTCCCCCTTTAGTTTCAAACACAAATTCTGACTCCATGCTCCCTTTCTCTCTTTTTATCTGAAAAGCAATCTAGAACAATGCAAAATCAAGATGCGTATTTGAGATATATTCTTACTTTCAAAAACAGATAAGTTCTGTTAAAAAGCTCGCTATCTAATTGTATATCTGTCTGTCTATTAAATCGATCAATAGGGGTATATAATAACCTTTGACATTTACAATAGATATGTCTTTTCTTAATTCCGTCCGTTAACATATCTGACATCAAACAGAACGTAAGTGCCTTGAAAAGACTTTGTACTGAGTGAAAGAGGAGTATTGACACACCGACTTTTTAAAAAGCAAAATAATATCTAAGTACTCAAGAAGCTGTTGGCGAAATATGCCAGAAAAGGAATGATATATCTTAAAGGAAGTTTGCACAGGAAGATATTTTCCTTTAATATAGACGATAAACTGTTGATGCTAAACCGATCAACTACCGCCTTTTCGTTTCACAATGGATTATTCATTAGGGGCGTTCATAATGATAGGTCCAATAAAAGGATCCATTATTTTTGCATTAAATTAAAGCATTTATTTAGCATATTTAGAGTGCTAATACGATTTATGTCAAATATACGAAAATATATACACCAAAAAAATATGTATATCAAATATCTAATAAATATTTGTTCTACAACTTGTCACCATTTTGAAGGTGATGCCATTCTGTTAGAAACCCCCGTTCCTATTGGCAAAAAGCTGGGACAGTTGATTTTCACAAGCTTCTCTGGAGGCGAATTTTTCATCAGCAAATCATTCACCATAGGCAAGAACAGGAAGCTGGCCGCTTCCGGGCGATTGCTTACAAAGTTCTTGTCCGGATTTTAATTGCTATACTATCTATCTACTATATCAAATTCAACCTTGCGATAAGTTTGCTCTACTTTGAATGTGAAATAAATAACTGAGAAATTCCCTTAATTGTTTTTTGCATCGATCTGTTAAATTCTTTCGGGAAAATATTCGACTTTTCGACTTTTTCAGCACACTTTTGATATTGTTGTTTTATTTCAGATGAATGAAACATTCTTCAAATATTGAACTAACAGCCTTTAGTTTCCTTAGTTTACTTAGACCAGACTATTATGGGCATATTCTGAGCACAGGTTATGTTAAAGAAGAGTATAGAGCAGCCTATATTGAGAAAAGGAAAACAATACCTAAATCTTTGTTAATAAAATGCTTCTCTCAGAGCGAGCAATTGCATTGATTGCAGCAAATATAGGGGATAAACTATATTAACTTTTAGTAATATGACAATTAGAGAAGGTCCAAGGTTCAGCTGCCGCATTTGTCTAAGCCATTCTAAGCATATTATATAAGCCTGAAGCATATATAGCCTAAAATATATAAATATAAATAATATACAAAATATTTTGGTATATATAAACATACATACAAATTGAGTTTTTAATTTTTTATTCGTTAGAAATATTGTCAAAAATTGAAATTACCTTATTATCAATCGCTACCACTTGGCGATAGCATCTCAAAAACCAATTGAAGCGTAATGATATGATTATGGAAATTAGTTGCATCAATTCGAAATCAAGGCGAAACAGACGCTCACACAGCAGCATGGAAGCACTACAAGTTGGAAGGAAAAAGAACAGAGCAAAGAATGAGCAAAAAAAGAGAAAAAAATTGAAAACGAAGAATACAATAAAAAGCGAATAGCTAAATGGAAATTAATAAATGTAAGCAAGACAACTAAATGTTTATTTTCATGGCTTTTATATAATTTGATTTTGGTGTATACGCAAGTATGTAAATGCCAAAGAGCAACGTGTGCGGCAACTTAAAACTCCTAAGCTAGCGGTGGCACATACAGGTGGCACACAGGAACCCCAATCAAGCATTTGTCCAAGGTAATGTCAGGTGCAAAGCGCAGCCAGCCGGTGGTTAATAAACGGTAGTAGCGCAGATTTAGATATCACATACATACAAACAAATACACAGTGCGTGCGTGTGTGTTTGTTGCGTCGAAATGTGTGTTGGCAGCGATGAAGGGCAGCGATACGATACACTGCTGATCCTGCTGCTCTACGAAATGCTACTCAATTTGGATGCCAAAGTCAAAGAGAGATGTGGTAAACTTAAGCTTAGCAAATGGTTAGACGGCTTAACGGGTAACTGAACGATCTGAACGGCCTACCGATGAGTCTCAAAAGCCGGTATAAATTTGTAAAGTTATATTACAATTTATTTATGGTTTTTTTTTGTTTTTACAGTTTTAGAATTCCATGCGTGTGCTGGGTGCTTGTCTGGACCTTTAGAATTCGGCGTATGGAACTGCTTTACATATGCACATATGTAGTAGATATGTATGGAAGAACCTACACAAATATGTATTTATATAGGCGCAGGCTTGTGCTCGAGCTTAGGGTCGAGAGGCATTGCTTCAAGCAGACAGCACCAACTGCGTCTGCGACGACAACAGCGACGGCGGCTACTACCACTACTCAGCCGGCATAGAGTCATGTTCGACTGTCATGTTAGACACATTAACAAGTCAAAACATGAGCTCCATCAAAGCGAACTTAGTTAAATAAAAACACATAAAACTGTAGAATTTCTTATCGCTTTTGTATTTCAGTTTGTTTGCACGAATTTTAATGTGAAGGGAAGATCGTAAATTTGAGAATAATTTTCCTTTTATTTTCGGTAAATAAAGCAGAATTTGTAATTGAATTGCGCATTAGAAGCAGAAGAAGACCGCAGTTTGATGAAAAAGAAAAAAGTGCTTTATTTTTTCTATTGGTAGAAATATTTCAAAAGGCGTGAGAATGCCTTGGTAGAGTTCACAATAAAGGAAAGACAATTTTAAATCAAAGAAGAAAGAAAGGGAATAATAAAACTCACATGCTCAATATGATATACATACATACAAATCAACATTTTTCTATTCATAAATAAATGAAAAGAATGGAACACATAATAAATATATTAACTGGACATAAAGTGATAAGTGGATACAATGGCTTTCCCGTTCAGCGATCTATAAAAATTCTATAAAAATTATGAATGTAGATCATTATTTTAGAGTGTCGACACGATTTAATAAATTGTTACGCAGTTATATTCCAATTTAGCTTTTTCTTGACAATGACAGTATCTGTTTCAGTTATACAAAGTGATATCCAGAAGTTCTGTTCTCAAAACCAACGTTCTGCTTCAGATAGTGTAATCTGAAGGATTTTTGTTCCTGAAATTTTCATTATCTGCAGTGTCACACTATACCAGAAAGCCTGAAATTCGTCGTATCGTTTCTTTGAGACGGCAATAGTAGAATGGAATCCGAAAGTTTTCTAATTAGACCTAACCTTCAGCACACATGTGTCCATCAATGACGAATGAATGATTGTAAGTTCTTGGAAAAGAGATCTTTTGAACTCAGTTCATAACCGAAAAAGGACTATATATTTGATTGATTCCATAACAGATAAATTTCGCATCAACGAAAATAAGTCGATGTTCTTTTCCTCATTCCAGGGTAATTCTAACTCATTGCACTTGAATCTAACTCGTTACACTTATTCCAATTTCCCAACCTCTCATTACTCTATATTTATGACTATATTTATGACACATGCATTGAGACTACTTTAATTCCACTACCCAATTCGACTTTATTCCTCAACTTTTTTTTAAGGGGTTTGTGTTAAAGTGTTTACCATATATAAATATGTGTTTTGAAGCAAAGTAAAATATAGTAATATTTCCTTAAAGAAGTATAATATAATACTATAAAGCAGTGCGATAACAATATCATATGAAATAAAGCTTCCTAAAATCTTCCTTATTCCCACACTAAATATATATATATATATATAAATATACTCAACTAGGTACTTTTTTCTTGCATGTAAATATATTTCCAACTAAAGATATTTTCTACAAGCTTTATCCACAGCAAGTTAAGCCAAAGCTCTGCGAAATCCCCCAGTCAGCAATTTAATGCTAAATCAATTTTTTATTAAATATGCATATTTCTCTACATCTTCTGCCATAATATTTAACATACTGCGTGTGCTTGAGATACACCCCGTTTTATACATCTCCACTCCACTGCCACCGATACACTGACATATATTTATAGAAAGACGTCTCGTCTTATATCGATTACGATTACCATTAAGTCACAACAAATCGAATGTTGAATATTAAATGAACCGTCCAACGAGTGAATTATGTACATATGTACAAGAGTATGTGTGTCTGTCTTTTAATAAATAATCTGCACATGCTGAAGGTGAAGGTAAATATTGTAATAATATGTTATGAGTGAAGTTTGAATAAAGTATGACATTAAAGTTTATAGACAGCTAACTAACAAGCAGTGTAATATCAATAAAATCAATTCTTAAATGATGATAAATAATCGAATATTTTATGGATTATCATATCTTTAGCTCTTTGTGTGTTTTGTTTGTAGCTTTCAGCGACTGACAGATTTGATATTCAGATGGTTGATTAAAGCAAGTTTTCAACAGAAAAAAGCGTATGTATTTTTGTGTGTAATTCTTAGTTGCCACTAATAAACAATTTTGGAAATCCAAGAACTATAAAGTGAGGTTATTGATTTTCTGGAAAACAGTGTCGGCAAATCTACAAAAATTATGGTATGAAGACGAAATGTGGGCTTACTAGTTTAGAAAGCTATTTTCAAGTGAAGGACTTAATATGAATTTCCCAATCCTATCCAAATCATCCAAAGTAGCCGAGTTTCTATCCGATTTGTTCTTGTAGCAACTCACTTTTCTTCTGTCATCACCATGATATTCCACACGGAGAATCAAACTGCAAATTGAGACTTTAATCCATTAGTATACCACCATAAGATATATAGTATGGTATATAGTATAGTGTAAACGATATATAGTATACCAATTTCTTCATAAAGCTCGTACAATCTCATTCAATCACTATTGCTAGCGCAAAAAAAAATCCAAATTTCTTTCTTAAGCTCTTAACTCCAACAAGGACCGAAAAAGGTTATCTTTACGTTTGCGTACATTACGGAAATGACGAGAGATTTATTAAGTATGATATTCGATCATATAGAAAAGTCTTTTCTTCTCAATTGCAAACTTAGTGCCTTGTAAGACTGGTAGACATGAAAGACTCTGCCAGTCAGCACTAATTTTCTGCTGAGTTTTTTATGGGGAATGTTCAAGATTTATTAATCTTATTTGAAATTTAACATTACCGAGCCGTTTGGAACGAGCCTTCCCAATTTAGATTAGGTCTTACTATCAGTATTACTTACTTACTTTCCGGCAATGAAACAGAGAGGCAAATACTCTAAGTGTTATAAAAGTCGGACTTTATAACGACTTACGAAAAATTGCCCTTCACTAGTGCCTTTTTATTTACGGGGTCAAATTAGTTCACCATTGGAGAGCTTTAATGTTATCTGGTACATTTTTTCTTTATGGTATTGCAAATTGATCTCACGATGATGATTTGTTCAGCATGAGCGTTGCTTATTGTTGTGGACTGGTCCTGAAGCAAATTAATTCTCAAATCGAAAACATGCCCTTCTCAAAGCAAAATAACAGTCTGTAATTGCGTTATTTTTTGCTATATAAGCGTTGAAGTATTGGTTTCCTTTTATACCAATCCGGATGGATTCTCTTTCGGATTTTTTTTTTTATGGAAATACCCCCTCGCTCTCTCGCCCACTGTATTTAAAGCTTCTTATTGAATTCAAATACAGCGTGTTTGTAAAGTTAACAATAAAATAGACTTGCTAATACTGGAGAGGCAACCCCAAACGTCTGTCAATAGCTTCATGCAGGAGTTTTATTCTGCGCATAATAATAATTGTTTCTTTAAAACCTTTTAAAGAGAGAATTTTACTTGAAGTTGTGTAGCCGCAAAAAATTTCATACCTTTAACTACTGCGTATGTTTCGTAGACTTTTTTTTTTTGGAGGCTGCGGTAAAACTTTTGAAAGGTCTTTCAGTAATGTATTGTTAAGCGTCTTAATATCTGCCGAGTCTCTCGGACGTATTTTTGATAGACGTGAGATTAAAGAAACCCTCATCGAAACGCTGAAGACACCAATGTAAACGACGCTCTACAAAATCGCAAATTGAAATTACCAAGCAGACAAAAGTATATTGAAACAATAGCAACTGTGTAAGAACAATTACAATTTGTTAAAACAAAAGACAGATAAATTTTGCGAATATTATAATGAAGGCATAAAAACCCATGCAACAACAAAAACAATTAACACAGCAACTGACTGGTTGGTACTGCTTACTTATGGTGTGCGCTCCAAGAAGGGAGACTTCGCCAATTACTTTGCCTAGCCATCGGTATGTGGCAGCTGCAGCTGGGGCATTTATGGCCGCTCAGGCAGTTGTCCCCTACACTCAACGATTAAAAATGTAAATGCCATTTACATTATATACATACAGATATACATATATATATATATATATATATGCGTAGATATATGTATGTAGGTGTAAAGAAATGCGAAAAGAGGCGACGGTAAAACCGAATGGTTGCGGAAAAAATAGCAAAAATTACTTGGACAACGCGAACATTACGCATCGCAAGAAGCAGGCTCGGAGACAAGGCCTCGACTATGGCATTACATATGTACATATGCACGCACAAGCAAACTGATACAATGAAGTGAATCGAAGGAACTGCTAAATTAGCTAAGTAGGAAGACCGTGAAGAGAGAGAATTAACGAGGGGCGGCGGTGGGAGCAAGTAAGAAGATTTGAATGCTAGGTGATGAGCGCGACCATTGACGGGCGGAGTAAAGCACAGACGATGCAGAAATTGCTGCTAGGCCGGCAGGCAGGCAGCACTAGAAATTCCAAAGACAAGAATTACAAGAGACAAAAGTACTGGAATGACTATCGTATCAGCAAGGCAAAATGAAATGGTCTCGATAGGTATACCCAAACATACATACATACATACATACACACAAATGTATATATATCTATACCCATATATAATATATATATGGGCAGACTCGTCACATAAAGAGGTGGGCAGTTATTTGCGAATATATTGACAGCAGCAACAGTAGCTGCGAATAAAGCAACAAGAAAAACAAAAGTTGCCACAGCCACTTCAATAGCCATTCGGCAACATTCCAGAGCAACATTCAGAACTGACGACATGTCTGACATATCTACATTTGTATGTATATGTGTATGTTTGTTTGGTCGACAGCTCGAGATGCTTGCCACTTGCCACGCACTTCAATTTACGCTATTTTATGTTGCAAGTACACTCAATCACTTGCACACAACACAAAACGCACACGACACACTAAAGAGGCAAACTTGTAAACAAAATAGGAATGACAATCGTAACAACAACAAGTAAAACGACACGATCAAGAATTTTGCCTCAAATGAAATGATTTTCCCTCTACATCTTCACCATTCTTTCTCATATGAAATGATTTGTATCTGGCAACCGGCGAGTTTTCCACTACAAATGCATAATACATACCTCTGGCTCTATTGTGGCATGCAGATCAAGTCACTGCCAGTCGCTGGTATGAATGTTTTCCTGCTGCAGTTCGTCAATTGTCGCAACCACATTGATATATGAGAGTCAAATTGAAAAGCGGCATGGCTGCAATTGATGTTTTATTCCCAGGGAAGAAGAAAAAAAGCGAAAAAAATTGCCTTTATGTAGCAATAAATCAAAGCAACGGTGAATTAATGGAATTTAACGTTTAAATAACTTTTGTTTTTCACTAACAAACTAGGAAGCTTCAACTAGGTCTAATTTAACTTTTGATAGATTTTTATTTCAAGCGCCTTTCATATAAAATTCAAGAAGTTAAGAAGAGGAATTTTCAAGTTCGTCTATAACTCCTGTAAAATCGGTTTCCACTGCTGTTAGCGGAAACAGTTTGTGAACAAATTTTTAATTAGAATCACACTGAATCCACTTGGACAATTTTCAGCGAGCGAAAAGCGAGACAAATTTGCGTATGAAATACCAGAGGTTGTTTGAGATGCGGTCTATTCAAAGAATGAAGGTGAACACCTAGCGAGAAATGAGTGGTTAAACAGTCCCAAAAGTGAATGAAACGTCCAAAATCTGGCAGTTGATAGGCATTGGATGATGAAACTAAGAATAATGGCAAGTTTAGAAAGAGAAAGGCATATAACACTCTTAAAACCAGAATTATTCTGAATATGTTTACCATTTGTTAGGTATATATATAAGAGAGATAATTTCCTAAAGGGATGTTTGACAAGCATGATGTCAAAGTGACAGATATATTTGGTATTTAAGTTCAATAAACTTTACAAAGACCGAAAAATCGTGGAAATTTATTTCCAAATTTTATGGTTTGTGAGGCAAGCTTAGAGGGACATACCAGCGAATAGACTTTTCAGGCTGTCTGGCATTTAAAAGAATTTAATATCTTGTGGGTTTGCATGCGAAAAATCCAATTGATCCATACTTCTGTACCACTTAGGATGGAGCTAACGTCATCACCTCTGTCTGTTGTTCAATAGCCTAAGTTCTAAATGATTCCCAAGCAGGACTGTGCGACTAGGTACAACGCAATCGCGGTGACCATATGCCCAAATTTCTCCTCAAAGGCTAAATGCCATAAACTTTGCGAAGTAATTAGACTAAATTACTGATTATTTGATTAATTTTTCCGCATTTTATTTCAAATAAAATTTCTATGCATAAAACGCCAAGTTATTTTTATTGGCGAAAATATCTCATTAAATGCCAGTTTATTGCGTTTTTGGCAAACAATAAAGGACATTTTTGTTTCCTAATCGAACCTAATCAAACCACCGTTATTTACTTTTATACCTAAGCATTTTACTTTGTTGCACAAATGAGTAAACATTATTGACATTGAATGTCAACAAACTGTCAACTGCTAGCTGTCACACTAACATCTAAGTGAATACTGATGGAATATGTGAAACAGATAGCAGATAGCGAAACATAAAAATAACTGGAATACTTGTAGGCAATTCAAAGAAATACACAAACTCCCACATTCCGGAATATTCGAAGGTTCATAAACGATTCTCTTTTCTTGCCATAATATTTTCGCACAATTAACTCGCATGGAATACCTGTCTGCGCTTAGGAAGAAGGCTACGCTGTAGGCGTACGGTATTTTTATATTTATATTTATAAAAGTAGAGCTTTGTGCGAGTACACCTAGATTTGTATGTAGCCATTGCAAGGTAGAAAGTGAAATAACAAAAGGGAGGATATCAGTGCCACATAGGAATTTCGACGCAGTTTTAACTCAAGAGCTGTTTGTTAGGCATTACAAAGATCGACTCTCACTGGTGAGGGTGCATTCAGCGCGGGAAACAATTTTAATTTCTACCATGATCGGCAGGTATCTTCAATTGGGAGAGAAGATACAAGTCGGCTGGATGCTGGACAAAACTGAAGCAGTGGCGTTGTTCTGGCCGAATGTGATCAACTAGAATGGACTATATTTTCAATTTAGTAGAAAAGTCTAATTCGAGTGAAGTGCGATTCAGCATGGCAAAACAGGAAAGCAAATCTGAAGCAGCTTTCGTTAAACTAATAAGATGACAACCAACTAAGATAGATCCACCATATTCACATATTCTAATCTCCGCTATAGTATCGACAGTACTAGTTCCCGTCATTCAATGGAGTATAATATGTTCCTCATTTTCTCCCGAGCTTCGTAGGTATTATAGCCACCGAAGCCGAGTTCTGGAGTCTCTCTATCACGACCTCTGCATCATTATAGTTGTGGGTTAAAATCTCGGTCGCGATATGTGAATATTTGCTATAAAACAATTATTTTTTTTCCAATAGGGGTGTTCCGAAGATATAAATGTTTACACATATATACTTTACGACTGTTGTTCATTATGCCAGCGCTTGCCACAGACAATTTCAAGTATGTAATATTCAACAGTTACCCTGTTATT